>OW052092.1:10000000-10628750 GCA_932526535.1 Caradrina clavipalpis | reverse complement strand
AAACCTTTGGTGCGAAAACTGAAGAAGAAAAACCTACCAGATGATATTTGTGAAAGTCTTTGTGAAATCACAAAACATTTGCTAGAAAGGAATTATATCATGGTTTGTTTTTTCTTTTCTTACGATTTTTTAAATCTTTACCATAATAATAGAGCAGGAGCCCAAGATTGCCAGATCTACATCAAAGTATGAAAGTTCTCAGAGCATTGTGCCCAACACTGGAACAACAATTGGCTACTATGTAGTTTGGATCATAGTGGCTTTGGCAAGGAGCAGGCAGCAAAGGTGTGAATAATTCTGCCAATATATGTCATAGTATAAAGGCTACTTTTTTTTATATTTTCTTCAGAGTATTGTTAGAAGTCACGTCATCCATTGCCAGACACTTTGCATGGTGGATACGCCCAGCCAGACACACTGAAAACTGTAAAAATATGGTGTATTTCCGTTATAGTATAAAAACTGATTTTTCCAAACCACCACCAAACTAACACTACCACCACTATGATCTAAACTTCATAGTAGCCAATCGAGCTAAGTACCCTTGTTCAGGACATTAGGCTGAGAAACTTAGGTTTGGCAGTCACGGGCTCTTTGGCTATAATAATCACCAGTAAGGTGCACTAAATAGCAAAAATAATAAAACAACTCCCTGGTTCTCCCTGTCTCTACCATGTACCGTCATGTCACTACCAACTTGAGTAAAGCCTCATCCATCGTTATTTTGTTTATTTATTTTATACTTATTTTTCATTCAGGCTAGCGACGCATATCTGCAGATGGCTATAGGCAATGCTCCGTGGCCCATTGGTGTCACTATGGTCGGCATCCACGCTCGTACAGGCAGAGAAAAGATCTTCTCCAAGAATGTGGCTCATGTTATGAACGACGAAACTCAAAGAAAGTACATCCAGGCGTTGAAGAGACTTATGACAAAATGCCAAGAATATTTCCCAACAGATCCCTCGAGATGTGTGGAATATACTACAACTAGATAATCAATAAATTATTTTTGCTAGTCATGTTTTTTAATGCAAAAAAAAATACCATCACGCCTGTATTCCCGGAAGGGTTAGGCAGAGGTGTACCACTGTACACCCACAGTTCGCCGGTTTATTTAGATCTCATGTAATTAGGGGGTGAGCCTATTGCCATTAATCGAGCACAAATTCGAACTCCGAGCTGCTACTGAAAATTTCATAGAAAAACCCAATTTCACTTTTTGCTCGACCTGGGAATCGAACCCAGGACCTCTAGCGTAGCAGTCGTGCTTAGGACCACTAGGCTAACGAGGCACTTTTTAATACAACTCTATTATATTTGTGCTTGAGCACAACAGCACTAACGGTTCCTTTCCTCTACGCAAACAGCGTGGTTGCAATCCGCGAAGATTAAAAGTGGTCATACCTACATCCATTTTATTTCAATAATGGAATTCTAAGAAATATGTGTGTACTTACTAATCCGTAAAAAAAAACGGCTGTGCAGTACGGCAGACGTAACTTAGCGATTCCTGGAGTTATCTGATAAGCTGCGCAGTACACCAAAAAGATCCATTGCGCAGCCAAACGGCATTTTTTTTTTTATAGACGGGAAATCATCAAATAACTTCCCCCGCCCTGGGCGGGGCGGGAGGGAGTGTCAGACTTTTACTGACTAAAACCCGTCTATGTTCCTTCATGTGCCCTTTGCGTTCCGGGGGCGCGGTATCTCTTTCGAACAACCCGCAGCTACATCGGCCGTTTACCCATTGGTTGCATTTAATTTTACGTGGTCGGCTCACCAATGGCCCATTTAAAAGGGGATTGCATTGAGCCAAATAATTGAACGCAGCCATTGAACTTTTTTTTGTCGTTGTTTGTGACATTCATAAAATGTTCCCTTTGACAGGTTTTGTTTGACAGTTAAATAAAAACATGCAAACTTGCATTGCAAAGCAAACAGTTATCAAGTAAGCAAAAACCGCGAATTGTAAGGAAATTATGCATACAAAATGATTTTAGACTATGTTACCAAGTTCCATCTAGAAGAATGTTTAAATATTTTATCGGAACGGGATAACTTAGGTTACTACAGCATCAAAATCGAGTAAGTAAATAAATATAGTTGTTTACATACTTTTTCAGTTACGTTTGCCTGTTTAATTTAATTTTATGTTTGTTTTAGCTTTCTGAAACTATTTGAAACGCACCCAGATGTCGGAGATAAAGTATTGTGTAGTCCTGTGGACAGTTTACCGGCCTGCGATAAAGATTTAATAAAAGCCCAGCAAACAATCCTTGAAGGCGAGGAATACAAAAATTCAATTGCGAAGTTGGATTATTACTTTATTAAACGTAATATCCATGCAAGGTTCTTTGGTCTGCCAGTTTGTCCGGAGCTGCATCGTACCGTTTTCCCGAAAAATGTGGATTTGGGATGTTTTTTAAAAGTAACAGGTTAGAAATTGTCTTAATTTTATTCTGGAACAACCCCTAAGACGACCCACTGACCCAAATAATTGTAATAATATTAATTAAATAAAATTTAAATAAATAAATATTAGGTACCACCTATTATTGTTCCACTGTAGAGCAAAGGCCTCTTCTCAAACATAGAAGGCACAAATATTAAATAAAAGAACAAAAGAAGGCAGATATATAAACTAAGTTTCTGAAATTTAGTACCTATTGGTTTTTCTAGGTACAGTTGTAAGGGTAACACAGTCAAAAATGTTAGAATATCAGAGAAAATATGTTTGTATGAAATGCAAATATGAAAACTGCATTGAAGCAGAGTTTGAGAACAGATATATACTGAGAGCCCCATCAAAATGTGGCAATGACGTTAAGGCATGTAGAAGCTCCACATTTTCACAAGTGCCTATGGTATCCAGGGAACATTGCAAGGATTATCAGGAAATCAAAATACAGGTACCAAAATAAATCATTTAAATCATTGAAACTGATATTCTAATATTTTATTTCTTCATAACTTCCTTGTAAGCCCAATAGTCCTAAGTGCAACTGCTACGCTTGAGGTCCTAGGTTCGATTCCCAGGTTGAGCAAAAAGTGTTATTGTGTTTTTCTATGAAATTCAACAGCTCAGAGCTTGAGTCCAATTAATGGCAATAGGCTTGCACATGGTATGTAAACATACTGGCAATCTGTGGGTATACACCTTTGCCTAACCCTTTGGTGAATACAGGTGTGATGGTATGTGTGTATTTTTTCATCTTTATCAATACTTGACTCTCTATTATTAGATGCTTGTACACTTGTTTCTTAACTACTCTTCATAAAGATTTGTGTTTCATTACAGGAGCAAGTCAACAAGCTAAGTATAGGAACAATACCGGGTTCCATGTGGGTGGTGCTAGAAGATGATCTGGTGGACTGCTGCAAACCTGGAGATGATGTTATTATATGGTGTGTATTATTGAACATTTGTTTCTGATATAGTTGTCAAGATAGAGTGGCAACTAACATGCAACATACTAGTTTACCTCTTGAAACTTCTCTCATACTGTGAGAAAACACAACAGTTTCAAATGTTGCTAACAACATTGTTTATAGCAACAATTTTCTGTCCATATGGTGTGTGAGTAAAGTAAAATTGTTGTAAAACATGTTTCCTGCAACACAAAAACATGTTTTTGCAAAACAATGTTTTAAACCATTTCATTCACATATTATTATGTGATTATTGCTCTCTGTATAAAATGCTCTTGCCTCACAACAAAAACAGCATTGTATTAATTGTTCCTAAAATTATGTGTTCCTGATTTCTAATTTCAGTGGGACAGTAAGACGCAGATGGCGACCATCAACGCATAATAAAAAGTCTGAAGTCGAATTGGTTCTCCAAGCCAATTTCATAGAAGTGTGCAATGCACAGAGATCAGAGGTTATATCTACAGCGCCAGATATAAAGGACTGCTTTGACGAATTCTGGTCAAAGTATGAAGCATGTCCAATGAATGGCAGGGATAGAATTTTGGCATCTGTATGTCCACAGGTGAGACATTTTAAGTGAAAAGTTATTAAACATTTATTACATGTTTTAAACACCGTTAAAACGATTTTGGTGTCTTATCAAAAAATACATAGTTTATTCAATATTAAAAAAGCTCATAACATAATAATTATACACACATACATAAATACGCCTACGCCTTTTTCCCAAGGGGGTTGGCAGAAAGCTGGTCATACAAGCACGCCGCTTAAGCATTATAATTATCTTTCTTTTGTATTCTCTTCTGATAATTATGTTGTGTAGAAAAACATTCTTCAGCAGCAGTCAGATGGACAAAGAGTATTTCTCTAAAAAAAAATAGGGTGGCTCTGTTAATGATAATGATATTTTATATTCTCCTAAATCTCTCTCTTTTTTCTCTTTTTGTTATTCTTCTTTTTTCTTTTTTATTTTCTTTTCCCCATGGGAAAAAGGCGTGAGTTTATGTATGTGTATGTATGTATGTATGTATGTGTATTTAATATTCTAAAATGTTTCAGGTATATGGTCTCCATTTGGTGAAGCTCGCAGTAATCCTCACGGTGATTACTGGGTCGAATCATGTTGTTGAGGATGACAGTAAGAAAAATTGCCAAGATGAAAAACACGCCACTCGTGTGCGAGGGCAATGTCATTTACTTCTAGTAGGTGATCCAGGTAAAGTTTAAATATTCCTACAATTTCTTCAAAGTAGAGATAATGATAGTGTTGTGATGGCCCAGTGGTTAAGACGCCCGCCTCTCATGCATTTTTTATTAATAGGTACTTTTTAAGTTTATCTTGGACCTCACTGACATCACTGAAGACAAACATTGTGAGGAAACTTGTACTTAAAATTATTTTTTAAGTCTGAAATCGCCAATCTTTTTACCAGTGGGAAATCATCAAATGACTTCCCCCGCCCTGGAATGTCAGACTTTTATTAACTAAAACCCATCCATGTTCCTTCTTGAGCACTTTCCGGGGGCGCGGTTTTTTTTTTCGAACAACCCGCAGTCCCTGACCATAATAGGGCTTATATTATTATAATTATATATTTTTTTCAGAAAGTTGCAAGATTGATTCATTTTAAACACAAACATTATTATTAATGTATCACTTTCCAGGCACTGGCAAATCACAGCTGCTTCGTACTGGTGCGGAATTGACTGCGCGGTCAGTGTTCACCTCGGGAGCCGGAAGTACAAGGGCTGGGCTCACATGCGCAGCACTCAGAGTATGTCTAGCACAAACAGATTTGTACTCTATATTTTTGTATATAAAGTTGATTTCAGATTTACTAATACTATTGACAAGGTCATAAAAATAAAGTTGTCGCGGAAAATAAACTTTATGTGCAGGTGTTTAAGTTATTTTTCCGAAATCATAATTCTAATTCTGATATTCTAGGAAGATGGAGAGTGGCAGTTAGAAGCTGGTGCTCTCGTACTATCGGACGGTGGAGTATGCTGTATCGACGAGATCTCACAGCTTCGGGAACACGACCGCACCGCCATACATGAGGCTATGGAACAGCAGACAATCTCAGTTGCTAAAGTACGTCAAAATTTAAAAAGCTATTTTCGACTTTAGTTCTTTTCAGTTAAGGTTGAGTTTTGGATGACGGCTTATTTAAACTATTTTTTTGTTTTTTTTTAGGCCGGTATTGTTTGTAAGTTGAACACGCGTTGTGCCATAATAGCTGCTTGCAATCCTAAAGGACATTATGATACTGATCAGCCACTCAGCGTCAATGTTTCTCTTGGAACTCCACTGTTAAGTAGGTAAAGTTCATTCTTAATATTTACTTATTTATGAAGGATTAGGATACCTTTTCAGTAAGGCAAACATAAAATGAACTTTAATTAATGTTCAATTCTGGAATTCACTTTCAGGTTCGATTTAATATTCATATTATTGGACTCAAAGAACAAAACGTGGGACAAACTCGTGTCATCGTACATACTTTATGGAGATTCGAATACAACAGAATCTAAGAAAAAATGGAATCTCGAAAAATTACAGGTAAAAAAAGAATGCAAAGCTTTTGTTTATTTTTTTATTCAATATCGTACTTAGGTGTGCCTTTATTGTTTTCAGACGTATATTAGTTTAGTCGGGCCTAAGTATTCAGAAATGACGAAATCTGCCAACATAATCCTGCAAAAGTATTACATGGCTCAAAGAAAATCGGAATACAGAGATGCTTCCCGCACCACTGTAAGAATGCTAGACAGCTTAGTAAGGTAAGCCGCATGATAGTTTTAAGTATTTCATGTAATTTTTTAAGTCTTTGGGTATCTTTAAATTGATATCATAAAACATGTCTGCACTGTAGGCACTCCAAATAATTTTATTAATAGAAGGTATTGTAAAAATGTATTTGGTATGCAACACATTCAACTAAAACTGTTGTGAATTTTTATTATAAATGTGGAGAGGAAGGCCAAAGAAAAGATGGATGGATTGTGTGAAGAATGATATGAAAGAAAATGGAGTCTGTCAGCTTGACAGTCGACAAGGACGGAATGAAAGAAGAAAATGTGTTGCGCCGACCCCAAATAATATCAGGAAGGTCAGGAATATGATGGGAAGGAAGGTATTGGAATATCAGTTCGAGAGAAAGTGGAGAAGTGAGAAATATTCTTTTAAAAGTCCATCTATTATTGCAGATTATCCCAAGCACACTGCCGACTTATGTACCGTAAAACAATATTACCCATGGATGCGGTCGTAGCCATTTCTCTCGTTGATTTATCCATGCAAGACTGCACGTTAGATGACACTGTAGATGCTTTGCACTCCACTGTACCCAAATACCCAGACTACGACTACTTATGCACAGCCAAGAAACTTCTCACACGTTTAAACTTAATCGATGTATGGCGAAATGAATTGTTGTATTACGCGAAGTTACTGCAAGTCGACCACAAAACCTTAGAAGCTGATATAGAAGCAGGAAATTGCAAGTTGTTCGCGAAACATGAAGATGTCACTGATGATAATATCCAACTTTCTGCATCTCTTATAACAAGTTCTTATTTCAACAATAAAAAATCTAAGAAAAATTATGAAAGAGAAATTGCGGTCGAAATAGAGAATTTCAAAAACGATAAAGATTTTAAAGATGTTGCTATCAATGAAAAGTTTGCAGATACATTAAAGAAACACAAGGCACTTAACAATGCAGAAAATGAACGACCAAGTGTTAAAAAGAAAGGGGGCAAACGAAAACGTAAAGAAGTTACTGTAGATATAAGTGGAGTAAAAAATAGATTACCTAAAAGAGCTAAAAAAACTAAAGGAAAAGTCCAGGAAGACCAGGAATCAAATAGTGATGAAGAATTTGTTGAGGATATAAGCGTTTTAAACGCTGTACCTAGCGTAAATGACGCATTAGCGGACTTAGGTATAGATTTTAATTTTGAAAATGATAGTAATGAAATTCAAGTGGAAAACAATGTTGTAAAGCAAGAACCTAAAGAATTAGAAACATCTAAAGAGGTATTTGATACATCAATAGAAAATTATGATAGTGTTTTAGACATCAGTATTGGTGGTAAAACTAAAAAGAACACTGAAGTTAAAGGAACACTGAACACTGTCAGTAAACTAAAACAATTCCAGTTTGTAAGTAAACATGATTTTGATAAATATGATGATAATCCAGGAAAGAATTTAAATACATCATCAAATAATTTGATTACTCAGAAATCGAAATCAAAAGAAAACAACACAAGTTTGAATGTATCATATGACAAACCCTCTACATCAAAAACTAAGGTATCAATATTTGAAGAGATAAATACAGAAAAACGTTTGGATTCAGACTCAAATCATGTTACAGCTATTGCACAAGTGAAAGGAAAAGAAAACCATTCCAGTTCTTCAAATCAGAAGCTGTCTAATCCCAATTCACAAATATCAATGTTTGAAACGTCAGACTGTGATTTAGATTTAGATATTTGATCATGTTAAGTTACTCTTGAATTTTAAAATAAATCAAATACTAATACTGTTCTTGATAGTTTTTATTTTATTTACACATAGTATTTACAAAAAAGAATAATAGTAACTTATTATTATATTCATCTTGTCCTTGAGACAGCACTGATACACACGCAATGATTTTTTGCCCTAAGGCATCATTTTCTGTTAATATCTACCATCTAGAAATTTTGGTAAGAAAGGCAGGGTAAGTAATTTATTTTTTTATTACATAGCACAGATTTTTAACTAATTACTACAAATCTTTTACAGAAACAAAATATATTAAAGCAGTAAGGCTCTAGACAGACGGACTGCATTTCAACTGCAATCCAACTGCAAATTTGCAGTTCGGATGCAGTTTGAATGCAGTTGACACGACTGCAACAGAACTGCAAACCAACCGTGCAGTCCGATTGCAGTCGGTGTGCAGTTCACATGACATGTTGGTTTGCAGTTCTGTTGCAGTCGTGTCAACTGCATTCAAACTGCATCCGAACTGCAAATTTGCAGTTGGATTGCAGTTGAAATGCAGTCCATCTGTCTAGAGCCTTACTTGTGACTACAAGTAACTGCTTTAATATATTTTGTTAATCTACAAACGGGTCTTATCTTTGTTATTTATTTACAAAAAATTAAGCTTCACTTTCCATTTTATGTGGATCAGCCTCATAGTTGTCTATGAGTAAGTGTTTAAACCTTCTTGCTGTAACTTGGATACTCTCTTCTTTGGCAGCTACATTCGTTATTTCTACTCGGGACACAAAAATATGTTGTGGATTCTTTGGACTGACCATTTTTATTACATCTACTTCATCACCTACTCTAACCTGTGTAGTAAATAAGGTTAATTAATTAAGATCAAGGAACCTGTAGAACACTTCTAGCTTATTCTTAATTGATAATCTTGCTTATTGGACACTTGGATAGTCTTGATACCACCACTCAATAAAAAAATGTTGTGACCTGTCAAAATGTGATGCCCATATACATCGACTTTCAGGGCTAAAACATAGTGTTTTTTTAAAGTAGTTGTGTCTTGGAATAATTGGTCATTGGTGTCAACTACCAAATTTTGAAATAGGTACTGAACAATACTTACGGTAGCACTTTTCTTCATGATTTTCTTTCCGTTCACCCTAATTTTACTTTCATAAAACATTTGTTCTACTTTACTGAAAAGAACATAAAACGTATTATACAGGAAAGGATTTAATTAACCGAAAAACACCTATGATGTACATATTCAACTCACTTTCTTGATATACTAAGCGCTGACTTTAATATAACATCGGTTCTCATAGATGTTGTAGAAAATTTGACTACTTTTGAATCTTTTGATAGTGACGAGTCTCCTTCAGACTCAATTTCTTCATCATCTGAATCGTATTGGCTCTAAAACAAAATAATCACTTGAAGAAATTTATGACCTTTAAACTTCAGAAAAAGGTTATAAGTTTATACTTCAATAGAGTTCTATCATTAAATGTGAGCATAAAATTAATGTTACTTTACAAACCTTTTTTGATTTCCAACGAATTGCATTGAAACTTGTGTTATTAGGGTAAGCATTTACAACCTTTGAGGTTATGTTTACATTTTTATACACACAAGAATGTATTGATTTCTTGTTTACTTCATGTCTCAATACGCGGAACGCAAAGGCTGGAGTAGTTATTCGCCGCAAAAGACTCATTATTACGGACTGCTTGAATAAAATAGATAAAAAATTACTTCCAAGGTAGGATTATAAAACTGTACGTTCCATTTTAAGTAAACTACAGTTGTCACCTGTCAAATTTTAAGGTATTAATAGACGTTCGAATATGGTGCGCTCCGCACCGCGAACTTGGTGTGCTCCGGACCACATTCGAGGGTATGTGCAGCGGTCCGCCGCACATTCACCGTCAATAATAATAATAATGTGCGGCGGACCGCTGCACATACCCTCGAATGTGGTCCGGAGCACACCAAGTTCGCGGTGCGGAGCGCACCATATTCGAACGTCTGTTAATACCTTTATATATAAATTATTATAATGCATTTTTTGAAAATAAAAACTAGTACTGACTAACATTAATAAACAATTTGTTGTTTTTTTTTTTATTTAACTACAATGATTCCAATAAAAATAATATTCTTCACCAAAACAAAATACGTGATTGACTATGAAGCACTATCTTGCGTGTAATTGAAAGCTCCTTCAAGTTCAGAAACTGCACGACAAATATTTAATTCATTCGCGATACAATGATTCTGATCACCCTGGCGGTTGTAGATTTGATACCAGGCAAAATAACAGTAAGATTTATTCTTCTTAAATTTAAATTTCTATGAAAAGAATATTAATCTGAAATCTCCAAGCCGCCTTGAGCTAGTATGGAGCTCGTGCTTCTCTGTTTAAGAAGAGGCGTTTCCTTTGCAGTGGGGCAAGTTAAACAGACTGATACTATTTAATTATTTTACACTGAACGCTATCACTTTGATCTAGAACCAAACATGTCATAACAAACGAACTGCACTCCTATTTCTATCATTGCTTGTAACTTCTTTGTAAGCTTTAAATAATAAACGACGCGGGGCGAACGGCGACGATGGCTGGGTTCTCATAAATTCATAATCATAACCGTTTACAGATTAGCTGCCGACCGATGTGAGAGCAAACACCCCCACTTCTGTTTGTTTACCACATTTGGTTAACATCAAACTAAATATGGTTTACTTTACATGATACATTTTCGGTTGCGGTTCAAGTTTATGTGTTATGTAGGTACCTATCTATCTAGGCGCCGATGTACAACTTTACTAAAGGCGAGCAATGGCGGTTGACCACTTTTCAACCTATTGCTAAGGGGTGTAGTGATGAAAAGTGGTACACAGGCATTGTATACGATTGTACTTACCCTCATGTTGTCCTCTTTATGATTTGGTATTTAACCGTCACTTGGGCCAACCTACCTCTGTGAGGGAAACGAACCCGCAACGCAACACCCAGCGCATTTTATTTATAATTGAAATCAAAACGCCTACATACTAGAACAGGGTGGGTATCATACACTTTTATAGTAGAACCA
The DNA here is from genome assembly GCA_932526535.1 of Caradrina clavipalpis. Lineage (NCBI taxonomy): Eukaryota > Metazoa > Arthropoda > Insecta > Lepidoptera > Noctuidae > Caradrina > Caradrina clavipalpis. The sequence continues at coordinate 10,617,716 of OW052092.1, read as the reverse complement.
TCTCAAACGAATGTCCCAAGATTAAAATAATAAGTACAGAATTGTTATAAAAAAATAAATCAACCATAACACTTTAATGCGCTCAAGATAATGAACGTTCATAATAATTCACCCTCTATAGCGATAATGTCCTAACAAAAAAGCACTGAACGGACAAAGAAAACAGATATGATATCCTTGTTGACACTGATGTCAGGGGAGCGCGTGTCACGCCGTGGGAGAGTCTCAAGCTCTCAAGTGTGTCGATTTATCTCGTCCCGGCGACGAGGAGGCGCATCAAAGTAAACAGCCTGTACCTATCGACTGACTGATAATGTTCTATTTTTGAACATTGTGCGAAGGGCCTAATGCTCAGTTCCTATAATACCTATATGCAAAATGGATAAATGTAATTTCTTTGAATGCTTGACTTTTCGTTTGTGAAAATTCTGGTCACAATTCTGAATGTAAATAAGAAAAATGTTTACAAAAATTATGGATATAAACCTGAAAAATAAACTTCAATAACTACGAAAATACGAAAGCATTTCTTTGTTACTATCTATGATTAACCAATACCTAATGGTAAGTTTTAGGAATCGGGCATTACAGGAGTAGGGCCTCCGCCCACGACCGATTTTTTTGGACCGATAATCGGGCAGAAAAACGAGCCCGTTTTTTCAAAAATTTCAACGCCCACGACCGTGTTTTTGTCGGTGACTTTCGAGGGAGGAGCTTAAATAGCGGTCAAATTTTAAATCGCAACTTTTATTTGACAGAGTTACCGATAGTATAAAAATAACGTTAATAGATTTAAGGTTATTTAAGTTACAATTTATCGTTAAATTGTTTATTGACGATATTTTTATCGTTTTTTTTAAACAATTGATCCTTCTAAGATGGAATTAGCGCAGGACGGAGGTGTGGCGGGTCGCCCACCTTAGCGTCGCGCTAATGTAGTGCCTAACAATACTTTGCCCGATTCTTACGAATGAGAATTATACACGCTTACTTTTACATCGTTCTGAAATCAAAAGCCATGAGATCCATCATAGTACCTAACAGAAGCTATTGGCACTATTATTTTCGATAAATAACAAAAATAAATAAAATAACACGAACATTTGTGAAATAGTAAGAACGCGAAGTAACGCTTCCTTGCAGTCAAGGCATATTTGTGTGAAAACCTTATCGACTATACATGCGTAAGGTAGCCTTTAAAGAATACATTAATCGATCAGACAGGAGCGCTACTAACATTTAAATCGAATTAACAAAAAAAAAGTGACGAATTTCCAACATCTTTGAGACGTCTTAAAAAAAAACACGCAATTATAACTATTACTCGACTGGAGTTCCAGTGTTTCAGCTGCAGAACGATGTAAAAGTAACCGTATATGTTATTATTAGACCTGGTAATCGAACCCACGACTTCACGCTGATCAGACGCGCTTTGCGACCACAAGCCCAATATAGTTAGTCAGTGACAATTAATATAAACGTACAAAACGGCAACTTACCTAATTTAACGGTAAAAATAACGATTAATTCATATTCAATATTAATGTTAATTAACATTATATTACTGGTAATGTTATCAAATAACGTTTTTATAAAGTTACTTTTTTCAAAATTTTCGAGTTCATGGAAATTAACGTTATGTAACGATAATTATTTTTAGATTTCATAACGTTAACAAGCCCTGGATTTAAGTCATTACAATATTTAGCAAGCTTAGTCGTTAAAAACGAATGTTATTTTCATTCTTAAGAATTTATTAAATTCGTTTGATTATATATTATTTTTTAATCCATTAACGTTATTTTTATATTAACGGTAACTCTGTCAAAGGTAATTTTATAAATATTCACCGGTATTTAAAACCCTGCGTAAATCAACACAATATTATTTACTTATTGAAATCACAGACGATTAATTTAGAAAAAATTGATTTACCATATTATTAATAAATAAATAAGCTTTTTAATAATAAATTATTGTTATTATTCAAATGCTTCAAACTCATAAGTACTAACTTAACATAACACCACAATTGTACACTTAATTCGCAATAACTGCTTTTGACTTTAGACTTTTGACTTTAGCAATGACACAACGTTCTTCCCTAGTAAATCCATGACGCATAGGGTAAGTGCCCCAGTGAATGAACACACCCCAGTGAAATAACAAATCCGAGTATTTTCCAAAAAATAATAAACTAAGATATTACCTTCTACCCAACGCAGTATTTTTTTTTTGTAATTGCTGCTCTTTATTCTAGCATAGTAACAACATCATGTATTGCGATACTGTTCGTTTTAAAATGACGAGCGTTTAAAGTTGGCAGTGCTGGTGTAAATTTTCTTTGTTCGGGCAAGAATTTAGGACTTGGGTCAGACGCAAATTTTTTGATATCACTTTGCAGCCGTAATTAAGGTATGTACTATAAGTTATTTATAAATTCGAGTAATGGGTAGTTATAATATATGTATCAAATCAATTTCATTGCAATTTTAGCTAGTTTTAAGTAAATTATTGAGTGTTCCAGCATTGGCATTAAAAAACGTTTGAAATCCAGTGAATAAACGACCGTTAATTCACTGACCAATCGTTAATTTCATGAAATCTAGTGAATGAACTATAACATTTTCATCATGTTAAAATATAAGCTTTCGTCATAAAAATGTAACCAATAAATAAATGAATACCACATTTTGAGTTAGTAATCATTATTTTAGAGAACGGAGAACTAACAAATAGATCAAAGCTCTGAGACTCTAACTCCCAAGCTCATAAAGGAAAGACGGGAACGGAACGGGCAGTCTTCAGTGGGTGCAGGTTCAGTCGGAATAAGCTCGGCTTATAAGGCAGATGCTGAAATCCATCAAACGCGACACACCTCAAATGCTGACGAAGCTGGAGACTAACGATGGCAGGATCATCTTGTCTAAACTAGAGCTTTTAAGGGAGGTAGAGAAGTTCTAAAAACCCGTCTCTAGTCCAACAAAAGACCCAAGAGCTAGACTGACCTGACACTACACCGATGAGTTCCCGGACGTCAGCCTATATGAGATAAATATGGCTTCTTAACAACTTAAGGACAACAAGGTGCCGGGGAAGACGGAATCACTTCTGTACTACTGAAGAGGCCTATGTCCAGCAGTGGACATCGTTCGGCTCATATCATGATGAATTGATTGTTGACGTTGGCTAGGCTTATGAAGGTATATAATGATTAAGTAAGAGATTGAAGGCTTACACTTTGTTAAAAAAAAATGATTGTAGCAGATTTAGAGGCTAAGGATTTATGTTCATTTATTTATTCCATTTTGAACTGCATTTGATATAATAATAAGGATTTTTTGTAACTATTAATTAAACAAAAACTTGTGTTCATTCACTGGGGTTTTAGGGTATCTATACTAATATTACAAAGAGGTAGAATTTGTTTGTAAGTTTGTAAGTTTGTATGTAGGGGGTAATCTCCGGAAGTAGTGAACCGATTTTAAAAATTGTTTCACTGGTAGAAAGCTACATTATTCGTGAGTGCTATAGGCTATATAACATCACGCTGCGACCAATTGGAGCGGAGTATCAATGAAAAATGTGGCAAAAACGGGGAAAAAATATTCTTTTCGAGGGCTTTTGTTGCGTGCGCTGCGTAAACAGTTAAAGTTACGCAAAAATAATGTATGAGAGAATTGTTCTTCTTACAATATTCTAAAAAAAAGTCCGCGGTAGTACATGCCTTACTTTAAAGGTTGACTCAGTATAGCCATTTTTATAGACAGAAAATTTGTTTTAAAATAATGCATTATTTGCGAAGGTATTTTTATGAACATAGTATTAATCCTTATCAACATAAATACGTTATTCATCACAAGTGTTTAATTTTGAACAAAATTGCCCTTTACATCATTTAATTTCAATGAATATCTTAGGAGATATCGCAGTTTTAAAATAACTTCGCAGCAAAATAATGACTCTGCCTTTCGGCAATTCCGTAGCCTGTACCTCAGAATAACAGATTATAGGCTACATAACATCGCACTATGAGCCACGGGAACGGAAAAGTAACCAAAATCAACAACGCGGGTGAAACCGCGGGGCACAGCTAGTTTTTCAATATATTGCCAAATATATAAAAAAGTATACATGTTATGTCGTAAAATCAAGTTAAAAAATATTCTTTAGTAGACATAGATTACCAAAATATAAAACCGCATACTTTAGAGGCAATATAATGTAATGATTTTTTGGAGTCTGAAGATTGCTTAAGTGTTCATTCACTGGAGCATTTACCCTATTTTCTATTTTTCACCGATAATCGGCGGCCAGGATGCGTAGATTTTGTTTTTTGACCGTTTTTTTCTCGGCCGTGGGCGTTGATGTACTAGAATCCATACGTTCCATTCTCGCCGAGAAAAAATCGGCCGTAAAAAATCGGTCGTGGGCGGAGGCCCGTAAACGTAACTTAAATTCGTTTCGATTATTAAATTGCACATTGCCACCCGTTATGCACATATTATTTATTCCGTTTGAAGACTTTGTAATGGGTGATAGTTAATGTGCTTTTCGTATAGTTTCAGCAATATGCTATAGGATATTCATATTTGAAAATCGTATCAAATACTTTTTCGCTAGCGCGTACTTGCTATGCTTAGATTGAGGGTAGGAACGGGGCTAATGCTAACTAATGTAGTTGGAGGTGATAGTTGACGACTACAGCATCGACGTAGATATCGGGGGAAGACATTATCATCATAGGCATAATGTCTTTCATCTAAGCAAATTTGTTAAAACAATTCAAACGATATCTATCCCTTGAAAACTTTGATTTAAATATTAATTCAGAAGTTATGACAAGACGACAAGCAAATGCCGTCAGTCTTCATCATAAGACTAAAAACACACACCGAATTATTCTAGAAGCCCATATGCAGTCCCAAAAATAAACTCTCTTAGCTTATTTAAAAAGAAATGAGTTTAATGAGAAAAACAATCACGACTGTGACTGTGACCAAACGAAAACACCCTGCGCTAGAGTCGGCACCCCGAATTTAAAAATAAAACCGAACTTTTTCTTTCAACTCAATTAAATGGTAGTTCGTCATCCAAACGGTATCCAGCCAGTCACTTTATCACATTATACACGGTTCGTCTCTTAGTCTTACCAACATGTGGACACATGTCTTGCATTCAGAACAATCTTTTTATTTTAGTACTATACGATTATGTTTACGGCGAGTTCAAAGGGTTTTTTAATTTGACACAGTTTATGGCGTTGTCCTGCGTTTTGATGGCCGTGGATGGAAAAGTTGTGTAGCGTCGCAAGTGGACTATTAATTTATCGTGAAGACAAAACAGTGTTATCGCATAAATTGTGATGTCCCCGTGTACACGGTTGTGGCCATAATCATAAATCTTATTGCACTCCAGCTCTTGCCGCAGATTACTCACTCCTGCTGACGGACGTGCGTCGAGACCGTTTTTTTGTTGCAGTTTGTTAGCTTTTAGGTACTAGCAAGCATAGCGAGCTGTTTGTCTAAAACATGTCAGTCGAATTTATAAAATTTATATATTTTTTGCTGATTCGTCTTCGTGGAATTCAGAATCAAAGTCGGTATTAACTTTACCCACGGGAACATAAAAACGATCATGTGTACCAAATTTCAGCCGTTTAAGGGTTAAAGAGTAACAAACATATCCATCCTCGCAACTTTTTGAGATCATACTGTAAGAAGAATAAATGGAAAAAGCTTTCTTGCTTGCAACTTTGAAAATTTCCATTCGGCAAAGGTGACCCACCACCCCAAGGTGGTGTGCTTTTTATCGAAGCTGGGTAAAGGTGCTCCTACGTTTTATCGAAACAGTTAAAATCGTGCAAAAATTGAAACAAAGTGTTCAAAGAAACGATCGACTCGTTGTAACCGTTCAACTTCGAAACAACTGCACTTATTCCCAGTAGATTGAATGACCATTTACTTGGAATAAGTGCAGTTTTACTTTTTATCTCAATAGCTGCACTTCTTACTGGGTAGAACTAGGCGACTCCTACATTCCACATTTTATGGCACAAGCCTCGATAAAGTTTCTTTAATATAATCGCGTTCTTGAACAATACGCGTTTACGATGCTTTATGGCGTCCACAAAGGAAGTTATGAATACATCGGTAGTCGGGTTTCGGTGTTATAATGTTAACAAACATAAACGTCGCTACTCAACCGTGGGGGTCTCAAATAAATCAATGGACTCTTCGTTTTAAAACCTTTTGTTTGATTGAGGTGTTGCTTTGTTCAAAAATGTACCTATTTATAGACTATGCAAAGTATGATTTTGTTCAATCGTGTGTAACATAATAACTCTCTTTGTTAATAGTCATTAAAACTATTACTTAGATTTAAATGGCATTAAACGGTCTAGTAGTATGGGCAAGACGTTGTTCCATTTATTTTCAATACAAAACTACCATTAGGCTGTTAAAGTTAAAATATTTTTGAAAAATTTGACCATCAAAAGCGACTCTTATAAGTCATCTACAAGAAAAAATAAGAATCTGGTTGCCCTAGTGTAGATCATTGATTAATATCGTAATTATCCTATTAACTTTGACCAACCACTTAGAGACTTTGCAGGAAATACCACAGTTACATAGGTAATAATAGGTATGTATGTAACTGTGGTATTTCCTGTGGTATTTCGAGGAATACAGGCGTGATTGTATGTACATACATACAATCACGCCTGTATTCCTCGAAAGGTTAGGCAGAGATGTACCAATATACACTCACAGTTCGCTGGTATGTTTAGGTCCCATGTAATAGGAGGCGAGCCTATTGCCACTAACTGGGCCAAATCCTGACTCCAAGCTGCTACTGAGAATTTCATAGAAAACCCCAATAACACTTTTTGCACGACCTGGGGGAATCAAACTCAAGACCTCTAGCGTAGCAGTCGCGCTTAGGACCACAAAGCTACCGAGGCAGTCACCACCATACCATAGTTAAGTTACCGTATTTCAAAAGTAAGTACCTACAGAAAATATTGAGTTACATACTCTTGTGAAGTAGTTTCCTTGTCATACTAACAATTTGAAGGACGGGCGACCTCTTACCAACTTCCTAAGTGCAGGCAAAATGAGAACTGAGAAGATTTTCCTTTCTACCCTTGTAACAATGTATTTAGCTTGTTGGCCTTTAATTCAAATGTTTCACATATTTCCGCCTCTGTTGCTAGTTAATTTGCAGTTGGATCTGCTGATTGAATACACATTGCATGTGGTTTTGCATGTGTTATGCAGGCAGTCCCAAATTAATTGGATTTCATTGTCGTTTGTAGTTTATGTTGAACCAGAGCGCTCATATTTGGTTTAAAAATTGCCAATTATTTATTAGGACTGTCTATAATAAGCTGCGTAGATTTTCTATTTTTTATTACGTGACGATGATAGGTACTACTTACCTAAGTACCTATGTTTAACGCCGATTCAATCCATTCCAATATGTAGCAAAATTCAAATTTCGAGATTTAAGTATACGTTTACAATCAATGATCCAATGAATTTCATATTATAAAATAGATAATTCTCTAAAATGACAATTTAAAGTCCAAACTTCTTAAGGGGGATGCCAAAAGCTGCCCGCAACATTCAAAATTCTTAGGTTTGCAATATGCAGCATAGTATCAGGTTGTTTGGTAATAAAAACAGACGCGACAATTGAATTTCTTGTGCTACCCGTTTCTTGCGCTTTCACCTCAGCAATAACATTTCAAGCAATTTATATAAATTCACTTAACCTAGGAATTCCTCCGTAAACAGACCAAGATCAACTCCAAGAACGGCAGCACTTACAAAACCATTTCTCTTTCTAAGCTCCAAGCCCTTTATCCACGCCTTTCACGTAACAAAACAACATAAATAAAATCCACTGTAACTTCTGATTGATCTTAAATATCACGCCGCCAGCTAACCGGAGTAACGGGAGCGAGAAATTGAATTTCTCATTTGACGCCCGAGGTATAGTATCGTTTATCATGGATAGGTGACACTTCATCATGTCATGGTGTCCAGACCTCCTTTGTGGGGCTATTGGACTGTGACACGCGTGGCAGCTAGTAAGGAGTGTGTAATTGTGGAATATGTGAGATAATGGGCCGCAATTATAGACGTGTCAGGTTTGTAACGAGTGATGTTGTGTTGGTATGTGAAGGAATGTTAGGGTGTGTGTTGTTGTTGTTGTTGGTATAGGTACCAACACGGTACAGCCTACATAATATTATTCCGTAAATAGGGTAAAGAATGCATATGTAACAAAAAAGCTATCAAAAGAGATTGCATAAATTATTATTTTTGGATGCCTATTTACCTACCTAAAGCATAATTTTCGCTACGAAAGAATGGATACCATGACCTTTATAAATTATTCTTTTGAAGAAAAACGGGTCGCATGTCTAACAAAACAAATGGACACCTTAATATCAAGATAAATAAATTTTTGTTTGACAAGTTCTAGTACCAAAATACAACCATATTACACAATTTTATTGATCGAGAATTTGTCGGTCCCAGATTTTGCGCATTTTCTCGACAATCAAGACTCAGTCAGTAGACTAATTTGGTTAACCCTGCAATGTCGCAACTACGCCAACGCTTGATGTTTACGGTAAATATGTATCTGATTATCCAACTCCTGGTTATTACTGTTGATGAGATAGTTTTTTTCGAAGCAAAAAGCTCGTTAGCTCTGGGTACTACTACCAACAGGCAACAAGTCCATAAAGTGGTACCTGAAGAGACTTTTAATATCAACTCGATGAAAGTTATACGCCTATTAAAATCCTTTTTATTGAAAATTTTCATGTCTCATTATGGTCATTACAAGAACGACTAACGAACCCAATAAGCCAATAGTACGTGCTGTGTTTATACCTGTTCACAATTAATTAATAGACATTTAATAATATTAATTTTATATTTTACTGATCAATGAACGCCAGACAGCGTTCGATTCATAAAATTTAATGACATTATTAAAGTAATAGCTATTAATAATCCCCATTTAGACTTTTATAACTGCGGGGAAGAAGTGTCTTAAGGACTTAATAATTTTTGTGTGGGTTTATGAGAGGACCACATGGTTCATTGGCTTTATTAACTGCCTCACTAATGCAAGTTTTACGAGTAATTTCACGGTTGCTCATTCCGCCACGGCAGGGGGCACCGCTGTCGGTCAGTTCGTTAGATACTGCCTTTACTTTGTTGGGAAGCTCTTATTGTGATCGTAATGAATACTTTACTGTCTCTAATTAATGGGTGTTGACGTGAGGTACTTGGCTTGTAGTTTAAGATATTTTAGTTTTGTAACTTTAAGTAATTGTAGTGTAAGCCACCTTTGGGGGTCCCCAAATTACCTAGTAAAGGTTTTAAAGCATGTTTGTTTTTCCAAAATCTATAAATTATTATAATACCCGCCTCTAATTGTCTTGGGCAAAGGCCTCTTCCAATGCAGAATATGCATGAGCATGGTCGAATATCTAGACCAAAAAAAATAAAAGCGCAAACAAAAAAAATAAAAGCGGTGCAGTTGTTTAGAAGGAGCTCAGTGACTTATACACGTAATTACTGAAGAATTGTACTTATTTATAAATAAAGCTAAAGTCCAGATTTCCTCACTATATTTTCCTTCACCGATGTCAATGATGTCCAAGTTAGATTTAAACTACCCATATTTCACAAAAATCAATTCGACACACTACCCGTAAAATCATATATGACAAACATTTAATATTCACGCCTAGATTAATGGCTAGACACGTGCTACGTACACTGCGTTGCCATTATAAGCTCATTTTGTCAGCTAACAGGTTGATGTGGGTTTAATTAAAATTCAGCACCATCCATCACCGCCATATTGATTTTGTGTCACGTGCATTTGCTGCGTTCGTCCGTTATCAATTAGCCATTGATCGTTTGACGGGAATAAGGATGTCATGTGGAGCTGGCTTAGATTGAGAAGTTATTCCTATTTCGTATTGTAATATTAATAAGAGAAATAAATATTTTAGCTACAACCAGCTCAACATCCACGGTAATAGTACATTGTGATGTTAGTGAGGTAAGTGTATCATTACAGACCTTAGAGAATTAAACCAACTTAAAGACGAAAATTAATCTAAATTGAAGGCGAGATTGCTAAGAAGCCGAGAGGGTAATGTAAATGCTCACGCATGTCATACGAAATTTTTTAACAGAACTAATTAATAAATATAAATAAATCTAAGTCTGAAATCGCCAATCCATCTTGAGCATCCGTATGAATTGCCGTGCCTTTTCTTTATAAAAAATTTCTGCTTTTGTCGTGCAGTAGGACAATAATAGGCTGGTATTATTATTTTATTAGTACGCGAAAAGTTTAACTTATCTCGTTTCCTTCTGGTAGGTAACTGTGGTGTAGACATGTTAGTTTGCACAGCACGGAGTTCATTAGTCCCGACCTTAGGAGCTAGCTCCGAACATTCATTAGTTTCAATTACTTACAGTGCAAGACCAGCGAAGGCTTGCACGCAAATAATTATGATTAAGGGCCACAATAGAGCGAGACACAATCCCAACATAGATTATATACTTAGTATTTCTGAGATTTTATAATCAAATAAATATCTATACGATAGCGATCAATGCCTTTCTCTAACCTCAGATATGATAGGCGAAAGCTAAAGGATTACCTAACTTTCAATCTCCACCGCCATACAACCGCCCACTTTCATCATCTAAAGGAAATACTACCCATTTAGAAATAAGTATCATCCTTTAGTAAATTGAACAGTTTATCAAAACACCCCACGGAATGTGAGATGGCATAACTGGATTGTCTTAATACGATAAACGGTGTAAGGCCAATAAAACTAAATAAGTTAAACGACTCAGGCCAATAAAGCTCCCGCCCTAAAGATGCACCAATAACCATATATGAGTTACCTACTTTGTCAGTCAAAGGACAGTCATGTCGCGATGAGTAATGCGCCAGATGTATCAAGTAATTGACATAAGAATATGCAAGCAATAAATTATTGTTATTACAATCTTTTAGCTTTGTGAATTTATTATTGTTAAGAAACACAATATATTTCTGCTATCTTCTATCTTTAGAATGCAGTCAACGTCGTTTGTGTTCGGTTTATTAACTTTTGTGTTCTTGCCAACGTAAAAATGTGAAAATTTTAATTTAAAAATGGAATAAATTTTTATTTCTTCCTGGCCAGTATAGAACATTTCCTTAGTCTTTATGTTGACAAAAAAAATAATTCTACCGTATGGCCCACAAAATGGAACAGCTTTTTAAGATGGCTGAATAAATTCAACACTATCTAGAAACTGGAGTGTGGCCAGCCTATAACCGTTGCAGTGCGGGCAACTCCTGTAATAAAAACTTTTTATTGAATCAGTCTTCAGAATTCAAAAAGGATACACGATTACAAAAGGGAAGATATACGAGGGAGACCGTATTAAAAGCCGGGAGATCATTAAAATCCTCGTTATTTACTTTTCAATACTTGAATAGCATGAACATTTTTATTCTTACAATCGAATCGGTATTAAATTATAGGGTGACAATAAAATTTCCTTGGGATTATGCGTCTGGGATATTCTTTATACGAGGGCAGAGGTCAGTAGGAATATCATGGGTGTTACATCGCGTGGGCGGGTTTTTACTGCACATTTTAGTGGGAACAGTAAAATAAACTTGGTCCAAATGTCCTGGGACGGCCGCCGTCATTGTAGCGCTCCTTCGGCCCATCGACTTCTTTATGGGCTCTACGGCTAAACTGTTCAACGCTTAAATTTTATTAAGTGACTCTTATGCTAGGGCAATCGGTATTTTCTGGAATGTTGTGAATAATTTTCTGCAGTTTATTGTACTTTTTACTTAGAGAGTCAGCTTATGCATGTATTTTATATGAATATTTTGCTCAATTTTGTAAAATCATTGTGAATATATTTTTTCGCTACAATGTAAATACCTATTTAAAAAACTGTCCAATAAACATTCAGAAATTATAGGTACCTACACAGCAAAGTCAAAACATAAAAATATGGGCATAGTGAAATCAATGGTTATAGTAGTGTCTACTTCATCTACGTTTGGTTTTTTATACTTCAACATGAGGATTGTCACAGGACTCATCTATAAAAATCAATCAATATGACGCAGAACCGTCATTAAAATTGCATTCCTAATTGATTCCTTTTTTTGCTGTGGCAACGTCATTCATTAATATTGTCACACTCATTTCGGGGGAAAATCTGCGGGTCCAACTGTGCGGGAACCAAAGATGTTTATCACATCTAATTTATACCGTTGGGATTTCTATTACACGCTACCTACCTACCTTATATTGTTATTTTTAATAAGGAAGGTTTATTTGTGGGTTGCTATTCATTCTATAAGTCACACTGACACATTTCATTATTGTCATGATAGGGTATTTCGTAACGTATTTTTTTTCTTTGAAACTTGGTTTTTTGAACCGCGTTCCATTTTTTTTGCTTTACTTTAGGTAGGTAGGTTTATAAGTACCTACTTCTCTTTTCAAATATTTTTCGTACCGTATCGTTAAACTTAACAGTCACGTGTCAATCAACAAGATTTATTCAGTGCCATATCGTAAGGCGAAATGGGCGTAAAGTAAGATAAGCGTTTTAACCTACGTCAAAAACTCCTACGCAGCAGTTAACGTGTGCCCTAAACCATTAATCATCTTATCTTTTTGCAAGACTGTTTTCTTTTTGCTTAATCAAGAGTGACTCATCGCTGTAAAAGCAATTTTATTTAATTTCTACCTTGTAACACTCGATAACTTAATTATCACTTTGAACTTTAATGCATCGATTAGTTACATCATATTAAAGCTTTTAACAATAGGGAGGTGGGCGTACTATAATCGCGTTAATTATATTATCGCCATCCCTACCCGCATATGGGATAACGTACAATGATATTACAACGGATGACATTCTCGCGTTTCGCGTTAATTTTTATATTCTGTGGTTAATTTATTTATGTGGGCGCAATTTTACGGCTGGCAGTAAAATAATTTGTTCCATTTTTGAATTAAATGTTTATTATTTGTTTCCAAAATTAAATTGATGCTAGTTTGTTTGACATTAAGAAAATTGTTCAGTAACATTAGTTACTTATTAGGCGCTTAATTATTTAAAATGTAGGTCCTATTTAATTGAATAAAAGTGTTTTAACCGCTGTTTGCGAACAATACAGCCCTTCGCGTAGGTCTAACGCTTTTTCACACAATAGCCACATATAAACCTTAGGTCAAGAAATCTTTAACAGTTTACGTCCATTGACGAGTGACTAATTGCTTTAAATACCTATTGTTAAAGGAGCTAACAATATCGTTATAAAACAGATTATTCATGGAAACGTTGATTTATTCACTTCCTTAGTACATAATTTCAAACCTATGAATGAGCGAACGAATGAATGAATGAATTTAATTTACCTACAGGCTTCAGGTGGTGTACAATTTGTTAGTTATTCAACCTTTCGGTTGTGCATATTTAAAGTCGAAAATAAAATAATAATAAGGAAAAATAACATTTTAAATTTAGAATAGCAATATAGACATTTTTGAAGTTGACAATACAAAGCACATAGCTAAGCGTACCTTATCATTCCTATTATCAACTATTGATTCGTTTGTTTCGGGATTCCCGATTAGATGCCTTATCTATAAGTCCTGAGATAAATGCTGAGTCAAAAGCTATTCAAGCAATCCCGAATGAAATACGTGAGTAAAACCGGAACAATAATAAAACAGAAAAGCCGTCTCACGAAAGAAATAAAAAATAAACAACCACGAAAAACCTCCCTTCTATTTATTTAATAATATTTGTAAACGAAATAGTCAATACAATTTGTAGTACGTACGCTTTTGTGGCAAGATTTTTTTAGTTGATAAGAAATCTAATCTTTCCGGGCCCCTCGTTTTCTAGTTTTGTGTAGTCCATTAAAACGGGCCCCTGGTTTTAGCTAAATAATACACGGTGGGCGGTTAGGGCGCAAAACACAAGAGTCCGCAAGTACCGGAACTAAACCGCGGTAGTGCACCTCGGGGAATAGGTGAGGTTGTGCTGTGGTAGTATACTGGGGTAGTAATATTATTATTTATTAATTTTTTTGGGTATTGCGATAGAAAAATATGTTCTAGTTTAAGAATCTCCTGTCAAACCTAGCAATAGCGTTTTTAGGTCTAGATAACTTAGTAAAACCTGTATACCTATTTTAACGTTTACCTACCACTATTTAATGACCATCGCAACTACTGCGACAATACATTGACAAGACAAGACATTGGTTAGATTTTATTAAAAAAAATTATTTTGTACCAATAAGTGTTTTATAAACAAACACGTTACATACAATAGATAGTATAAATCTAGTTAGATAAAGAGATAAAAAATGGTTTTGACACTAAATCAAATTTTCTAGTATATTAACCTTGTCTATTCCTAGTTCCTACACATTCTTTCAATTAAAGAGAAAGAAATTGTTTTAATTTCTTTCTTCAGTTTCTGCTTCTTATTTATTTATTTTTTCACCGTCGTTATAATGAATGCTGTCAGTGTCATCCTTTTATGCTTACAGTAAAAAAAAACTTTTTTCCAAAAAAAGACAACCGCCTTCAAAAACTAAAAAGAGAAAAATAACTTTAGCTTTGGAAGTCGGCGGCTTTGGTTCTGTTTGTTGTTTTGTATTGCCGCCGACTTCCAAAGCTAAAGTTATTTTTCTCTTTTTAGTTTTTGAAGGCGGTTGTCTTTTTTTGGAAAAAAGTTTTTTATTTCTCGCTTTTTAGTATCAATTTTTTTATCCAAATCCATGAAGGAACTGTCATGACATGTAAATTAACATGACACCGGTAAAAAAAGTCATAAGAAAGCAGAATACGCAATTTCGTTTACTTAGATGAGAAATTTTCAAATATTACTGTAAGTATACATCTGTGTAACTCTTTCGAGTGTACAGGCGCGATGTTATGTTGTGTAATTGCGTAAACAATGCATATTTATGCGATAGCAGCAATCGCGGTTGATTTGCTGTAATTTTTTGAAGAGTTCCGTTGTCTGTCTCCGTAATCCATCATCAGATCTATATGAAATTTAAATGGAACCATTTGAGAAGTTTACCCTTTCCAACAAAAAAAGAATAATCAAAATCGGTTTATAAACGACGAAGTTATCCGCGAACAAACATAATAAAATAAAAAGTCCCTATCTCAAAAACTACTACCGTTAAAGAGTACTGTAGCATCATCATCAGGACAGCAGCATCAGATGTTGACACCCTGACGCATATACCTGAGTAAGACATGATTACGTAACAAAAACACCATACGAGCATACAATTTTCGGTGGTTGCCCTCGATTTCTCCTGGATTCCATCATCAGATCCTGGACTGGTGAAAATGGACCACCTCAGAAGTGAAATCTATCCAACAAAAAATTTTTTTTTGAAATCCGTCTATAATTGACGAAGATATCGGTGAACATACATAAAAAAAAAAAAAAAAAAAAATTATACATACAGACGAATTGAGAACCTCCTCCTTTTTTGAAGTCGGTTAAAAATATATCAATCTTAAAACTTCAATATTTTTTCCTAACCGTTTTTTGGAATAGTAGGCATACTCCACACAGTATCTTACCCTTATGCAGCCACGTAACGCAGCAGATGTGTACCCGCCCCGAGTGACTCACGACGACTCAATTACACATTCGATAGTTTTTGTGTTCTGCTCGACTCCCAATACATGAGTGCGCGTT
Source organism: Caradrina clavipalpis (assembly GCA_932526535.1). Classification (NCBI taxonomy): domain Eukaryota; kingdom Metazoa; phylum Arthropoda; class Insecta; order Lepidoptera; family Noctuidae; genus Caradrina; species Caradrina clavipalpis. The sequence goes on along the minus strand of OW052092.1, from coordinate 10,601,898 downwards.
TATGAGGACATTCAACTATGTATGTGTGTTTTTAATTTAAATTTTACGGCTGATGTAGGCTGATTAAGACATTTGGTGCGTACAAATCTGTCTGTAGGATTTTGGTATGAGCTTAGTTCGGAACCAATCTACAAACTTTTAAATAATTCAATTAATTACGTCATACTAGTTATGTAATGGTAAATGCATTACATTACTATTCAGCAAAAATACGTCTATGTTACATCCAAAATGTATGCTTAGAATCGATTTAAAATTAAGCAACGATAAGTATCTAAAATGATCAAAACTAAAGATCCTAAGAGAAATCACGTATGATCTAACCCGGTTCATCTTGTCAGTACTAAACTCAAATACAAATCATACAATTTTAAACCAAGGCACCACAATTTTCTCGCAGTTACATGTATTTCAGTCTCTTACAAAGTTTCTCTGCAGACAGTCGTCTTACTTTAAAATTAATTTTCATAGTTTCTTCGGACTTTATTCACATAAAATAAGAAACTCGTGCCATAAAATAAAACAACGCCAGCAAGATGTTAATACATGATGTTTCACAAGTAACTCAAGTTTTACAAGCGCGCGGCCCGACACATTGACTTGAATTTATCGTCAAACTTTACTACTTTCATACATTTCGCTTTACATTAAAGAATGCTCGTGTAAGAGATATATTTTCTAATTTAATACATCCTGTTTCGTTCGTAACTAACCGTCTGACTCGACGTTCCGCTTACAGTCAAAGTTATTACCATAATATAGCTTGCGTTGTCTTGTCAAACGTACAATGCTTATCTAAAAGTTCCTTGTTTTGTCTCTACGGCGTCGCTAAAAGGAAATACTTGTAGAAATAAATAAACGGGGCCCTTAAACGCTTGTCATTGTCAATCCGTTGATCCGATGCTCTTTTTATAGCGAGATGTATGCGCTGCAAGGCGTGTTCTTGAAACTGACCCTTATCTCAAGTGATTTTTTTTCTCACACATGTTTCGGATTAGCACTTCACGGAACGTTGTTTCGATTTGTCGCATACATTCACGGTAAACTAAGCACTCTACAGAAATTTACACGATGTTTCTTAGAATATAAGGGAGACAATTGCGTGCACGTTTCTTGTTTTGAGTAATTCGTATGGGACGGGTGTACGACCTACCGCAGAACTATAACTTTCGGCTTAATCCCGTGTAATTCATGAAGGTTTTTACGAGTTGCACATGATCCATAAACTGTATTCGGATTTTAAAATCTTCTTAATCTTATAGCTTTTATTATTGGAAGTGTTGAAAATGCTCTCAGCCAAGCACTATTATTTTAATCTATTACGTTCTAAATCCGTCGTCCCATATGTAAACGATCAGCATGGAGAATTTTGATTTAATTTTATATAAGCTTTGAAGAGTTCTATTCGTCATTTGTCATGTGTCAGTACGACCGAGAATTCAGTTGATTTAAATAAGCTAATGTATTCTCATGGCGTCGCTTCCATTAAACTTTTCAACAGAAATGCTTTATTAATATTGTTATGGATTCGATGGCGCTTCAAAAATAGTAGCCATAAACGTTGATGATGATGGTTCGTACACTGTGAATACAAAAATGGTATATTTTGCCTGTCCTGTCACTTCTTTGATAATTTCAGGCGCCGCATACTTAGGTACCGTTAGATCATACCAAACGCAGTCATAATAATGGGTATTAAGATTCACTATTGTTTACAGTATTAAGGACCATAAAGTGTTATCCACACGTACTGACGTAGGTACTTATAGATACAACATACACACTCTAATAAGAAGGTTTTTTTTTTAAATAAATATTCTTATAGACTTCCATTTGACCGCAACCCACATGATCTTAATCGATGATGCGGCCTAAGGTGGAACTGCTTGCCTAGGATTAAAAACAACATATTCTAAAGATATATTTTATATAATGCTCATAGGATAGTAGGTTAATCTTTTTTGCTATGCCCAGTGCAATTTTGAAAAATAAAGCTTTGTATACAGTTTGTTTCATACACGCTTATTGCAAAAATTAGACAAAATTATACTCTAAAACTAGATACTTACCTACCATTTACAAGAAAACCATACCGTCACCGCAGTCAGGTTCAAAAGCAAAAGAATAATCTCACCTTCACTAAACAGGTGTGTTGACTCGATGGCCGCAACAAACCTTTGTTGATTGTCACCTGTTGGAATCGTAAACATTGTCGCAAGACATTCAAACAAGCAATTTAAGCAAACGAGTAATGGGTACACAGTGCTGTACAAGGAATCTGCTACGACTTCACGAAAGTACGGATACACCAAGTTTCAAGTTTCGTTTTGCCTGAACGTGCCTAGCTTGCAACAGTTTGAGAGCGGTCGCTGTAAGGCGTTTGGTTTTATTTTTGCAATAGCTTATGACCGCGACTTCGTTTACATGAGTGTCCGTTGTCATAGGGTTTTATTAGAGCAGAACCCTAATTATTTTTCTATAATAAAAGCACGCTAAGTTAATCCTTATAACATCGGCTATCCTTGCAGTGAAAATCCCGCCAAAATAGGGGTCCTGCCGTTTCGGAGATCAGCCGGAACAAATAGACAGAGCGACAAATAAAAATGTATAATTTTTTTTTTTATAAAAAGCCGTTCTTTTGAACAGAATTAAAAAAAGACACTTCAATTTCATTTATTTGTATACTTTGATTTCTTTCATAAATACGTCGATGGGAATATTTAAGGACACTTTAAACAAAGGTGAAATCTAGGAAAAGAAAGATCTAGGGAAAGGATATCTAGGTGTTTGTAAATACGAAAAGACCAAAAATAAGTAAAATGAACAAATCAGCATTATTTTTGAGTGATGTTCCTACAAAATTGATGCAAATATTTAGACAAGAGATGAAAGAACAACCCCAATTGCAAACAATATTTTGACGGGGCTTTTGTTTACAAAACGTCTGGACTCAAAATGGACGTCAATTGTGTCCAACATGAATCGTTCTGGATCTGAGTCATCTTGACACCCAAGAATGGGCCCAATTATGTGTTTTTTTAAGGCTATAATAATATTATATTATTATGCAATCTTACGTTCATTCATCTATTCTTAAGGCATACTATTCTAATCTATATAAAGGGGAGCCTGACTGACGTATCAGCACGTAGACGAAACTACTGTAACTAGGAACAAGAAATTTTGCACACGGTTTCCTTTTAAGATGTAGGATAACTTTAACTTTCACTATAGGCAAGCACTAAGAAAAAAAAGAAAATCAGTCCCAAAGGGAGTGAAAATGGGGACTTTCGATTAAATGAAAAATCTTAATTTATCTGAGACTTACGGCGCAAAAAAGAGCCTAAATAAATAATAGCGTCAAAGAGTTAGGGGACTTTAATTATAGTGGAAATTACGAAATCTAGGCGAACCAAGACGCGGGAAAAGTGCTAGTAACCTATTAATACCTCAATCTTTTCTGCTGCTTATTGGATCTCCTTCTCTTCACAATCAGAATACAGAAATTCTATTTGTTTATGTGGTTTTCAAACAGCAGCAATATTTTAAGCAGGTTACGAGGCATCCGTCCAAAATTACTCAAAATTGTCACTGCTATATCTTCGATTGACATTGTGTTGTATCCACTTGTGACATTTTGCCTGTGCTGCGCTCCAGTGTGTCGTAATTTCTTAATGTTTGTCATTTGTTTTATCGCATACATGTGCGTTTTATCTGTGCACTCTCAGAACTTATTATGACGATCGTTGGTCGTTTACAAACGAATTCTTTTAGATGGTTTAAAGGTTCCCATCATGTTTCGAAGAATATTTTACATTATTTATCGTCATCGTTTCAAACGTATTGCTGGAAATCATTATAATATTAATATCATAAAATGGTAAAGTTTATTGTAAAAGCTAATCTCTGTAAATAAAAGCCCATTTACATGATGCCAGTTTCTTGCCCGTTGCATACAGTTAAATATGAAGCAATAATGGACTTCCATGGTGCAATTAACACGCTACCTACATTGTTGATCTCTTTCCGATTACAAAAGTATTCACTGATAGAAAGTTTTGCCGAGTCTCATAGTGTTCTGTTCTCAGTTTATTTATTGGCAATACATACCTGACTTTTATGTCTGATGAAAACTGTTGGTTATTAATACATAAATATTTTTTAGATAACTCTAAAGGGTTGTTTTCGAAGTCATTGTTTGCTCATAAACTCATAGTGTTATTCCTTCATTCAAGAGGCTGAGTATTTTTATTTGTACAGTTACAATATTGATGGAAACTGTTCCCACGTAACAGAATCACACAGCCATTCAAATCTGGAAACGCATCCAAAAATGTGTTTTTAATTTAACAAACCGCTTATAAAAATGTTTGTACAAGGCAGTGTAAACAGCCAATATTATTTTTCTATCGGTCGGTGCGGCCGTATATTTTAGAGACATTTGTTTGAACAGTTCGTATATTTTCTTCGTGTGATGGGGCGCAGCCGGTCGTAACAGCTGCTCGTTGTGAAGACCACTTGAGGTTCTCTGCCTCGTCGAGTGGACGGTTGAAGTCTGCCTCTTGCCTCTTGCGAACCTCAAGGTCTCGATTAAAGTTTTGTAACAAAATGTTTTTGTTTTCACTGTGTGATTTTCAACGTTGGCAGTGATTGCAGGATGTGTTGTTATTTATAGAGCTTTCATCCGCTTGGAATTATTATGTCGTGTTTTTTTATAAAATTGAACGTTATATTATGAAGAATGTGACACATTACTTAGTCCAGTAAATATGTTTATGTTTTCGTTCAAGGAGGAATTAATTTAGATGGGTATTTTTTGAATTTTAAAGGTCAACATTTTACGCCACAATTTGCTACTTTTAGCAGCACTGAATATCCTGACGCATATTAATGACTAGCTTTTGCCTGCGATTTCGTTCGCGTGAATGTCGGTTGTAAAGGGGTGTTTTTTTTGCGCAGAACCCTATGACTTTTTAGAAAATAAATGTAATCCAAGTTACTCCTTGTAACATCAGCTATCTGCCAGTAGAAGTACCGTTAAAATCAGTTCAGCCGTTTCGGAGTTTAACCGGAACAAATAAACAGACAGACAGACAGACAAAAAATTATAAATAGCTTTTTTCGTGTATCTACCGTATACATACCGAACGGTAAGTATACATATTTATTTCAATTTTATTAATTTGTATATCAGATATTCGGAGAACCGTTTTATAACCGACAGTTCTAATCGAAATAAATCAAGTAAACGCCCAACAATTAATACAATATGTAGCACATTTTAAACCTAATGCACCATTACACAACGAGACTAGTTCCGGATTGACGGTTGCACCACGGATAGCCTCGTGAAGTTTAACGACCCATCACAGCTCAGTTGTCGATAGACTGCAGTGCACTGTAGGGTAGGTATGTAATGTATGCCTTTATGGCTATGTTTCCCGTGCATTGGCTTAATGTTTAACGTTTACGTAAATATTGGTGCAACTGTCACCTGTTTTCGTGAGTGCAAATTTTGCTTTTGTATGTTTATGCATAGAGTTCTAATTTTCGGAGGCATATTTTTTAAAGTGGCAGCATTTCGGATACGCTTCTCACCTCTTTCGTCTTCGTCGTCGTGATGATTTTAGACTACCTACTATAATTTTTTATCTCCAGCTGTGACGTCTAAGATACGGCAAAAGCTTTTTGAAAACTCGAATTTTTTGTAAATTTTGCTAACGGTAAACTAAATAAAGAATACATTTTCTATACAACTGAATTGTCCCAAAACAAATGAATAGCACATAACATCCAGCGACTGAATGTAACCACAGAAAGTGCTGTATTTATTATAGGTAGTAGGGTAGGTACTATTTTAACTTGGTATTTTGGCATTTACCGCAGCTGTCGGCTGTACCTAATTAAAGACATTTGTGTGTATATACATTATGTATATCGATACAAGATGGCAATGGAAATATACATAATTGGTAACAATTATATCTTTGCTATATGGACTCTGTATTGTAATAAACAATGTTGAGTTGAGGTGCGGCTGTGGTACTGTTAAAGGTTAACTAATTAATTAATGGAAGTATGTTGTAGCCGTAGGTATTTGGTAGGTGCAGATGCAGTTATAAGACAACGAAGGGCGCAGATAGGTACCTAATGGATTACCGATAACGAGTTTAAAAAGGCACTTATTAAAGCCGAAAGTTAGTTAGGTATATGTTCTTCTTCCGCAGGAAGACACTGGTTGCAGGCCGCTTCTAACCGGTCCTTTTGGAAATCTATGGGGGAGGCCTATGTCCAGCAGTGGACGTCCTGCGGCTGATATGATGATGATGTTCTTTTGCCATATCGAATTTTGCCAATAAGTATGTACTTACCTACTTGAAGGGGTTCTGCACTGCGTGGTGTTATTGATAAATATTTTTCCAAGTAACTTTGACATACGATTTTACAAAATAATAAAAAAGTAACTAAATGTTCTGAAGGTCCCAAAATACCTACATTGTTTTACTGACTGGAAACGAAAATCTTTCTTTTTTGACATGATGTTGTTTCTAATGACGCCATGACGCAGAGTTGATATTAAGTGCATCGAACCCACTTGAAGTACATGATGCATTAGCGCCATGTATTGACTACGTCACTGTTGCATGAGATTCCACTAAGGATAGAAGAAAAAAAAGTAAATCCTTCATTTTATTTGTAGAGACATATTATCACTAGCTTAAGATTTGCTTGAAATTAGAAGCTATACTGATGCCTCCTGCTATCGTTGTCAGTTTTCGATGTAAATGTACTTATTTCTCACTGCTTCAATTTGTTAGTTGTTAATGTAAGTTGTTGAAGCGTCTGGTCATAAATTACATACAAACATAAAGTGACGCCTTTTTCCATGGGGGTAGGCAGAAACCACAGAAAACCACCTGCTACGATCCTTACATACTCTTTTTGCCTCATCCACGTTCACACATCTGTTCATACAAGCACGCCGGTTACGAGTACACCTTTCTGAAGAACCTCACCAATAAGGCCAGGGTAGGTTTTCTAGGGCGTCGCCTCTGCGGGTTGTTCGAAAGAGATACCTCGCTCCCGGAACGCACATGAAGGAACATAGATGGATTTAGTCAGTAAAAGTCAGACACTCGCTCCCGCCCCGCCCAGGGCGGGGGAAGTTATTTGATGATTTCCCATCATTAAAAAACAAGGGCGTCGCCTCGTTGCCACTCACATCTTCCATATAAGTACATCCCTTTTGTCAGTCGCCTTTCACCCATCCTCTCAACATGACCGAACCATCTAAGCATACTCTTTTCAACCTATGTCACTACTACATCCTCTTTTTCTTTTCTTTTTTTAGTCATACATTTTTGGTAAAAAATAATCTATAAAACATGCTTTAATACTCGTTGCATTATTTGTGAGACACGTGTATTACCATGTCTCACCAACATCTACGTTGAGTAGGTACCTAGTTAACCAAATATTTTGATGAGTGTCGTATCAACAAATTGACATCGTAAACTTGTTGCCATCTTGAACCACGACTGTCCGCCATCATTGTATGCAAGAGACATAATATAAGCTGTTGTAGACAAAACGTTAATGTAGCACACCTTTCATTGACATTCACCTGTAAGAAGATAATTAGTTCAATGATATTGATCTTTTTTCGTATTGAACCGTGATTTTAATAACTTTTTTTTTAAAGGATTGGAAATAATCAAATGGCTTCTTCCGCCCTGGGTAGAGTGGAAGGGAGTGTCAGTCTCTTACTGACTAAAACCCATCCGTGTTCGTCTTTATGACCTTTGCGTTGGGCCGTGGTGACTTTTTCGAACAAATTCTGCAACCCTGGCTCTATGTATTGTTAGTAGTGCTTCTTAACTATACCCAGCGGTTTCACATTTCTATCAATGGTCTTTGGTTACTGCTTCACTCCCGTCGTTTGTAGCTTTGTGTTATATAGGCATGAATTTGACTAGCAGTTAAAGAATTTTTCGAAACCTACTGATAGTTCCAGAAATTTGCGCGAACAAAAAGATGTTATTTGTTTAAGCAGTTTAGTTTATTAGTATTTACAGTTATTATATAGCGTTATACAGAAACAAAACTCACCTTAATAAATATTAGTAGGTACCTATTCATTGAAAACTATCTTCATTAACCCTTCAACGCCGTGGCTGTTTAAGTACGGTTGAACAGTTGAATATTGGTACATATTTCACCCTAACTCAAATAACTTTTCCAATAACACAGCACTAATTCTTGAAATCACCTGCACGTTTCAGTTGTACACGTCAATAACAATTTGCTTGTACCATTTCTATTACGGCCCGGGCGTATTTTGGAGCAGTCGTATTCGTCTCGAACCGTGGAGTTTAACGGTCTATTTCGGCTGTACCTACCGTCGTATTAGCGCTCATGTTGTTCTCTAACAACAATTGTTATGCACCATGTGTTGTACACAAAATTACTTCGCTTTTATCCAAAGCAATCTGAGCACAAAGTTCTAAGCTGCAGTTCCGCAGACAAATATTTGGAAGAGACGGTAATAAAAATTGCCTTGCGTGTCTAAATTCGTCTGTAGTGTGATTAACTTACAACCTTTCTTTCTCTGGGCACAATCGTAAATTAAAACATGTATTCAAGATAATGTTGTGTATGAACCAAATAAAGAGAAATGAATAAAATACGCGATCGTTTGTTGATTCATTTTAAAAATAGCAAACCAATAAAACCTGCTTTTCATTCCGACGTTCCGGATATATGGCAGATATTTTAACAATTTAATATCTCTGGCCAGTATACAGAGAGGCAAAACATTCGGCCATTTTATTATTTTAAAACGGATTAAACAACGAGTTCAGGGAAAATTTCAAAACAGTGTTGAATGCACGGCGCGGACCGCAGAGGGGGTTGCCATGGTAACCGGCGAGTTTTGACGGCAAGGTGGATACGCAAATTGTGGTGCCACTCGGTACAATATACACTGAGTTGCCATACGAAAAACTTTCCCTGGTTTTTTCAAGTTCGGAGGAAACTTAGAAAAACTCATCTTAAAAGTAATTTAAAAATGTAACAGATGCAGGCGTTTTTCTTTTAATGACATTAAACTACAAGTAGGTAATAAATTAATGCGTTTTTTAATTTTGAGATACATGCAAATAATTATTCTTATAAGTACTATGAAAAAGACATTTAAATATACCTACTGTTTACCTAAAATTGATTATTTTAAACTTACTGATTTTTTTATGATAATTATTAAGACACATTTTATCTAGGTGAAAATATATTTTTTTTAGAAATAAAGTAATGCAATATCTCTAAAAAAGCATTTAAAGAATGTTCCCTAATATTACTTTCTTCCTCCACGGCCCCGGAAAGGGTAAAAGGGAAATTACGTTTCAAAAAGGGTAACACCGTTCTACCGATTTCATACACACGTTTTATAGCTCATGTTATGTTATGGTGGCAAACTGTACCCGTGTGGGGTCAGAAGGGTTAACATTACGAGTCTTTGTTTAAAATTTTATTTTCTCCCTTAAAATATTATAGGTACCTACACTGTACCTCAGGCAGTTTGCGTCCATTTAGCAAACGCATCGAACAAATTATACCCATCTTTGTTTTGACTAAGTAAAAAGCATTACTTGTGTGTATTTATGCGAGCGTGGGTAGATACTGACAGTTTGTTGGTTTTGAGTTAAGTTGCTTTGAGTGGATGTTGAACAAATTATTTGTTTTGTTTTTCTTTTTTTGATAATTTGTCTTTAGTAAAAAAATATCAGTGTTTTACTTCTTTTTGGGTTTATGTTTGAAATGTAAAAAACAGAAAAAGAAACTCTAAACGTAAAACATTTATATTTTTTACTCAATACTCAATACTCAATTTTTTATTGCATTTTTTAGTAATAGTATAATTATTTTTTAGTAAGCCAACCAAGTAAAGTTACTGTTTTACTAACTAAGTAGGTACCGTTGTGACTTTTTCAAATCATATGTAATTCAATAATAAAATCTTTGTATTATGAATCTACGTATCGCCAATCCGCCTTGAGAGTATGAGAACAGGGCTTTATTGGAATATACGTAAGGCCCGTATATTTTTATGTTTTAAAGTCTTGAAGCTTTTTCCCAATATTGGTCAAAGTTGCGTCACGCTTATCAACAACCATACCCAAAATTAATTTACTATCGCATCTCACAACAATATATGATAAATATAATATTTCTCTCACACACATCTCACAAAATCCACGTCTCATTAAAGCATTTCTCAGAATCCACATCTCTGTACAAAAAAGTCTAACGGAACATATTCGCAAGTGCTCTTCAAGCACCTTACTCGGTGTTAATGCTCGAATCTCGACGATTAAATCAAGAGTGCTCGAGAAAAGAGCAATCGAAATCTAACGACTATTCTACACGAGACGAGAGAGACTACAGAAACTGTAAAGTTGTTTACTTTACTTTGCTAATAACTATAAGTGTTTTATTTCTGGTGCTGGTAAAGCTTGGAGTGTTTGGAAGAGGGTTTTTGAAAAGTACTTAAGTTTAGACCAGTCTGTTCTAAAATTCTAACGTTTTTCGTGACGTCAGCGTCATTAGAGTGTCCATTATCCAGTTTCTTTTTTATATTGAACTTCTTTTGGGCTTTCTCAATAAACGATGAAAATAAAACCAAAGGGTTTCAAAAAATATGGAAGGCTTAACTTTTTATTCATCGGAAAACGCATGTTATGCCCAGATAATAAAAACAACAAAAGTCGAAGTCTCATCCCAAACGATGTAACCCTAGCACTATCTCAACCCCATAATAGGGACAAACGATACTGTTGAATATTCTATAAACATCTAGTTTCGAACACAAAACGCGATAAAAATCGTACGTTGTTACAAGTCGTGGTTGGTTTAAAAATAAAACGGAAAAGTTTAAATAGGAAAAAGTGAGTGGACGGAAAGATAGTGAAAAAAGAAGAGGGCAATTTAAACTTGCTCGACCGGCCGAGGGGAGTTCACATTTTATAAGTTGGTCGAAAGAAAATTGCACGATGCCGTTACTTGGGAACTTTGCGCACTTAAAATTTAAATTGTGTAGGTATTGATTGTTAAGTTCTTGCTTGCTAACCTTGTGAAGGTGAATATAACTCAAGTATATGTCGTTGTTTTAATTCGTGGGACATGACATGGGCTACATGACGTGATCCTTAAGCGCACTCACGTATGTTTTCATTAGGGTCACAAGTGATGTCCAAAGCTTCATTGAAAGAGTATTCTCAAACAGTTTGCAAAGAATGAAGTTTGTACACAATAATTTCAGTAAACTGGACACAGTGGACACAGAATCATAAGACATCGATTGTCCACAACTTACCAACTACCAATCGCATGAACAACAACGTGTCCAAACGAAGCAACTTATCTCACTGTTTACAAAAACAAAACCCCGATAGGTTGGCGTGCGAGCTCAGACAATGCTGCATTTTAATTTTGTACATGCTTCCTCAACAATGGATCGTAATAGGTCCGTAGATGAGACGGCAACCCAACGGCTTTGTTCCACTGGCAACACTAAACAATACCTGTGCCGCGATGAACTTGCATTATCACACACCTAATGGGTTTTGTCTGTTCGTGTAGGGGTCCAAATGAAAAGTTGTGTAAGTATAACATAGTGTATTTGCCGTGACAAATGCATGTTTTTTCCCACGATAGGCAAGGGTGTTTATGGTAATCTTTCATTGTAATCATTGTGTGTTTGGGAGACAAAAGGAAACGTAGCCGCTATCTATTCCGGAATAAGTGTCTTGTCCTGCAGACAAAATATATGGACACCGAATAACCGTATTCAAAGAAGTGTTGTGAATTCAGCAGGATCAGTTTCATGAATAAAATATATTTTACCGATTGACGGACGGACTTAACTTTGTTACGATGAGATGTTTGTTTACTAGACGGAGCGTTCGATGTCTTTTATTTATTCGTGTACTCTACATTGTCTTTGTTGTCTCAATGTAATATTCGTCTGCTTTTCCTTATGGATATTCGATTTGTGAGTCTGCCCCTTACATTGAAATTCAAACAGTAATAAAACTCGTAAAGTAAACACCGGCCTTAAACTTGACTGCTTTTTTACGACTGTCGAATCTTCCACTCGAATTAGTTGAAGATAGAAAAATAAATAGAGAACGTAATAAAACTTGGGAAAATAAATGAAGAAGATTTATTATAAGAATATTTTAGACGGTTATCTGTTATTTCCGAAGAATTTATTACGCGATAGTAGTTCGGAACTAGCTGTTTTGTGAAAGCGTTAAGTAAGTACTTAAAGCGCTTTATCTAGTCTTAAAACGTTCTCACTATTTATCACCAGTCCTTTTAAGTGAAGAAACGTTAGGTTATCGGTATCAGTACACTGATTTGGACTTTCACACGTAACTGTTACGCAAACCGTCGCGTTTGCGTTATTGTCGTTGTTTGGAGAAGCACTTAGTGACTCAGGCGGTGCCTGTAGTGCCCGCCCACGGCTTCGGCGGCTTTCTTAAACGCAAAGTTTATTCTATAAGTACGGTTGCCATCTGTCGGGATTTCTTCATTTGAATGTTCCAGTTGGATCTATTTGCTTTGCATTATTAATCGTACGTATTTCATGTTTTCTGTCATAACAACGTTTTTTATCTGTTTTCATAAATCGGAATTATGAGAATATCGCTGTCCTCATTTTGTTGTTGAGACTAGCTTTTTTATTAATAAATGGACTCGTTCTATCTCGCCTCGCTTGGTTGGAAGACAATTTTAAACAAGCAGATTAAAATTATACTCACCCAACTTGGAATATTATCGTTTTCACATGAGGCTAAATTTAACATCTTCAGAAAGTGATATAAACTTCTCTCCCTTAATAATTTATAGCTAAAGTTACAAACTTACTTTATGTTCACAAAATGGGGCACGCATATACTTGATATATGGCCAATCGATATACCTAGGCACCCAAGTACGTAGAACAAATTAATATCCAATCGGTACTTCATAACTTTGAAACTCATTGTCCCAAGTTATAGCTTTATAAATGGCGGCCCTACAAGGGAAGTTTCATGTAAGTTTAGTTACTGTAGGGTGGATATGTATGTTCGTAACAGTATCCTTCTATCAGTGTGACAGACGGCCTAATGACGCCATGTGTTCGTTCCCTGAACGTCCGAACTTCGTCAGAATGCGTCTATTTTCGAAACCGCTTCACATTAACATACTGGCAAGGGACTGGTTCGCAAATTGGCAGTACTTGCAACATCGTAATGACCAATGAATTTCAAACACGAAGAGTGAAAGATAGACACAAGAACTTACATCCCACTTGAAGTTATTAAAGTGGTGAAATATGGCTTACGTAAAGGCAGAAGTTCTAAAATTGCTTAACGAAATCGTTAGCAAAATACCCAATTAATAAAACTAAAACTCAAATATCAAATCCATTCAGTAACACAAATTCTCTTGCCAAATATTTCCAGAATACTGTCCGATGCAAATATAGGCTACGGAATCCATTTTTTTCGTCTCATTATTTATCGTTGAGCTTTAGAAATTGTCGCCGAATTCTCTCGCCTCCATTAAGCTGTCTGTGCGTCATCGCAGGCGTGTTCGTATAAGTTTTATGGCGCAAGTGACGTTTGGGGGAGATACGTTACTTAAGGACTGCAGCATTTTAATTATCTGTTAGGGTCGCCAGATGGCCCTTGCAGGAGGACTTCATATAAGTTCAGGAGTTGGAGGACTATTTTGTTTCTTCATAAGAAATCTGTGATGAGGAATTGTATCAAAGTTATTAGGAATAGTTATTCTGGCAGATTGTCAAAATAGAACCAATTTAAAGTATCATATTTCAATTCATGTTTATTTAATACTTACTCTAACTTGGTTCAAACAAATATTTGTAGCTTTTCTGATGAGAGTTATCCGGACATGCAAGTCTGTTTTCTGGTAACCCTATTTGGGACACGACAGCACCGGGACTCCGGTCTCTCTCCGGGTTTTAATTAGCAGTAATACGTGCGGAAGTGTGAGGGTGTGCTGATGATTCATGGACTTGCAATACTTACCATACAACTTCGAGAACGTATTGTTTACCTGCGTTCAAACGCAGCTGTGAATATATTAGCTGCATTCTCCTTTGACGTGCCCAATTTGGAAGGCGATTATCATAATCCGTCTTTTTGTGTGGCCATTTTAGCATGTCGTGAACTTGAGACATCCGTCGCGTAATGCTGGGAACCCACGCGATATGCATTATTCTTCTACTTCAACCAACGAAGTAATTTAAGACGTTTGGAAAATATTGTAAACAAAAATCAATCAGGCTTTATCAGATACATTTTTATATGCAACGATCGGTAAGCTGTAGGTGGAAATAAATATGACTTCGATTTTAATTTTGTAACTAAAAATATTTTATACGTGCGTGACCAATAAACAGTGGTTTATTGAAAAAATATTAACTGACCCAGACAATAAATCACAGACTGCTTCCTCTATTACTTCCCTTATCGTAGGTTAAAAAAACACAGGCCGACGCAGCGATAACACTCATAAATCATTGCGGCAACTATTTTTTATAGAATTCCATTAAAATGAGATAGAACATAATGAATTAGTGACAGTTACGTTTTGTTGAGCCCAAATAATGAGCCCTTTGATATTGAAATATCTTTTGTATAGGATAGTTATCAATTAAAAATGTATCGACGGAGATTTACGAGTGAAATGTTTTAGATAAATGTCGAACAAGAATATTGTTGTTCGGCTTCGTATTTTGTTGTAATTTAATGATTTCATTTTTAATTAACTTATAAATTCTGTATTTTTTTTCTTTTTACTTTTACTTTTACCAATAAATGTGTTTATCGGTTTGCTGTAATTATTAAAAATATCTATGCTGGAGAACAACTTTATTCTGTTGCGTCATTTATTTAAAAAACATTGTGAGATCATTCAGGTCTAAAAGCAGTTCACTGCTTTTAAACATTTGATGAATGCCGCTGAAGACTTTAGTTTGGATCCTCCTATAATTGGTGCCACTGCATGCCTCTTCTCCTACAGAAAAGGTACGAGGATTGATTACAAGCGAGATTGGCGATTTCAGACTTGTATTACTTAATTATAAGTCGTGTTCGAAAGGGTTACCACGGCCCTGGAACGCAAAGAGCATCAGGGGAAACACGGATGGGTATTAGTCAGCAAGAGTCTGACACTCCCTTCCGCTTCTCCCTGAGCGGACAAAGTCATTTGTCGATTCCCCACTATTAAATAAATGTTTCCTCAAGATGAAACAACAACAGCAAGCGAACAAGCATATCAATACAAATCCCAATCACTCCCACCGAATATGCTAAATAAAAACATTTTAAATCAATCTAAATAATCGCAATTACGTTACAAGAACAAGTCTAACCCGTGATTTAGTTACAGCGAAGTAATTAAACGTTGGCAACTAAGTAAATTTACGCTTGACACAAAACGTTATCTGAGTTACTACTGCCACAGATTACAATACAGATACCCAATCCCATACAAAGAAATGTGACCTTCCTAAAACTGGCAATTCGACTGGCAATATTTTTTTCTCCATTTTCTCAATAGATGGCAGTACCGGCGACTCACTAATTGCCAGAAACAGTAGTTTTACAACGCCATCTAGGAGTCAACCTAAATAATAGGTGGAATCGAATCTAAGTGGCAATGATACTCTAGAGGGCGTTGCTTTTCTATAGATTCTCTGTTCTCTTCATTGCACCGCATCGTGAGTTCAAGGACAACAGTTTTATTTGTGTGAGTGAGCTATCAACTTTTCTCGCGTTTTTTACAATTCGAAGGTCACTTTCAGTTTGAATGTTGATCACAATATGATTCGCGCAACGATTTGCGGCTTTAACAGTTCCTTATCATAAATACCTACCTACGAAAGTTTGTGAGAATGGATGGATGTTTCTTACTCTTTCACGCTAAAAATACTGAACGGATTTGGATGTTTGGTACACGATAACACGACTAGTTTACAACCTGGTTTTTTTTTACGATAGGTAGTTTTTATTCCGATTTTACGTTCCCGAATCCCGTGGGACAATTTTCGAGTTGTAGTGGGAAAGGGTGAAATCGCTGGAATAAGATATATTATTACATAATATTGATAGTAGGTACGCTGCCTGTATCGACAACGTGCCATCGATTTGGAGTAAGTACTGTAGATGTAGCGTACCATTGATTTTGGGTACCTACTGTCGATTCATTAACT
Source organism: Caradrina clavipalpis (assembly GCA_932526535.1). Taxonomy (NCBI): domain Eukaryota; kingdom Metazoa; phylum Arthropoda; class Insecta; order Lepidoptera; family Noctuidae; genus Caradrina; species Caradrina clavipalpis. The sequence goes on along the minus strand of OW052092.1, from coordinate 10,585,613 downwards.
CGTCGATGGAACGTTGTCGATACAGCAATGTTGTTAATGTAATGACTTTCGATATTATTAACTCGACCCCAAGGATATTATTTGTAATGTTCAAATTCGTATCTGTAACGTTACATTACATTACATTACACGAGAATGCTCCTAGCACAGCTCCTAGTGAGGAGAAAATCAAAATCCGAAATTTACTAGCTTAGGTCGTCGTATGTGCAAGGTTCGTTGTTATTCAGTATTCAGGGTCCAGGTCAAGTCATAGGCTGGTCTTTTCCAAAATCCGTAATTCGTAGCCAGGTCGTATAGAAGAAAACAAAAACACATTCGAATCAGGTAGACGCACACTCGTCAGTTGTTAAACAACAAGTGACAAGGACAACAGTCTTAATCAGACATGACGGGAATGAATTGACATGGTCAGAGAGAATAACTATCAGCTTGATTAATGTTTAGTAAATTTGATAGTTCCAGGTTTAATAAAATGAAATAAAAAGTTTTTTTTTTACTTGTAAGTCTCAGATCAAAAAAATAGGCAGATAGAGCGCTCAGAACACGCGAGTGTGTCCAATCATCAAAGCAAATACAAAATCAAAAGCGATTACAAACTCGCGACAGTAGCCCTGGCTGGGGGCCTTAAAGTAATTTTTGGCCACCACAGGATCGTGTTCTTGTTACGCTACGAGTGGTACATACTTCCTAAAAAAAAAAAAAAACGCGACAGTACCAAGCTAAGCTACGCATCATCTCGCTCACACGTCTCTAGTGATTTGCCATTTTAAGTCAAAACATAACACAAAATCTTGTGTGTAGGTACACTGCAAAAGTTGTTCACAAAAAAACAAAGAAAACAAGATGGAATATCTTTCCACAGATAACTCTTGTTATTTTTATTGTTTTGGTATTTATTTTTCATAAAATATTTTCGGTTCACTTGAAACACAAAACCTTAACAGTAAATCGTCTGTGTTGCTAGTTTATGACGGGAAAATTTATTTATTCGGGTTTAATGATTGTGTGTAAAATAATTATTATTTTAATAAATATGTTGATTGTTATAACAAATCGTTTATCTTTTTAAATTAAAAAACCTTTTCTTAAATAGTTTATTAAACAAATTACCAAAAAGCGTTATTAAGTGTTATATCTGGTCTGATATAAATTAATTAAATAGGTAGTAAGTAATTACGCATATTAACTTTTATTCCTTATTATTTGTTAATTAATAAATACTACACGCTTTTGCTATCTGGGTATAACCATAAAGCAAAATCGCGTTTCCAATTTAAAAAAATTGTAGTACCTACAATATTTGAGAACAATTTAACTGAACAAAAATATGGGAGTATATCTCAATATCTGGCAACCGTAAACGCACACAGATGCACGTGTCCGTACACGGCGCCACTTATCAGCCGCGCACACATTAATAAAAACTAACTTCACTTTGTTGTTCGCGCACGTTCTATCTGCCTATTTCTTTGATCTGAGTTCTAAGTAATATGTTTATAAAAAATTTAAATAAGTAAACATAAATGAAGTAACTAAACGTAAATTAATAACAATAGTTGCTACCCTCACGCTTATTGTAAAAATTGAGTAAAACGCCATCTATTGCAAATAGCTCTAAACTAAATGGGTAACAGATAGCTGCATCTAACGACTTTATCATTCTATGGGTTCGAATCACGTTCGAATGGAAGTTAAAGTTTTCAGTTTTTTTTTTTTGCCGAAATTACGTGATTTATGAATGTAAATAGATAAATCAGCCTTGAGCAATGAAGTTTATATATTTACTAATCTTACTTCAGCCAAAATCTGCCGTTTAACGCAATTTAGTGGTTGTAAATTTTGTTAGAGTAACCTATACTGCCATCTATGATTTTTTTTCAAGACTAATTATAATTCGTTCGCGTTGAGACCCCGTGCTACTGCGCTAATAATTGCACGCTGGTTACCTTCTCAGTGAAGAAGCTATTGGTAGCTTTTTGTTGTTATATTGGAGCTTTGTGATCGTGTTAGAGATTGTAATGGAATTAGGTAACCGAATTTGGTGTTTCTATGGATCAGGGTTGCGAGATTCCAGCCCAATACCGGAATGTCAAACGCCCAGCCAACGTCTCTTCGTCGAATATGTATGCTCTATTATATTATCATTAACATTTAGCTGAAAGACTTCCAAAGCTGGATATAAGCCTTCCTTATATCATAGTCCTGTGCCTTTGCATCCAGCAAATTTCCTTGGTCATTACTAAAGGGCAGTTGTGGTATCTTTAAATAACGTTCGCATTCTAATTTTAGCACAGATTAAATAAGTACAGATACTTCACTCAGTAGAAAATTTCCAATACCTACTGCTATAATAGCCTACTCCGTCGCGTCAACTCGCGTCAGCAACCACTGCAAACTAAAATGTGCCTAAATGCTCAAGCGTACAGTTGTGATCGCTTCGCACCGCGCGATCCCACAACAATCGTAGGGCCGCCTCCTCGATAAAATTAAATTAACATAACTTTTTGTGTCTATGTTACTGAGAACTGTGAATATGTTCTGACTTATATGTGGCAGTTTAAAATTGTATCGTAAATGTTTATAAAATATTTTTACCCATCTACAGCACATAAGGCACCAGACGGCATCGTAGGTAACGAATGGAACTATTCAAATGTAATAACGTGCGTGCGCTTCGTTTGCAAAAACCGCACTGAATTTGGTTCGCAAACGGCCCGAGACCGCTCGGCCGGGCGGTAGGCAATTATAGCGCGCAAGTACATAGAGTGACGGAGGCCTGATTTTAGTTTCAATCTGTCAGAAAATGCTTCTAATTTAGCTACATGTTTGATAAGTTTTTGACATTGATTGTCGCTGAGATGAGATTGCGACTAGGTTGAACGTTTTTAAATGTGACAATATTGTCCTTGTCATCTGTCTGAGTAGTGGGTAGATTTTCATTCATAGATTATGACAAAACTTGGAGAGTGTAAATAGAAAAATAGGCGTCAGGAATCAGAAGGCTAATTCTACTAAATATTGTTTATAATCTAGTCGCCATCTCAGCGTCAATCAATGTCATTCAGTAATGGATTTTTGACAGATCTAGACTGAGATTAGATTGCGATCTTTTCTAAAAGTTCATACAATTGCCCCCCAAATATCTTATGGAGTTAATACAATGTAAATAATTTCTATTTTTTATATTTTTTTCTATATTTATTCTACACGTGAACTATTTGAATAGATTTTATAGATATGAAAGACGTCATGAAACACGACCTTGTTTCTGGAAATAGCATACGTGAAAATTATATGTGGTATTTATTTTGGCATGTCTTTCATTTCAATTTTATGCTGCAGTATTGGCATTAGGTTTGTTGGTGGCCACAAATATCTTCTGTACTTATTTTGGTCTTGAAAGCGACAATTACAAACAAGTGCTGACTCCTTATTTGGGGACTTTAGTGCTGGTTTTTCTTCCTTATTACCAACTAACTTCAGCCCGCGACTTCGTCCGCGTGGTATTTATACGCGCGTTAGGTTACGTCGTCGGTTACTGCCCCACTAACGTGTGCATCATGAATCTGACTATTATATATACAAAAATACTTTTTCCAACTTTAAACAAACACATAAATACTCATCAGCTTTACATTAATATAGATTCATAAACTAATTCAAAATATGCTTTATTTCCATCTAACCAAATCGGGAATTTGCAGAATTGAAAGCCTACATTTCCAAAGTGTTTTTATGTCGCCTGCTACTTTAATACCAAGATCAGTACTTAAATTATGATCCTGTTTGTTAGTATTATGTGCCAACATAACGGAAGCACTAACCCTTGTTATCGGGTATAAAACTTTTACAATTTGCTTAAGCGGTTTATAACAACTGGTAGAGGCTTAGCGACAAGTTGCGTGGTAACTATAGCCATAACCCTCATTATTTACGAGTAGTCTGTATGATGCTCCTTATTAATGAGGTGGCAGAACCTGATAGTTTTAATATGGGATTGTAAAATACGCCCACGTAGCGTTGAGAGGTTCGTATACTTCGTTTTATTGGTGGTAGTATTTTCTATGATGCTGACTGCAGTGGTGTACTTCTGTGCTGCAGTGTGTTTTTTGTTAAGTTACATTATACCCTGAAATTAAGGTGAATTAAGAATTGCTGTTCTTAATTTAATTTGTTGAATTTTGACCTTAAGAAATACTATCTTGCTGCACCCTAACATGCTCCAAAATCATCCTTAGTAGCCTTGTGTAACATCTTTTATACTCATTGTGGGATGAAAATAAATGAATATAAATATGAAAATTGTTATTCGCACCTTCTTTCTTTTCTTATGTCCTTCTAGAATATCTAGAATATCTAATATAATTTATTGCTAGATTTGTTAGGTCTTAGGTATTTAGATGAAGGCAAAGGGTGTCCTAGCTTATGGGCTAGAGCTCTTTGAGTTCTATTTCCCAATTTCCTCTAGGGTTGTGGATCGATAGACTTGAGTAGGAAAACATGCAGGCACGCACGTACGTGTGTTTCTACCGTGTAAGCACCAACACGGGTTGCGGGTAATTGGATTTAGATTGGATCGAATTAGAAATTTTCTTGGCGGCTTTTGTTTTCATGGGAAATTACTTTTTGATGGGACGCATCAAAATCGAATTTCACTGGGCTTCACTCGTGAGTTTGGTAAAGGGGGAACGAAAGGAAAACTTTACTTTCCGGGCTTTGGTCACGCTTTAACATTAACGTTAAGTTACCGTTATTGTTAGGAACCCGGAAAATTTAACGGGTTTTGAATTGTGACAAAACACCGTCGAGGGCCTACCGCATAGAGGGCGATACATTTCACCCTTAAACGCTAATGTTCGTAATTATTTACGATAATTAAATTTAAACTGGTTTCATTTGTTTTGGTTTTAATATAAAATTATGTGGGTCATAATTATAACGCTTTACGTAAAATATTTGCTCCATTTGAATCCTTTTTGCCGTTTTAAAACTTATATACGTTTGTATGACGAAAGATTTTATAGGTGCGTTACTGGTCTGTTCACTGCGCTTGTTTGACATTTAATGATACGTAAAGCAATGCTGCATTATTGCATTAATAGTGCATAAATGCTTTAATAGTGCATAAACAGGGTGTTGGTCTGTCGCCTACAAGCATTGTGAGTCACTGCACTTCGTGGAATTAAATAGATACACAAATACATTTCTTGTTCTAGTGTCAATCCAAGATTAACTTCGTCACGACGCGCGACGTCTTTGGCTTTCGATTCGATTTGTTCTTTTAAATTCGTGCGCTTTTCTGTGAACAAAATAACTATTCAAGCACTTAATTCAACTACGTCTATACTTACTCACTTCTGGATTAACAAATAACGATTTCCCATTAACTGCACGTTTTCAGATATTAGGTTTCACCGCACGGTTCAAAGACCAAAAGAAATAGCTACCCAAAAACCAGGTTTTTTCAATTTTAATACAGCAAATGTACTCTTTTATATCGCCAGTCAAATAATCTATCAAAAATATTGCTATACCCAGCACAATCTCTAAAATAAAAATTCAAACGGCTTTACTAGCATCGATACACATAACATTTTATTTTAGCGAAGCGAAATATTCGAGGGAAGAGGGAAGCAAAGAGTGCATTACCGGTGTCCATGTTTTATTTATGCCAGTGCGTCTACCGCAGGAAAGTGGTTGCCTACATTACTGTCAAATTTTCATCTCTCGCTCCCGAGCTAGCCCCACGTAAAAAGGGGAAAAACGACCAACTTTAAAACCGATTCGGCGGTGTATTGCACGGAGCCTGCATCTTTTTACTTTGATGTGCGTATTTTATGTTTAAAGCTTTTTAATTATTTTTAAAGGAAGTCTGTATAAGTACGACCAAAGGCGTGAGTCATAAGTAAATTATTCAGCTTTTATGTTGCTATTTAAATGCAATAATTTTGCATATGACTACTAAGGCTTTCGAATTTATTTAGCACATTTGACAGCTTAGAATTCACGTTTTATCACTGTGTTCGTGTTATGTCCTCATTTTCCGGTCCCACTATTTCTGGCCAGCAATTATGATGTTTATATAAATGCTAATTGAGGTGAAATAAGTTCTCCATTTTACGTCAAAACACAGGAGACCCAGCCCATTGTGGACGTCATATAACTCGTAAAATTAGCGTTCTCGTTCGAAACTCGATAATCAAGTCCCAGTTCTGTTATCAGTGGAGTACTTAATTCGTTTAATTTATATGAACCAATAGTATAATGTGGTTGTGAATTAATTAAGCTCGCATTAATGAATTGGACGTGGAAACCACCAACAGACACGGAATTGAATTACTTTTGTATTACGGTAATGCGTTGAAATTGTAATAGTGGGCGCTTTTTGATCCCTGGATAAAAATGTGAAGGCTAGTACGGCACCCTACTGGACAGAGCGAAGATGTAGAAGCGTCTGTCTAAAAGTGGCAATTAATTAAATTAAAAAAAAACAAAGATGCAATGTTATGTGAAGTAAATTAGAACGTCCTAAAAAGTTCATGACTATACTAATGATATAATTATATTATTGTCAAATCATTCACTTCTAGCTATGTTATGAACAAAGTTATATTTCTGCGTTTATTTCCCAACGATTTTATATTGACGACTTATTACGTTGCGAGACACTTCCGATAACAGAGTTGCTTGATTAATATGATTATAATTGATATACCCGATTTATTATGTATTCAAAGCTTGTTATTGCTTTCATTTTGCAAAACGAAACTTTAATAAATCAATTTACGATTTACGACTAATAATTAATTCCCAACAAGAATAAATACAGTTTGGTGTTTTGCAATTATTTATGAAATGTTTTTCCTAAAGCATATCTATTATTTAATCTGCTCCACCAGCAAACAGTTCCAGGACTCCAGGGTTCTAGGTTCCAGTTCCTGACTGGACTTCAGTCACCAGGCCCACCTAATCAAATTTACAACCGGTATTGCTGGTTTAATTTAGGTATAGCCTATTACAATAGAACTTGGTGTAACCGGTTGCATTTTTATAAACATAAGGTCTAATATTAGGTTAAATATTTTAAAATTATTCTTAGGTTAGGTTAAAACTGTGACCCTTACGCCAGAAACGACTATTTCACGGAATACTAATCTAGCCGATCAAAACTAGGTGTAGCCGCACTTCGGGTTTTAACCGTAACATTTATGGTGGGTCCACACGATACAGACTTAACACAGACTTCTATCGAATTTTGTCGGTATACCAGAAAAGTCGGAAGTCTGCGTACATGTCTGTACGATTGTCAGAGCAAAACTCATGATTATTATTATATATCAGATTTACGAAAATCGAAGTCTGAACTGATGAAAAGTCTGCACAGACATTTGGTAAAGACCTCTGAGTAAAAATTTTTACTCAGACTTTATAGTCTGTGCAGATATCTGTACATACAAAAGTCTGTATCGTGTGGACCCACCATTTTATACAATACAACCCCAAGATAGGTCACTTCCAACATCTCTATATCCTCGTCGGCCATCTCCGGGGCGCCGGCCGCAGGCTTAAACTAATTAGGCCCCCTGGTCTATGTCAATGTTGTCGCTGCACGCGGCCCGGTTTAATGCGTGTGTCTCCATTAGCCCCTCTCCCTTAGTTTAAACACCCTGTGCACTGACAATTCGCTAAAATTGATTTGTGTTGGGGGAGATGTGTGTACTGTAGTACTTCGTTACTCTCTGTTTGATGTTGTTATCTTGTTGGCTGTTGCATTCGCAAACAGGGGTATGGACATGTTTTTTATATGTGTGTGTGGCATGTGTGTTTAAATATTTTCCTTTTTTTTTGTTATAATATGTCTAGGGAGTTTTCTGTTGAATCTTTTGAGAGTATTTTGCATGTTTGTACATGGTGCCTATTGTTACAAATATAGCTATAGCCTTTGCCGTCAACTTTTTATGAGAATACTTTTTATTTGTCTGCATCCGCGATTACTGACATTTACGCGGACGAAGTTGCGGAATAAAAATTATCCTATGCCCTTTCAAACTAACCCTGTACCAAATTTCATCAAAATCGGTTTAGTGGATTAAACGAGAAAGCGTTACAGACAGACAGACAGAGTTACTTTCGCTTTCATAAGTATGGATATGGTACAGCTTTGTACAGCGTTTTTAAGTTTTGTTTTTATAAATATTCTTGTTGTTATATAAAATGTTTCTACCATGAAGTTGTATAAATAACAAACCGTTCTATAACTCAATTTATCATATCATTTTGTAATTTAATTACTGTTGAGAAGTACGAAGCTAACTTGAAAATACTTTAATTAATCAAAATCATTTTAACATTATTCAAATATCGTTATCACAAATGTGTTTTCTTTCAAAGTATTTATTCCTGTTTCGTTTGTATATCTGTTGAAAATTCTTCCTTGCGTAGCTTGCTATTCTTAGAAGATTGTATTCTCTGATTGTCAAGTTGCTCTTATCATATCTGAAATTGTAAGCACTTCGCTCTGTCTCTTCTGTTTGTTGCGAGTCCTCTGAGTTATCTTGACACAACAAAATGAAATATTTCTTTTACTCTGATGTTCCTAAATTGAGATTGCTTTTTAATTTTATCTTCGCTGATGTCTTTGTTTGTTATTTTTTGTTGTTTAACATTTCATAATAGCATTTCGTTTGTTTATTTTGTTGAAGTTATTATAAATTGCTTCGCTTTTGTCTTCATGTTTACTTCGAACAAGTCGAATATTCATAAATCAATTCTCAATTCCAATGTGAACATTGACTATGTGAACTAATATTTTACTGTGACCTATTTGATAATATCTTGAATACCTTGTCATAAACTTGTTTGTGATCAGACTCTCAGCGACAGCATTGCCAATTAAATATGAGTACTTAGATATAACAGAATGTGAGTGTCTCTACACTTTTGTCAAAATATATGGCCTTCGTTACTACAAGAACTATTGTATAATAGAATAGTTATGAACAGTGAATACTTTTTTCATCTTACGCCCACGTGAACGTAGTGAAATGGTCAAGTCACACATTTTGAATAAGGTGTAGAGTCTGTGAGATGTAGAGTTAGAAACTTGGCTCTACGTGAGATCTGATAACTTTTTGATAGTGCGAGGCATGTGGTCTCGTTTTAGTAACATTTAGCATGACCATGTTTTTGCTCAAATAGCCTATACTTTTCTAATAATTCTGACTATCATACACAAAAAGAATTCTTCGAATGATATTTCAGGTATTTTTAAAAATTATCGCGTCTGAATAGACAAAAAAAACTCTTAAGCTTTATTGTATTAATATAGATATATTTTATTTGATACTGTTGCTAAATATCAGTATAAGATAGTTGAGTTCCTCCCCTCTTCCACTTTGAAGGTGCAGCGTGACGTTGGTGGCTCCAATTCCTCCAGAAGTGACTGTCACTTCTGTGTCCGTCCGCGACAGATCGCGGGCGATGATACCCTGGAACACAATTAATTAAACATTAATTATCTCATTTTAATTAAGTGAGAGGAAGACAGTTGTAAGTTTGTCTGCTTCATTATTGTCATTTTGTGGATGTTAGCTTGATAGATGTTTCAAAATTATTGTTTTGTCTCATTTCTGAATGACGTTGATTTATTTGGGTTAATTTAAAATTATATGCAGGATTTCTTTATTTACACTTTATGCAATAATGGGTATAAAGGCGCCAAAGGCCCAAAGGCCTTTGGCTGGCAGGGAGAGAATGCCTAAGTCCTTAGGCCCTCTACCAGTCAACCAAAGGTGGTGAAGATATAACAAGGCAGGTACAAATTATCCTACGAGCATTATAAAACAAAATAAAAATTTCAAAAAAATAAACTATCAGTTTCGGACTTAGGTATGTATATTTCCTCTTAGAGCAGAGTCGAGAGTCGTATCCTTTTGTTTCATTATGAAAGAAAGGAAGTAAAATAAAAATACCCCTATGGGTAGGTAAACAGTCGCTGCCCAGATCTATAAATAGAACTTTAAGTTGACACATAACTTTTTGGTCAAATTCAAGGACTTTGAAATCGCCCCAAATACTGGTACCTATAACTGTGATGCATGTGCGACCGTAAACCGCATTGTAGGGGCATTAAATCTTTGTGCAAAACAGATGTTCAACGTGTATGTTTAGGCTGTAAGCCAAATATTTGACAAACGGTAACAATGTTAAAAATTGCTCTTATATAGCTAATTGATTGCATAGGTGTCTTATAAGATGCTATCAGTGATATATCGCGTGGTAAAAAGACATATTTTCAGATTATAGGAAGACGGATCCACTGTGTATTATTATAATATCATTATGGTAATAAGAGGTACCTATGGAGAGTTCACAATAGAATTGAGGCGTATGATGGAAGGTCGTTGACCCTGTTCTGTTGCTCTAAAGATACTGCAGATCATGAGAACTTTACTAGCACATAAAATAATTATAGGCGTTATTCACTGATTGTCAAGCATGTTATTGCTAATTTCTCCTCTAGAAATAATTTTACCTAGTACATATTTAAGAGATTTAATGGAAAGTTTATACTTTTAAATTTTAATATTAGGTTTAATAAATCTGTATTAATTTTATTAAGAGGAAAGACTTTTTTGTTTGTTTCTTTCTACAGAATATTCTTCATAACTACTGGATCGATTTTAATCATTATTTCACCAATAGATACACACCAATAGGCTAAATAATATAACGCTACGACCTACAGGAGCTGAACAGTAATCAAAGACGTAACTTAACGCGGGTGAAGTAAGTCACGCGGGGAAAGTCGTGGGCGGAAGCTAGTGTATGATTGATAATTTGATATAAATCCTTCCCACACTATTATTTTCGCTCCAAAATTATATAAATTTTATCGCGTGTTCAAGTAAAAATTGTCTGCCATTAAATTGTCTCCTACCAGCAGATATTTAGTAACGTTTTGCATATTCCAGCAAAAAAAGGTCTTGTTGCTAAAGCGCCTACGGGTTATAAATCCCTTCTTATTTTTACAACATGCTTGTGAATCTCAACAGCTGTCACTTTTCTTCAATCCAAGATTAGCAAGGGACTGGAATATGTTGGCAGAATTTTATGTAGCAACAATTCTAAGTACTGTGAACAAAAGAATTAAATATGCAGGCAAATAATTACAATACTAAATTAATGCTTGTCCTGATAGGTCAAGGGTTTGTCCTCAATTGTTTAATGTTTATGTGTTGCTTACTTGAATAATAATGAGAGGTATCTGCGTTATGCTAAGTAAATATTATCGTATTGGTGTACATTATTATAATTATAGGTGAGCAGTTACGATTTGAGCTCGTAAATGAACATTATATTAAGTTCAGTAAGTATTGCCTAGCCCTTTCCTAACTACGGGGAAGCCGGTCCATAACATTAATATTATTAATTTGAACATAATTAAAAACTTAAATTTTATCAGCCTAAGTTAATTTTAGTCACAGTCGCATGTGATGTATTTTCGAGTCGGCTCCAGACTAACTGGAAGCACGTTTCAATTTTACCTGCACATCCAACTCTTTTGCCGTGTGTACGTAAATATATTATTTCGAAGAGCCTATTTAATATGCACACGCGACATCGTTTCCGAAGCAATTTGCGACACGCTACCGATCCGTGTTGTCGGCTGTGTTCATCAAAGTTTCATCAAAGCTAAGTGGGAAACCACTAGTTTTACTGGACAAAAATATTCTCTTTTTTCATCACGCTTTTTTCGTTCGTATTGGTTTACTTTGATGATGTGTTTGCATGCTATTTCCGCTGGTTTGGCAACGGATTTCGAATGCTGGATGAAAGCTTTTTAACTTTTAATTGGTTGTACATTTTTAATGGGTTCAATAGACGCACTTTGTTGATTCATGTTTGATTTAAATGTGATGAATTGGGAATTGTACGGCGCAAAAAATTTAAAATAACTTCAATCGTTTCCTTCATTCCTTCATACCAGCAGGCTTTGCGTACGGGTTTTTTGTTACATGGCGCATTATGTAGAAGCATAATGTTCCGGCTGCACGGCCTACGTCATAGTGTGTATACTTAGTAGGTATTCAAAGACAATCATACCTCAAATATTTTTATAGTACATTGGAATCCCCATGTATCTATTTTGTTCGTACAACAAATAAATAAATAATACACAAAGAACCATAACTAAAATGAGCATGTTTTACCAGACTTGCGAAAGAGAGTAAAATAATAACTTGATGTTGACCTATTCTTTGATAAGAATCATATTACCATAGTGTTCCGACACATGCAAATAACGTTCTATGAATACAATTATTCTCAGTACAAAATATCGTGAGAATGTTTCCACTAAATGCTGGTGTAGGCAGCAGAAGTTTTCATGTCAGGCATAAACTATCAGCGTAATATAGATAAATCAATTGCTAAGCAATTACCTATAAGACTGAATCTCGGCTAAATAACTGCAATCTACGTTTATTCCTTTAGAGAGAATATAAACGAGATAAAACGCTGCATAAATGATTGGTACGACGCAATCTTTGTGTCTGAGGATTGTAAACAATAGGTATTAAGTATGTTGAACTTGTCACTGTAAACATCCGCGTTATAAGATGCTAGCGAATTGTCTGCGACTTCGTCTTTGATTACCTACTGCTTCGCTCCCGTGTGTCGTAGCGTGGTGTTATAAAGCGTGATGTTACTTAGCAATAATGTAGCTATCTATAGGGTGAAAATTCGGTCCAGAAGTTTCGGAGCCTATTCGAAAAATCTACATGATCCTATTACATGATGCGATTATAATGTTGTGATTGGATAATATGTAATTTTTGTCAAAAGCAATAATCAAAATACATACCTGCCTACCTAAAGTCCAAACAATTATGTGGTGTTTAAGATGGTCTTTAATTAAAAGCCAAATTAAGGCATCTCTGTAACTTTTATGCGAACTTCTTTAGTCATCATTTCTTCTTTCTTTATCCCAATTTGTTTGGGGTCGGTGAAACTTATAATCTCCTTCTCCCTACACTCCTAGCTGTAGCCGTCATCTCCGAAGTTTACCCCATTTCTACCCATATCACTTTTTACACAGTAGTTCTTAATATAATGAGCTAGTAGTGTCAGTGCGACTATTTAATCCAATTCAGCTTATTAGAGTCAACTGTCTCACATGCATATGTTTTACAAACTCGGTTAAGATAAATAAGCGAAAAAGGCGTGGATCAATCTTTTTGTAGATATTAAAGCCAAAGTCATATCCTTTATTTTAATAAGCTATTAATAGGCACTCTTGAACGTCATAATGCAAGAAGAAAATAATTGAATCTAGTTGGCCCCTTCAAAACATAGTTTCGTATGAAGAAGAAAGGGCAGGTAACTCAATTCAAACTATTTTAAAACCAATGTTTTAAAATCGGAATGATACAAAATTACACGTGCATGCAATGTACCTTGCATACAAAATTATATTGGTTAACTGAGGTAACACTAGAATTTTACGCACCACATACTATGCCAATCGGCAAGTCTCCTTGGCCGTCGCCAGAAAGAAATAAAAGTTATTTCAAGAATTCATAATTTCTTATAAAAATAATTGGAATAGTTCCAATTGTCACGATTGCTCTATGATATCAAAATGTCTACTATACCTCCGTGTCTATTTTCGCATTTCACTGGCGATGTTTCGGTGTATGCGAATTTATGCAAAGATTTTGATTTAATACTTTTGGCAATGATTGTACATGCGAAGGATGCATTTATTAGATTAACGTTCGTTCTAGTTTTTATAATATCTATCTGTAGATACCTAATTGTTCTCTTCCAGAGTAGAAAGCTTTTGAGAGACCCACAAGCGGTGTTCGCTTTCACTTTTACAAAGATCAGCATCAAAATAATTACCTTAATAATTCGATCTTTTGAATCGACGTAAGTGTAATCCTTGTCCCGCCTTACTAGCGGTAAACTCCTGTACTTCACTTTCTGCGTCGATATCAACAAATTGTTCGCCCTCGATCCGACTATAAAGTCTTTCCCTTCATTTAAACACACACACAGAAAAAACACAAACACGAAAATAAACGCGAACTTCATTTTTAAAGTTTTTTTAAAACTATAGCATTTTGAGGTTATGTGTGCGCTCTCACGTACGGGGAGCAGAACTGTTTTGATTATGAGGAAAATTATTTATCTGTGACGCCGTTTGACGCCATTCGACCTTGCCTCGGCCTCAGACTATATCTGAATATGACTTAATACTAGGTATATCTTCTGTACTTGCTGTATAGCAAAAACTGTCGCTTTGAGACTTTAGCAGGCAAGAAATTAAGTGGACTCAAATTCATGTGGACAGATTTGGGTTACCATAGTCTGGCTAGAATGACATGAAATATTAATATTGATATTTGTATCGCAATCTAGGATACCGCAAGATTAGTGATTAGCTAAATAATCCTGCCTATCATTGTACAATTTTAAGTCAATGCTTTCAGCCTTTAATTACATAGGTTTCAAGAACTTTAATTTACATCTTCTCCATGCGACACAAAGATTAACTGCCTATACGACGATACCAAGCTTTGCATTTAAAATAATTACCGGTTGCACACTTACAAGACGTCGGCTTAGACATAGTCCGGGACCTCCAAGCATTAATAAAGTACAGCCGCAAGCAATACTGATGAGCAGTGGCGCTACTGTGCAATGGCGCTGCCGAGCAATGGCGCTACTCGGAAATGGCGCCACTGGCCGCAACTGCATTTGTAAGATAAATATCGAAGCTGCTTTACGAGAATTAATAATGATCAGTATCTTATCTATACCAATGTATTTATCTGTCTCTTATTGCATTTCTTGTGACGATTAATATTTCTAACGTGTCATACGATTTTCTAGATTTATTGTTACATGTATAAGTTATGGTTGTCATTTGTGCCTTATATCTATTAAAGTCGTTTTTTTACATATTATTTAAACTCAATTTTCTTGAAACTTGCCTTTTCCAAACAACATATAGATGTGAGGCAGTTAAATTACCTACATTCACATATTTTTTTTAGATAAAATAAACAAAAATCACCGTGTATCGATTTCAACAGAATTGCCAATCCAACAAAATAATACCGCTAAATTGAGCGGGATTGAGTTATTCAGAAATTGAATCGCTATCAATTAAATCGAATAGTGATTGACGCGTTTAATTTAAATTGAATATATTTGAATTTTAATAAAGGAACGGAAGGTATCTAACGGATGCTTCGAGGAATGCGAAATGACTTGGAACTTTTGCGACGACACAGAACTACACAAGCTGGAAGGTACTACGTTAAAAGTGGAATGCGGCATTGTCTACACATTTATGACAACAGTACGCTCGTTATTCATGCGTCTGAAGTATGAAAGCTTTACACGTATGCTTTACACACTACTCGGAAACAATTTTCATTATGACACTGCGTGCGCTGATTGCTCCGTGTATTTATCGTTTTGTTTTTGTCATCAAAATCTTTTTTTAATTTCACATTTTATTTTCATAGTACGAAGCGCTATTTTGGCACGTAAACAAGAAGAGTTGTTGAAATGTTTATAGTAAGGACAGCGGACTGTCCATTCTCTTGACTTTGTGGCTACTATTTTTGTTAGTCCAATCCTTGACCGTGAGACCTTGTTTGTGAAACATAAACTTTTATGTTTACAAGATGTTTGTTTTCTTGCGTTTTTATGAGAACAAAGTGTCTCTATATTGACTGTAAAAAATACGCGGTTATCAAAAATCACTGGAATATTTTAGTAGGTACTGTTGTGACCTCTGATAGGGTCACGGTTGGACAGGATTGGGGTGAAACTATATACAACAGATACACCGACTGGGTTATTACTTTGTAACATATTGAGAACTAGCTTCTGCCTAAATTGATAGTAAAACTGCCAAACTTGATATAGGTACGTACGTACGTACTAAGGGACCACAAAAGATGATATAATGCAATATTTTGAGCTAGATCAATATCTATGTGTATGTGTGAAAGAGTTACAATCGTCCATTCAACCTTGCATACTTTCGTGTTTATAATAATAAGTAGGTTGGAGGTAGGAAATTGAATATGATTAAATTCATATGCAAAAAAACCCTTCTGTCTTTGTCCGGCTTGTGCACTAACTCTCAGGTTCTATTTTAACTCGTAACACTAATTACCAATCATAAACTAATAAAATAAGTCTGAACTTGGCTAAATCAACCACAGTCTTTACAGACCCTATCTAACAGATTTCCTCTCGTGTAATTACCAGATATTCCATATATAAACATAAAGTGTAAATCTCGCAATGCACTCCCTTGCATGTCCGTTGACAAGTGCGTGCGGTTGGGTGTTATTTCAGACTGCCACGTCACCGCTTTGATCTTCGTCGACTTTTTGCCGAACACTCGTTTAATCTGACGACAAATAACTCAAACAGGAACGCGGTACTCTTTTTGATTTTATCAAAAGTGTACACAAGATGTTCTCGAGTTTTAAATGCGAACACTTCATTAGTGAGATCACCCGTCTCCGTTTGTTTGTTGAAGATCTCAGAGATTCGCATTTCAATGTTTACTTTTGTGATGAGACTTGAGGCTTGAGACTTTTCAAAGGTATTCTTTTATGGGAAGTGTACCGGTAGCGTGCTTTATACAAAACGTGGTCTAGTCATACTTTAAGGTTATTAAACTGGACGAAATTACGTAAAATGGGTTACCCATATACAAAAAGGTACCCCCTTTTTTATATGGGTACCTAATTATCACATGATTTCTTCCGATCAGGGTGGAGCGGAAGGGAATGTCAGACTCTTACTGACTAAAACCTATCCGTGTTCAATCCTTTGCGTTTAAGGGCCGCGGTGATTCTTTCGAACAAATTCCGCAACCCTATGGAGTAGGGTACCTACCTACTTAATATCTGAAGCTACTTCAAAAACTTTCAAAATCTAATCGCAATCTCGTCACAGCAACACTCGATGTCAGAAGGTTTAGGTAAATTAGAGGCATTTTTTGCCAAATCTGCCGATTGAGACTCAGATTATCTAATCTTTATTTCAATCTCATAGCAATCTTGCCATCGTTCCAAAACCCCCTAGGCTAGTCAGGTGTTTTCCGTTAATTAATTTAATTTCGAAATTATATGTATTTAACTCAAATACCTACTCGTAATTAAAATTTTTTTTTTTTTTAGTAACCGTGTTTTTTCAGGTTATTTAGGTGTTAGACTACGCTTCGAGCGCGCAGCAGAGCGCTGTCGATATAATCCTCTTAAAATATTAGTATTTTAAGCGGGTATTTTCTTTTTTAATATCTTGTAATGTGTTCCCAAACATAAACTTATAGTTACGATTTTTTGTTGTGGATTAAGCCGGATTATCGGATGTAAAAACTAACTTAAATGAATATTTTATAGATTTAATTGAGATGTTGATATTAATTCCAAATAGGGAACATTTATTGAACGAATTGAATTTCTACGATTTGTCGTGAGATTAATCCAATATCTTACTTAAGGAGATTATGGTTTAATTTATTGCAAAAATTCTATTAAGTTTCGTAATCCGGATTAGAGATAAAACCAGGTAAAGTATCTACGATAAATATGTCTTGAATATTATAAAGTGCGACTATATTATTCATGTAACGGTATAAATAAACTGCCTTATGGAAATTCAGTTTTTAAATGCAAATGTAATGGACACCTACATTATTAGACTCGATATTCACATCGACACGTCATCCGATAACCGCTAGACTCGATACTGTTGCGGTTACGGTGTTTGAGCTCAAACGCTGCATTGTTATCGCCCTTTACTATTTAAATTAAATCGATTGTGAAATCGCTCGATCGTTCACACATTCATAATGCACCAAGTCATCCATCACCGAAAAAATCGATAGATACTGAATTATAAGTGGGTAGGCGTGTATGTCATGGCTATTACCCTTCCATCGCTATTTCCGATAGTCGTATCTCAGTGGGAACGGCATCGGAATGTAAAATCGGGTAAAATGCATACGTAGGGGCGGCAATTTGGCATGATTGAGCCGGGGACAATAGAGCGTCGGCCATCACAGCGAGACGGGTGAATCCCGATAAATTGGCGGATACACTTTCGATCCGTGAATTGACGAGCTCCCCTAAAACTACGATTTTTTATTTAAAAAGCAAAGGGTAACGAGATGTACGAGGTTTTAAAAATTGCATAATTAATTGCCGAACAAAATTCTTTCAACTTTCAATTTTTTTGTGAATCCATTACGAAACGAAGGTTCATAATGGAAATTAAGTAAAAATAAATTTCTGTGATCAGTCGTTTGTCATTTCGTAAGTTGCTGAGGTCAACTTAGATTAATGGTGCTGTCAGTGATGAGTTAGCAAAACTACTGTTTATGCAGGTTTTTTTTTAAGAATAATATTCATCATTAATTTTACTATTGATTACATATTCAACACTCTAATACCTTCTACTAACATATATGTCGTAATCATTTTATTTTCCATTAAAAGTTGCAGTTAAACTAAAAAACTGCACATTTTTTTTCATTACTTCTCAAAAGTGTGTATCTAATTCGTTTTGCTTTACAATTATATTTACTATTATACTCCTAGGTAACCAGTCTAACCAAGAGGTATCGTGTAATTGCCCAGTTACTGGGTTGTGGAGGTCAGATGAGCAATCGCTTCATGTAAAACACTGGTATTCAGCTGCATCGGAGTGACACTCCTCATCCTATCCTACTTCTTCTTCTTCTTATCGTGTGGGCAGTAAGGTCTAACGACCCCACACACCCTAGTGTCAGAGTTTCTAAACCGCCTCAAGGGCCTCTGACATGGTTACTGATGTCAGTGATGTCCAAGATAAACTTAGAAAGTACATATGAATTAGGAAAAGTCACATTGGATATTGGTCCTACTTCCTACTACACTATAAAAGAGGCAAAAGTTTGTGAGAATGATTGGATGGATGGACGTTTCTTACTCTTTCACGCTTAACCGGCTGAACGGAACTAGCTGAAAGATACACACATATAGATATTGATATAGCTAACACATAGAATGTATGTATTCCCGTGGGATCATACATCAAATTTGACGCGGACGTACTGCGGGCTGAAACTAGTATTATAATATGAGCATAATTGAGTCAACTGTCCATTCTGTTATACTAAACGCTTCACCCGACCCCCCCTGTACAAGCGAATTGATATTTCCTCTTTCCAACGAATACATAGTTAATTGTGTTTCCGGACGTCAGTCATTGTTTGAGGGCCAATACGTGAATGGTAATGCATTAACGACTATACTATAGGTTTTTTATTCGATTATTGAGAGGAAGGGTTATCGTTTTGACGGTCGATGTATATGTTATATGACTGCGTATCGATTCATTAATCATTATTCGATTATTAAACTTAAGTATTCGATTTGAATGAACTATTGATTCAGGAAAACAGGTGGTCTTTTCAACTAATAATAAATAAATTGTTCTATTTTTTTTATTACTGTATCAATTAGGTACTTAGTCCAAATCATTCTTTATTTTATCATACATATTTTTTTCGTTCTACTTTTTATCTTTCTCAAATAAGCTTTCTTTACGAAAGTTGAGTGACCCTTGAAAGTACATCATTGGAAAAGTTAGAAATGATATTCTGCGAACCATAAAATTGTTCATACCACTGCGATTTTCTACAAATGATATAAGGGAATGGAAACCGCCTTATATTTTTTTATCTAGATTTTAAAATGTAAAGAAGTGAAGTAACTTTATTACGTTCATTATTCTATTTTTGTGCCAGAATTTTTATGGCTGCGACACCAGGAACGCACGCGACTCCTGGCTTTGATTTATTCAGCAGACGACTAATTGCGACTCCATAATTAATTTTGACCTACGTTCTAGTAGATATAAGTAATTTATTTACTTTGTGTTAAATTTTAAATAGACTATTAATTACGAATGCTTTTTTCATTAATCTACACTAGGTATGATTGAATTCACTGAAAACCTGAATAGAGCATTTGAATTCATCATTATGAACAACTTTTACCTACCACAGGACAAACACTGATTTCATATAAAAATAATCAGCTGATCTACACA
This sequence comes from Caradrina clavipalpis, assembly GCA_932526535.1. Classification (NCBI taxonomy): domain Eukaryota; kingdom Metazoa; phylum Arthropoda; class Insecta; order Lepidoptera; family Noctuidae; genus Caradrina; species Caradrina clavipalpis. Next base: position 10,565,480 of record OW052092.1, on the reverse strand, counting down.
TTATTTTTGTTAAGCTACGTGAACATAGATTTATGGATCACCTGAATATTTTTTTTCATGAATTCAGGGTTTGTCCCATACTAAAAGTGAGTCACAATGATGAATACAAAAAGGGAAAAGGTCACTAATTTACTTACTGACTCACTAACTAAACACGAAAACTACTTTACTTATCTATACTAATATTATAAAGCTGAAGAGTTTGTTTGTTTGTTTGTTTGTTTGTTTGAACGCGCTAATCTCAGGAACCACCGGTCCGATTTGAAAAAATCTTTTTGTGTTGGATAGCCCATTTATCGAGGAAGGTTATAGGCTATATAACATCACGCTACGACTTACGGGAACGAAGCAGTATTAAAAAACGTAACTTAAGGTGGATGAATAAAGCCACGCGAACGAAGTCGCTGGCAGAAGCTAGTGTATGAATAAGCAGGTAGGTAGTTTATATGTAGGAGGCATCACCTAAGATCGATAGGACTGAATAATACTCAACGTTCGTTATAGCTACATGGCTCCAGCACAGCAAATAATTTGCCATTTAATATAAGGCTTTAAACCGTATGCGTTAAAGTCATTTTTGTATTGACAAGATAAAAAAGGTGACGGCTCGCGGGCGGTGCGCCTCCTTTCCTACTTCCTAGTACCTAATATTATAAATGCGAAAGATTATGAGGATAGATGGATGTTTGTTACTCTTCCACGCCTAAACGGCTGAACGGATCTGGATGAAATTGATCACTGAGATAGATTGTAGTGTGGAATAAGACATAGGATAATTTTTATCCCCGAAAAATGTACAGTTCCCGTCAATTTTGACACGAAAAAAGTCGCAGGCAGAAGCTAGTCAACTATAAAGTTTTAAGCTTACCCCAAACGTTACGACCAGTTAACTACGTGTATTATGAGTACCTACAACACTAATTTTCTGCTTGGCTACCAATATCATACATTAAAAACTTTTAATGAACGTGTTACCCATAAACTACCCTACAATTACTTAAGCTCGAACTTTCGGTGAATGTTAATCGTCGTGTCATTATCATTTTATGGTGCTGTCAAAACATTGACAGTCAATTAAAGTTGATGGGGTCTCCCGTCAGGTATTATTGACAGGTGTAAATTAGTAGTCAGAAGTAATTCGCGGGGCAGTTACTGAATTATTGGTATCTACTGTGAATTGATGTTTCGCGGTCTGACTTTGAATGGTAAATTAATATCATACTGTGTGTTAAGATGAATGAAATAAAATGAGAAGGCTATTTAAGGTGAAAGCGAGCAGCCAGGGAAGTTCATATTTTCGCTTGTGTTTTTTTTAATTTGCAGCTCACTATCGAGTTGTATGATAATAAAACAAAATAGATGCCACTTACACCTATTAACACCTTTTATTACCGTGTCGTTGGCAAGTAGGTATGGATAGGTACTAAATAATATAATTTTGTCAGTAGACTATTTGACCCTAAAGAAGGCAACATATCTCCCAAATCAGGTGCAAGAATTGGCCTAAGTAATGAAAATATGGCGTTTACGGCCAATTCTAGTTCTTTAAGTACATTTTTGTTGTTACTATTTCGTAATTTTTTTTAATTACCGTAACATATTGAGCTGTGAGTTGCAACAAAGCGTAAGAAATTTTTAATATTGCGTGCATCATTGGAGTTTCCCTTTTAATCCTTCTTTATCATTGACCTATACCTGTCAACTGCTAGTAATAAACCTAAACTGAACATAAATTTCAAAGATATTTTGAACCCAATCAAAATGGTCATAAAAGCTAGATTTAATTACCAACAAAAACAAACTAAAAATCCTATCTTCATTAAAAATCCAACAAAAGTAATAACAACAAAATAATTAAATAGCTGAACAATGTACAGTAACAATTAAGATTTATATTTACGACGTCGCGTGATAGGTATAAAAGTAAAAAATAATAATTTCGTTTTAGTAAAGCACCATGTTCACGATACCAGCGAGCGTAAGTAAATTATACGTTAATTATATTGCGACATCATTATTTCACGACTGCTATTATTTACGTCGACAGAGGAAGTCAATAATACTGTTAAAGTCCTGGAGTAGTGAAGACATTATAAAAAGACGTAAGTCTCACTAGACTTACGCCTTTTTATAATGTCTTACATTTTGAGAATAGATAAAGGAATATGTAGTTAAGATAGTATGCATACTTGCTATTCTCAAAACTGAGCCTCAGTTATGTTCAAGTGCGGTTTTCATATAGGTTTTACAGAGTATTGCCATAAACCATTATTCGAAAAGGCCCATGAAAAGTGTTTGACAAAAATTTACCTATGTTAGTTTTTCCAGTTACAAAATCTGGAAAACTACTTGACATATGAAGCTGAAATTTGGATTGTAGGTAGTTTAGAATTAGGTCGGTTAAGAACAGATTTGAATTTGACTTTCATTGAGATGAAGTCATGGGCAATAGTTATTATTACAATATCAACAATATTAATGTAATTTTTTACCTAAGTAGGTACAATCTATTTCAGAATGTATTTTAGTAAGCATAAAACCGAGCAATCCTCATTCTTCCTTCTTTTTATAAGAAGATATACCTTTGCCCTATAGCAACAGCCATAACAGGCCATAACGGTGTTTACAATTTCATTTCACGACTGCCATTAATTTTATTGACAAAGAAAATCAATATGCCTAATGTTGGATAAACAAATGGAATATTGGATTTTGGGTGATACCAACCTCTTTTGTTTGTCTGTGGCAGAAAGCAATATTTCATTTGAGAACTTCAATTACAATAATGGTTTTAGACGTGGCACGTGTCACCATCGTTGCTTGAGTATTAGGTACTTTAGCTATTGTTACTTGAAAAGTCAATACTTGGCTTTCATTCATTACTTGTTTTTAGAATATTTACGGTATATAGAATACTCCTTATTTTATACTAGCTTCTGCCCGTTACTTTGCGTGTAAGTAAAATACTATATACCATAATCAATGACACTCGATTACTGTGTAGCTTTCTATCAGTGAAAGTTTTTTTTCTAATTGGACTGGTACTACCGGGTTCGATTCCCTGGTCGAGCAAAAAGTGTTATTGGGTTTTTCTCTGAAATTCTCAATAGCAGCTCGGAGTTTGGATTTGTGCCCGGTTAATGGCAATAGGCTCGCCACCTATTACATGGGACCTAAATATACCGGCGAACTGTGGGTGTACATCGGTACACCTCTGCCTAACCGTTCGGGGAATACAGGCGTGATGGTATATATATATATTATATACTACCAGAGATCCTCTTACAAACAAAAAAAAAACAACACATAATATTGACCTCTTTACAATATTAATATAGAAAAGATAAAAGAAATCCAGACAAAACAACAATATAGGTACAAAGTGATACCAATCTCTCTCAGATGATATATGAAACCTTTTATCAGATCCAAGTATGTATAACACCAATCCTATTCCGAAGCAAAAAGAAAACAAAAACTGCGTAAAAATAAATATTTAGATCGGTATTATTATAACATTACATTGGGTGTTTCAGTGATAAATGTGTTTTGAGCTTTGTAGTCCTGACTGCACACAGTGATGTTATGCCCTGGCATAGCATCACTAATCGTTTACGTGCAGCTGTTAACACCTCGACTAAGACCTCTTCATTAGAACGCTAAGAAACTCAATCCTCAACCACAATAATTAATCCATGCATCACCAGCCAAAATTTGAATATCATTTCTCTATGTGGGTGTACATTGGTACACCTCTGCCTACCCTTCGGGGAATACAGGGGTGATGGTATGATGGCATTTCTCTACTAGCCGGAGTATGTCTCAATAGATATAGTTGATAGAAATATATTTGATAATATATAGAAAAAAAAATAAGAGATTATTTGCAGTTGTTTTTACGTGAAGCTGGAAAATATGTACAGGCAGACAATCACATTCTTTTACATATTTCTGACGTGATTCATTCATTTACCTCCTAATAGCTATTGAATTCGCTATGATTTGATTATAAGCACGCTTTATTCAACACCATACAAAGGAAAAACAAATGAATCACCACATAAACCAAGCAGATAACGTATAAATCAAAAGTCAAACAAATATCGAGACAAGTGATTGCGATATCAAAGCCAGTAATCCTAAATCGTTCCAGTTAGAGTCTGAAAGGCGCCTATTGTGTGAGCATTACCGCGGCTTTGTTAAAATCATATTATAATAAGGGGACACGCGAACTATTGGTATAATACCTCTAACACGACATAAAGCTTCGCGTGGTTGTCGACCGTCGCGGCACGCGATTCAGGAAAATGTGAAAAGGAACATATTTATATTATGCTACGTGAAGTAAGAAAGACATGTGACGCGTCAAAATGACGGCCCAATATTATTTTTCTGTAAATAAATAAAAAATAACACTCCAAAATGTCATATTGTTTAAACTAGATGAGGACAGCGTTTCCCCGCTGACGAAACATAGAAATAAACTAAGAGGTCATAGTAATTTTTAAAGTCCATTTTCTTGTAATGGTCAAATCATAAATGGAAATCCTACCAGTTACTTTGTAAGTGTGGTGACATTGTAGTATGTAATTCGTTTCCACTGTAATTGAGCGTGTATATTATGGTTCTTTAAAATACTTATTCCAATCAAAGGTATCAAAATTACAATGTTTAGCTAACCCGTTCTCAGTTCATGTACTAACGTAACGTAAACATGTCACTCTGTTAATTTTAGTTGGCTATGCTGAAAGTATACTCTGTGGTCATAAAATATTAATAGCCACGAACATGATGTTCTTGTTTTTATTTCATAATTTCGTTAAATTTGAATAAAAATCACATAAAAGTTTTTCAATTACATTCATGCACGTCAGTGCACGCCGTACGTAATTTTTCACGTAATAATACTTTTTTTAAAGTAAATCTGCCATAAAAATTATACGGAAGCATAATGGCTTGTAAGGCTTTAATACAGTAACGGGAAATAGGTAGGTAGTGGTAAATAAAAAATAATTAAATCTTTAACAATTTTTTTTTTCGAAGAAACTTTGCTCATTTATGTCTTATTCCTATATCGTAGGTACGATATATAGAGTAGAGTAGAGTCCACATACCCGGAACAACACCTGTAGGCCATACAAATATCTATTTGTTCCGTGCGGGAATCTAACTCGAGACACGCAACGCAGCAGCCAATCGCTCAGTCACTAAGCTAACCGACTGACTTTACTATGTACAGAAGAAAAATAAGTTTCTTCTGTATTTTATTCTGTACAAATAAAATACACCATAAACAACAAGTAGATACTTTCCATACATTATGACAACAGCCAAAAATAATTGATAAACATTACAAACTAAAATCTGCTATTCAGTAGATATTTTAGATGGCAATATTACCCATCCATTTATAATCCTGATTGAGCTACGTATAATAATTAAAACCATAATCGTATTACACCCTGCTACGCCATAGCCGCTTCACAGATACCCTGCAACCCTCCTCATCAATTCATATTAGAAGATTAATTGTACCCAAATATTCAAATGTGTGTATGTAGGTCGGAACCGTCAAACTGAACCAGGTACACCACATGTGGGTATTCTATTATATATTGTACGGCTGTAGGCACAGACATGCTACTTTTAGTATCGATGATCGGCGATTTTGCGATTTTTTCGACTTCATCAGTGCTGCATGTGATAAGGCGTTTGTGTTTAGATTCAGATTCATTTAATCACATTTAAATAGAGTAAATTACATTCGATGTTTTATATGCATGTGATATATAGCAAAATACAATTCGTTCTAGTCAATGATAATATTCTAGTCAATATACATATTATTATTCAAGTCAATGACATGTTTGAACATAAACATTTTAACTTTGTCAACAATGGCAACGCATTTGCAAGGGCTCTGGTATTGCAGATGTCTAAAGGCAGCGGTGATCACTTAACATTAGGTGGGCCGTGCTTGTTTGCCATCCAATGATATTAAAAATTTATAAAAAAACATACCAATGCCGCCGAGGAGAATGAGTGCTTAAACGCTGTATTGACGTTCAAAAGCGGCTCTCAATCCCAGATTGCTGATACTTCAAGAATGTGATGATAGTTATTACCCAAATGGTATGAGCTCAGGCGCTGTATCGACACCTCCAAAAACCGACTCAATCGCTGATCACCAAAGCTAAAAGTAGCAAGTCTACCAAGACCCTTATGGAGAAACGTCATTTCCCTCCGATATTGCTTTCATTAACCGCTGGATACAAGTTGGCAGGCCACACCTCGCCGTGACCTCACCGCAAGGGGCGCGTCTGCGAATTAGCGAGTCATTGTTTTGTTTACATTTACACGTCAGCAGTTTGATGAGGAACTGGTTACACGGATTCATAATGAGCTTTAATATGACTGGACGGCTTGCGGAGGTCTGAAATCTTTAGTATAAAATGGTGACCTCACCATTTTATACCTACTAAAGATTTTTAGAAAGATTCAGAAAACCGTAAATCGGGAATCGTAATCGTATTCGTTTTGTCGTAGACGAAAATATTGGTAATAAGTACAATAAGTCATCATTATGATTGTACTATCAAAAATGCAATGTTTACTAAAGTATACGAGATTTATAAGGTTTGTTACACTTATGAAAATCTTAATTTTTCTTCACCGTGGCATAATATCGTATATCCTCGCCTTTGGCAATAGTTGCATTAGATCAGCAAAAAACATTTGCTAATCCACCATAGCCTAACTAACTAGAATGATAATTCAATATCGTTATATCGGTTCGCGGTTTTGATCCTGACAAATAGATCATTGGGGCCCTCACATCATCTTCAAGAGGGGGTGAGTTTCGGTTATCCTTTAAGGAGTACGAAATATTACAAGATCCTCTGTCGAAAGTGCCAATATGATATAGTGGGACCCTTTTATCGCTGCTTCCTCGGTCCGTGTCGGTCTGATCGCGACGAGGGTAGATAAGGGCTTTTCTCATATTATTATTGCAAGGGTGCGTGAAATTTTGCAGATATGTAAGGCATGGTACGGATCAAGGATCATCGGATAATAAGGCCTATTGTTAGCTTCGCGGATTCCTTCGGTTTTGTTAAGTTCGGGGTTGCTTTTTAATATCGAGTTCTTTTTTTGAAAATGAGGTATTGATGTGGTGGTATATGAATTGAACAATGTGTAACGTACGCACATATGTGTTTTTTAAAGATCCGAATATACGTAATTGGAAAATGTATTCAGATTCATAATATTCTCTGGTTTACGTATAAATTCACATTGAACCAGATATGCTCGGTAAGTCGCTGTAATTCCCAATGGAGTGATAAAAACTGCAACGTGCACCTAACGTGTGTCTAACTTACAAACTAAGCGCAGATTCAGAATATTTAATAGAACTTCGAAATTTTAAATTCTCACCTCTATGTTTCGGGTTTTCAAGGCTTTTTATTTTCGTGAGTCTAACCCCCGGTTTCTTAATCGAAAAACGTTGTTAAATTCAGGTTAGCGTCTGTGATTGCTTTACTAAATTTATCAATAACCAATCGCAGCAACCTAAATAACCGCGGGCGTAACTCTAAGATTTGAATGAAATTATTTAAACCTTGTTACATAAATAATAGAGAACTTTATCATACCTTAAAAACAAAAAAATAAATCCATATTAAAATGACGCACGTACGTATTCATTACGTACAAATAAACTGACATTGAAAAAGCCGTGTTTGTATCGCTACGTCTCTAGGGACAGTGGGGTTTCGCCTTTATCCCCGCGGTGCCCCAATTAGTGGTAAAAGTAAAAATGTGCAGCGGAACCGCGCATTACCTTGCCCCATGGGGTATAGGGCCCCACGTGGCATCTAATGGTGTCCCTTTACTTAGAGGGTGCCTAGTTTTAACTGCACATGGACCGCTAGTTAAATCAATAAGTGGGGAAAGAAAGTGGTGTTTTATTTTGCAACAGATTTTATGGATGTTCGGTGCGTCGTGGTTTATGCAGTGAGGTCGTGTGGGCTTTTTTTATTGGAATAATGATGAGTTAGGGATGATATTCCATTATGCTCGTTAATTTTTAATGCAAAATGTAAGAGTCTTTTGTGTGATTCAGTTTTAGGGTTAGTAGGAGATTACTGTGACTATTATTGCAGGTGTACGTCTTAATTGGAGCCCTTAATTTTTAAGGTACCAGAAGAAAGTCTAGTTAGGCAGCCGTCAGACTCCTAGATTGACCTGCAAGATGACAATCCGGAAACAATAAAAAAACAATTGTGTACCGTGTATCAAACGTACTTCTGATGCATATTCTCATTTTAGAATTAGCATCAAAAACTACTCTCTGAGTATTGAGGTCTAGTATTGAGGTACTTACTGAGGTCACGCATTATTTCACAAGGCCAAAGTATATTCAAGCTATCTATAATTTTTATTGATAGTAATTTTTACTTAAGTACGCTTGGTCTATAGCAAAACATGTATGGTAACACCTAACACTTGAACTTGTGTACTTATACCTTCTCATGTTTTATAAATAAAATAATATCTTTTATCTTTATCTTTTATCTATGTTTTTCAAGATCGCCAATGATAATTCCCTCTTTCATTTTATTAGGTGTGGAATACAAACTATTTTGATCTACTAGGAAGGATACATTTAAATGACAAATTAAAAACGAGTTCATTCGCAATATTAAAACATCACCTAAAAGATACACAGATTAATAAATTCTTGGAAGAAATTAGTAACCGTTGACACATTAGTCTACTAGTGGTCGTTATTATCAAAAGACCCGGTTTTTTTATTTCTCCGCATGTTTTCAACTAATCTGTCATGTTGACACTTGTGATACCATTAACTTTTCTTAAATAAATTATAATGTGTTTTGTAGATTAATAGGCGTTACGACATATTACGTTTCACAGTAAATGTAACTAAGTAAATGGTATCTAACATCAATCTTCTGGATTTATAGGCAGGTAGTTGGTTGAGAATTACTAGGGAAGCGCGCGAGGGCGCTGGACATATTTATTGCTCGACGAGATAAAAAATAAGAAATTGTCGCCAGTTTTTACGTCTTTTGAAAGTTCTATAAAAATCATTGGTGTTCCTTTGTTGGTGTTTTACTTGTAATGGCCGCGGTGAAAGAATTCTTGTAACTCTGTCAACAAAATTATACATATTTTTATTACGAGAACTGAGAGGTAACATAATAATGTTCGTTTTATTAATGTAGACTTGTTTCCATCTTCAGTTTAATTAAGATCGGGAAGCTCGGCCAGATTGCGATCATTTGCTTTTCTTATTAGTCATTTTCTTTCGCAGCCGATGAGAGGGCCGAAAAACTTTGTACTCCACTGAACAAGAAAAGGGGAGCGTTCCGCCGTAAAGTAAAAAAGATTCCGCCCAAGTAATGAGAATATTTCGGAATGAGACCATTTCCGTGAGCATCCCTTTACGTAAGGGAAAACCGGAGCGAATAATCCTGATATCGGCATTAGAACCGGCACTGTTGCTTCAGTCCGGTCCCTTCGCATAAAATACAAAAGTTATTTGAGCGTCGGATTTGTGGATATTTGACGCGAGCCGTCGCGATATCAACCCTGAACCGAACTGCCGATGGAGTGTCGTCTGACAGAGAGGTTTTTACTGCACTCAGGGGAAATTCACCGATTCCCGCCGTAAAGCCGTGTTCACTGCGAAAACGAAACATGAAACAACAATTTGCCGGGTCGTTCTGCAAGCTGCAGCGCGCAGCCATGTGTACCACTATTGATGTTCGAACTTATAACATGTCTGCACGCTCTAGAAGTCTTGAGTTGGGACGAGTGCTCGCTTCAATGTCGTAAAATGCACAACAAAATGACTTTATGTACATCGTACGAACGCCGACATGTCGGCCCGGCTGTTCTATTTAATGTTTCAGTTTTATAGATCTTGTCTTCTATTTGAATTTTAATTCAACATGATCATTGCACCGACGCTGTAATGTGCATGTATAACGAGCGGGTTTATACCGGTCCCTGAGACTCTAGAGATGATTATCGCAGTGTTAGTTTCGCTAGATCCTAATCGATACTTAATCGGGAATCGATTATGTAGATGTGCGCCTGCGCTAACAGTAATCTTACTTTATCGATAAATCGATTAGTAGTCTCGGTGGAAATTTAGAAATTAGTCGGTGGAAGTAAATTGGAATATTCGAGATAAACAGAAATTGTTATTAATTTATCCTCATAAGTATTATCTTTCAGCAGATGGTTCAGATAAGTGTTGTTCGGATTGGTTTTTATTTGCATAATATTGAATGTCGCATAAAGTGTCAGATAAATAAAGGTTTACAGGTAGTTTAGCGTAAATGTGTGGAGCGTGTTCGATTCAAACAATATCAGAAATATATTGAGCGGAAACTGACTACATATGGTACGAGTGTTTTTTTTCAATTTTGTGTGTTCGGCTGTCAAATGTTTTTTTCACTGCAACAATTTCTATAGCTCTGCGGGAGTTTACACGAACATTGTATACGTTTCCTGATCCCAATTCAATCCGGTGTGTCCGTGTGCACCGCATGTGGTTCATTGGTTAACTGAATTATACGTACGCCGATGAAATCGGACGGCCGGGCCGTACTGTCCGTCCGAATCTATTTTATGTTATTGTTCGCTCTCGTATTAAAAAAGTTTCTACAATTTATGGAAAAGTCCAAGTTTTTGTTCGTGTCAAAGTTATGCGCTATTACAATGCGGCATTGAATGAAATCGTATTCAATGAAAGTCGTAACTTTGTGGAATGGAAAATTCAATTTTTAGTACGTTCAACTTTAATTTCTGGGAAGTTTTGAGCTTCTGTGGTATAGCGTACGTTTTCGTTGGGACCGCGGTTTTCTGTGTTCTTTTTAAGAAAAAGAAAAATGAATACAAGGTACACCAACGACTTATTTACAAAGACAAACGTAATGTAATTTCAAATCCTCAATAAATAACTAAAAACATCATCTATAGGCATGCACAACATCTTACTTCTATTATAAATGCAAAAGTTCAGAGAGATGGATTTTTGTTAGTCAATCACACCAGGTTCCCGTAGCATAATATAATAATCAACTATTTCGCGGACGAAATTGCAGGCAGAAGCTAGTAGGTACTTATTAAAAGGTAAATTACAAAATAATGCAATAACACCTAACCATATCGGCGAACTGTGGGTGTACATTGGCACACCTCTGCCTACCCCTTCGGAGAATACAGGCGTGATGGTTTATCTGTATGTGCATAAAGAATATTTAATTAGACACGCCTGTACTTCAACCATAGCTTTAGATAAAGTATCAAATATCTTAGATTGAAATCCTTGTGGAAATCCCTAACTAGGTGAATATTTTTATCAGTAGATCCATGTTACTTCTCCAATTGCTGATACGGATCTGGCAATGGAGGCACATAAAATATATCAATATTACCCACGCAAGATGTTAGTCAATGAGGATATAGCTTACCATATTCTTGTAGGCGATGATAAGTGTAATAAGGTTGGAAATTATCTCGATATTGTAGTATCGGAATCGGGTCTAGTGTTATTTAGTATATGCTTTTTGAATCTGGCATGGATTGAAGGTGTGGAATACCTTGTGCAATGTTGCTCTTGGTAAAGATTCCCTAAATTCAAAGTTTCTCGGTTATTGCGGAAAGTGGCAATTCATTTTGTAAAAATATAGATCGAAAGGTCAATTCTGGTAATTAAAAACGTTGCAAATCTAATTGCAATCTTATCTCAGCTACAAAAAAAGAAAATTATTTTTTTAAATTAGAGACTATTTTGGCGGATTATTTCAAATCAACCATTCACAGAGACTTTTGTATTGTCAAGGAGTCAGTTATCCAGAAATTTGAAGCTAGTGAATCGTTACAAACAGTTAATTTCTATGGAGAAGGATTAAAATGTGAACCTTCCTAACAGTTACTACGATTGCTTTCCAGAAATTTTCCTCTACGCCCCCAAACTTGTTGTTTCCGAAGACCAGACAGTAACATCTCATTCATTTGTTTCTTCAAATTGTAACTTGATTTACTCCCTCGCAGTGCAGCAGCTGCTGGTTAAAATTAATTCGTTAGTGAAATGCAGTTAATCCGTCGTCTGCGGGGTTCCTTGTGTCGTGTCGCCGCCGGCGCCCTGCGGAGCTCTTGAACTTCGTACCTTTGACTTTACGAAGGCTTTTGACGTCATCATGAGTGTCTGTTTGTTTGTAGCGGTTTCTTTCTTTTGTTTTTTCAAAAGGAATGTCATTTAGGTTGCTTTTAGGGTTGGTCAATATTTACGTTGTTTATTAAAATCTGATAGAGTTCTGTTCATATTAAGGTTTGATTGCCTTGGGGGATGCGAATCAAATATCAGGTGAAATAGTAGGGATGTACTTTAAGCAGGTGATGGATGTTGAAATGGAGAAACTGCTCATAATTCAAGTTTCGTGTTTAACTATATCAGTTCACTATTTTGAAATTACTAATACTTATGGAATGATGATGACGTAGGTATGAATATTTTTAAGTCATAAAAAAAAACAATACCAACCTATTATTATTGTTTATTGTCCCACTGCGCGGCAAAGGCATCATTTCATACACAGAAGGCACGAGCATAGATCATCACGTTTGCTCAAAGCGGATTACTATTATTTATTTCTCATACTTACCGAAAAATAATAGCAGTGTTATGCAAAGCCATTCATAAAGTCCTTGCTAGTGTACTCCAACTAAAACGCACGAATCTCCAAAAATGACATTAGCTAGGTCCCTACTTCATTCTCCTATTTTCATGCTCAGCTTTGTTAGTCTGTCGGATAAACTTCACCTATATCACGGTAAGAGCGTTCTATGCATCTACCATCCACTTACCGAAATGTAAATTCAAATTTAAAATTTGCATCCATTGCGTGTTTTACATCGTTGCTTGAACAAAGAGGCTGTGGGAATCCCGCAGTGTACTGCAAATGTTGCAAAAAGTTCCGGGTTTTTGTTTTCGTGGTAGGGTGAAAGTCGCGGAAACGAGCTCTCGCCTTTATTCCGCCCCGCTGGTCCACGGTACACTAAAATTTTCCAGGAAACTGCAATGTTATTAGGGTAGGGAGCCTCGGTCCCCGCGCGTCGGATGAATTCAACTAGGAAGGCAATTTCCACTTTATGACGTGCTATGGAGAACGCGCGTATTAGGCAAGTACAGTACCCATGGTTTACGGTGTTTTGGGTTTAAAGGATTTATGATCGGTACGGTGAACGGGAAATATTCTGTTTGTTATGTATTTTCGTTTGATGTGTTTTTGCTTTCTAAATTATTAATATGATATTTCGACTTTCTATAAACACTTTAAAACTTAATAAAATTGCCAGAAAATTTGCTAATTTTATTTAAAAGAAAAAATTCATATTTGGAAAAAGTGAAGTTTTCAGTGCCGTTTTTTTTTTAAATCTGACGTATTTCATTCTTCTCCGCTTCATATCCTAAGTATTCTGATTGAAACATGGTCATAGGAAACCAACAGATTAAATTCTTCTTTATTCGCCCATGTTATGAGATAAACCATCTTCAGGATAATGCTGTGTATTAAAAAAAACCATAACAGGTGTGCTTAAATTTTTTTATTGGATTCACTCTACATATAAAATAATGTTGGGGGCACTTTAAAATAATTTGATGAGAAAACGTGAAAAATATGAGTATGTCCTCAATTACCATACGGAATCCATTTTGGCGGTTGTTGTAAACATAAGGAGATTTTATAACTGGCAACCAAAAAATTAAGATAGAATCTTTCATGCCAATAACGTAACTGTTGAAGTATCCTTAATCCTTATTCTTTGCTTTATTACTTTTAACGAAAAAAAAACGAGAGTGCACTTTTACCAAAAAAATATAACGGCATTGGCGACTCCACATCTTCAGAAGACTTTACCAACACCGCGCTTCATACAAAAGCTCATAGCTCATATTTTGGTTAATAAGTAATTAACCAAAATACCTCGATGAAATTTAGATGAGATAAGGGTACTGATATTCTGGTTTGTGGTTAGTCAGATTCGTTGAACAAGAGTTTGAGTTACATACCATGACATTTAAAATTGATTTGACGGGAGACTGACTAACCACAGCCACTTACCATATATTTATTTAAATATGACTAGAATACTTTTGCATGGAGCGCGCATAAAAATCCCGCTTAATTTTCTTTAAAAATTGTATTTCAAATTACAGGGTATAAAAGGAAAATAAAAATTAAACAAAAATTAAATTATGTTGTTAGAAAAAAAAAACACGTTAAATGCATAGATACAACTTATATAAGATTTCCGTTAAAGATCCTCAACAGCATACATACACTTATCCAATAGGAAACTATTAAGTTCATTTTTAAAAGAGCTTGAGTAAATAGCGATTGTACTTTCTGACTCTCCTTCTTTCACTGAAAATAGTTCTTTCAAAAGTACTATAGCAGTCATTACTAGAGCACGTGCTTTTTTTCTTTTCATTTCTCATTTTCTACAGGACCATTCAATTTCAATCTAATCCTGTAGTCGAGGTCTTGTCTCGGAAGTGAGCAGTAATCGTCTCGTTCACCTCGCTGCTTGGAGGTGATTCAGTGAATTTACACAGAAATGTGGAGCTCCCGAGATCAAAACTGAAATAATTATGAAATTGTTCGTCATTTTTTGTAGATTGGCCTCGTTTAACAAGAAATTGGTTGGTTTTTTTATTTTCTTAAGCTGAAGTGAGAATTTCTTTGTTGAATTCTTAGGAAAGTTTTGCTTGATGTTAGTATGGATCGGTTGGTTTAACGTTTTTTTTTTAAATGTCTTTGTCTATACTATAATATTCTAAAGAGGTAAGATTTTTTTTGTTTGTTTTTATGTTTCTAACGAAAAGGCTCCGTAACTACTTGACCGATTTTGACCATTTTTCACCAATAGATAGCTTCATTATTCCTGAGTAACATGGGCTATATAACATCACGCTGCGATTTACAGGCGCAGAGCAATAACCAAAGACGTAACTTATGGCGGGTGAAATAAGCCATGCAGACAAAGTCGCGAGCAGTTCTCTAGTTGTAGATAAAAAACGACGACGACAACAACGACGACGAAAAACGACGTTAATTAATTCCGTTCCCTCTATCTGGAAAAATAATACTCCCGGGTATCAGATTTTTTGTGACAATTAATTTACCTAATTATTTACCCGGTAAAGTTATTATACATGTAACTTTGACGGAAGCCATTCTATTAGGTCCGTAGACACCTTAAGGTGGGGTTATAAAGAAATTCATAAACCCTCAGTCACGTTTGGTGACAAACATAACACTTTATATCTTCCCCTTTTAATATTTACCAGGTGTCGTTTCTCCCCTTTATTGCTAGACTTGTAATAATCCTCGCAAACTTCTCTTCTCTAGAGGAACTCGGGTTAATAATGCTTTCTATAAGCGCGGCTTTTGTGTTTATGACCCCTGCTTAAGTAAGCAGCCACTGTAGATGTTATTAGAGCAATGTCTCTTGCTTTACCTGTGTTTGTGTGATATTAATGATGCAATGAATGAAGTCTTGCAAATGCATATGAACAATGCGGACTGTGAATGGAATAATGCAATATATGTTAGGTATGTTGTTGTATAGTTTAGTTTTTTTTTAACTTTGCCCTACAATAGACCTTTCTTATGTTCCGTGGGTGGTGTTTATAAACATAATATCTCACATACACAAACAACTGTACCTGAAACAACAGAACTGTAGGCCATACAAATATTTGTTCCGTGCGAAAATCTAACCCACGATACGCAGCACGGCTGCGATCCAAACAACAATACATAAGTTCCACCTGAAGCTTTTCCCAATAGAAATAACCAATGACCCAAATCCTTCGACAAAGAAAAAGGATCCCTACTTTCCCTTTGTCAGCGGAACTTGGAAACAGTTACCATAAATGAGACCTTTTCCCATCGGTATAACGTTGCCAAAGTCGACCGCCACTTCGTTTGATAAATAGCAGAGATACATTTTCATTAGGCCCGTGTATAAATTACCTGATAGTAACAATAAGGTTAGAGTTTGGAGCGAGACAAAAAACAAAAGCGACAAGGAAATTAATTAGAGAGAACATAAAAGGAAATATCGTTCTTTTAATAGCAGTCTCGCGTATTTCCAATAACGAATTTCATCGAAATGACGACTGAGAAAAGTCGTTCTTTGCTAGTTTTAATGGGGCAACTTTTATTTCGTGTCGAAATTCAGGTGAACCCAGAACCTGGAGGGGTCTGAGGAAAACGAGAGGTGAAAGGAGTTTTGCAAATGACTTGGGATAATGTGCGGATGTTTGTGAAGACATGACCGTTATCTCAGCAACATTAGCTTTGATGGTTATTGGTTATGTTAATAATATAGGATTTGTACGAACTTTCGCTATATTGCGCGGTTTATCTGTTTGGGTACCGGGAAAACAATTATTTATAGAATAATGTAGATTTAACGGTAATGCTGATGATGATTGTCTAATGCTTCAGCTAGCCAACATTGGATTAAAAATCAGAAAAATATGGCCAGTTCATGACTGTGAAGCATTCACAAAAGATCCAAAAGGTTTCTAATTAAAAACTTTAAAAATTAAATCACAATCTCATCTCAGCGACAGTCAATTTAAAAAGTAGGCAACAGATTGCGATCGTTCCTAAAAGTTGGTAGATTTCCCCGTGATAAGCCATTATGGTTTTATTAGAGTTCAGATTGTATCAGTACCTACTTATAGTCCATATTATAATTTTCTGGTACACATACATCAAAATTCCTAACGACTGCTCTCGAGTCTGGTGTAATATTTCTTCCGCCCACAAGTCGACTGCGTCTTATGGGACTTTAAACGACGCAGCATCAATTTATTCGTCACTTTGCATTTGCAAAAACACCGTCTCCCACATCTACATCCCCAGTTTCATGATTTCAATCAATAATATCAGGATTAACTGCTACAGTAAAATGTTTACGTGGTTTATCGCCCTAAGTGCCTGTGTCCAGACCAAAATATTTAGGAGCGAAAACAATAAAATTTACAGGAACCGCTATACAAATAAAATTAGCAATAAATTGAGACCTTCTGCGGTTGGTCCACCTGCGCACGGTCGCACGGGGGTGACCAGGCCATAACTCAACGGAATTGTGCCCGGAGGCCATCGTGCTACGTAAACAATAATAAATACTAACCCTTGTTCGCATCAAATAAAACGTTATGTGCTGTGGCCGCAAATTGGTGGTCTCCATGCGTCCGTGTAGCCGGTGGAAGATATTAATTAGCTGCTGACAATTATTAGTGGAAGTTATCACGGTTGTAATTCCAGTAAACTCCAGGTAGTTGTAATAGTGGAGCGAGCGTAGGTACACCGGCATTGATCCCTCTGCAGTAAATTCATCGTCTACGTCAGCTTTAAGTTGTGGGTGCTTCATATTCTAGATTATTATATCAAGTGCATTTTTTTACTTATATTTTACCACATCTGGTAATATGTTTTCCAACCATCCACCACCTACAACTACCTACTACTTTTCTTTGTGTGTTGTTTTTTCTAGCTAGTATGCCATGAATTATTTATTTTATTTTAACATAAAACGGCCATTAGCCAATTACATTAGTTAAAGACCATTCCATGAATGTTCCTAAATATACATTAGTTTAAGATTGTCTTATTTTAGCGTGTTAATTAAATCAGATCAATACCTCCATTAACCTAGCTTTATAGCTCTAAAATCGAGGTATATCTTTTGTAAATACAACCAATTCAAGGTATTCTCGTCTCATACTTTTATTCAACAAACATCGTTGAAGATTTAACCTAAAGCCATCCAAAGCACAAACTCTATAATAAGCTAGTTATAAATATTCCATTAGCGTTGCAAATGATAAGTGACAAGCTACAGGGTGACACTATTTCGCTATTAGCCGCCCAATCCTCCCGGGGCGAGGGAGTGACAATATGTCTCGTGTATCCTCGCAGCGACTCAGCCTCATATCTGCGGTGTTATTCTGTAACACCCTCCTTCCGTGAAGTGAGCGTGTGGCGACCTGTCAATCCCTGGCATCGTATAGTGACAGCCCAGTTTTACCTCACTTCACCTTAACTCACTGAGGGAGATTTCTTACAGAATAAGCCGGCAGGGCACTACGGTGAAAGATCGTCGGCTATTCATCCTGTGTGTTATGATGTTGTTTTCGCTTACGACGATGGATAGTCGTGTGGAATGGACGAGGAATATTGTAGTAAGTTTGTATCGTTTTACTTGGTTTATGGAAAGGTGGAAGTGAATTTATATTTGGCTTTTTTATACTCGTTTATCTGATATTTCGGCATGAATGTTAAAAAAGTGTTGCAAACAATAGTTTTCGAATACATATAATAATAATATCTTAGTTTTCACTACAATATCACACTATCTCATTTCAAGCTCATGTCATCTAAATCAACTAAGGCAGATTTTTACAGAATGGACCGGCTAAATTACAGTCTATCTTAGTAACAATGTATTTTCATGTCACGATAATTATATACTAAAATCTTAGATATAATTATAAGTATTTTCCTTCTTCGTTATAATTCAACAAACAGATCAAGTTAAAATGTTTTTATAGCTACTTATGTCTTGCCTTCTCTTAGATGAAGCCAGTTTTGAACGGTTTTGTTTCGTTTGTCGGAAGCTCAAGAAGGCCCAGGTTTGTGTTATAATTATTTTCCAGTTTGAGATGCAATTTTATTAATAATCTAAAATAAAACCATTTAAATAAAAAACTAAACTAAACTGCCTCGTTGGCCTAGTGGTCCTGAGCGCGACTGCTACGCTAGAGGTCCTGGGTTCGATTCCCGGGTCGAGCAAAAAGTGTTATTGGGTTTTTCTATGAAATTCTCATTAGCAGCTCGGAGTTTGGATTTGTGCCCGGTTAATGGCAATAGGCTCGCCCCCTATTACATGGGACCTAAAATATGCCGGCGAACTGTGGGTGTACATTGATACACCTCTGCCTAACCCTTCGGGGAATACAGGCGTGATGGTATATTTTTTTTATATTTATTTTTTAAATAAAAAAAAATATAAATCTTCTTTTTACAAAATTAAATATAGATTTAGCAGACGTATTCGATTTTTAAATAGCTTTATACCGAGTTAGGGCCACCCACCTGATATTTCGTCCCCTTTCTTCAGTAAGGATGTAATATTCCTGTATTAAATTCCAAGAACACTGTATATTCTATGTAGGTGCGGCAAGTAGCTCCCTTGTGTAATGAATATAGCCCAAGCTCTACTAAGACGAAGTGGATTGGTATTGGTGGTCGAACATAGACTCCGCTTAGAGATTGCCTTAACGGTCCAAGGGGATTTCGCTATTGAGATACTATTATATTGTAGTAATCTTAGCTAGCCTCGGCTTTGGGATAAGGTTAGAAGTTAGAACATAGGAGTGTCCTTCTCTTTTCGAATGGTAGAAATAGCTTCGGTAAAGAAAAGTTAACTTTTCGCCATTAGGGGGACAAATTGAGTTGACAATTGTTGTTAGTGTAGTGTATTTGTTACCTCTATCATTAAGTTCTAACCTATGTGCACTTATTATTACACTGCTGTTTGTTGTCTCGTAAATAAATAAATAACCCTGAAAACATAACACTTCTTTGGGGCACTCATATTTTTATCTCTCACAAAAGATCGCGATTTCGATTTCGATCGCCTGAGTTTATTGTATCTCATATAAAATGAAAATAAATGATAGATTCCTCTTTTTCTTATTAATCAATGTATTCGTTAGTTTCTTAATCGCTTTGAAGACTTTTCGGAATAACTGCAATCTAATTTCAGTCTCGATCTGTCAAAAATTTCTTTATTTAACCTGCTATTTTTTTACTTTGATCGTCATTGAGATGAGATTGCGACTATATTTTGAAAGTTTTTAATTAGAATTCACCTACCTACTGTTCAAAAATAACAACACTACAATTGCAACAATCATCATTTCAAATTCTAACTTAAAACTAAACTTAAATATATACTATTTTCTCAAGACCCGATTAATTAAACACTTTACTTTGACTTACATTAAAATTATTACACGGAATTGTAACAAAATACCCGTAAAATCGCACTTTCGACACCTTTAGCTACCGGCGACGCGTGATAGTCAATATTTATGGGTTCAGATAAAGGACGAAAAGTTGTTCATTGGTTCCCCATTATCCTTAATAAGTATGGATTAGTGAGGGTGGGGCCGCATGGACCTCGTCGTAAATTAGTCCAAGACGCTCTTTATAATAGAACTTTATTATCAGACTAACTTTTTCTGGCGGCTTCACTTATAATATTTTATCTAGGCATACCGTGTGGGTTGCATCGTAGTTATGCTTTCGAGTTGAGTGTGTTGTCTTTGTCGTGTTAGAAAGCGCTTTAAAAACTTAACTAATTTGCATTCTTAAAAGGTTTTACTTGTATTGAAAGACTGTATTTTTTAAAAGCAACAAATAACACACAAAATGTTGTAAAAATTACCGCCTCCCAAAAAGGAGGTACTCAATTCGGTTGCTTTATGTATGAATTAGTAAAGGTCGCGGGAAATCGCTAAATCCGTCGCAAAGTCCCAGTAATTGTGGCTATATTTTTAGGGGACGCCTATGTCCAGCAGTGGACGTCGTTTAGCTGATATGATGATGATGATATTTATTAGCTTGGAACTCCGTCAATTATCAACCGATTTGGAAAATTATTATTATTGAAAAGGATATAGATTTAGGTTCAGGCCTTGATGCCTGATTTAAATTAAGAAATGAATATACTTTCCGATTGGTCCCATAGATTATTTTTTAACAAAATCGGTTGAGCAGCTTCTTTTTTAAATCAAAATAAGTTTATAAACATTCCAAGCAAACGCCATAAAACGTACAAACATCCTTACACATAACTTTAACTATATCAGTGTAATAGTACACATTTTATGGACGCATTTGTGTGCGTTGTGATAAGTGTGGTTTACGGCCCATATATTACAGGCCACTAAAATTGAGGGTACAGGAACTACAACCAGGTAGGATGTCTGCACGCTACCTTGAATTAATTATGGCTTTAAATAGTTGTGTCTTTATATATTTATGATACCGATTAGATAGTTACTTTATGCGATTTAAAGCTAGTCTTGACTCTGATTATGGTTGTGTAGCTGCTTTATAATGTCTGGAGCTAGTGTTATGAATTTCAAAGGGTTTATGATTGAGGTGGTTTTGTTCAATAAATATTGGTAGGCACGGTTACGAATATAATCAATTTGACTAAATTCAAATACGGTTTTCTTGCAAAATAAGCAAGTTTGAGATAAGCTCTATTTGATAGCAGTATGCGTTCTAAAATACTTTATTCGTATCGTCATAACAAGTTCAATCAATAATTCAGGAGAAAATTACTTAGGAATGTTGCTAACTGTACCTACTCATGCATGTTCGCGACTGTACTTATTACTATCATTTTACTGTAATTGAATTTCGACTGATTATACCTTTCTTATTCTGGATATTTCGATGTAATTTAATTCATAATGATGCTAGAAATCCTATCCTACTTTCTACTTCCTACTAATAATATTATAAATGGAAAAGTTTGTGAGGATAGATGGATGTTTGTTACTCTTTCACGACTAAACAGCTGAACAAATCTAAATGAAATTTGGCACTGAGATGAATTGCAGTGTATAACACATAAGCTACTTTAAAAAATGTACGGTTCCCGTGGCATAATAATTATATCAACTTTGACGCGAACGACGTCGCCGGCAGAGGCTTTTTTTTTTTTTTTTTTATAGACCGGAAATCATCAAATAACTTCCCCCGCCCTGGGCGGGGTGGGAGGGAGTGTCAGACTTTTACTGACTAAAACCCGTCTATGTTCCTTCATGTGCCCTTTGCGTTCCGGGGGCGCGGTATCTCTTTCGAACAACCCGCAGCCCCGGCAGGCATCGGCCCTCAGTGGCCCCATCCAATTTTGCTGACATCTCTTTGAGGCGCGCGTGGAACACGAACGCGCCGTCGACACGGTCTGTCGCTAGTGAACGTACGGACGGTGAGCTACCCATTGCTCACCGTCCACAGACCCGCGTCTACGGTGGCCGGGAGTCGTCTCGTGGCTCCCGACGCCCGGATCGTCTACCGCGGCGGCCGCTGGGACGGGGGACCCTCCTTTCCCTCTCCCGTCCCGCCGCCTCCTTCTCTAGCATTACAGCTTCGCAGAAGGAGGTGACTGCTTCCCATTCCCCCTCGCTCCGGACCATGGCCTGAACCAGTGCCGGACGCGAGAGGGCGCCGCCGCCGATGGCCGCCTCGAGGACTCGGCGGTGCTCAGCCCAAGCAGGGCAGCCGGCAGAGGCTGCCGCGCACATATACGTATATTTAATACGGCCTTGTTTAATAAAAAAAAGCAACAGCATCCTTCCTAACCTACCCGTATTTTTCCCAATATTACTCAATTAAATGGGTTTACCAGAAATTGCCCTCAAATTCGATACGCAACGCAGGGAAGCGGAAAATACAAGACATTCCTAATTTGATCAGTGTGGTAATCCAATCATTTTCGACCTATGTCACGCGTTGACTTGGGCTATGAGACCAATCTCAGTGACAAATTATTTAACACATTTTCCTTGGAGTATTATACGACAATATTTTGGGATGGTTGTGTTATAGGCCAGTGGGTTTTTCGATATTTGTTTTGACGGTTTTTCGTATAACCTTTTGAATAAAAAGTAATGATAAAAAAAGGTTGTAAATGGATATGTCAGCCGAACGACGGCTACTGCTGGATAGAAGCCTCCCTAAGGATAGCCACAATGAGCGATTTCCCGATTTTGTGTCGTTCGACTGATATGATGATGATGTCATTAATAATTCTTTCTTCATGCTTTCTAAACAAAATGTGTCCTCACTCTAGAAATTTCTCCTGTATCATTAGTGCGTTAACAAATACGCAAACTCACATAATTAAACAAACAGCAATAGACAGAAATCAGTGAAAAAGATTTTACTGACACAGTCTTTATTTCTTAAATTTGTTATTTAAACTTGAAAATGCTGTACCTACTTACCTACCTACCTACCTACTAATTAAGACAAATCTTACCTTGTTATTCCAATCAGCTAAAAGCCCTAAAAAAACACCTGAAGTTCAGACAAAAATGATGATAAATGTTTTTTCAATTCATATTTTTTCGCTTGTTTAATTTCTAAATGGGATCGATACCAGACATTTCTTTTTAGCTATTGTCAGTTCTCATTAGGCGTGTAAAAATAAATGGTGTCCCGACGAGACGGCACTTATAGGGAGGGAAATAAAGGGAGGAATTTTTGCCTCACTCATTTTTGTAATTGGCTTATAAATGTTAATGACTGTCTGAATTGACTGAGACGGGAATGCCTACTATCTGTAAGCATTTTTTTCAATTAATTTCTGAGATTTTTTCCTAATGTTAAAAAAGCTAACTAACTGCCTCGTAGGCCTAGTGTTGCTAAGCGCGATTGCTTCGCTGGAGGTCTTGGGCTCGATCCCAGGTCGAGCAAGAATTGTTATTGGGTTTTTCTATGAAATTCTCAGTAGCAGCTTGGAGTTTGGATTTGTGCCTGATTAATGGCAATAGGCTCACCCCCTATTACATGGGGCCTAAAAATATACCTACCTACGAAATGTGGGGTTAGGCAGAGGTGTACCAATACACCTCTGTCTAACCCTTCGAGGAATACAGGCGTACATGGTGTGTATACATATTGTAAGTTAAAAAAAGTATGTAACATTTGTCCAGTTGAATAAAGACTCCTGAAATACATAATACAGGATGAAAATACGGTTGAAACAGTTCTCTTACTTTGTTATCTAAACGTTATTTTATTTTTAACTCTCAACCCAAAAACTTTCTTCATAAAAAAGGGTCCTCTTGAAATTCGCTTGCCTTTACAAAAACCCCTGATATAAATAGCTGACCTCTTTCTTCATGCCAATTCCTATAATTTATGACGTCGGTATATGTACAGAACCCGCTATCAAAGCAATATGTCAAACGCATCCGTGCCGGGAAACCGCACACCCGTCACCTGCAGATATTTGTCAAAACTCAAACTAAACAAAGTTATTGGTGCAGCTAGACGAGCCTACTGTTATTGAAAACTCCACCTTATGTCGTTGAACAGAGCGGTGGTAGGTACGGTTTTTGAAGTGCCGAAATAGAAAGTGTTTGGATCGCTTCCACCAATATTGTATCAATATGTATTAGCCTGTCAGATGTGGTTGCGGGCGGATGTCGGAACTGTTCGATTTATAGTCTAACTTTAATCGTAATCCTACTTCCGCACATTGTTTTGTGCTGTGAAAAATTTGATGTTAAACTTGACACCAGCTTTGTTAGACGAAAAGTTTAAGTCGAATATAAATTGGTACTAATTTATATTGGTGACAGATAAAAATGGAGTAAAGTTGCAGCATTTTCTTCTTATGTAGGTAATCAGTTGACTTTTATTCGTGAGCTATAAAATAACATAGAGTTCGTTAAAGATTTAGAGAAAGAAAAAGTTTATCAGGTTCCTTTATTACCGGTTAAAACTCGGAAAGCACAAAGCCTCCTATCTACAATGATTCATCTATTTAATTTCTTACTCTACGTTCAATACCTAAGCGCCAATGTTCATGGAAATTGGCCTAATTTGACATTGGAAAAAGAGAATAAGTCCTATAAAACCGATCTCAATTACCATTTTAACAGGAATCGAACGTTACGGAATTGAATTGTTGATTAATGGATTCTAACTCGTTCCGGCCTTTTTCTTTTTAAGTTGTCCAATTGTCTACCGGTATCGATTCCTTTTTGTTCGTGCAGGAACGTTTCATTCACCTTTGTTCTATTAGCGACTCGACGAAACAAACGACCTATCAAATGTCTGAAGAAGTCGCGTGTCTACTAAAAACACACATAAATCGAATGCACCTAAAATCGCAATTGGATCACGTAGTCACTTCATTTCCCGGAATCCTCATAGCGTTTCGAAGGATCCTGCCTGGGAGGCACCTACCTGAACCCCCGGGGGTGTTGGGGTAATTTATGACCCAAGATAACGAGGGCTCACAGTGGTCTTATCGACTTCCCTAGCGCTTTTTATTTTACTCTCTCTAGTGGCTTTTTTTATAAGCAAATCGTCTCGATATCGACCGTAGATAGTGCAAGTGGGCGCCAAAATAGTAGCGTGCGATTTTTTCGCGTCTAGACGTTTTATTGCATTATTAACATTTCCAATTCAGTCAAAGCATCACGTGCTTTACCGTTGATTTTCGCTGCACCTGTGAGCTGTACTGAGTTTTACGATATCTCTTTCAAGGAAACTTTAGTTTTTAAAACCGCTTTTGAATTTTAAGACCCATCGTTAAACTACACAGAAATTCACAGTTGGTCAAAACTTTTATACTGACTTTTATCGACGCTGTGTGGTGACCTGTGTCTAACACAGTATAGAACGGGTAGTTACTGACATTTTATTCTTACATATAACAAAAGACGATACAGGCATTCATAATTTTATGGATAATATAGTCTCTTATCAGTCCTGAGTGATAATCGTGTCCAAAACATTTCCAAACAATTTCCAAGTAACTGTTCTAAATTAAGCAACAAACCTCCATTACTTGCCCCACATAACCAACAAGATAAATACTCAATTTTTCACACTCAATACGTAAATAGGCAAGGGAAGGAGGCGCCAATCACCGCGGCGAGCGCTTGAAGAATGGCGTTCATTTCCCGGACCGATCTCGTTCTTTCCGCGCCAACATTATCATAACTAGCAGCTATTATTTACTTTTCAAGGAATATTGCGCCATTGGAAGAAAAGAAAGAAATTTTAAATGGCTTTGTTTTGATTTTTCTGGAATTGGATCGGACAGCTTTTTCGCATTGCTGTTCTTCAGGCAATTCTATTTTCTTTAATGTTTTTTTAGATTTGAAATGAGACAGTTGCGAAAAAAGAATCCCATGATTGTAACTAGAGAGAATATTTTAACAACTTCTGTTTATTTGTTAATTAATAGTTTGACTTTACACCCGAGTAACAAACTTAGAATTCTCAGTAAAATCAACAGCACAATCTTAACAATAAGTTAAGCATAAACGATCGTTAAAATGTGTGAACTTGCTCCCAAGAAACTGTAATGCGTATTTACACCTAAACTTCGTAAGGGACGGTTTAGGACTAAATCGTTAAAGCTAATCTTCGGTGACCATCTGGCGTCTGACATGAAACCTTAAGGCCCTTTCCACACATTCACGGTTCTCTTGTACACTGGTCACTAAATAAACAAGCGTGATTGTGAAAAGGATTATGTATGTGTGAACTGGCGGTTTTTGTAGAAATAATTTCACGACATGGACACACACACAAACTATTTGTTTGTGTGTGTGCATGCCGTGATGGATGGTTAAGGCACCCACCTCTCATGCCCAATTACCAGTGTGACTTTTTCTAATGCATATGTTTATCATTCTAAGTTTATCTTGGACATCACCGACAACGGTGACAAAAAAACATCGTGTGGAAACCTAGACTCTATATTTCATATAAAATCGCCAATCCGCCTTGAGTGAACCTGGTGATTAATGCTCGTGCCTTCTCTGTATGAGAAGAGGCTTTTACCCTGCAATGCGATAATAAGAGTCTATTATTTTATTATTATACATAGAGAGTTTGTGTGTGAGCAGCCTAAACAGACCTATAATCATGGGAACTCAACTGCTAATTCAACCATCAACAACAAGAAATAGGGTTGCTAAAGATTAATCTCAAAACGATTGAAGTGAAGACAACAGACATTATTCAATTATGCCCGTCCAGGTCAGGCTATTAAACGCGTTTTATCCTTATTGAAATTCGAAAGATCCAGTTCAAAACGAGATGAGATTTGTGCCCGTGGGATACAATTTAGATGATTTCACGGCAAAACAGCAGCTGGGTAGCGGTGGCCATTATGCACAGATCTCAATGTGATTACTCGGAAGGAGATGTTTGATAAACAGCTCAGTTATCACTTTGCCGGCGGCTTTAAGGGGCTATCCAAACACAGGATACCGAAAACACTTTTTTGTCGCATAGTCTGGCGTATTGGTACATATTACAAGCCTGAAAAACAATTAGTGTATCGCCAAGGGTTCAAAGTAATGAGTGATCTATAAATATTTCATGAAAATAAAGCAGTAGGTATCATGGTAAAAAAAAGGAAAGCAGCGCATAAAATAATTTTTCGTCGCGTAGATCTTAGAATTTTGAGCTTAAACTATATAATTTTATATAATAATATAGGGATTTTCATGAACTAAAGACATATCTATAAATTATTTCGTTGAGCCGTGTATTTCTTGATTTTGGTGGTTATTCGATACAACTTACATCGCTATTTCGAACCTTATTTTTTGCCGCGATGCGTTTTTGTCTTTTGCATAGAGCCTTAACAGAAATATTAATTTTGTTGGGAACTTAGCGTTGAAGAGCTAACCAGCGTTGTCTAGACGCCGCATGATATAAAATGTAAAAAACGGAGCGGGAAGAGCATTCTTTTTGCATTTTACTCTGTCTGTTGAACATGTCTAGTTGGTTGGTACTCTCATTTTGTTTACATCTCCGTTGTTATTGGTCTGGGAGGTTGTCTTGGTTGTGTACTCTGAACAATTGAATACTTTAGAAATATGATGGATGGGAACATTGTGACGAAAAATTTTACCATCGATTCAGTAAATGATTTTATACAAGAACTAGCTTTTGCCCGCGGCTTCGCTCGCGTTGAGAAGTATTCAAACTTTCATCCCCTATTTCATCCCCTTGGGGGTAGAATTGATCAAAATCCTTTCTTAGCGGATGCCTACGTCATAACATCTACCAGCATGCCAAATTTCAGCCCGATCCGTCCCGTGGTTTGGGCTGTGCGTTGATAGATCACTATGTATGTCAGTCAGGCAGTCAGTCAGTCACCTTTGAATTATATATATTTAGATTTCAGCCCGATCCGTCCAGTGGTTTGGGCTGTGCGTTGATAGATCACTAGGTATCTCAGTCAGTCAGTCAGTCAGTCACCTTTGAATTATATATGTTGCAGTCAAAACTCTTAACCAGTCAAAAGTACTATTGACCAGCAAAATCAGTCAAAAGTACTTTTGACCGTATGCTTTAGTCAATAATACTTTTGACTAAAATAACAGTTAAAAGTACTTTTGCCCAATGGAGCTGGTTAAAAGTACTTTTGACTGAGTGATTCCGTCAAAAGTGGTTTTGACTGCCCGAATCAGTCAAAACTCTTAAAAATCAGTCACAAATCTGCAATAATAATTAATAATATCTATTCTTTATAAAAGTAAATTATAGGATGAAAGAGCGAGCGAAGCGAGCTCGGGATTTGGGGCACCCCGACTCGGACAGGTTAGGTTAGAAGGGGATGGCGGGGTCTAGAGAGCGAGCGAAGCGAGCGAACAGACCCCGCCATCCACTTTGTGGTTGTTTTTTTTGTAAACCCTTGAGCCCCGCGAAGCGGGGCTCCTCGACTATGCTTTTTAATCATTATTCACATCTGACCAGTTAATAGTGCTTTTGACTGATGCTTTATTGCAGTTAAAACTACTTTTGACGAAGAGCGTTAGTCAAAAGTACTTTTAACCGCAAATTTGCAGTCAAAAGTACTAATAACCAATATTTTTCAGTCAAAACCACTTTTGACCAACCTGTTCAGTCAAAAGTAGTTTTGACTGATTTTGCTAGTCAATAGTACTTTTGACTGGTTAAGAGTTTTGACTGCAACATATATATTTAGAAGATGAGACTTTGTTTCTGCAACCATAAACAAACTCTAAATATTTATAAATACAGTCGCAAATCCCACGGAAAGTTAACCAATAAAACGCAAAGCAATAAATAACCCTTGATTGATATGCAAAAACAACAAACCGTTTTATACAAAGTCACTAACTGCAAAACATAAACCAAACAAAGTTAATACAATGGCTGTATACCTACGTACAAAGTTATTAAATCTCTATTTATCCGTTGCCGTAATTCAAAATCCAATTTGGTGTTAGATTCGATTTCGGTGTGAATAAATCGGATATGCCATTTGTTACGATGCGCTTGTACAAATTTATGTACGCGACTGTACCTATTGAAATTTTGTTTATGAATGTATTTGTGTGGTTTACCGATCGACAAAAGGCCTAGCTAGAGCGTGCGGAGTGAAGGTAACGTTCGAATTTTAAAATCGAAATACCATTTTGAAAATCTAGCGTTTCGCAAGTAATATTTACGTAATTTGAGGGCCGATTTTTCAATTGTTAGATAACTCTAATTGAAGGAATAAAAATGGCGGTTTTACAGGTTTCATATAGACAATACGTCAAACTGTCATATGATTCTTTAGATAAAGTTATCCGACTATTGAAAAATCAGCCCTGAAAGTTTTTATTTATATCGTTGGGTAATATTTATTGACCTTGTCGTTTCAAATTAAACCATATAATACATATAGGTATGTATAAAAATACATATAAAAAGTATATACAAATAGGTTACTTTTGTTTCCAATTGGAATCGAAATATTTTTACGTTAGCGCGCTTGTGCAAGGCCTACAGTGGTACGATTCGGTTCCGATAACGAACGTTTCTACGATAATTTTGACATGATTGCCATGTATGATATGAATAACAATGTAGAATTTGGAAATGAACTGTGTTCATGAATTCTGGTACATAGAAACGATATTAGATGTGAAATTACACGCGCAAAAGAGAAAATAATCTGTTACAATAGAGTTTTTTTTCCAAAATCTCTCTAAATGGAATTGTAGCTTGGCATTCGATCACCAAAGTTCACGTCTTTATGGCTTTGGCAGTCGGCCAGTAAAGTTTTGCTATCAACCCAGAAAACGTCAAGTTTGGGCTCATATCATAAGTACCCAGCCAAGGTTGCGGAATTTGTTTGAAAGGGTCAAAGCGGCTCTGGAATGCAAAGGGTATTAGGAGGAACACGGATGGGTTTTAGACAGTAAGAGTCTGACACTCCCTTGCGCTTCACCCAGAGCGGAAAAGCCATCTGATTATTGATGACAAAGAGGTACGTAACTGGTTTTTTTCCAAGGATGAAAAAATACGAAAAAGTCCTTCAGCTAGCAACAATTTCTCGTGATTTTTTAATTAAGAGATTAATTTACTTGCGTAAAAAAACAAAGAAACATCAATTGAGTTAAGAAGTCTTTTTTCTGGTAATTAAAAGTGCTTATCTAAAATTAGGATTTCCGAGAAAACTCAACGTTTTTACAGTTAACTAGAATAATTTGGGAACATTACTCGTTTCTTACTGCGTTTTATATAGAACAGACGACTTAATTAATATAAAAAACGGAACGTTTCAGCGAAACTTTCCGGACGGAATTAGCTTGGACGGAAGCGGATCTCGGGTGAAGGGTCGGCCATTAATCATTCACGTTTCGCGCCAAAACGCCTTTCATAAAAATATATTAAAGTTTCCCTCTCGTCATACTGCAATCCCGCCTTGCATGTTAATTTGCTGTCATAAAATATGGATATTCAGCTTTTTTATGTGCCTTGGAATGTCTCTAGAAAAGTAGAAAGAATCGCATGGCCGTGACTTCAAAGGAATTCGACTTGACTCGTGCAAAAACTCCGCCGACCAAAACCGTTGAAAATCAAAAATAAGTTAATTTTATTTAAACGGTTATGCCCAAATTAGGGTATCGGACGGATGTGACCCAAAATTACGTGAGCTTGTTTCGGAGAGTACTGCAATCAAGCATTTATCTTTGCAATATTGACAGTTCAGTATTCCTGTCCACCTTCATTGTTTAAAGTTCAGCAAAAACAGAAAATGGAATATAAGGTTTATTGAATTTATTTATACTAATATTATAATGAGATGAAAAGAGATTTTTATTCGCCTGTTTGATTGTTCAAACGCGTTATTCGCGGTAATTATTGATCGAATTGGAGAAATCTTCTTGTATAGGATAACTAGATTCATGAGGAATATCATAAAGCTATACAACATAACGATCGTTTCACGGGAGCAGAGCAGTAACCAAATAAGTGAACGAGACCACCCGGATGAAGTCTAGTATACTAATAACTATTGAATCTATTAATGGCACCAATTTTTTTTAAGTATCGTTATTATTGGCACCCTGCTAGTACTAGGTACTGAAATTCTTTTTCTATAAATTTATTTAATTCTAACATTAAATGTTTCTACCCATTCTATGTATATTATAAATTCAACACAATAAATGACAGTAAATTAAACTATTTATGCATTAACACTTCCGTAAACAGTTAATTTATTTTAATGTACAATCAATATTAAACAGACTTAAAGATGTAGAACTATAAACTTCGATTAGAAAACCGAATTGGAAGTTAAAGTCACCAGGGTCCTATAAATACGGTTAGAAGCCCGAGGGACGATCGCAGTTCGCTTCCAATGCTACCAGTAAATTGATACAACCCTAGGGTATATTAAACCAAACTATCAATTACATGCGGTATTGATAAGTAGGATCTTTTACCAGTAAATACTTAATCTTGTATCATTTGCATTAAATTTATGAGTTCTGTTGATTTTTATTCGTCTTTAATTTGGAAAAGATTTTGTGTAAAATAATACGGAACCTAAGTATGTTAAATTAATAAACTCCCGATTGAATTTCGGTCACGCTGGCCAATCTCAGTGGAGACAATTATTACGAAAGACATATTTTTGTGGAAAAGTGTGAAGGCTAATACAGGTCCACTTTCAAAGTGGTTGGTGTACCAATTTCCAAACTCCGAGCTATTTCTGTTTTTTTTTTTATATAAAGTACCAGTAACATTTGCCTGACTTGGGAATAGAACCCAGGGCCCCACGCTCAGCAGTCGTGTTTGTGGCGAAGACCCGAAAGAAGCAGTTAAACCTATACACAGGGACCAATATTATGTCACTGTTATCGGGAAAGTATTTAAGATTTTATTTTATTTTCCAGAGATTTTTTTTCCTCAAAATGTATTTATTTAGACTTCACTAATTGGACATAGAATTACTTGAGACAAAATCTTACTAAATTCACGTCATGACAAAACTGGTGACGAATCCAAGAGTTTTTTATAGCCCCTTTGACATTTACACAAAATTCGACATCAAACAACACCAAAAATAACTTTTCCCTAAGCTCACATCAATATTTCAGGTGATATTTCAAAAGAGGATAAATCGTCACCATTAATACGAAACACCGTACACGTGTTACATCAAAGTATCTATAGAATGAAAGAAAGAAAGAAACCTCTTGGGGAAAATCAACTCGACTCACATATTTCGACGATTTTTCCACGTCTCATTTGTTACTTGTCCTAACTTTCGTACTACGTGCGAGAAATTCTTATTTCGTTACTTAATAAAGTCGATGGAAGCCAGATTTAGAGAGGAGATAGCTCTGGCTTCTAGAGTTTTCTGTTTAAGCAAAGTTGAAAAAGGTGTTTGTTTTGCCTTTGTTCTAGAAACTGAAGTCTTTCAGATTTCTATCTGCCTCATTTCTTTTGAGATAGTTTTTATTTTCTGTAGTCTGTTTCTGTTAGCATATTTAAAGAACTACAGTAAAGTTTTTCTCCGGTAAATACGGGTTAAAACACATTTTTATTCCAGAAAATAAACGGAAAAATACTTCAAACACAAAGGATCCGAGCACTAAAAATATCTTACCTAGCCAAATCGGCGATATATTTCCTGGACGTACTCAAACTACCGACCGTAACCCATTACCATTTCAACAAATGTGGACGCTCATTGTGGAAGTACCCTGGCCGAGTTACGAGCTACGGGTAGTAAGGACCGTGCTAACGTCCCATCTGCCAAACCATTGCAGATATTACCGTCATTATGTGATAAGAATCCACGAATCGAATAAAACACGAATCAATTCGGTCGAATAACAAAAGGCTATTGAATACGTCTTTGTAGGAAATAAATTGGTTTTGAAATGAAAAAAGAAATGTGGGCCCTTTTTGGGAATTATAATGGGAGCAGTATTATTTCTATTCGATTGAAAATATATTTTTAAGTGGGTTCGGATTTATGTCGGCACAATGAACAATTTTATTTCTACTTGGCAATTTTATTAGCCGTCGGTTTTTGCTAAGTTTCTTTCAAAGAAAGCTTTGGTCTTGACGTCAGATTACGACGGCGAAGGAAAATAAGATTAAGTTACCCTAAAAGTTCTAGGTTCCATTACAAAAGTCGGGGAAAATAGTTGGTTTCCTTATCGGTGGTAAGAGTGGCTATAATTAGTGTGAGAAAACTTCCTCGTATTACGTAATAACCGACCCTCTCTTGAACAGATTCCGAAATGATTTCTTTATCAACATAATTCATAGATGTAAACACACTTCTAAATCCATCTTCAAAAGAACCCCAACATATGGCACATAGATCTCTATCGGTGATCCGTAAAACAATAATAAACCTCCTATTTAAAGCCCATTCAATATCAGGCCTACCTCAGATACGAAAAGGAAATAAAACCCAGAATAAAACTCGTCAAATAAAGACGGAACATTAAGCAGGAGAAAGTTATAAGCACGTACTTACCGCGTTAAACGGCGAATAAGGGTTAATGCTCAATGATTAATCGCAAACATAACCCGACTCAACCCGTCTCAACCCTCTCCGTTCGTAATATTTCCGTATGTTTAAAGAAAAAGCCTGCAAGACATGTGTCCTGTCAAGAGAGACTCCTGAGAGGTGTCGGGCAAGACTGATGAAAGGAAAAAAGAAAATGTGAAAAAAGAGTGTCTTATTTTTGCTAAAGCGAAATGTTTCTTTATGTTTACCGCAAATAGTCAGTATATATAGGTAGTTTATAGTTTTGAAGATACAAAAAGTTTTGGTGATGCACTGTCCCGCTTTCGTCAATCACTACTTAGGTCAGTTTTAGTACTAAGTTTCTCGTAATTAATGAAAATTAGAAAACATATAATAGACGTATTTTTTTATTTGTATCGGAACACTAAAAACATGTTCAAATCTGTCCTCCGCTTTTAAAATCAAACCGAAAAACATCAAATAATATTTTGTTGAACTGAAAATCTCCGTACCAAACCGTCAGACGAAAAAACTCGATCGGATTCTCGCTCACAAAAAAAGTAATCCATTTCATATTTTCGCAACATTTAATCTCCGCTTTTACGTTCCTTTTTTATACCAAAATATGTAATCCAGAATTAATCCAGAAAGGAACGAAGCGGGTCCAGAGTCACGTATCACTTCAATTAACTTGCATTTTAAAATCTCTCCAGTGTCTATAAAAGTGTTTTAATTAAAAAGAAAAGGAAGAAGTAAGGAGTGAGTTGCAAATCCGGCTTAGCTGGGGTATTGCGGACGAGGAAACTTTCCCTGGCAAAAACCGTTTTTCATGTTACCACTGGGGGAAGTCTTACTATTAGTGAAGTAGACTGGGCTCTAGTTATACATTCGTGAAGTTGATGCTGGGAGCTAAGCCGGTAGATAAGTTTAGCTGGCAGTAAGTGGATAGTTCTGAGCACATTGAATTTAAAGTTAGTTATCATTGTCATAACTAACTTTTCCGTAATATTAGATCAAATTGAATTGACATTAGAGTAAGTTACTGAGGTTTGAGTCGTCGGAATTAAGTTAATAGATCGAACAATCGAAAAGAGGTTAATGGCAGAAGTAAGAAGAATAAGTCCACATGAGTCATAACAATTGAAACTTTTGAAATAACGTTTGAAATGTATTAATCTGAGCATTTGAACAATCGCAGTTTTTACCGCTGCTTAACTTCGCAACTCCAATAAAATTTTATAGGAGCTAACTTTAACGATTACTTCCTACAAATTAAGATTAAGATAAGATACACAAAATTTTCTTTAACTGCCTTGAATTATCGCTGAAGTCTGCACTGAATGAGTGACTATTAAATCGTATCACTTATGAAAGTGCCAACAAATCGCGAACGATGTCATATTAACGAGATATATTATACCTTGTCCGGATTACTAAATCCTGATAATTATTATAAAGCTGAGGAGTTTGTTTCTTTGACAACGTAATGTTCGGAATTTTGGTATCGTCAATAAGAAGCTACGTTATTTCTGAGTGCCATACGAAATATTTTACTATAAAGAATATAAGAAATTTATTTATACAAATATTCACGCAAAAAAAAAACCCAGGCAAAAAGAGATTTGAATGCATTTCTAGAGCGTATATTTCTTGCACTCACTGTTTCATAGACCTCAAGTTTTAAAGATGTTTATATTCCCCAAAAGTGTTTACCAAATTTTTTTGCATTGCGTGCTGTGATACGTGCTGTTAACGAAATATACGATTTCGTACCTAACAATTTACGCAATACAATTCAAGTTTCCACAATCGATAAATCCTAAGTTGTGTGTTAGACTTAACAATTTCAAGTATGAGGTGTTGTTCCACATACAAGTCCTTATTCAGAGCTAATAAATAGCAGCTTACTCTTTCTGTCTCGCATGGAACTCCATTGTTTCCTAACTACGGTGCACAATGCCTGACATGCGTATAGATAAGAATTTAGGTACCGAAGTGGAGCTGGCTTAACAAAAGGGGGAGAATAGTCACACATCGTTAGTATTAGATTTACACCGCAGCAGTGGCGGGTTAAGAATGTTTTGTGTTATAATGTTACGGATATTTTACATTTGTCTGGTAAATTTATTGGTCCAGCATCACAGCGTCTTTGAAACTGGGGTAAAAATATGTAAGAGGCAATTCTTTGAAATGAACCGAATTGTTCAAAGTTTTTGTTGTAGTAGTACAGCTCTTTGTGAAGGAGCTGATCCGGGGTAGTACTACCACAATGCTTATTTCTGCCGCAAAGCAGCGCTGCTGTGTTCCGGGTTGAAAGGTATGGGTGCTGGTGTAATTACATGCACATGAGACATTTCAACTGTACCTCTAGGATGGTAACGCATTTGCAAGGCCCAGAGGCCTTGCAAATGCGTGCCACCGCGTGTGGTCACCGCTGCCTATCGACATCTGCAATACCAGAGTATTGCAGATGTCGATAGGCAGCGGTGACCACTTAACATCAGTTGGGCCGTCGGCTTGTTTGCCATCCTATGACATGAAAAAAAACCTTAAGAAAAAGATTAAAAAAAATACCGAATGGTTCAAAGCTACCTAAAAGAGACGATTCTTTGAAAAGTAGATAACGAATGAAAGTGACCTCAAGAGGGAGTTCTTTGAAAGGTATCAAATGGTTCAAAGTGCCTTCAAGAGGCAGTTTTTTGGAAAGTACCGAATGGTTGAAAGTGAAGAAATCACAAATGTGGTTTTAATGTCAAACTTTTATTACCCCTGAAGTACAAGTATTCTATAATGAAGCCATGAAATACATATAAATTAGACAAAATCTTTTTTATTACAGATCTAAAAAGTAATTCTTATTCATTACAGTGAGATAAGCAGAATCGTAAAACAAGACATTCAATTTAATCTCATGACAGCATAAAAAGAGGTGGAATTTTTAGACAATGTTACTTTATTGAAACCTTATTGAAGGGAACGACGGAATTTGCATAATTCGAGGCATTTTATCATCGCGCTCGCTTTGTTCCCAGAATTTGTTTAATGTTTTATACCTTTGCCGATGAAGATGTTCTGTGCTTATTTAGGTTTTTAGCCCTTTGATAGTTATCAGTGCTTACTTACTGAAATTATGGACGTGTTTTGTACCGATGATTTCTTATAAATATTTTCTTAAAGGAATTTCTTGTTGTTCGTGTATGTCGATGTTGTTATCACGACGGGCACCTGATGCACCCATGCACCTAGTAGTAGTTGATTCGTAAGGAATGGATCCGCAAACAGAGCAGCATTTAAACTTGCCCAGTTTTAAATTGATAATGAACTAAATGACTTCAGAGATAGTGTTTAAAATTGCAGGATCTAATTTATTTATCTTTCAAGCAATTACGCAATTATGTACTCTATTGCTGATTCATATTTGTTCATTATCAATTAACGTAGAAACACCATCAACCGCAGTTCGTAAGACTTGGTTTCACATATCCATTTGATATTCTGAGCTGTTTCTCGTGTCACTAATGGCATATAAGCTATCGGATCGATAGCTGTCTGGCATATCCAATTATCAGGAGACTCCCAAATTCCTACAGTGTGATGTTACCCATCATGCTCTTAATGTATAATCTCTTCGTCTTATGACTCCCGAGGGAGGAGCGTGATCTATCGTAGCTGAAAACCACAAGAGACGTTTGTACATACGTAGGTAGGTATATAGACATCG
The DNA here is from genome assembly GCA_932526535.1 of Caradrina clavipalpis. Taxonomy (NCBI): domain Eukaryota; kingdom Metazoa; phylum Arthropoda; class Insecta; order Lepidoptera; family Noctuidae; genus Caradrina; species Caradrina clavipalpis. Next base: position 10,528,066 of record OW052092.1, on the reverse strand, counting down.
TTGTCGTGTCATGCAAAATATATGAACACTAATAAGATAGTAAGGGCTCTATCGTTTTAGGCGTTTGGTGGTTGTCTTCTGCGACACCGGAGCTGGTTGGGTGTCGAACTGCATACGGACAGTTGTCTTTTTTTTCATATAGTTAACCCATGAAGTTTGTTGTCCAATAGTCCTGCGGTACCGGTGTCACACTACGGCGCTCTCTACGCATTAACTGGACTGCTAGTTAGTTGTTAACACGGGTTCATAATAATAATGTCATTTTGTACGTTATCCTCGTGTAAGCAAGTAACTCTGGGTTAAGTTTCCGTTTTTTATGAGCTATATAAACAATGATTCTATCGTTAATCCAGAGATTAAGATCAACTTATACCAATTTTCATCATCATCATCATCATTATCATATCAGCCAACAGCCGTCCAGTGCTGTACGTAGGGCTCCCCCAAAGAACGCCAACAATCCCGGTCTTGGGCATCCGCATCCCGCATCCATCCGCTGCTCGCCACCTTCTTTAAATCGTCGGTCCACCATGCAGCAGGGCGTCCCATACTGCGTTTTCCTAAACGTGGTCTCCTCTCCAACACGTATTTGCTACACCGACCGTCTGCAGACATCACACAATGAACATCTGAAATTCAAATTAAAATACTTTTTCATGACATCATTGTCACAACTTATCGTCGAATCCCAACTTCATTACACGTAAACACGGGACCTTTGTTACTAACACAAGTACCTAAGGATTAAAAACCCAAAAAAGAAGATCAAAAAATGCCAACTATGTAATCAACCGTGCAATCTACATTACGATAAAAGCCTTAAGCTACCTCATTTGTAGGAGGCTCTCATAAAACATCGCGCAATATTGCTCGCACGTGCACAGTACTTAAACATTTTTTTCTTGGGGAAACTCGCCGTCGCCGTGTGCAAGGAAAATTAAAATAAAGCTCTAAACTTGTGAACAAGTTTTAGTACGTCTGCTAACACTCGAGCCTCATAAAAAGTACCTCCGACAACTCGACGTATTTTTAGACACTTTTATTCGCGAGAACGAAAAAAGTGGAACGGAGGGGACTTGAAATAGTCTTTGTTTCCTTTCATTATGCAGGGTAGTGCAAGTTGGAAGTTGTATTGCTAAGCGAGAGACGCGGGTCTTATTGAGTTTGGTATATTGCAGTTTTGAAGTATTGTGGCTTTCAAATAAATTGCTTTTTGTTAATGTTGTATTGTTTCGCGGAGTTTGTATGTCTGGCTTTTTTGTAATTTAAGGTCTTTTGTTTTAAGTAATGAATGGTCTAAACGTACGTATAACACAAAAACAATTTATATAACGCTTTTTTAAAGTTACTTGCAACCGCAATCAATAAATTCAAATCTTTACCGAAGTAATGCTATGGTTACGTATACAATACATTGTGCCTTAAAACCTTATTTCTAATTTCTGCCATAAACTACTTAAAAAAGTACCTTTGTACCAAATTTTTGCTGATCAAACGTATTAGATCTAATGTCAATCGCGTAGGCAGAATTCAATACTCATTGCCCAATAGGTATAAAAACAAATGACTATCGCAATAGCTACCTACATAAAAAACCATCAAAATGATTAATGAACAAATAAAAGCATGAATGACAAATCGTAAACACCGCAAACATTGACTTCTACGACTATTGTCGATTATATACCTATAATAAACAAGCTTAATGATCAATTACATCAAATTCAAGATGGTTGGCGCTTAAATAACTAAAATTAAAGTACAATCGCGTTAAGTTACGATGCGAAAGGCCGGTATCAGCTTTGGAACGGCCCACGCTGTTTTTGATGCGTGGTGTAACTTATGAGCGATAAGTATTTGAAGACAGATGGAATGTAATCTCTAACTGATTAGAGTATTTTTACTTAAAATTTATTTCAATCTCAGAATAACCTATACATACTCTTTGAAATGGTCATGAGAAATATTACGTCATCTGTAAAAAAACCAGATCATGTACCAAACTCGGACCTAAACGGTCAAAATATGTGTAACAACTGTTTTTTTTTAATAGCCTATTAAAAGTGTTAACGCTTTTTTTTTTTTTTATAGACGGGAAATCATCAAATAACTTCCCCCGCCCTGGGCGGGGCGGGAGGGAGTGTCACACTTTTACTGACTAAAACCCGTCTATGTTCCTTCATGTGCCCTTTGCGTTCCGGGGGCGCGGTATCTCTTTCGAACAACCCGCAGCCCCGGCAGGCAAGTGTTAACGCTGGGAGCTTAATATTATGTACTGAATCTATGGTAATCGTTTGTGTCGCGATACCTCTTTCTGGGTTGATACAAAAGCGCCTCACAAATACACAAAAATATAATAACTTAAAACAATAGTAGAGTTACAATCCAATAGCTGAAAATAAATTTAACTATCCAAACATACGTCTGAAAGACACTGTTTTTATTTGATGAGACCGCTCTTCTACCGTTCTAAACAACGATTAATAGGTTACACCCTTGGGTGTATGTCTATGTTCATATTAATTTGTAAATATGTAAAAATTTTATTCATCAGTCCTTTGCCATTATCTGATAATATTATTTTATCTAATCGCTGTGTCCATGGCTTCGCCCACGTGGACCGTGCACCTCATACACCTAAGTACAACTTAAGAAAGTTAGTGCATATTATTAACAAACGCTTCATCCTCTCACTTGCCCCACAAAATCCTAGAGCGTGCAGTTTCAAGATAGCTATTAGCAGGTTGCAAATTATGTTCGGCCGGCGTCGGCGCAACGCAGCGTAGGCGCAGGCGCCGAGGCAAGATCTACGCTATACTTCACTATAATTATAATTGGAAATTAATAACAGCAAAACTGATGGCCTACCATTAATTCATGAACATCGTCATGATTGTAAATCGTTATAAGTTAATCGTCACGTTTCACTTTCTTGTAATCGTTTGTAAGTAGGCAGGTCTTTCACTTGACCTTCAGGTGTGCTTACACCTTTAATCGTTATTTCGTTTATGTACTCACCTACATGTAACTAGGGTAAGGCACACCCAAAATAGAAAATTAAGTTACGTTTACTATCATAATACGAGCATTTAAATTTTACTTTTATGTGCGTAAATATTTTTTAATTCAGAAAATTAGCTATCATAATTTTAGGCGATAATATAGGCGTAGAAGCAGTATGTTATGTGCATCGATAGATTAACTTTCATTAGATTTCACTATTCAACGGTGACGTGACCATATTAATTAGTTTAAATTATTTAAAAATTAAAAATAAATTGTTTCTTTTAAAAATAACTGTTCAGTATTAAGTTGGTGGTACAAAACAGTAAATCGCGGTAGTAATCAATATGTTTATCATCATTACAATAGTCAATATTACTGTATAAGTTATAATAGGCCACAAAAGACATTTACAGGTTATTTTAACTTGATTGATGATTATGACGTTCAATTGTATACTAAATAAAGGGTAGTAATAAAAGCTCCGACAAAAAAAGAAGAATTGTCCTTACTCAAAATATTAAATCTACTGCCTAAAATACTAACTTTCCGACTACTTTTGTCCGAATAAAAATGACGAAACGACCGAATGAGATACTGAAATCTTCGAAAAATAATCATGACTGTTTTTTGCTATAATACTTTTCTACCAGCATAAATTACGTTCTACTGAAAACTATGCTTTGTTATTTTTATCTTTACTTGCCTACTATTAATTCATAAATTACCTTTCATATTTCATAGACTGTGGTGCTATTTTAACTGTAACATTATACTGAAAATATTATTCTGAGTGGTTATACAGAAACTTATAAAAAATATAAAAATGTACTTGTAACAATAACTTTTTCTTGCATCATATATCATGAATTTTACTTACCACGGGTATGCTTCGGTTGAAATGATAATATTAAACCAATATAATTATTTAATTTTGTAACATAAACAGACAAAACACGCAAGGATCGGTCGTTGTAGAAAGTTCAAAGGCAGAAACGTCTTGTGGCATACATTTCGTATTAAAGTCCCTTGAGACAGATCCAGAGCCCTCGAGGCGCAAAAAGCATAATCGGGGAGCCCCGCTACGCGGGGCTCAAGGGTTTACAAAAAAAATAACCACGAAGTGGATGGCGGGGTCTGTTCGCTCGCTTCGCTCGCTCTCTAGACTCCGCCATCCCCTTCTAACCTAACCTGTCCGAGTCGGGGTGCCCCAAGTCCCGAGCTCGCTTCGCTCGCTCTTTATAAAAGTTATACTAAACGAAATTATGCGAAATTACAAGTATGCCAAAGGTAATTATGGCAAATAAAATTCTGCCATTTTAAATTCGGACATAAAAACGTTGTGCCAATAATTATGCTATGCCTTAAAAACGTTCGTCTAAAGAAGTTTATGCGAAGTGAGTTATGCCATATAGGTTTCGGAGTTTCAAGTTTCCGCCAAATAGAACGCACCCATTTTCATCATTATTGTGAGTTAAAAAATAAATTTGATAACCAACAATAGAAATTAAAACAGTTCATGCAACTTGTAAAAATATGATTATTTTGACAAAACCTCTGTTGTCGGTAACTTAGTAATTTTGTCGGAGGTTCAGTATTCTATCCGGAAGTTTAGTTTTGTTATTCGAAGATCCATTTTTTTTTAGGAGAAAATGTAATTTGAACATGCTCTTATTTGTTGTTAAATTGGGTATTTTTTTTCGTTTATCTTTTGGGTTTTTTGTCGGTAATTCATTATAACGCTGGTTAATTAGAATAATAGTCGGCCACAGATCGCTGGAGATTAATTTGTTTTTCGGAACCATTATTATTTCCCCTAAATAAATTGAGGAAATTCTCTTTTGTAAATTCTAAGTAAGAATTAAATTTCCGGTATCAAATTGAAAATAATTATGATTTATCTTCCTGGGTTTAAATCTGCCATCATTTATAACTTCTTATCTAAAGCTAAGCTATGACATCGTGAAGTTTTCGAAATAGTGATAAATTGCTACGATATTTTCAACAATTACTAAAGTTATCTTCCTACAAATAATTCGAAGCATTATAATTTATGCAATAGGTACTCATAAATAAAATTAAGCACAGAATATATGGGGTGGGTATTGACGAGGTAACTGTTACTATGTATCATGCACTGGATGTACAAGATTCTAGATCCCACAGCGCTGAAATTATTCGTCGCTTTTTTAAAACTTGCTATAGGTACCTTGTGGTTTCACTCGCGTTAAGTTACTTTTTTGGTATGTACCTTAGTCAATAAACAAGCTATTTGGCAATTTTTTTTTCAATTCGGTTCAGTAGTTACTGAGATTAGCACTTACAAACAAACACTACAGCTTTATAATAAAATATAATTCATAGTAAATAAGCAGTGGACCAATAAATTATTTTTATTCTTAAGATAACCTGTTCCATACAAACTGAAATACGTATAAGGTCAAAATGTATCCATGGCAACAATCTGCGCGACGACGTCGACGTCACTTATACTGCCAAAAAGAAAAAACTAGTCACCTTTTGTTTCAACAACTAAAAAGGAAATTAAGCTTTAAATTGGCCTGACGTGTCCCTAAATAGACTGCCTTTCAGGTAAGTACTCCTTACGTATCCAGTGAAGCAAACATCCACCAGTCACCTCGCGTAATAGACAGCGGTGGTCGCCATTAATCAGTGTTTAGACGGGTTAAGCGGAGGAAATACCCGTAAATAGCTGAATGCAAAACACGGCAGTTGTCTGTTCATCAATCAATGGGTGTCGTTCGGGAAAAGCTGGGACGGACACACTTGGGCGTTCCGAACGCAGCGTTTTATGATCAACGCTGTTTGATCTGCGCTTTAGATGTGACAGGATAATCTAGCGTAAATAATTATGATGCAGATTAGTTCTAATTTATGTGTTTCATTCGGACATTGTTTGGCAATGCAGCAGTGACACAGATCATTGAAATGTCATATCATTTTAAAAATAGTGAACCGTGGCATCCTATGTAATATTTTTTTATACTTTTAAATAATTTACAATGTGATACAATTTACAATGCGAAATTTGTATGTTATTATTGGCAAAATGTAGTGCACTGTGTACTTTTTACCTAAGATTATTATTTTCATACAAATCTGAAAAGTAAATGGATACCTAATGTTTTTTTATTGCCCCTCACGTCTATTAATGGAATTAGGTTTCCAAGTAACACGTGCTACAAAGTTATCATATAAACCAGAATCAGCTGCATACACATGAAAGTAAAGTAGTTCCACAATACACTATAATTTTCCCTAAAACTCGAAAAATCTAATGTTACCTAACTATAATTATTTGTCTCCCTAGCTCATGTTACGTGTAGCGTTTCAACCGCCCCTTTGCACCTCAGCTTACAGTAAACTGCAACCGCTCTTGTCTTATTTGCTCTCAATAGAAGTACCTATTTATACTATAAACCATTTATTATTGACATCGGCGATTTATGTTCTTTAAAGCGTATTTTAATGCTGTAAAGTTCCAAAGTTGCTGGTTCCCATAATTTTGTTGTTTACCATCACCATCACGCCTGTATTCCCCGAAGGGTTAGGCAGAGGTGTACTAATGTACACCCACAGTTCGCCGGTATATATTTAGGTCCCATGTAATAGGGGGCGAGCCTATTGCCATTAACCGGGCACAAATCCAAACTCCGAGCTGCTACTGAGAATTTCATAGAAAAACCCAATAATACTTTTGCTCGACCCGGGAATCGAACCCAGGACCTCCTCCTTGTTGTTTAGTGCTGAATATTTCTTAATTCTGCGAAAGGTTCATTTATCTTTCTCGGGATCATACGGGGTGACGAACGGTTGTGTTAAGAACAATCATTTTAGTGTTCACACTCACACCACGGTCGATTGACATATGACGAAATGGCCACCTCCAGACGTTCTCAGAATTGCATGGCTTATATATTTTTTGCTGTTTACAAAGTAGCAGAAGATAGTTTACTGGTAAATCAATGAATACTGTTTGAAAATGTTCGATCTGATAAGGTTTAAAACGAAATAACTCGAACAAATATATATTTAGCGTTACTTCAACTGAACAATCTAATTAAATATGAAATGAATGTAATGAATATAATATGTCGTGATAGCCCAGTGGGTAAAAAGAGGTTACGGTATGCAATGTGGCTTTTATAATTCATATGTACTTTCATGGTTTGCTATGGACATCACTGACATCGGTGAAGGAAAAAATCGTGAGGAAATCTGGACTTTTTGAATTTGAAAATCGCCAATCACCTTTGAGCAAGCGAGGTGATCGATACTCATGCCTTCTCTGTTTGAGAAGAGGCCTTTGTCATACAGTAAAACAATAATGGGCTTGTATAAGTTTAGTTGATAAATTATAAATTGAATAATTAAGTCTCAATTTGTACAATAGTTTCTGATCATGACCCAATTTTTTTTAATATTTTTAGTGAGCACTACTTTGCTCAATATACTCTATTGCCATTAATTTTTAAGGTCATATCAATTTCTCTTCAATCTTGGCGAAAATGAATATGCATTATTCATACACTCAAATGTTTGGCTTAATTAAGCGTGCGTGCGAATTATGATTTAGTAACCGAGAATGGACTGTCTGTCTAAATAAAAACCTCATCCTTTTTAGATGTCGGTTAAAAAGGTAATTTATAAGCCAACAACTTTGGAATTAGGCCAGAAAAATAACAATAACGTCTTTTTATTATGATGCTACTTATAATATATGCTAAGATGGTTCTTTTTATGGATTTGAACTGGTGGACAATAAAAATTTTGGTACCAGAATACCGAGACCTCTCACACGTCTCTTTGGTGTGGTGTTTTAGGTGAAAATGTGAGGTTTTCTTCTAGTTTCAGAGCTCAATATCGCGTGGCCATTTCCTCCTATTGCCAGTGCACGCACGTACCACGTAGGCGACATCCGTATGGCTACTGTTTCCTCGCTGATTACAAATGCACTGAATTTACTTCTTGTTTCAATGTTGGAATAAAAAATGTATTTTATTTACGGTTTTGGTGCAATATACGCCCACTATAGTTTTTATGAATATTTTTTATTGTCATAACATGGTGTTCTATTGTAATTTTTAAAGACATAGTTGGTTGCATCAACTCTTTCAGAGTTGACTGTTTTATAAGGCAATGGATGAATGGGCATAAATTGTAAAAAAAAATGTTTTATTCTAAACTGTTTTTGTTCTATTCGATTATTATATGGTATTAATGTGATTTCGTAAAATGTTTCCGAGTTCCTGAGGCATGCAGGTACTGGTAAGCGTAGGTACCAATTATACCTGTGGCAACCGTTACCAAAACTTTTACCGAAGTAGAGCCATCAAAAATTTAATCTTTATTCGTTCAACATGATTGGCTGAAATGACCAATTTGCACGGAGGTGACGTAATTTTAAACGACATAGTGGTGTCAATATCTTTCGGTATCAGAACCAGTTCAATTAGCAGCCACCCTTTAATTAAAGAGATTGTTATGTCTACCCGCCATTACACGTGACATTGCATCGTGAAAAGGTTGTATGCCAATGTAACCTGGCCGAAAATAAGTCTGGCCGAAAACTTTATGTAAGTTTATTGTAATTTGGTGAATTATAGAATAAATTCAAATTTCAAAAATAGGAGATCTGTTTTTTTAGGTATGTTTTGCAGGAGCACTTAGGTGCTATGCTCCTATAACGGGCACGTGAGTTGAATTTAGTACAATTTATAAAATTCGGTGTTATAATCGAGTGTAGTGTAGTACCCGGTACCGTTACCCCATCATAGTGATTGCAGTACCTACATATTGAAGCTCCAAAGCTTCAATATGTGGAAATATGATCAAATTGATACTGGATCCAAATCCAGTATCAATTTTGAAATTGGAACTTAGCTTCTAAAAAACATTAGAGACTAGATGAAAGCTTATTTACATTTGAATGCTTAGTTGGTTAGTAATTTAGTCTCGTATTTATAATTGATAATTACATATCAAACCTAAAGTTTGCAATCAAGAAGCAAACGCACCGCCGTCAATTTAACTATAATTATGACTTATTACCAAACCGCAGGCGTCGTTCACATTGCTTGTGTGGGCACAATTTCATACGTCCTACATAGTTCACCTTGGACCACTCATTACAAGGCGTTCTATAACACGTTCAAAACGAATTCAATGGTAAAAAGTTCAAAAAGGATTGAAGAGCGACCAGCCTCACCTATTAGCAACTCACCCATGTATGGGTTGTATTGTGCGAACTGTGAATGACCTCTTCAGCATAATAATGGGCGAAGGGATGCGCAGGAGCGCGTGCGGCGGAGGGGCGACCGGTTTGAAATTAGAACGTTTTTTATACGATCCCATTGGCTTTGTCGGCGCCCGCCTGGTGCGCATGCGCTAACTCGACAAATGCGTCAAATGAAATAAGCCGTATTTTATTCCCTTTCCTTTTTTGAATGGGCCTTCAAAGTTTCGATCGTGGGGGTTTGTTTGGACAAAAACTTAGTAAAGATTATGGGTTCGCTTTTGTTGAAGTTATGTATAGAAATTTAATATCGCAGGATTTGTGATTGATTGGACACACATTGATTTTGTGAACCTCAACCCTACTGCTGACGTTGAGCTGATGGATTGCTATTATTCTGAACCCTACGATTTTGGTTGATAACATTTTACTGACGCCTACATATTCAACTTCGACCTCCGTAAATACTCAGTTATTTTTAAAAATGAATAGGCTGTACTCGTGCAAAATACGTTTTTGTGCCTGAAAGTACCCAACTGTATAATAAAAAAAGTGAACGCCAACTAGAAAACATTAAAATAATTTAGTATGCTTGTAAAACGCATTTTATCGACCAAGTAAAGTACCCGCCACAAGTACGTACTCCAGCAAATTGTGTTCATTAAAAATGATCACCATGGTTACGAAGTGCAAGTTTCTTTCGCAATACCAAAAGGTGAAAATAAACACCTTTAAAGTCTGTTTGTGGAAAACAGCAAGTAGGCAATGTTGTTTAACAGATCATAAAAAAGTTTCTCGAGTGTGTATTCTCGCAACCGACTTAGAACAAATTGGGTTTGTTCACTTACGTGTTTACGCAACTTTGCCCCAAACACAATACTTTTTACTTCTGTGACAGTCAAATCAAGTGATAATGGTTCTTTACACCATAATAGAGTTACATAAAGTTTGGAGCACTCGCCTATCCCCCCATTTGGGACTGAGTAAACAGAGATGAGGGAGGGAGACGCGATAGTACGACGCAAGACTCGAAGCCGTATGGTCGTGTGAAACGGTTGAACCGAGCTCCGGACGCGATGCCGACTTTGTTTACCGAACTTTTTATTCAAATAAAATGACATTTTGAATCTTTGAATTTCGAACGCATGGAGATTACAGTATGCTAGTGGAAAAAATAAATAGTGGAACCTCTATAGTGAAATTGTAAACATGTAAATTATCGATGGTGTGAAAATTAAGCATAATTTGGTGGCAGTATGGTGGATGCTGGTGTTAATGAGTGCGATAACACCATAAATGGAAGGAACCAATTTGTGTTTCTTGTATTTGTGCATTTACTTCTCATTGGACTGAATGGAACTAATGGTAACTATTGCTTTTTTATTTGTTTTCTCTCTAACTTTGCTTAAGATTATTATTGTTGAATAGGTGCTAGTAGCAGAAGTAGCTGATTTTAGTTTTAGTAATTTAAAGTTTGATTTTTGTTTAAGGCTGCTTTACTTAAAATTATATTCTATTTACATACTTATTTTTATACTATTTAGATACTTCAGAAGATTTATTCAAGTATTATTCTAGTTACTACGTAAGACTAAAATAACTGTAACTGGTTACAACATGAACTTTGATAGAGTTCCATTTTATCACATTGCCATACAAGCTATTATTGTATGAACGTTCTATGTACTACATAAGTAAGACACAAACATTCCACAAAGACAATAAACGTTGTTAAAAGATCTTGATAATGCAATAACAATAATGCACATAAAAAACTTGACCTTATTGCTCCTAAGTGCTGTACCGTAAAACCTTTTTTTCAATTGAGAAAGACTTACATTTTTATCAGATCGGTTCTCCATCAGGTAATTAAAAAAACAGTATCCAATTAATAAAATGTAGTTCCGTTGTTCGGTAGCCGATACAAAACAATGTAACCTTTTTTTTCCTCTTTTTTTAACGCTACCTTAATTAATGTTAACGGCCAGTTAAGTGGACTTTGGGCTTTTACGAGTTTATAGTGGGAACTTTTTGGCCTCATTCTGGATTAATGGCTATGGTAGACAGTAATTGTAATATATATTTATAAGCAGCAATTATGTTTAAGTTACCAGCGATAATTAGCCAATTAATATTCATAGAAAAAGTAAACATTGTTAGAAGTTATTTTGTGAAATTGATGTATGGGTTACCAAGTATAAAATAAAATAAAAGTTTCACTAATAAATGGTAGAATTATTTAACTATAAAATGGAAATTTAAACATGGTGCTTTTTCGTTTAAAAACTTTCTCATTCTCACATTTTCGTCAAAGACGTTGACTATAAAAGCTTGTTTTAGTTTTATGAACTTTCCATTTTAATTGGTATTAATTAAAATTTTATTAGGTGTTATGTCAAAAATAGGTTGTACTTTCAAGTTTGTAGCAGAAATGTGTTTCTCATAAACATTCGTTGATGGGGCGGGGTTTATGTAGTTTCGCGCGCTTCCTTTGTCTTTTCAATGGTAGACAATCCTTGTTATGTCGCATACGCTGAAAAGCGCTTCCTGAATAAGATGGCTCTTGATTAAATTGATGTGCAAGTAAAATTGAACACAAAGTCCTTGTAATAATAAAATTCAAACTCAAACAATTACATTCATATGGTAAGTAGTGCTTATATAGGAGTCCAGCACCTGGCATGACCCCGTAGGGGCACAGTAGTTTTACAAAATCTGACTATTACAAAAAGTGACTTGTAGTGACTTTGTGTATTTGTTCTTGGAGTAATCAGCTAGGATATACCTAAATTGGTAACATATTTATTTGATTTAGTTAAACTTATGCTTCGTTGCTTTAGTGCACCGGTATATAAGGGATTAATTTCTCATTTAGAATCTCACGATAGGTAACTAATTAACGAAATCTCTTAATCTTTTCGGCATTGCATATTTTTATAAATTCTACACTTTAATTCACAATTGAAGAACAGATCTATCGATCGTCCTTATGTAACTTAATTAATATCGATATATTGGTCACGAGAATAGTCAATGAAGCGTTACCCGAAGGAGTTTCAATATCTAAAGAAGCGCGAACGGCACTCGCAAAGGCCGCTTCAGTTTTCGTATTGATATCCATTGAAAAGTTTTGACCGATGCCGAAAGATAGTTGGTAACTTTCTTGTGCATGCTAAGGCCTCCTATAAGTGAAGTAGTACACCTACGTAATACCCTATGTTTACCAGTAATTGCATGCCATGATGCTTTGGAAAAAAGACAGAAATATTACAAAAAAAATCGCCTACTTAACTAGTTTAGTCAAATCGTGCAAGAACGCGAATGATTATATTATTTAAACATTCCAAACATGATGTACTTCCATCAACTTTTTGCATGAACACAGGTCAATAACCTTTGCTTTTTTCGTTAAGTAGGTAGATTGGTTTACGGACGCGATAAATTCACGCATTTGACAACCGTGTGACTTTATGGTGTTATCGTTATCATACTTTGATTCAAGATTTATGAAGTAGGTTTTGATAAAACTGTGATATAGGTGCAATCGAAGACAACGGCGGTTAACCACTTCTTAGCCATAATACAAAGGGCGTTGATTGAAAAGTGGTCACCACCTTTGTCCGTGATTGTACATCCTAGTCAGGTTTATTTATGTATTATCGTGATGGTGCTATGGTTAAGGAGCCCACCTCTGATACATGATGTGAAAAAAAAAAATTGTAGTAGTAGGAAAAAGTTACATTTGTACTTGCCCGGTATCGAGACCGCAGTCTCGATACCGGGCAAGTACAAATGTAACTTTTTAAATTCTTAAGTATTTTCTAAGTTTATCTTCGAAATCTCTAACATCGGTAAAGGAAAACGTCGTGACGAAATCTGAACTTTAAAATAATTACACATATAAGTCTGAAATCGCCATCCCACCTTACCTAAACAAGGGTGGTGATCAATACTCGTCATGCCTTCTCATACAGAATAGGCCTTTGTCCTGCAGCGGGACAATAATACGTTCGTATTATTAATTATTATTTACATATTTTTTTAAATAAACATAATTGTATTTAAAAAAAATGTTTCCACAAACATACGAACACACGACATAAGAATTAAAACTAACAAAAACACCGTAACTATGCTTACCGTACGTTTTCATACCACATAACATACCATTACGCCTGTATTTCCCGAAGAGCTAGCCAGAGATGTAGGTACCAATGTACACCCACAGTTCGCCGGTGTGTTTAGGTCCCATGTAATAAGGGGCGAGCCTATTGCCATTAACCGGGCACGGATCCTAACTCCGAGCTGCTACTAAGAATTTCATAGAAAAACTTAATAGCACTTTTTGCTCGACCACGGAATCGAATCCAAGACTTCTAGCGTTGCAGTCGCGCAAACCACTAGGCTAAAAAGGCAGTGCGTTCCATACCTTTTCATTACAACGAAGTGGTTCTAAATAATCACATTACATTCAAAGTGTCAAGTTGTCTGATAAAAATGTATAATAAAATATATTAATCGATTTATTTCTACCGGCTGCACGGTGCACCCACACTGCGACAAAAAGACAAACAATGTCATAGTTATATTGTGTCGCGTTATCACTGACAGTGACAGGTATTAATAAAGGACAACTACCGATGTTGCGCTTGAGTTGATCGTAGGGTTGGCCGCTTGGGAAAAAAATAAGTTTTTGTATTAGGTAGTCAGTGGTTAAAGCGCCCGCTTCTCATGTTCGGGTTCGCAACCGGGCACGGGCAAGTACCAATGTGGCTTTATCTAATTCATATGTACTTTCTAAGTTTATCTTGGATATCACTGACATCGGTAACCATGTCAGAGGCCCTTGAGGCGGTTTAGAATCTCTCACTAGGATGTCTAAGACCTTACTGCCCACACTATAAAGAAGAAAGAAGAGAAGAGTTGGTAGTAGTAATTTAGTATCTAGTTATTACGAACTTTTGCAATTTTCTATACAAAAAAAAGTAGAAGTTAAATTGTTTGCATGTTTTGTTTGTACCTAAGATCTCTGTACATAATGGTCCAATTACGAAAAATATTTCCATGATGGAAAGCACAATTGCCAAGTCTCTTGTGATATGTTTCATGACATGGTTGATTTCCACGCGGACGAAATTATAGGACAAAGTTTATAGTCATTAATAATGACAGAACTTTATATATTCCACACAATTCTAATAATACCATTTGCTTTAAGGACATTAGAAGTACCTAATTCATTAAGTAAAATAAATAACAGCTAAAGAGCCGAAGTTAGTTTATAGATTATTAAACACGATTGATAGTGATAAAACAGTTTAATTACGAATATATTAATGTTAGTACTAATTTATTATTCAGGGATAATTTATTCTTGTGTTACTTGAGCAATCAAATTGTAGACTATGAAATAGCTAAGCTAATAATACCCACCTTTCTTACATGGTAATTTTAAATATACATACATACATACCATTACGCCTCTATTCCCGGAAGGGTTGGGCAGAGGTGTACCAATATACACCCATAGTTCGCAGGTATGTTTAGGTCCTACGTAATAGGGGGCGAGCCTATTGCTATTAACCGGGTACAAATCCTAACTCCAAACTGCTACTGAGAATTTCACAAAAAAAACCCAATTATTCAAAATATTCATAAATACATATATGAATCACGAAGCTTTTAAGTAAAAATTACGTAACTTACTTATTATTATTTTTTAAACCCTTTTTTGTACTAAGGTTCCCCTACCTTTTCGCTTGGTTGCACATAAAAGGCCTACAATTAATTCAAACACTACAATTATCTACTTAATAACATAGAAAGGGTAGTGATTATTTCAGATTCAATTTATATCATGCAGCTGTGGCCTGATTCTTTATTTTTTTATTGAATTATTGGTAAACTAGCTTCTGATGGGGACTTTGTGTAGACTTCAAAATAAAGCTAAAATCCTAAATTATCCTACGGAAACACAAATACCATCACGCCTGTATTCCCCGAAGAGTTAGGCAGAGGTGTACCAATGACCACCCACAGTTCAAGAAACATAAAATGGGATAAAAATTATCCTGCGTGTTATTTCATTAGAATTACGTTCATATCCCAGGCTGTCTATCTACGTAGTATTCATAAAAAACCAGGCATCATTCCAAGTACTCCACCTTTGACCTCTTCTCAAATTTCTGTTAGACAGATTGCGGTCTTGGCTTTTTATAAAAACACATGATTGACGTAAGTCAAGTCAAATTTATCTGCAATACTTTTTATAGATATTAGTTTTTTAAAAGTTCATACGGCCAACCCTATGCAAAGAAACAAAACTTAAAAAAATAAATCACAATTATTACAATACCCGAGTGTCGTTTTATCTGAACGTCTATCTAAATGCAGTGGAACGGACATACAGACACACGGACGTTATTGAGAGATCCATAATGTTACTTTTTATAAAGACGCGGCTCTTCTATGAGTAAAGGAATGCTTTGCGGATGGAGTAGGCGTCAATCGTCCCTTTTATCGGTATGAGTAACGTTTAATGGTACACTATAAAGACAGCTTAATACAATGTCTCTTTGTATTAAAATATATATAAGTAAGTGTATAATTATGTGAATAAATAAAATAGAAATCTATTTTAAACATCACAAACAAACTGCCGTATTTAACGTTTTAAAAAAAGAACATTTTAAAGGGTTACCCGGCTACGGCAAAGCCGAAATGAGGGGGGTTGCAAGCTAACGTATGTTAAGCAGAATACTATTTTATACAATATTTTTAAATTGCATCGTTAGCCTAGAGGTCCTAAGCGCGACTGCTACGCTAGAGCTCTTGGATTGATTCCCGGTGGAGCAAAAAGTGTTAATAGGGTTTTTCTATGAAATTCTCAGTAGCAGTTTGAAGTTAGGATTTGAGCCCGGTTAATGGCAATAGGCTCGCCCCCTATTACATGGAACCTAGAACATACCGACGGACAGTGGGTGTACATTATTTCACCTCTGTCTAACCCTTCGGGGAATGCAGGCTCGATGCTATATATGTACCTACTTTTATGCACTTTATTTATGAGTAGAGAAAATAAAATTTCTAGAAATGTTAGATCTTAAAATTATTAGCGAACCTCGACACGTGCTACTCATAAGTACGCGGAGGTAACTACTTATAGTTTTTGCATAGCGTCATCCATCAAAATTCCAAGGCATGAGAATTGATTTACATTGAATAAGTATGTTGAAAAATAGCGACAGTTCCACCCAGTTCATTGACATTTAAATTGCAAATCTATCAGTACAATGATTGATCAGCAATTTAGTCTAGAATCAGAGCGTGATGCGGTCTTTACATATTGACGGAATCAATGAACAGAAACGATTTTTATGTGAGTTTCATTACAGTTTTTTTATGACAACTTCAGTAGCAGAATAACAGGCTATTTACATAAGAAATGGGGTAACGTTTAGTATTATAATTACTGAGGGCCTAATACGAGCGCAGTTTGTAAACGATATTTAAATTCGATCGATTTTTTAATTTTAAATATTAATTTCGCACATACTACTTATTTAGTTTAAAGGCTTCATTCGATTAAATGAGATAAACTATTAAATGTGCTCCTCGTTAAAATTAAACCAAAATGTTATAGGAATTGACATTTCCAATTCGAAAATCGAATACTTTCACGTTAGCGCGCCCGTGGTTGGGCCCTCTGGGAATCTCTATTATAGTGTATCGAAGTATAACTGTTTATACTAAAGGCTTACATATTAAAGGTGGATACATTATATTTATGTATTACATTATTTTATCTTCTGTAATGTATATTTTGTTATCGTATCACAGAATGGTGTGATGTTGTCTGTTACGATTCCCACGAAAAGTGAAGTGGTCTCTCTGCCAGAGATCAAAGTAGGTACTTAAAATATTCTAAAAGCTGAAAAGAAAAAATACGCTTGACCATAGGTTTCATCTATGCACTCGACAATTTTTTTTTTCAGACCCTTTGATTGTCTGAACTGTAGGGGAAAGGTCATTATGTTATGATAATAATTACAGCAATCTATTAGTTTCCCACTGCAGGGCATAAAAATAAGTCACGAACATTGATCAACACAACACAAAACTTATATCAATAATAAGCCCAATTTTCTTCCCGATGTTTTCCATCACCGATCTCAGTGATATCCAAGATAAACTTAGAAGTATATATGAATTGAAAAAGCTATATTAGTACTCGCTATAACATTCCTATGACACCAAGATACAATAGTAATATGATCATTAACTGCTCAGTAGACCAAGCCATATACATATTTTTATTATCTACACCCAGACGTTGAAGTCACCGTTATTAATACTAAAATGAATAATGTCCATAAAGTTTAATTATAGTGCGATAACATTAAACATACAAGGACCATTGATGTTCTAAAGGTTAAAAACCTCAAGCTTGTAGAACAACACCTATTATATATGAATTGATATTTGCGACCTTATTAGTCAAGATTTAGAGCTCTGATCTAAGTAAGTCTGACTAAGTTTCAGCTTACTTCAGCTTAATGGATACTCAAATTAAGCTAAGAGACCATAGCTTAGATCAGCTAGTGCAGTTTCCGTAAACTTTATGTTTGAAATACCATATTATAAGGGGGTGAATAGGGATGCAGGCACGTTATAATATACTAGCTGTACCCCGCGGTGTCACACGAGTTTAGTTACATCTTTGGTTACTGCCTCGCACCCGTGTGTCGTAGCGTGATGTTATATAGCCTATCTATACTATTCCTCGTGAATCTGGTTTCAATAAATAAACAGTTTTTTTTCAAATTCGAATGATATTCCAAAGAGTGCTGCTAATCGCACGCGCATTTAAACAGCAACAAAGCTTTATTTATATTAGTATCGATTAATTATAATTTGTTTCCAAAAAGGAACAGATATCTAATGTTTTTACTGATTGTCGATTTAGTTTCCTTGTTGGCATCAAACTATATTATTCGTTTCGTTCTGATCCACCCCATTTTACTCAATCAAATAATGTATGATTTCTCGTAGTTTTCGGAGCTTTTCATACTTTACATAGTTCTACCTACACATGAGTAATATTCATAAGGATTTAGTTTTCATTCGTGATCTTTCACGGACTGACCAGTATTTCAAAATTAAAGAACACATCGAAATAGCTCATAAAATTGCTCATGCTCTATTTTATGACATTGCTCGCTGTTACCTCTAGAACTAGTTTAATAATATCGAATAGTTATGTGTCTTTCACCAATCGGTCTGCGAATCGTCAAAGTTGGAGCAATATCCTTCTCAAATCAAATTGTTGACGTCATTGGGGCGCTCGTTTATGAGCAGTAGTAGATTGTTATGAACTGATAGGATGTTACTGCACGTGTATTATAGGAGGAACCAATATGCTATTAACTGCTTGTTGACTTGCGATCTTTGACGTCAGACTTCCTCATTAATATCAAATCGAAGAGGTACAGTCAGCAAAAGAGATAAGTAATCAGGGTCGCCTAATAAATTCAAAGTTTTTTAAAAACCGATAGGAGTTTTTTAACCAATTTTGTTTCTATTCATAGAAAATAAACAGTTTTTTTATTAAATTTAATTTCATTTAAAAACTACCCCTGGTTTGAAAGAAAACTTCAACTATATTAGACGGTCTGGTTACTTATCTCTTTTGTTGACCGTACATAAGGTGTTACATTTTTTTTTCTGCATATCCTACCATACCTGGCTTGAAAATATTCACAGTTAGCGATGTAGATGAAACTAATTTCCTAGTTTTATTGAGTTCTAAATAGTCGACCTGAGTGTCGTATGACACCGCAAAGGTGCATAAGCGTATAATTTAACGCAGAGCTCGATCAGTATAGAATAGTTTTATATAACCAATGTTTGAAACTTGTTTGTTACCAGGTTACCAGTGTCAACTGAACTTTGACACTGTTCGACCTTGGAGACTATTTGGTTAAATTGTTTTTAATAATATCTAATAAAAGACATGCAATACTTATATTAATTGGAGCTGTTGAAGCAAGATTAAGCTTTTTTGCTCCCTACTTATGGTTCCTTTTATTTTTTATACTTTAAAATAAATTATCACAAGATGTAGACAGTTGATTTGATGCTCAGAATAAATTTGCATATAATTCAAGAGGGACACGAACAGATGTTACTCCAAAACATACATGTGCACATCATGTTAACCACGTGTTAGACTACTCATGCAAATGTCTAGATGTCATTACTCCATAGTTTGTACCTACTTTTATTATACTTGCGGTTTTGAGATTAGCTGGTAAACATGTTGAACAATCATGGCGCCGACTGCGTAGGTCCTGACTTGTATGAAAACGGTACTCAAATAACCCATAAAGTCTTTTTATTTTAAGTTATTTAGCGGTAGGTAACTGTTACGCATGGATACTTTTTATGAACCTACCTTAATTTTAATAATTAAGCTTTAAGATTTGTTTTAAAAAATATCGTTCAGTACAAAAACACGGTAACCCTATATCCATGTACTATGAACAATTTAGTGGTCGAAATTGACGAAAATGTGGGGATGTGTTATAAAAGAAATCAAACACGAATGATCCGATTTTGTGTTCTAAATTTGCGCGTACACTCACTACTTCAACTGTATAGAAATCTGCTCTTGTTCCTTCTTCTATATATTTAAAGTCCAGGTATTTAAGGTCGCAGTCGGTGCAGAATGTTTTCTTTTTCTATTTTTCCCGTAAGTCGTCACGTTATCATTGCGTACCTTTTCAATTCCTACAGCACAGAACAGAGCGCCCCGCATCAAGGAACACCCATCAAACACAGTGTCGGGTCGCAGTGAACCTGCGACCTTGAGATGTGTGGTGGAAGGTAGACCCAAACCTTACGTGCAATGGTATAAAGATGGATTTCCTCTGTCACAAGCTGAAGACGGACACAGAGTGCTGTTGGAAGACGGTCTGCTATTCCTGAGGTACGTTTGTTCTTTTTGTATATTTTTCTCTGTGTTCTAGATAGAAACCTTCAGATGGGTGGTCGGCAGAAAAAATGCAGTGCAGGTGGCTGAACTATGGTGTGCTTATTCTGACATAACAACAAGCATACCATAGTTTAGCACATCTTTGCGGCATATATCATCAGTCATTCACAGCTTGTACTCCAACTTCGCATGTTACTAATATAAACATCTATAACTAATAAACTGTTTTTTATATACTATATATTCTTGGTGTTTTCCTAAAAAATAACATCCTCATAGCATGTGCAATATATTATGGCAATTTCATTTTCCTGTAAGTGTCTTCCGTGCTCCAGTTCCGGAGCAATAACATTATGAAGAAGCAGCGTGTGATCAAAAAGTGTTTTGCGACGATTCTTATCTGAATGAAGAGGTTGAATTTAAATTTTCTTTGCTTTAGAAACACAGCCTTAAACTAAATAATATTTTTGTAGCACTGTGTGTGTATCCCATGGAAATAAGGACTAGCTTTGTAAGTTGTATAAAACAGTTGAGAAATCTCTGGTGGTAAATCCTCAAAGTCATGACCACAATTTCAACTTATGAAAACCACAAACTTAAGTAAGAAATAAAGTACTGAAATGAAGCTCTTAAATCCTATACTTCCTCCTCATGAATTTAACCATAACAAACACCACTTACGTGCAATCAAGACAGCTCACAAGAATTATATCCCCAGGGTAAACCGGGGCAAGAAGGAGAGCGACGAAGGGGTATACTGGTGCGTGGCACGCAATCTGGCAGGCGAAGCCGTCAGTCACAATGCCTCGCTTAACGTCGCCGGTGAGTCCTAGAACATATACCAGAAGTAGGAAGCGGGTAGAAGGGGAGGGGACGAAGATATTTGCATACAAATGTTTGTCGTATGTCGGAGTACTGTTTAACCTTTGTTGGAGAGATTAATGGGTAGTGTGTACGGTACTGATGATAGTGTAGTATAGTTTATGTTTTGAGATATAGAAGTGAAGGTTCAGTTTTGTAAATCAAATGAATTAAAATGTGTGTTAAATAGAGTATGCCAAGTAAGTTGCCTCTAGAATATTTAAAATGCCTTACATAGACTATCCAAATGTATCAATATTGCACACATTCGGAACATAGAAGAACGTTGTCTGTAGAAAAAACAATGTCAATTATCATGAAGACAGACAGAATCAGTTTACTTCGCAAATCAAAGTAAGCAATCCTGACAAATGTATATTTACCTATTGAAACTCAAATCGACAATTCCGTTCTTGAGTTAGACCAATCAGTTGAGTGAAAACTGCCTATCGTAAACACAGTTATAAATCAATCTGCTTCGGTTTCCAATATCCAGTAGTACGCCTACCTACGCTTTATTTACCTTACGATTATAGGGAGAGTAGAAATAACTATAAAAGCTACTTATGATATCTTATTAAGTACTTAATTAAGGCGTTTGTGAGTACTAGAAATTCAGTGGCCTTTTCCGCAACACTGCAGTGTCAAGTGTCAACCTCATCATCTTCATATCAGCCGCAGGACGTCCACTGCTGGGCATAGGACCCCCGCATAGATTTCCAATAGGACCGGTTGTAAGCGACCTGCATCAGTGTCAACCTGTCTTGATTTAAAGCTTGAACTACATAGTAACAGTGACAAATGTTCTAGTTCTTCGCGATGAATTTCGAGCGGAGCCAAGAGATGTACACGTAGCAGCTGGTGAACCAGCTTTATTGGAGTGTTCGCCTCCTCGAGGTGTTCCAGAACCTTCGGTCCACTGGCTTAAAGATGGACAAGCGTATGATGTTGAAGTCAATGGCAGGTAGGAAACCGAATACATTTTTAAACCAGTCAATGGCATACATTGTATAATAACGTTTGTCACATCGATGTCCAATATAGCCAACCTATTTTTTTTTTGGAAATCGAACTTTAAATTATTTAAGGAACGTTAAATTATATGGTTTTCGTCAAAGAATGTCTAGTGATAAAGATATTTCCTTTCAGGGTAACAGTAACAAATACAGGAAACTTAAAGATCTTAGAAACATTACCGACAGACAGCGGTCTGTTTAGATGTGTAGCATCAAACATAGCCGGTGAAAGGCAGTCGCGGGCCGCGGCACTAATTGTCTTAAGACGACCACACTTTGTTGTTAAACCTAGTAACGTAACCGCCTTGGTTGGGCAAACTGCCGAGTTTAACTGTCAGGTAATGTAACGTACTTGGCTTGAGGGTACAGTTTATGTCATGCCTTAATAGTTTTTAAATGTAATGTTCTAACACTTTCGTAATCACTTTTAGAGTTATGATGCAAGTGTAAAAATAACATGGGTCAAAGAGGACGGCTCATTGCCTTCCCATGCAACTATAATCCGAGGGCTATTAAGGCTAGAGCATGTGTCTGCTACGGACGCCGGCGTCTATTCCTGCCGAGCCGACAGCCATGCCGGCACCAGTATCACCAGCGCAACACTCACAGTTTACTGTAAGCTCTGTCTCTTTTTAGATCGATTTTATTGCATCAATAATTCTAACAACTGTCCGTTCTATTTTAATACGGCCATCTGTTTCAGCCTTACCGCACTTCACGCAAATACCGTCCAATCTGACCGCATGGGAGGGCGATGTGGTTTCCATCCCATGTGAAGCTAAAGGCTTACCTACACCGACCACTTTTTGGATTCTCGAAGGGATCCAAGATTCTTTACTTTTCCCGGAGTGTACCAAAAGTAATTCGAGCCTATTATATTTGGACGGGGCGCGTTCTGAACACAGTGGGAGAGTGATTTGCACAGCTGTCAACGCAGCTGGCAGTATTATGCAAGAAGCTTATCTTAAAGTGCTAAAAAAAGGAAACAATGAACTAAAAGAGCCTTCTTTGGATCGTGAATATAGCATAGTTTATGAACGTGAAACGCATATGACGCAATACGAACTAGTTCAAGCAAGGAAATATTTGCAACAAAATGTGTTGGTTCTAAGAAGGGTAGAGGCATTGTCGCCTACGACTTTAAAAGTTGTGTGGGATGTAAGTAATTGCTTTGTAATTTTATAAGTTCCATTTACTGTGCGGCGTGAAATATTCACGTTTAATTAATTTTAGGTATTAACCGACTACAATGAATACTTGGAAGGTGTTAAAATTTGGTACAATGGGACTACACTAAATTGGCGTAATGCAACTGATGAAGAAATTACGTTACTTAATCCAGCACATCCAGACGTCCTGTGCTCAAACGGGTCTTTGATGAACGTTGACAATAGTGGCTCATCGAGCTACATCCTCACCGGGTTGATGGCATTCACACAATACGATATATTTCTGATGCCGTTTTACAAGATGTTGTTGGGGAAACCTTCGAATTTGATGACTGGGTTCACAGATGAAGATGGTAAGGATTCTTTTTCGTTTTTCATTTGTTTATTGAATGTGAGTAACTGCCTCATTGGCTTAGTAGTCCTAAGCGTGACTGCTGCGCTAGAGGTCTTGGGTTCGATTCCCAGGTCGGACAAAAAGTGCTTGGAGTTAGAATGCCCGGTTAATTGCAATAGGCTTGCCCCTACACATGGGACCTAACCATATGGCTGAACTGTTAGTGTACATTAGTACACTTCTGCCTAACCCTTCGGGAAATACACGCGTGATAGTATGTTATTGGATGTGGTTGCATACTTTATGTGTTGGTGATATTTTAGTGCCTTCTGCGCCGCCCCAAAGCGTTACGGCGGGTGTAATAAACGCAACGTCGGCGTGGATACGATGGGAGCCCCCACCTGTGAACACGTGGAACGGTGAACTTACTGGGTACTTGGTAAGTTCAGTTTTCCAATTACTGTTTAATTATGATTATTGTTTTGCTCGATTAAGTTTTATGGTTGGGTATTAAAATGTCTTTCTGTTTACAATCAATACTTCCGATTGTTGATTAGTGATTGAATGTTTTGTCAAATACGTTGTTTTTTTTAATTATTGTTATTCTGGTTAATTTTGTACAAGCAGCCTTTTATTCATAAACTTGTTGTAAAACATCTTTAGGTCGCTTTAAACATGTTTTTTGAGCATATTGACATATTACGTCAATTTATCGTACCTTTACTCGACCGACAACGAATATTACGAGTAGTTGTGACTTTAATTCATATAAAAAGTTGTTTTGGATAGTCAATTTGCTTTTCTCAGTTAGTAGCAGCTCGGAGTTTGGATTTGTGCCCGGTTAATGGCAATAGGCTCGCCCCCTATTACATGGGACCTAAATATACCGGCGAACTGTGGGTGTACATTGGTACACCTCTGCCTAACCCTTCGGGGAATACAGGCGTGATGGTATATATTTTTTTTTAATAATTTGCTTATCAATTAACGTTGCCTTAGTTTACATTCGAGGTTGTGTAGAAGTCGATGATAAAAGCGATAGGAATTTCGCCTTTAATGCCACCACTATAAACAGACCCCTTGAATACAGATCGAGATCCGTGTGGGTGGTACTACTGGGGGTCGCGTGGTGGGTCAGATGTCGCTAGGCGCCCGCACCCGCGCGGCGGCGGCAAGCTCCCTGCGTGCTGGCGGGCGGTACAGCGCACGCGCCGCCGCTGTCACGCGGCGTGGACACGGACCGTTCAGTGCGCCTGCGCACATACACATGCTGCCCACGCAGTCGCAGAGACACTACGTACAGTAAGTGATACTTCCGATTGTTTAAAGCGGCTTATTACGCGGCTCTGACTCTAGTTATGCAATTACGCTTGGCATAAAGATCATAGGTTTAAAGGGACTGTGTAAGGTATAAGACATTGTTTTTTTTTGTAATTTTTTCTCTAAACTATTAAACTATAATTATGAGAAATTACTTACCTGAAAATCCGATCACTTTAAAATATCTTTAAAATTAGATTTTTATTTTCTTTGAAATCAATAAATAGTTCGTTAATTGACAAAAAAGTGACGTCAAAATTTACTATTACCGTACAAAATCTGTGATGGAGTCCCGTTTTGACAGTTCATAAAAAGTATGTCAATTGATTGGTAATGGCAATTCTACGACAAAAGTATACAAATTCACTCATCAAAGCTTACACTAGTATTTATTCAGGTAACGTCTAACTTTCACATACGCCAATAGCCATTAGGCCACTGACACTCATAAAATACGTTACAACAAAAAAAAAGTGCCAACGTTGTGAGTGTAGTCTCATTATCGTATGCTAATTTCGACACTATTTGTTTTTTTACGATTTTCTGATTACAGTCACTTGTTTCTGAGTTACTAGGTACTCAAGTTGGTTTATAGGTGTCTACACATTAAAGCCACCGTCTGGTTTGTCTGGCAAGTTAGACAATTTTACCGATACCATGATTGTTTATAAAGCTTTTGTGTGTAGACGCCTTAACAGACTTTACATACACTGAAAATACGAATTATCATGACTTTTTTGTTCCTCAGGACTGAACCACCAAAAGACTCGAACATAACGCACATATTTCAAGAAACATGGCTCCTAGCTCTTGTACTAACATTATTCTCCATAATCGCAATCGGAGTGTTCAGCATTTATTACATCAAGCGCCGAAACAACATTCAAAGGAAAAAGTCTACTGGTAATTGACATTCTTGTATACAAACAGTACAGCTATGTTTTAAGTACGTGTAATTGAAACATTGGTCTCGATTGTAGGTCAGTCAATTGTCACGGCTCAACAGTGTCTATTGAATAAAGACACTATCTGGCTAAGAGACCGGCCGGTGTTCGCCGCTCCAACTGATCCTTCTTTAGACGTAAGCAGCTGTCACCAAAGTCTTCTACATGGTGAGTATCTCGCTATCTGTTCCGATAATCGGGTGTTTATTTTTAGTTTCATTGACATATTTCTCACGATAAAGTTACCGTCGGTACCTACTATCAAAATACCAAAATTCCAATTGTCATGTGATAAATATGATTTGGAAATGATGTAGCTATTATCAAACTGTTTATATCTATTTTCGGCAAAACGCTTACTAATTCAAAGATGTTTTAAATGGAATCATTTAGATAATCTAACGTTATTCCCAGGTGGGCAATCAACGAGCATTCTAAGTGTCGAACCAGAATACAGTCTGCCTCAGAATTCTATTCAAGGATTAGATGCGTCGAGTGTTGACAGAATGCGGCGCGGACCACCGGAACCTTACGCTTCCAGCGCCATTTACACAGAACTCAATTTCAAGGTACGCTTTGATAAGCTTTTCGAGAATTCCATTGTTGACACAAGATAAGATTACAACGAATTTGCATACGTTAATCCTATCAAATATCAAATACCTCACAAAATGTTCATAAGTGTAACAATAAATATCGTTTTCCACACAGGACAATAACGACATCGGAGACTTGAGAAATTGTTCAGAAAGACGATCTCATAACAATAGCATTGTTAGGTCGTGTAATGGAAGCATTCAGTACTCGAATGGGGAATGTTCGACGTGTTGCCATAGCACGTCCAGCAGATCAACTAAAGACTATAGAGAGCCGAGGCATGAGAACGCACATAATGACATTAATGTCCTGGAGGACGACTGTGCCTCTTGTCATACAAATAGGTCCGGATCAAGAAGTCGACAAGACAAAAGCAAAGTGTGTCCGGCGAGTGATTTAGAGTACGACTATCCGCAGTGGCACTGGCTGGGCAGGGAGAACAGTTTCAAAATTCCCATTCAGACGAGTAGACATTCGAATGTAGCGAGGTCGGAGCAGGGCTGTCAAATAAATCTGTGTGATATACTGCCGCCACCGCCGTATGAGGTAAATTGATCTTGTTTACAATTTACCCCTATGCCCATCAGTGTTTTTCGTTGTAATGGACAATGCGGATATTTAGATTTAATGCATTTTTCACAGAGTCCAGAAAACAAGAACGTGTACGGAACTCCGAATAATTAGACGTATACAATGTTGGATGAAGAAATGAAAGCAATAATAATAAACATTATCTTTTCAAATTTTAGCATAAGCTACTGATGTTTTCAAGTTGTTAGTGATGTTCATATTGTGGAACTGAAAAATTAAATTGGTATTAGACGTAGGTAGATATCGTATAACTTAATATTCGTCAGACAAATCATAACCATTGTAGATTAGCCATAGTAGTGCTTGTAATATGTAGATACCGAACTTTTGATATTTGTATCTCGTAATTTATTCCTAATCTATATTCTAGTCACAGTACATAGGACTAGTTTTGCCATTGGTGAACACTGTATTTTCTTGTAAGCTAATCTTTTGTAGGTACCTATACCACGACTTGAGGTTGTTACAATTTTGACTGTAAACGTATAGATTAAAAAATTAAAGCCCTGCATTTCACTGCCATATATACCCTTAGGACTTTCTAGAATATTAGTTATATAATCTTTGACTGTGATATTTATATTAAATTTGTGTATTAGAAATAAATGTAACCCTAGTGTAATTACCTAACTTTCCCCAACTTTCAAACTTTTTAATACTTCGCATACGTAATGTAAGAGACAACAATTTGATCTGTATTCAAAATATTTTCAGAAACAGTTGTGTTTGTACCCGAAACAGAAATCTGAAATATAGCAACTTTATAAAGACTATGTGGTTTTATTTGTGTTATTAATTAGTACACGGTAAACCCCAATTTTGTAGTCAATACTGCTTTATTTTCTCTAACATAAAAATAATCAATAAATCAACAGAATTGTCTAATAAAAGTAGAGCTCTTTTATTCCTTATTCGGTCCTTATGTTCGAACAACTTTATAGTAGGAACAGAGATATAAAACACGCTAAAAGGCGACATAAATAATATACAATTTAGTAATAAAGTACGTCGTTACCTGCGGCTTACAAGCCTCTAACCGAGTCATAAACTGAGGTAACTTGTAAACCAACTTGTCGGTGCAAAGATTTATTTCACGCTTATATTGTTAATTACAAAAGTAATCCACGCTAATCTTGTAACCTAAGCTAGCTAAGTGAGCAGCAAATTGTGGATTTTCAAAAACCAGTATCATTAATCAATCGTGGACCGTATGTGATACGTTTCGAGCCCGAAAAACTGAATAGCGCGGACTTATTCTCCGAGCGAAAGGTTTCGGGTTAAGAGCATTTGGCAATAAATCTTTGAGTTCAATTTATTCCTGTCTTGCTTACGTATCGGCTACGTTTATTGCTACCTTTTTGGTGGCGAAAGAGCTTTCCTTTATCAGCAGATTTTTGGGTCGGAGAAAGGACTGTTCCATTCAATTGATAACTGGTAAGTGGAAAATTTGCTGGAGTTAAGTATATGGGTTTATTTACTATTTTAATAACAGCAATAGCAGTATTACGGAACGTATGGTGGTAAAATTTTGTTTACGATGAAGTTAGTGGCTATCTTGTAGGAGTATACGGGAAATTTAATTCTGTCTTGTTTAGATCTTTGATTATTATATGTTATTGATTTAATGTTTGAAAGATAGTTTCGCTATTATTCCTGTTAATTAGAGAGAGGAACTAAAATATTACAATTAGTTATTGTATTTTACAATATTTAACAAAAAATGCGAAAAGGCTGTGACGCGTAGAAAGGAAGATTTTAAAATAACCAGCAAATGAAAATCTTATTAGTGATGGATAATAGAATGTAATACTGATCGTACTAACTTCAAAGTCGTATAAAATTATCCCATTTCTGTTAGGAGATTCGTCACACAAAACAGTATAGTTACTATTGAACTTGGTGTACGGCCACCGTATAATTTAGTACGACGAATAAAATTTGAATGGTCGTAAAGTTACAAGGACCTAAATAAGCGATATAAAAATAGAATTAACTGCATGTTGATGTTCAAAGGCTCAAACTATTCAATAGTTAACTCTCGTAAAAGTCACTGCATTCACGCGTTACAAAAATACGATAAAATAAGTAAATAAAGCTTTAAAAATATAGGTCAGTCTGGTCATTCCCTGATAGTACGTTATCTTGTATTGGTTGATTATTTTGACGTATTGAACGATGTTTTTGATAAGTATCTAATGAGAATGCTTTCATGAGAGTGCTGTGTATGTGTTGGTTTATGATCTGTGCGTCCGTCGCACACAATAAAATTGTCGTTATTTTTATGTTTCATAGAAACGTGTGCAGGGGAGAGTAAATGTCGCTCGTGTAATATAAATTGTACAAACTGCATTTTAAAATGTCATCTTATGTGTATTTTAATAGGGTAGGAGGTAAAACGGAGTGGCACAGTATTATTAGATATGGACGCTTGTTCAAGACGTAAATATTCATTTCAAAATCGGGAAAATCAAAGAAATGTTACTAGTAAGAGACTAAATAGTTATCAAAAATACTTGCAACTTGTGGTTATACTTAACATAATGATGTTATATTAACAAAAAAAAAACGAGTTTAGTTATTGATTAAACCACGTTTAATTCATCAACCATAATGTTGTCCGTTGAAAGAGTGCCTGTATCAGTCAGTTTTTTTTTAACAATTTTTTAAACATACATAATATATAGATAGTGCAATCCACGAAGACGCGCCCCACTACTATTCCTTCTAACTGTTTATAGTAAGCACTTATAGCAGTTTATAGTACTGTGTGCAAGCTTCCGTCATTGTTTGAGTGTTTTCGGTACACACTAATTACCTATGAGTGCACACGCACACTACAATGAATAGACTAATCAGGAGAGAGCGTCATGGTCAAAATGAAAGATGCTGGAAAATTGGTGGGGCGCGTCTTCGTGAATTGCACTATCTGTACTCGTAATCATCACTTCATAATCTTCCTACATACAATTTTAATTGTCCCAGACAAATCGAGGTCAGACACTTTAAAACAAGCAATGTTTAACTATAGTCATCAACGCCAAAATGGAAGATATTCATAGACATGACTAAACACATCCAGTGGTATATTAGACAGGCAATATCCCAACTAATAGGTATTATAAATGCGAAAATAAGTTTATTTGTTTGTCACAGTTTCACGTCTAAACCACTGAACCGATCAACCTGAAATTTCGCACATACGTTGTCAGGTAAACAAAAAAAGACATAGAGTACCTTTTAACCTGAATAAAAGTATTGTTCTTAAATAAAACAACAATAACGTCCTAATAATAAATAAAATAGATGGCGCCACGTGTCTTTCGAATCATGATTGAATTTTAAATAAAACCAACATTTGCACGGGCGAAGTCACGGGTTAATGCTAGTTATCTATAGTACCTTCCAAATATAAGCTGTCAGGTTTAGTTCAACTGGATATAATGTGTCCGCATTGATTTTGAGCTTGCATAACATTAGGGTACAATGCACAAGGCTTTGTTATAACGATACGGTTCATTTAGCGCTAACAATAGTGCAGAATATTAATCAAATCAATAATTTAGTTAGCAATTGAGTATGTTAATTATTTCCGAATATGTTAATTTATGCAAACAGAGCAATTTAATGTTGAATAATGTTGCGATTTTGATGGCTATTTTTCTGATGCACCTAATAGGCACCTAGGCACCTAATTTAGAGATTTATGTTCATCGCTCACAGTAATAGCACTGCTTCGTTATGGCAACGGTCTGGCCAGGATCACCTCCATTCAACCGCCTGCTGCCAGCACGCCGCCTAGAAGTCACCTTTTTGCGCAGTCTTTAAAACAATATTTTATGCACACACGTTTTACAGACTTAACTTGAATGGCTAATAATATGCTGTGTTTTAGTTGTGCTGATATAATCAGCAATTGACGGGCCTGTTGGTCTAGTGGTTAGTGGCCCTTACTGCTAAGCCGGAGGTCGTGGGTTCGATTCCCACCCAGGACAAACTTTGTGTGATGAGCATGATTGTTTGTCCTGTGTCTGGGTGTGATTTATCTATAATATGTATGTATTTATAAATTATATAAGTATGTATATCAGTTGTCTGGTTACCATAACACAAGCTCTGCTTAGCTTGGGATCAGATAGCCGTGTGTGAGTTGTCCCAAGATATTTAAAAAAAAAAAAAAAAATTAAATGACCTTTAGTTATGGAGATGCTCTTAACTTCTAAATATATGAAGAACATCTATCATATCATATCATAAGTCTGTCAAAACGTGGCATGCCTGCCATTTTGAGTAACATTTTTCGATTGATTGTATGCAGTGTATTCCGCGACTGTTCTGTGTCTCAAGGCGGCATCCTTTATCAAAGTTAGGGCTCATTCATACTTATATGACAAAGGTACCTACTAAAGAATTCAATAGTTTATGAAAATGATAATGGGCCAAAGTTCGGGCAGAAGAACGACTATCGGGTCCGCTGGTAAAAATATAATTTAGTCCTTTACAAAACCGATAAGAAAATATGGCGTAAGGTAGGCCTAAAAGCGAACCTCGCAGCCGAATTTGCATAATGCCTAACCGTGAGTCAAAAATATAAAGCCAAAACATTATCCCGATACCGCCCTTACCTTCGAATATAAACTTCGATAATCGGCACCTGCTATCCAGCGTCATCTTGACTCTCCCAAAATATTATACAAAATACAAAATAATGTGGTTTCCGACGAACTCATTACTTATTAATATATCACGGATGCAAATATTCCTGGGAAGTTTAGAGCTGAAATTAATCTGTAAGTATAATTTTATGTTAATACATATCGGTTTCTGGTACATTTCCATGGGGGAAACATTTATCATGAGATGGTGATCGAAAATAAGCTTAGTTTGCAAAATGTACCTTCTTGCCTAGCGTTATCAGATTTGAATATACAGGTTGTTAGGTTAAACGAGTGACGTAGGTACATATTTAAAGGGATTGTAGTATCTACTCATTAAAATAAAACTAATGTAACCATGCTAGGGAGACGTATTTACGATATCAATAAAGTACAGAATAATCAGTTCTAAATCAGTTATTGTAGAGCATTGTACTAAATAACTCAATTCGTTTAAGCACAATAACAGTGAAAAACACCAATTAACATTAATCCAATCAAAACTATCGCAACGCGGATCTAGCGTAAAGCTTACAAAAAGTTACTATTTACTGCTCGTTGAGTGCATTACCTAATAACTACTTTACAATAATTAATATATTATTACAATACAGGAAAGAAGAATATATTATAGTACCCAGTTCTTCTACTAATAAACGGACCTTCTTTCTTAATTTAAAACCACGTAAGGGAGACGAATCTACGCTACAAGTCAATGGAGCATTGTGTACTAAATAACTCGATTCCAATTCCAACACAATTACAGCAAAAAAAGACCAATTACTATTTATCCAATCAAAACAATCGTAACGCGGATCTAGCCGTAAACCCTACAAAAAGTAGCTATTAGTGCAGAAAAGTAGTTAGAGTGCAGTAACAACTACTTTACATTATTAATTTATATACAAGTGTACAGGAAAAAGTAATATATTCTAGTGCCCAGTTCTTCTACTAATACACATACTTTCATTCTTAATTTAATAATCATGTTAAGGAGATGAATCTACGATATAAGGCAATGGGGAATTGTGTTCTAAATAAATCAATTCATTCCAACACAATAACAGAAAAAAAAATAACAATTACTATTTATCCAATCAAAACAATCGCAACGTGGATCTAGCGTAGAGCCTACAAAAAGTTATTATTTACTACTCGTTGAGTGCATTACCTAATAACTACTTTACAATAATTCATATATTATTAGAATACAGGAAAGAAGAATATATTATAGTACCCAGTTCTTCCACTAATAACTTACCTTCCTTCTTAATTTAAAAAACGTGTTAAGGAGACGGATCTACGATACAAGTCAATGGAGCATTGCGTACTAAATAACTCAATTCATTCCAGCAAAAACACCAATTACAATTTATCCAATCAAAACAATCGCAACACGGATCTAGCGATCTAGCGTAGAGCCTACAAAAAGTAGCTATTACTGCACTCCCCCTCTACACTGCACTAATCCATTAGTGGTACATGAAAACTTAATACAAATGCCAATAAAAACAGTCGGACAGGTATTACCGACCACTCTCGTAGCCCCAGGGTGCACGTGCACCACACACCAGCTTTCCACTGAATTTTACAGCGAATACTGTAACTGTCTACGTTATTATATATTTTATCGATATCGTGCACTATAACGTTGAATTTATGAAGATTATTTTGTAAAATTATGGCTAGAAAACTAGTGTAAATTTTGAGTTGGAACGTGTTATGTTCTCAATGATAACTTTTCGTATTATTACTTTTTTTTTTTTTCGATGAGCTTAAAGTTAAGTCCATAGAGTGAATTGAAAAATCAAGAAATATTTCAATATTTATTTTCAGGATTTATTAAAAAAAAACTACAAAGGCCAACATGCCTTAGGCATTCTCTCAACAAAAAAGTACAAAGTTAATCTAAATGCCTTAGGTATTGTCTACCAGTCAACCAAAGGTGGTGAAGAAATAACATAACAGGTGCAAATTATTGTGGTGCGTAAAACAGGAAAATTAGAGATTATTTTTTTTTACTAACTATTGTATTTACTTTACTACAAGTAAATACAAATACAAGCTACGAATCTGTAGAAGAACAGAAACCGTCTGTGTTCTTGTAAGTTAAATGAGTTAATTTATACAGAAGCGCGAGTCGTGGTCTAAATTTAATTGTTCTTGACGGTAACGCATAAATCTTGGTGAAATCCTAGCGGAAGCAATTTACATAAACGCCGTCATTCCATGGCTATACTATCCTTTAATCGTACCCGGTTGTATGGTAATTATGTGTAAGTGGCGACTTAAGGAATTTGCCTCTTTAGAAATGTTATTGTTTGTTCTATTTACTAGAGAGAGAGGAAGCTTTAAATAATGTTTATTTACTTTTTAAGATGTTTTTATTATATCTTTTGGGGATTGTTAAAGAAGCTCGGAGCTCGGAGTTTGGATTTGTGCCCGGTTAATGGCAATAGGCTCGCCCCCTATTACATGGGACCTAAATATACCGGCGAACTGTGGGTGTACATTGGTACACCTCTGCCTAACCCTTCGGGGAATACAGGCGTGATGGTATATATATATTTTTTTTTTAAAGAAGCTGTTTCAAGAAGCTATGCTTCAATAAAAATGACGTTTGGTAAGTAGAGACTAACTCTAATGAATGTTGTGCATTTTTTCTTCTCTTTTTAATACATAGTTACATTTATAGTTAAGATTAATTGACTGACGGTTGACTGTTAGAGAATGCCAAGGCCATTAGGTGTGTCTATGAATTTTTTGTTGCATAAAGTTTAAATTAATTGTTCTGCGAAAAAGAAACAGTCATACTAATACAATATGCAAAATGTGTGACATATTATTATTACCTAGCAATAACAGTTTAAATAGTACGTTTGAAACGTAGATTTAACAGAATTAAATTCATCATTACATTTTTTTTTGTTTTCGTAGAATTGAATCAAATTAAAAATATATTTTTATTTAACATACTGATCTAACTAAAGCCTTCACTGTATCATAAGTCACAACAGAAACGAATTTATATCAAAAAGATGATTTCCCTAAACTTAGTTTAAACATTTGTAGCCTTAATTCGTTCGATAAATTGGCCCTAGGTTAGAAGCATCCTATTTAGTTACAAAGAGCTTAATCCCAAAGTGTAGCGGAGTGTGAAGCTAGCTGGTCGAAGGTCACAATTAGACGAGGCGTTTAATTACAGAATTCAGGGTAACAGCGTGGCTTCACCTCCCCTTGTCTTTCACGGGATTCCTCTGTACGGATCATGTTTTGTTAGTGAAGGAATAGCGGGGGATGTGGTATATTAGTTGAGGTGTTTGGAAAGCGGTTCTTTTAAACATGATTGTTTTAAAGGTATGAACATAAATGTGTATGGATGGAGAGGAAGAGGGAAGCCAAAGAAAAGATGGATGGATTGTGTGAAGAATGATATGAAAGAGAAAGGAGTCTAGTGATAGCATTTCGGTTGACAGGACGGCATGGAAGAAGAAAACGTGTTGCGCCGACCCCAAGTAACATGGGATAAGGGCAGGGAGATGATGATTATGATGATTGTTTTAAAGGTATCGTATACAAAGGGTGCCAACGGGACCCCATAACTGAGCCTCTGCTGTCCGTTCGTCTGTCAGTCTGTCAGTGGGCTCTATCTCATGAACCGTAATAGGTAGAGCGTTTCAATTTTTACAAAGTGCGTAATTTCTACTGCCCATAAAGGAACTTATATTTTTTTTGTATGTAATGGTAAATATTGTATACGGTGGTACGGAACCGGGATGTGGGGTTACACTTGACCTGTCTTTATTTATTTCAAAAGCTTTTGTTTTGATAAAATATTTTTTATAAATTGTAACAAAACGTAAACTACAACTAAACTAAGCTAAACTGCTTTTTAACATTTGCATAACTTTTTATTATCATGTTTATTCATGATGTAAGTCGTATCCTCCTCCTTATTTTTTATTAAATTGTGGGAAAAAATTGCAGGTGACAATTTATTGGTTAGTAAATAACACTATCTTATGCAAAACATGTTCGTAGTTTGGCTAGCCACCTCACCGCGCGAAGTGCTTATGAATAAAGAATTCGATCGAGTCTGGAATTTAACTAGGTATCTACTAGAAAAATATGTATTTACCTGTGTAAAGGGGGTATAGGTACAACCGAGGACAATGCGATTCACTACTTTTCAAACTTAGTACTACTAAAGTGAAAAATACATCGAATTTGTTCGTGATTGTACCAATATACTGACATAATAAAAAAATACAAGATACACAATAAACAAACTGAAATAAAACTTCTTTACTAACTGGCTATGAGAGGAAGAAAGAGAAAGAAAATGTGCGCACAAACCTCTTTCTTTTGCCCCTACAGTAATATACGAAACGTAACTGTCTCTCTTTCTATCTTCACTAACTTATATCTCCCTTTCACCTTCCGTTCGCTTTGCCCGATCACAGTTTTCGTAACGCTCTCATCACGAATTCACCAGCTTACTCCCCAAGTCACTGCGGGTTGTTCGAAAGAGATACCGCGCCCCCGGAACGCAAAGGGCACATGAAGGAACATAGATGGTTTTTTAGTCAGTAAAAGTCTGACACTCCCTCCCGTCCCGCCCAGGACGGGGGGTTCATTGGATGATTTTACCATCTTAAAAAAAAAAAAAAAAAAAAAAAACTCCCCAAGTCAAGCGTGCGTAGAGAAGTTTTACTTCTAAAAATGTTCATTACATAGTTTCAAACATGTCTAAATATTTTTAAACAATCGCTTTCGCTTAATCAATGTGTCCTCTACCTTAACGAAGCTAGGGTTGTCCGTAACTCGATCGTAGTATTATCATCAAACTAAATTGTTACGTAGAGAGCTCTAGTGTGCACGACAGAGGTTAAGTTCTATCAGGTATAAGGGGTGGGCAAATAACACGTTACGTTGAAATTGTAGTCATGGAATCGTGTTTGACTAGCGAAGTGAATTATTTAATGTACGTAGGTATTCGAATGTTGTATGTACTTGTACGTACGTACTGTTTAGTTGCTGGCTTTCTGCTCCATTTTAAGTATAGCTTTTAAGTATAGTTGCTCGATTGACGCGATAGTAGAGCAATTAGTTGGCTGTCCTAAGAGGCAACCTTAGATCTTATCATTTATCTTTTGTGTGTTGTGATAACCTTGTGGTTAAGAAGCTTGCCTTTCATGCAAGAGGCTGTGGGTTTGTTCGACAACCCTTTGGTTAAGACGCTCGCGTCTAACCCATGAGGTTGAGGGTTTAATGTCAGGCAAGTATCAATATGACTTTTTCAATTCATATGCTTGCACTTTCTGAGTTTATTTTCATCGCTGAAGGGAAATATCGTGAGGTATTACAATTACAGGGTTCTGTAATTGTAATTATATGTAAGTAATTATGTCTAAAATCGCCAATACGCTTTTAGCACGCTTGGTGATCAATACTCATAGACCACCTCTGTATGAGAAGTGACCTTTGTCCTGCAGTAGGACAATAATAGGCTGATATTATTAATATTTTTTTATTGATCTTAAAAATACTAATACTAATATTAAGTCTTTTGAAAAGGTCGTTTAGTATCACCTACATAGGCGCAAGTAAATTCCAACTACATACATAAAAGTATGCAAACTCAGGCTCGCAAAAAGTGTTCAGATAGCCCGCGACTTCGTCCGCGTGGCTTATTTCACCCGCCATAAGTTACGTCTTTGGTTAATGGTCTCCCACTCCCATGGGTCGTAGTGCGATGTTAAATAGCCTGTGTTACCCAGGAATAATGTAGCTATCTATTGGTGAAAAAATTGTTAAAATTGGTCCAGAAGTTTCGGAGTCTATTCGTTGTTTTTTTATTCGAGATTCGCTTTGCTCTAGTCTTGGTCAGTAATGCGATTCTCTAAAATGCAAACTCGTAAACGAGTCTCACTAAAGTGATCGCGCTCACTTCGATAACGAACCAACTTGACATTGGTTTAGTATTCGTTCGCCGTGGTGACGTCACCGGCGTGATCGTGTTTAACAGAACACCATTTTGTAATATCACTGCAGATTCAGCTTTCGAATTACGAAGTGAGGCTTAGAGAATCGAAAGACATAGACAAGTCTACGATAGAGTTAGTTACAAACAAAAAAGCTAAAAATCATATATCTTTTTATAATATTAGTACAGTCATACGACCAGACAAAAAGAACAAAAGCCAACACCAACAAAATTGTCTGCTATCCCGATAGAGTAATTTCCCCAAGCCTCGCTTATAAATGAAAAGGGCGGTAATTTTACTAAATTAATGACTGATTAAACACTGAATAGCCCTTTAATAAACCCTCCGATAGTAAATTGTTGCTAAGCCGTCATTATGTGGATTATCCGTAGCTCGATACGGTTATTATAATCGAGTGGAATTACACCTTTAAATCGAGGCGTTTTTGTGTAATGGTGGCATTTTATCGAATCTATAAAACCTGTGTTACGATAAAATAGATTAAGTTTGCTTTTTCTGTTTTATTTGTATGAGACTATTATTGCCCCAGTGCAGAGCAAAGGCCGTTTCTCGTACAGAGGATGCATGAGCATTGATCACCACGCTTGCTCAAGTTGGATTAGTGATATCAGACTTTATAAGTCCAGGTTTCTTCACAATGTTTTCCTTCAACGATATCAGTGACGTCTAAGAAATTACATAGGTATGAAATTGAAAAAGTCACATCTGTAGGTAATTATGTGTATCCTCGCAATCTCGTGCATTAGAGGTCTTTTAATTATTTTATGAAAATGTTATATAAAAACAGCATAATAATCTAATAAAAGGCTGCGCATTATAACTTTTCGCACAACTTCAATTAAGTTCTAGTACTAAGTACTAACTAAAAGTTTATAATTTAACAAAGTTGTATTGCACGGTCTTAAGTGTAGAAGTACTTTTAAACAATAGCAACACTGACGCTCTTCTATTTATGGATCGTACTAACAAAATATTGTAATCAGGCAACACTGGTGGCACGAAGCTACCAACCTCATTGCTTCGGGCCTTTTGTTTAATTTAGATTGAGATTTTATTATGATACTGAGGCAATATATTGTTCTTAGCTTCAAGCAATGGTCATTACAGAAAGCAATAAAATATTAATACTAGCTTCTGCCCGCGACTTTGGCCATGTCAAAATGGACATAAATTATCCCACGGGAAACGTACATTTTTCTGGGATAAAAAGTAGCCTATGTACTATTCCAGACTATATCTGGAATCTAATAGAAGAAGAAGAAGAAGAATATCTATTTCTGTGCCTAATTTCATCCAGATCTGTTCAGCCGTTCTGGTGTGATTGACTAACAAACATACAATCATCCAAACTTTCGTTTTAAGAAAGATGATTGAAGGTCTTTTAATAGCACTAGTACAGGAAATCTTTTAAAAACGAATCTCTCATACAGACTTCAAACGTAGCGTATTCCTGTCTTACAAGGGGACTATAAAAGTGACGAAAAAATTCAAACGCAACTCTTTGTCACATTGTATATTTTTGGGCTGACAACATTCTACCAAAGAGCTTGTAAAATGCTACTGCATGCAATAAAATGCTACCGTTATAAATCACAGCTTTTTAATTTGTCTAAAGACATTCATAGCCGTACGTTTAATGCTTTGAAAGTATTTTTCCCCCTTTTATTTCCATTTATTCCCATCCGACGTCATAAAACATTGGTAGTGATGTCTATAGCTATCACTGTTCTTCACATCGCGTGACGTATTTTCTTGTTATTGTAATAGGACCTTTCTTTTTCTATTTGGCACTCAATTAAAGGTTTCTTTCTAATTTGTTAACAACTATTTCTAATATGGAATGCCGAAAATTTAAATATCGAATCCTTTATTCCACATTCAAAAAACTTTCTACGAAAAAGTTTCTAATTAAATCAATCAATTTATTTTTAATAATTGACAACTAATGTGGAATGATGGGCATTTAAATATAGAATCCTGTATTCAACGTTCTTCTTTTTCTTCAAGATTCTTATTAAAAGTTCAGTTTTTTTTTCTTTTTAGAAAAACTTTTGCCTTGCTGTAGGAATTTCTCATATATCGTGGGTGCGTTTCCAAAGATATAAACTCATACACACAGACAATAAGACTCACAGTAAATACATGTAAGCCATACAAATGTTCAGTGCGGGAATCGAACCTGCAACACACTCCGTCAACTCCGTCAACTCCGTTTGAATTGATTAGGAGATGGTAGTATGATACCAGATTCCAATCTAAAGTTACACTGGTACAAGACACAACTAGCCTATCGTACATTTCAATCTTAGCTAAATATAATCAAAACCATGTAAAGTGCGAGCAGTCAACAACAGACCTTCAAGTTGTAGGTGTCCATACTTCGTCCGTGGGAATTGGCTTGACTACATAGTAACTTTACACAACAGCAAGCGAATATCATCCCAATTACTTTGCGAAAGAAGGTCATAAAATCCACACTATCTAACACAGCAATGGCATTGAAACATCGGCTTGAACTGTCGAGCTCTTCCACTTTTTATTCCTTATCACAAGTGAGTCGTAGGCACCTACCAAGAGCTCTAACAAATTACCGGTTTAAGAGATACGTTGTAGCCGCCTGTTATCTACGCTTCGCCCACACAGGACCGAGTTTTACGGCATTCTATTATCTGTTACCACTGGCTAGGCTGAAAATAAACTGCATTGACAACCCCTCACCGCGTTTATCGGGTTCCAGTTCTCAAATGAACAGATCATTTTGAGTTGGTTAAGGTTAGGAGTAGAGTACTGTGCTACGCTTGTTGGAAAATATGTTTTGTTTGTATGTTATGTATTTTTACTACTGTTTCTTTTTGTACTATTTGGACCCCAATAGGTCGGTTGAATACGTTTAGTGCTGCGTTCCAGGCATAGTACAGGTCATCAACAGGGCAAGTGAACCGACACTCCAGCATATGAGACATAGGCTGATCAGAAGCTCCGCAATTGCACTGGGTGTCAAACAGGTGTATGATGCCCAATTTCGCCAAATTATGTTCACAGCGACCTAATTGGATGTGCAGTCAAAGTTTAAAAAGACTTTTTTGCACGTATTTCAATATTTCTTTCTTTTTGATACACAATACTCTTTTCTGTAAAGTATTTTGTGTCGAAATTGTTTCAACCCATCTAGACACTGCTTTGACATTATAATAGAAAGGCCTAATAAAAGCTGTTAACCACAGAAAAGGTCTAATAAATCTACCAAGTCACCCACAAGTCTCAGTTGGCATCAAGAGGCAATTACATTAGCCGAAGTGAAACGAAAACGAAATATCAAAATGAAGAATGCGGCGATCGAAACGTTGGTCGTTAGACATCTTTCCCGAAAGCATTCAGTCTATACTGAAATGTGGTTTGCAAAAAGAGAATGCGACATCAAAGCGCTGGCCGTTGAGGCGATCCGGTCGACGGAGACGTGATACGGTTTAGAAATAACCACAGTAGTCGCAACAAGAACTGTCGACGTCTCAAGACAAGCCTGCACTCGCCCACGGCGATGCAACTGTGAATGTCCGTGTCGAATCCGCCGTGAATTATTTCAGTGGACTTGTTACGTTCCATTTCAGTGAGCGTTCACACTGTCTTCGCTTTTGTGTCGATAATAACTCACCGGACAGCCGGTTGTCTCCATAAATTGGTTCATTAGTAACCATTCTTATTCATAACGACGTCGTATGCGACTTTATTTTGCGTTAACGATTTGAGCAAAGCAAAAAAGTTGGAAATGTTCGTTTCGCTCGCGATTATCCATTTTCGAAGCATAGGTACCTATATTTTATGCAAATAATTGGATTTTATGTGGAAATCAGTTTAATCAAAATTCACGGGGTTTCATACATAAACATGCTCGGTTCTCTTTTACTTACGCGATGAAAATTTCGAGTCTGGACGCATATAAATGCGTTGCGGTTACGTTATTGACGCCCCCTCCTGAAATAATTACACGTTATGCGAGTTCCGAAAATTACACGAATCCCCCTTGTAGAGCCGAGCGTGGCGGCGCAGCGGTAATGGCTCGTTAAAGTTGATGAGAGCTTGCGCCCTCGCCCCGCCTGGCTGCCTCGCCGCCTCGCGAGGCGCCGCTGACAGCACGCCTTCCTTCCTGACACATAAAACAAGTTTGGCGGTTCCACTACGCCGCCTTTGACATCATTTCCCGCAATATTCCTCAAAGATACCATTCAAAGCGAAACGTCCTACTGTGTTACAATCAATCATAATTATTTACATTTTATTGCAACGTTATGTCTCAGCTTATTGACGCACGTATATCACGTCTACCAGCGTGAATGTTAACGCACTCGTTAAAGATGAAAATAGTTACTTATTCATGCCGAGTAGGTACGTCTGTACGTCTGTACCGATGTCGGTGACATAATAAATGTCAACGAGATCAAAATACTACTGGCGGCGGCGCAATGCACAGCGAGGCTTTACCGATCCCTCTAATTATATCTAACGGGGCTCGGTGCCCGTTTACACCGAGACATTAAAATTAACTGCCGAGTGCGTTTGATCTTTCCATTAGAGCATCACTATAAATAAAGTTACTATTAAAAAGACTACAAAGTAATGAGTCAATCCTGTGTTCCAAATGGCGTTATATTTGAAACAATGTAGGTTACCTATCTTTTATTGTGCGCCTCGTCTGAGCTTCAAGTAAAGCTGCATGCCCCAACTCAATAAGACTAGAATGTCGCGACTTTGCTTTTGACTTTGTTACTTTCGCATTTTGCAAATCGAAATATTCCGCTTGGTGAAATTCGTTTAACTCCACTAACATTTCGGTACGGGCTTAATAAAATTTCGAGGCAAAAGGCGAGCCACGAACGAGACCGGCAAAAAGTCGACAGAGTTATTCGTTTATTTGTAGCGAGATAAAAGTCGCACGCGCTGCATTGTTCTACAAATGGTGTGTAAAAACAAAAGGCGAGC
Organism: Caradrina clavipalpis; assembly: GCA_932526535.1. NCBI lineage: Eukaryota > Metazoa > Arthropoda > Insecta > Lepidoptera > Noctuidae > Caradrina > Caradrina clavipalpis. The sequence goes on along the minus strand of OW052092.1, from coordinate 10,485,345 downwards.
GCAGACGCGCGTCCTCGGGCGACCGACATCGGTCATAATTAATTGCACTCATTCGCAGAAATCTGTCGACAAACAAACACACCGGCGGTGAAATGTCGTTTTATCACTCGCCGCCGTGTTCATAAATAAATAATATCAATAAAGTAACTCATGTCACTTCAATTAAGTTGACGGAAATATCTTGTCTTGTTCCGATTGTAAACATGACCGGACAACAAGGGACTTTGGTTTTGGAATAATTTAATCTCAATTACATTGCTTAGGATATGTACCTGTTATCAATAACATTATTATATGTTCTTCTGATATCTTAATCATTGTGATATGGCTAAAACAAAGGCAGACGGTACGAAGTTTTTCTTGTTCCTTAGATCTTCCTTTAGATAACTCACGACGACAAGTTTTACGAAAGCAATTTTATTTTTCGAACAAAAGTAAGTTACTATCTCCGAAGTAGGAAAACCAGTCTGAAATATCGCCCTCACATCGTTCCACGCTCTACTTACGTGGAAGAAAAATGTACACGTACGTTAACAGTGCAGAGCCTTAGCACTTTACCCTTGGGTCTGACGCCGCAACCACATGGTATCACCATGATTGACTCAATAAAACACCGAGGCACCGAGAAGCTATGCGATCACACGAACTAAATGCAACTAGGACCTATTCTATCCCTCCGTGCGACTCGACTTCGAATATTTCCCATCCTTTTCTCACGTATTGACAAAGAAAGAGAGACACTCTTATCGAAAAGATTGTGTTAGTTAAGGAGAGTATTCTATTCTCACTCTGGGGCAAAGTGCCAATGAAAATCGAACGAGGTCCTTAATAGCGTAGTTTGTTCTATCCGTAAGAGGTTAGCACTTGCCTTTAGTGCAATAAACATTAATTTTTGCTGTACTTGGACGATGCTAATGCAGTTTATGTTTAACTTGTTCCTGGTAAAAAGTAATTGTGGAGTAAAGTAAACACTTAAACCGTCTATGTTAGTTTAAGCATGTTTTAGTATCTCAAAAGACTCGTATAAATATGTACCTATAGCACTGATACAAGCAAGTTTACTGGAAGAGATTTATCACTTTCAGCCTTACTTATAAAAATAACGCTAAATAATACTCAGCTACTTCTCAATTGATTAACTCTCAAATCCTTGACTAAAAATCAATTATTTTTCACATAGCAACCACTTTCAACGGTGTCTCAGGTGAAAAATCTTACCTATAAACGTTAATCAGCCTTGAGATGTAGCCTAAGTGACAGAAAATTTAAACAGCGGCGACCCGTTGTTTAAGTATAGTTCGGAAGTAAGATGGCGGGCTACAATCAGCTGTGACGATGACATTTTTGGTCTATGGATTCTATTGTAAATTTTGACAATTATGCTCAATTGTTCGTTCGATTTCGTTCTTTAGTCGAATAATTTGGTCATGCTCTATGCTGACCGTCTATGTGTTGGCAGATTAAAATAGTGTTTCATCGTTCAGTCAGTCATATAAGAGGTAGCTGAGTATGAATCAGCGTTATTTTTATAAGTAAGGCCCTGAGTGTTCGTCCTAAGAACCTACGAATAAGCAAAAGAAAAGAAAAGTCGGAACAGGAAAAACATATGTTTTTATAAGGAAACGGCTTTGCTATTATACTTACGTCCGTACTTATCAGATTTTTTTTACGCAACAATATAAAGGATCCACTAAATCCTTTTGAATGTTTTGCTATGTTGCAAATGTGTTTTCTTCCACCTTCCTATTTGTACACTCTCATTTCTTACAGCTGCAGCGTAAGTAAAGGAAATAATTCCTTTTTATTACCATGCTACTGGCACACATTCGGACAGGTTTGTTTAATAAACCAGTGCACAGTGTGTGTATGCCTAAAAAGACAGGAAACAAAAAATCTGGTCATTTGTATTCAAAGTCGAATGCTGGGAGATACGTGTGTTAGGGAGTGTTGACGATATTTTACAAGTTGTAGGTACTACTTTGTTGCGGACCGACGACTGTTAGGACATTTTAAAGAAGACCACGTATTGGAAATCAAATGTATCTCAAAAACAAAGACCCTTCAGTGAAATGGTGAGTTTATGTAGTCCCGTTTTGCAAACAAATTTTATTACGCTAAGCGAAGAGCGGGTGAGTTTCAATTCATCAAAGTAAAACTTTTGTGGTTGGCTGTAAAATTCTTTGAAGTGAGCAAATATTTTATAGTTCTAAGCGAGCCATAATATCTCTGCGAAGAACTATGCACACTGTGCTCGTGAAGTAGTAGAGAGCGGTTTTGCAAGTAAAATCAAATATTTGCTGCGGCCGGAGTTTTCGAAATGGAAACGGGTATATTAAAAGACTTTCATACACCTGAAAATGGAAACCAAAGACTAATAATTTGAAATCTCTGGAGCTATTTAATGTTAGTGAGGTAGTTTTGAAATAATCAGAAAATAGAGGCTGCAAATTTCGTGATGGTCCAAAGGTTAAAGTGCCCGCCTCCATTGCATGAGGTTACGAGTTTAATACCGGGCAAGTTACATTTTGAATATTAATCTCTGCCAGTTCTTTCAAAGTTTATCTTGGACATTACAGATATACAAGAAAAAAACATTGTGGGGAAACTTGGACTTGTAATTAATCTGAAATCGTCTTGAGCAAGCGAGCCTTCTCTGGAGATGACGCCATTGCCCAGTAGGAGAATAATAGTCTTGTATTATTATTATTATAACAAAAGTTTTGAAATAGCCAAAAAACTAGAGGCATTTCACACCGACCCATATCCTATCAAAAGAATGTCACAGGATAAATCGTCACATGCAACAGCAACAAAAAAGCGACGTATCATTATGTCGTGTTATTAATCATTTCGCACAATACACGTCAGTTTCGTTTAGGGGAGAAAATAAAGGAAGGCTTGAGCCATTATACTGGCTAAATGTTTGGTTTTATGGCTGGTAAAGGACGATTTGAAAGGATACTGGGTAGATAACCCATTTTTTAGGAAATATCTATAGTCGTTCGGGGTTTGTACCTTGAACTTAGAGGTTAATGTGTGTTTCATTTTATTAAACTTGAAATTATGTATTGTATTGCCTATTTCAAATTACTTACTGAATTTCATCTTTATATGGTACACTTGTATATTCATTTACTAGCTTCTGCCCGCGACTTCGTTTCCTTGGATCTTTTTAACTCTCCGCTCTCCAGTGGTGTAGAGTGATATTATATAGCATAAGTTACATTGAAACACACATTAAATTGGTTGGCTTTTTCTTGGGACACAGAATAAGCATCCATACAGTGCAGTGTGGCAATACTGCCAGCCTTTTGGTCACTTGTCTATTGACAACGATGCTGTCATGTGGATGAGCTTTTTGATGCCTGTAAGCTTTCTCCTTTCTTTTTTTGATAAATTGTACATACTCTGTAATTTTATTATTATCTTTGTTTGATTATTAGATTTGTTCCCGGTTAATGGCGATAGGCTCGCCCCCATTTCACAGGACCTAACCATACCGGCGAACTATGGGTGTACATTTGTACACCTGCCTAACCCTTCGGGGAATAACGGCGTGATGGTATGTATGTATTAAGTTTTGGGTTTAAGTTTTCGTGTAGATTGAACCTTCTGATACCGTAACCTTTGTCCAGGGGCTATACACCTAACGTTACTAATGAAATCCTTTAATTTGGCAACTTTAGGACAGGTTTAAATAAATGTGTGCAGGGTGCATCGTCGCAGTCATGTAAAACATCGCATTACGCGTGTCGCGGCAGGGTCGTCGCTCGCCACGGTCGCAACAACTCAATTACGCACCTAAAATAACAGTCGCTATGCCGTGGGTGGTCCGACACCCGGAATAGACAAGTGAACGTTCAAAAACGGTTGTAATAAGCGGATCTCCGCGGTTCACGTTCTTTTTTTGATACCAGTATTAAATGATTGTTTAATTTTAAAATATTGATGTGTTCCAGTTTTACTCTTTTGATTTATGGTAGCCTGGTAGTTTGGTTTGAGTTTAACGCTTATGATTCTGTGCTGAGATGTCAGTTTTTTGATTAATAGTTATAGCAGTATACAAGAGTGTCTGTAATTTGAATCATTATGATCTGCTAAGCCTTTTCCCAAGTAAGTTGGGGTCGGCTTCCAGTCTTGCCGGATGCAGCTGAATACCAGCGTTTTACTTGGAGCTGCCTATCTGACATCCACAACCCAGTTACTGGGCAACACGATACTTGATAAGACTAGTTGTCAGACTTCTCAGCTTCTGACTATCGGTAACGACTGTTAAACGAGCTACGAATGACAGCCGGGACCAACGGCTTTACGTGCTATCCAGAGGCACGGGGGTATCACACCACCATTTTCTAAACACCGCGGGCTGAAATTTGGGTGTATTTTAATTATTATGCATAAAAAATTAGAACAATAGCGGCTTTGAAATTGACAGTACCTGACCTAACACACCATAATTTATCTTTGTATGCTTAAATGCTAATGATAATATTAGAAAGTGATCTCCTGTCAAGCTAATCTCCGGGCGCCATTTTTCATCCATCTTCTCGTCTGCGCAGGCGCACGACAGCGTCGCGTTTGTTTGAGATGCGCTTCCTGTCGTCAGAGCGTGTTTGTCTAATTTCCGAACTGTTTGTTTAGTTGTAAAAGTTTAGATAGGCGCGCAAATTGATGCAAGTCACGAGGTTCGACAGGTTGCCTGTGAAGATATTTTTGTTATTTTTATAGTAATTATGGGTCATTCAATTTATGTGGGATAGATTTGTGGGCACTGCCAAGAAACTCGTGTTTATATTCCATAAAATAACCAGAGCATAGATTTGAAATAAATAATTATGACTTATTTATGTTTACATAAACATGAAAGGAAACTACTGAGCATGTAAATGCAAAATATTGAGAGTAATACATCCTTGTATTACTAGTGGTCAGTAAACGAGGCCCTTCATCCAACAGCGTTCTAAATCACCTTGTTATAAACAATAGTAGGTAGGTGGTAGTTATCATAAAATAATTTAGTTAAACAAATCGACAGTTGCATTTCTCCCACAGTGATAGTAATAAAATAAAATCGGGCTGCGATTGCACGGTGCCGAGCACGACGCTGTCCTAGCCACGATTTATACGCCTGTGATTCATTCGTCTGTTGACAGTTATAGCCCGACTCGGATATTGCACTTTTGCACCGCATTCCCACTTCTGAATTATGGGTTATAATAACCGAAGACGGCTCCCACATTGAATATGATACTTAAAAAGTTTATTGCCAAAACGTAACGGAAGACGGTACGTTTGCTAATTCATCCGTAAGCTTTCTATTGCTTTGTAATGCATCCGAGCGACTGACGGATCAGTTTCCATTTCACCTGAATTGACCTTTAAACATTCAATTGAATTTAAAATATAATAGCGTTCGTTAAAACCCGCTACAATCTCCAAGACCCAGTTAACTACAACATTAACCGGTTACCATAAAACAATAAACGTTATTTACAACTGAACGTTGTTTTTATATTTATTTATACTACTTTTTGTTCCATGCAAGTCCCATAAAATAATCCGTAAATTTCTATCGAATCGGACGTTTCTGGGACTGATCGCTCATCCCGCCCATATTTATAGCTCTTTGATTTATTTTGTTATCTCTTTATTGCCCTTCTAACGACAAGCATTCTACTTCGAAGATTAATCACTCACGTCAACGTGATTTAGCAGAGCAACCGATATTTAATGTGCGCTATTTAGATAGAATACGATCCCTGTTTATATTTAGACGATCCACTAAGCGGTTAAATGTTCAATCGTCAAAGTAATAATTCATTATACGGCCGCTATAAAATGGCACTTGGGAGAATAATTAGATATTGTAATGTAGAAATGTTACCGGCTAAGATACTCAAGGAGTTAAAGAGCATTAATTGGTACCGCAGCCAGTAAAAGTTAGTAACATGCGTATTCATGTACCTACCTGTTAGAGTATTTCGCGACCAGTAATTACCGGCCGCTTTTATGTCATTCTGCATCGTAACATGCAAATATTAATGAATTTTAATATATATAATTTCCTGTACGATTAGCTGCTGTGCTCTAAGCATAGTATTACAGGTTATTACTATCGTATCGTGTTGATGGGCGCGTGTTAAAAATTAAAAGGCTATTAGATGTCGTCCCACGCGCCGCGGCAGGTTGTGGGGTTTGTTCCCAGGCGTTGTAAAGTACATAGGTACAAGGTACAAGTGGTAGGTACGGTAATAGGACCTGCAATTGCGCGGCCCGTCGAGACACGACCGTGGGCGGTGGCGCCACAGCCGACTTTGATAGCGCAAACTTAGTATTAGTGTTGTACCCGGTATCAGTTCGAAACAGTGATTAGTAGCGCCGTACTTGCAAATTTCAATAATTACCAAACCGACCAATGGTTGACGACCACGGTTTAACAACTTTTAGTTGAACCTAGCCAGCCTTCGTTTTACTAAGCAGTGCTATAAAATAAGTCCTAAAACCTGGTGTTTAGACAGACATTATTTGCTAAGTGGCCTCTTATTAAGCTGCGGTTTGGTATTTTGATGTCAAATCGCCTACGAATGGGGTAATCTAGTAGTAAAATATGTGTGTCGCATTTATTACAATCTCCGATCTTGCATTATAGTCGTTAAAATTTCAAAATTGGAACAGCAATTCTAAAATCAAATTATTTCTCAATGTACACTATAAGAAGACTGCATACCTAACTTTATTTTAATTCAAAGTTAAATGTAATAAATGGCTCTCTAGCGCATAGATAAGATCTGTGACGTTTGGGTGTATGGCAAAATACTGTCAAAACAGAATTAAGTGTCTTATCTTCTAAATGGAAAAGTAACTCCGCCTGTCTGTTATGTTTTACGACTAAACCATTGAACCGATTTGATGCGGGGTTTGTTTGAACTGTAATAAAGGACATGAGCTTCTTTTTACTACGCGATTTCGTCTGCGAAAACCGTCAACGCGAACGAAGTGGCCGGCAAAAGCTAGTAATAAATATTTAATTCACAAACATTATGAAACTGAGATTTATTTCCCACAAACAGCGTGAACACGTCTCCATATCCGGCAGAAAAGTAACATAATGCCCGTATTCCATTAGGCGGACGAAATAAAACGAATTAATAAAAGTTACCAACGTGCGTTGCAAATCATTGAAACGTCGACAGGCGTATTTCACACATTTACCTTTTGTTCTGTTATTAAAATGAATATTTAATAACCATGCCTGATGACGTATGCCTGAGTGTTAATGCTGAAGGATTTTCGTTTAAATGGAATGAATTATGTGTGAAGTTAAGCCCCTTTCTCTGATGTCGTTAGCAGAATTTCAAAATGAAGTTTCTGTGGAACTTCGTGAGACTGAAATAGTGTTAACATATTGACGGGTGTATTGGATTCTAATACATAATGTAGGTAGTTTAAAATAACACAGTTTGGACTGATAAAGTATGTTTCCTTGTCTTTTTTCAGATACAAGATTATAGATAAAAGTCACACGGAAAGTAATAATAATATTTTTTTTCTAGCCCACTGCAGTACAAAGTCGCGAGTATTCAGCACCACGTTTGCTTTAAGCAGAATTGCGATCCAAGGCCAATAACCATAGTTTTTCTGCACCAACGTTAACGATGTCCAAGATAAACTTAGAACGTACATATAAATTGATATTTGCCCAGTATCAAACTCGCAACTTCTTGCATAAAAGGCGCCTTAACTACGAACGGTCATCACGACCCGGATTATATTGATCGAAAATCCAATCGATAATTTTCCAACTGTAAATATTTTTAATCGAAATAAACTATCGATACCAACAGCACAAGTGTTAAATGTCTGGTTATGTAAATAATTGTGTGTGAAACATTCGCCACAAATCTTCAGAGATTCATTGCTCCTGGGCCAGCAATTAAGGCAAAGCAGTCTCAGACTAGACACCGCTGGATTTACTACACCCGCCTCTTGCCACTATTTGCATAATAATTTTCACTTATGAATAGATATTAAGGCGTTATTGCACTTATAAATATTAACAGCTAATCTGAGTCGGGCTAGTGGGAGGGGCAACCTTTTAAAGATGATTTTCTTGTCAGCGTGTTGACAGCTGGAATACGCTTGCTTCAGGAAGTGATACATGATGAATGACAGTATATAATTCTGATTTAATGAGCTTTTGTGTTGTACAAATGCGTCTATTAAGAGTGTAAGGGATTGGTAAATGGAGACTACTAGCGGTGAAGATGAAGCGATGCCGACTGTTGCCGCCTGCAGCGGAGCTTTAGAAATATTTCAATGTTATGAAGATTTAGTTGTATTATTTGTTAGGTAAACGCTAGCTTAGTTTAAGTTACAACTATGTCGCAATGTTATTGGTTATTTTCACACGCATCTCTCATGGTTTCGTGGTTGCAAGCACGACGGCTTACCGTATGCTAAGCACTAGCTAGGTGTAGGTTTTTTTCATTTGGAGTTCCTAAGTAACAAACCTGGAGTTTGAAAGTTGGTGAGTATCAGTATGAAAGCCGTTCTCTCCCCGGTCGGTTGAATTGCCGTCCCTTTGTACTATTAGAGTGAGGAAAGACTAGGTATATGTGCAAACACAGGTGCGCTACGCTGCTTTGTTTGTGCACTTTTATATCTTCTGTTTATTTGATTAGTCTCCATTGAGGTTGACTACCATGTTCGAAAGTTGGTCGGGATAATATTATCTATTAAAATGCAATTTTAATAAGTAATAGAAAAATTGTCTAACAGAAAACGTTGCACAAGCATCCCTACGCGGGCGCACGCTTTTTTTTATTGGAAGTACGTAGGTTAAATAATAATAATATTAATTTACTTTATTTATATCAAATGGCTTTATTTATTGGTTGAACATATCGTATAAAATTTAACTAAAATGCGAGAAGAAAGTCGTATTTTTAATTCAAAAGTCGACTCGAATTAAATACTTTTACGACAGCGCGCTCGTGCTAAGTCTACCGGTCTATACATTTGCATTATAAACATTTAAAACTATCAAAGTTATTTATACTCACCATCTTTTAAAATGATGCGAGTTAAACGATATCTCTTTTGTTTATATTCTTAAAAAACGATTTTGAATTCTAAAGTCGCGTGCCTTCGATAACGCTATCTGAATCAATCGTATTGCATATCAAATCACCATTTTGAATACTAAACATCATCCGAAATAAAGCTGTTATCATTCCACGTATGCTAATACATACCTACTAACAGCCCACCTGCATTAAAATAGAAGAACAAATATAGCGAAAGATCAAAAGAAACCTCATCGTAGAAACAGATAACGAGTAATGAAGCAATTTCAATGTAAAATCTTTAGGGTTCCTCAAGCAGGTATCGGTGAACAGTGATAAAGTTATAAAATCGCTTGGCGTGATGCGTGACCGCACTTCCAAACGCTTCTACATCGGGGGGAGTTTTATTGAAAAAGTTCAACTCGTGATCCGACTGCGTAAACCAAGGTAACCAGTGAAATATGAATAATGATATCTGTTATGGTCTTGGCGCGTACCTTATGGAATCCGGGAAGTATTAGGAAGGTACTTTATATGTGAGTTCGAATGAAATGCTGATTTCGTATGTAAAAGTTGGGGAAAGGTAGACGGAACCCGCAATTTTGAATCAATTTCTACTGGCTTTCTGTTTGTAAAAATAAGTTTGGTTATGGCTTTGTTTCTGGGACACGCTGAGCAATCCTTCTGCGTGTGCTGTGATCTTGTTATCTATAACGTAACAGTATTCGAAGTTAAGTTCACCATACCGCTCATTAATTGTAAGACTTATTAGATCATTTCCTTTTCAATGTATATTAAATGTGTAAATTGGAGATAATGTCAAAAGCATTAAAATATTGCTAAAATTAGAATGCAATCGTAATTTGATCATTGTTATACTGTGTACAAATATTTGTAAAACATTTTTTCATTTAAAAAGAGTAAGTTTGTTTGGAAAAGAATGGGCAAGACTCTTTTACCCATTTTTCTCGTACTCAACTAAATGTCGGAAAAGGTTACTAGATTCAATTTATTTCACTTATAAATATCATTCAGACATTTCTTTTAATGGTCTTATTGAAATAAATGGTACCTACGTCTTTGACTTTTGACTTTGGGTAACCCAAACTAGATTATTCAGGAAATATTCACTTACAAACCGCCTTAATCGAAACCCTGCATCTCTTATCAGCAGTAAGGTAGGCGTTAAACGACGCACGCTCAGCACAAAGCTCGGCTTCATACGATTGGTCATTAATCACATATTCAGACCTCCCGTCAATCAATCTTGTGACATCTGCAAACGAAGCGGTTTGCTCGCTTCACAACGTTTACATTGCCAGTCGGGTTTGAGTTTGAGCGAGGTAGTACTGTATAAACTAGGCATGTGATAGTTTTATGTAACTTTTGACATAGTGCAGGCTTGATTTCGGCTGCAGTTTTGTTCTCGTGTCCTAGTTTTTTTTTAAAGTCATTGGATTGCAAGCAAGCCGACTACGACGGCCCACCTGATGTTAAATGGTTACCACCACCTTTAGATATCTGCAATACCAGAAGCCTTGCAAATATGTTGCCATCCCAGAGACAAAGTTGAAATATCTCATGTGCCTGTAATTACACCGGCACTCATACTCTTCAAACCGGAACACAGCAACGGTGCTTTACGGCAGAAATAGGTATAGTGGTAGTACTTCCCCGGATGAACTCCTTCACAAAGAGCTGTATTATAAGTAAAATCCACAGCCTATTCCACAGGGACCATGCTAGGTAATAGGAGGCAAGGTAGGTCATTCTCAGGCCTATAAAATTAATTATGTCGATGCTTCGCTCGATAAAGAACAAAGCCATTAACATTATTTTAGTAGGATCTCGTTTTGCTCGCCTAATTACAGGCTACCAAGGCTTAGCTCGAAAGAGACTATTCTTAGAAAACTCTTTCAGGTAAGGCTTATTAAAGATAGGTAATTCTCTTTTTAAAATTCATTTTCTATGCATAGACTATTTTGCATAATGACGAAAGGTTTTTGATAAATTTATCCAATTCCATTTTTTCATCGCTCGGTCGCTCCTTGTACCTAAAATACTGGTATTCAGCTTCATCCAGTTAGACTGGAAGCCGACCCCAACATAGCGGGGAAAGGTTAGGCAGATACTATTCATTTTTTCATGCTTAGCATTTTCTGAAATCCGTCGAATGTTATTGCTATTAGAATGGCACAGCTATAAAATTAATTACATAATTGCATCTCCATTGATTTTGTAGTCCAAAGCAATATTTAAAAGGATCACTTACTACCTACACTAAAAACAAGATAAGGGTGGAGTAGATATTGCCAATACTACAATTAAATATGTTGCAAACAGTCAATTTGTTACAACTTAATTAATACCTATTTTAATTATAATTGCTCTTGATTGACTACTGCCACGCAATGATACGTAACTAATTACTTAAGTACATGGTTTGTTAACTGAAGCAAGCCGTGTGGTCTCCAGGTAAGAGGCTGACTAAGGAAATAATCACATACTTAGGTAACACACCTGAAGGCTAGTTCTACTAATTACATACCATCACGCCTGTATTCCCCAAAGAGTTAGGCAAAGGTTTACCAATGTACACCCACAGTTCGTCGGTCTGTTTAGATCCCATGTAATAGGGGGTGAGCCTATTGCCATTAACACTGCCATTAACTGCTACTGAGAATGTATTTGTAGAAATTGTTTAATGCTATTTTGTAGAAAATACCAATAACACTTTTTGCTTAACCTGGGAATCGAACCCGAGACCTCTAGCGTAGCAGTCGTGCTTAGGACCACTAGGCCAACGAGGTAGTTTCAAGAGCAGTTTCACTAATTAATAACATTCCAAATCTATTTGCAGTGACTATTCACGTCAATACATGTATGTAAATTAGAGTAAAATTTTACAGATTGAGTCTAAGATAAAATTGCGATTGTTCCTAAAAGTTGATAGAATTGCTCAAAATAATAAGATAAGATGACTGTCACTATTGTCGAACTTTTTCATGTTATTGGATAATAAACACCCAAGTAACAAAAGCTTCTATAACCAAGGCGTTTTGTCACCAATCAGTGTTATAGTAGGCCTGTAATGGTAACCATTATGACTGCCTGTACTATAAAGGTTTTTAACAAAGCGTTTTGATTCTATAAGATAAAGAGCATTTAAGTTCTATAATTAAGCTCTTAGAACGCTTACAAGACCATGCAAAAGAATCGTTAAAGTTTTGCACTATAATAGATATGAATAACGCGGTTATGGTACTATTTAGTACTATTGAAGACCTTACCGACCCTTTCATGTATCTATTTTGCACTAATAATGCGTCAAAATTACTTTTATAGTACTAGTTTTGTAGTAGTATCAAAAACATAATAAGAGGATTAATCTGCACTATGAAAGCACCTTGCCCAATTATTATGTAACCTTTTAACTTTTTAAAAGCTCCCTCAGTATTGCTATGGGGCTAGTTCTGTAAAAGTCATGAAAACTCTTCTATAGTATTAAATAATACATAACCATTCTAAATAGCACTATAAGTGAGTCTGTGTTACTCATACGACACTAAAGCGTGACATAAAAGGATTAAAATGAATAATTAATGGACTAATTACATCTATACTAGCTTTTCAGAATCAATTATAGCACTATCATCGATACAAGAAAGCAAATGTAAATACTGGTCAAGCGGGTCCAGAAAATATAGCACATGGTTCTGTACAAAATATTTGTTTTGTACCACAACAGGGCTGTAGCAATAATGTTTCTTTTTCTCAAGTCAGGAATAAGGATGAAGAATATGAGAGGGAGAGCACCTCTGTTCAAAGTTCCCCAACATCGGAATGCTCAGATGAGGAGAGCAATAAAGATGAACAATTATGCAGTGACATAAGAATTTTGTCCCATTGTTACACACTTTATGATAAGGAAAACTAGTTCCGTGTTTAAAAAAAGACTTAATGTTTCTTATTTGTTTATTAATTATAAACATGATCTATGGCAAGATGAGTTTTAATGTATGTATATTCTAAACCTAGAAAAAATACAAAATACTACACTTTCGGCATAATCTCGCCTTCTTGAGAATAACTATCAACAAAAAGATGCATACGCTAATGTCACAATTTTTTTTCACATCTTTTTGTTTAACAACATAATTATCATATCTTTTTTATAAATAAAAAAATAAACATTAAAATCTGTCTCAGGAAACGTCCACGTCCATTATATATGCCATCGTTAATTTTAGTATGTCAGGACGCAGGCACTGAAACAAACGCAATTGTACATTTACTTCCAGCATTATGACAAAAAAAGGTTTATTTTATATTTGGACAACGAACCCTAATTCGTTTTCGGTAAAAATATGGCTGCTGTTTTCGGCCATGATAGCACATTAGCAGCACGGCTGAAGCCAATGTATACTATAGCAGCCATATTCGGGACCAGTCCTTATTTTATTAATTTTAATTTAATTAAAACACGTAAATTATAATGGCGCATTGTCAAATTTGAAATCAGCATAATGATTTTATCGATACAATAATTTTCGCAAGAGCAAGTTATGGGAGAGTAAGACCATATCGGTCCATGCATGTTTTATAGTATGGTTAAGCAACAATGGCAAACGACATAAAGCATAACTTACCGATATATTTTGTTTTCTTGAAGAACACTCACGACTCACGATCACACAAACAAGTCACCAGTGTGATAAAAAAGATCACTGAAATCGTTTACGGTGCAAAATAGCACTATAAACATGTTTTGGTGGCTATTTCAGTACTAAAGAGCGTTTCTCGACACTTTTATATTTCAACTAAAGAGCTGACTTATCACCGTGAGAGCCTTTATGTAATGTCTATACAATAAATCAGTGATAATACTAGGGCCTAATTGGGGTTTTGTAAATGTTTACAACACCATTATAGTACTAATCATGAACACTAATTAGCACGTTCTAAAACGTTCTCAGGACCTTTATAGTACCAAATTTTGTTTCTTGGGCAAGGCCCACTTTCACTTCAAGTCTCTATCAAAAAAGGAATTTAAAATATCGTTGTGTTTCTGCCTAATGTTTGATGTTGATAGAGACAGCATCATGATTAAAATTAATAAAGCGCTAAATGTATTTAGTGAGTTTTGGTGAAAGCAGGCCTAAGTAATAATCCCGTCTATGGACATCTGCATTATTAGAAGCATTCAGAACTATTGCTATTCCTGAGAAAAAGCCTAACGAAATGTCCTATGTGCCTGTAATTACGCCCATACCCTTCACACCGGAACACAGCAATGCTGCTTGGAGGCATATATGGGTAAGTAAGGCGGTCAAACTATGGGTCTTTTGTCTGAGATACTATCTAGTACGGTCAGCAACAAAAGACGATTAATACTGCTGGACGCACTGACTTTCAGAAGTTAAAAGTTCATTTTATCTTGATTTTACATCCATTCCGTATTGCTTTAAACATTTTCCTAATGCGTTTAAACAACATTTGTCGCTGATCATACTTATCACCTACAATTTTGAAAAAACAGAGCTAATTTAGCAACACAAACAAAACATTAAAAATAAACAAAAAAACACGATAATAATTATTATTGTAACAAAAACAAACCGCTTGAAAGGTCCGAACGATATTTCAAAATTACAGCTCGCGTGAAAATTGTTAATAAAAAATATCTTAATTGTAATGGATGGCGTGTTCTGTGATACAACAATAATAAATTTCCTCGTAATTATATCGCTCAGACCGTGTTTACCATAATGAGTGAGATAAAGTGGGACGTAGTAATTTCTCTAGCATTTACCTTAATAAATGGCATAGAACGGGTACTGGGGTATGTTAGATGTTTAGAGTTCTGTGTAGCTATTTGTTTTGCTACTGACTCTCGAATTCTCTAATTTGTTAGAACCTACATACCTAAGTTTGCGGACAGCGCCTGATAGTTACATAGTCATACCAAACATGTATATAACCTATCTAAGTTCAAATTTAGCCACGATTCTTTTGATAGAAGCAATTGGTATCTTACTACTTACTAAGACAAATACTTAACATTTCCTCTAGAATCCACAAGTAATGATTGGTTCTAAGTTATGAAACTATCAGTTTATGCTGTAAACATCTCTGTTCTCTCTCTATAGGTACAGGGGGGGATAGTATAGGGCCTCTAGTCTGGGATGGTTACGCATTTGTAAGTGCTCTGGCATTGTATAGATATCTACAGGCTGAGGTGACCACTTAACATCAGATGGGCGTAAAAAAGAGGGGAGCGAGTAGAGATTTCCTTTTACAGAATAGTCCGACTGATATCTAGGGATTGAAAGCTTACCTCAAGCTCACTTTACCTAAGTTCACCGAGACAGATTTTCACAAACTAGCACTGCAGAACATTACCAAATATGTAAAAGTAGCATGTTGCTGCAAGTCTGTGTAATACTTATTAGTTATTTTTTCATCGAATTCAGTTCAATACGATTGTATCCAATTCAGAACCACTTACAGTATTGTTAAAACCATGTTAGCTGTAATTAAAAATGCATGTTCAACAGAGCAATAAAAGGGTTTTAAATAAAAAGAACACAGGAATGCTATTCACTTCAGCTGCACCTGCACCGAACCATTGTTTCTTTTCACATGAATGCAGAATTGCTTGACTACCTTTTTCAAAGTCTGCTATATTAATGAAAGCAAAACAGAGGCCTGCATGTCTATTAATTAACGAATGGGAGAATCGCACGTACAGACATTATGAGAGCCATGGGCTCTTCAGTAAGACAATACAGGATAAAAGTAATTGGACAAAAGTTTATTATATATTGGTAGTACTAATGAAAATAGGGGTTGGTTTTGCATTGACTGCCTACTCCGTGGTCCGTGGGCAAAGTTTATTTATTTATTTATTAATTTAGGATCTCCAACAAAAGATATACACAAATCATGAAATAAAAACAATATAACTAAAGTATTATGTAGGTGTACTCCTTCACTTATAGGAGACCACAGCATGCACAGGAAAGTTAACAACTAGCTAACGAAGTACTAACTAGAAACAACGTAGTAATTAAAATAAAATAAAATTTAGAATAAAATTGAGAATAAAATTTGAAACAAAATTCGTAAAATCTAAAAAAAAAACAATACAATAAGATCAATAATAAAATGAGAGGAGTAAGAGAATAGTAAAAGCCATAATATTATTTATTTATACGTATTTACAGCTTCTGTAAACATTCGATATCGATCCTCTCTGTCAATTAGTGCAAAATATTTGCGAGTTGATTCACACAGTTGGAAGCGACGTCTTTCAAAAGCTGTTCTTCTGTGATTGTAATGCTTTAATTTGTAAAGTACAGATACAGTAGATACACTACAGCGACCACGAGCACTATACGCAGAAAAAAATGCAATATTTAAATTACACAAATCGAAAAGTTTTTGCGACTCAACATGCAGCTTCTTGACAATTCCAAGTAAGATGTCACTTGACAAAATTATTATTAGAAAAAATCATCAATCACAATGACTCACATTCTCACAAACATTTGCGAGAAAGCATCATAAACATTTATGTTATTTACATACGTCATGACAGCTGGCAAAACTTTCGTTTCTTTTCTCGGAATGGACACGAATGCATTCATTCATATTTTACTAATCTTGTAATTTTTTTTTTGTATGTAGGTACCGAATAAGCTTCGAAACTATGGAGCCAATTTCAACAATTTTTTCACTAATAGATAGCTAACATTATGCCTGAGTAACTATCACCATCACGCCTGTATTCCCCGGAGGTGTGCCAATGTATAGATATATATATTATCACACAACGACCTATCTAACTAAAGACGTAACTTAACGCGGGTTGAATAAGCCACTCGGACAAAGTCGCGAGCAAAAGCTAGTCAATTATAAGAACAAATAATGATCCTTGTCACTTCTTGTTAAGTGACCAGAGATCACCTCGGTAGTCGACTAAATATCGGAAGGACTCCCCCCAAATATTTAAGCCATTACCATCACTAACTCATCTCGAAACAAAACAACATCTAAAAATGATAACAACTACTTCCCAGTAAATACGACAAACAAAGCTGTTAGAAGAACATATTTACAGGAACTAAATGTAATTACAACGATAATAATTTAGCTTAATTAAAGTAGGGGTTTATTAACGAGGTCCACATGCGTTTAATGTTTAAGTTAACCGCTAGTGGGTGCAACAAAGTTGTCGAGGATAGACTTTTTTTGTGAGATTTTCTTACTGTTCTTCTGGGTTCCTTCTATCTTTTAAGCATGTCGTGAGTTTGCAAATACATAATTATGAGGGTTTGGTCATTTTTAGTATCTTGCAGATTTCAAGCAACAAGTAAACGCAAAGCTCACCAATGCGTGTGGCATACAGTAAACATAATAGAAAGAGTTATGAAAAGTTGCAGTGCGGGGCCACGCATGCGGGACAGCTCCGCATGCGTGAGCTAACCGCATGACGTTCAACTTGCCGCTTATATTATTTCTTCCCTGTATTGACCCACTGCTGAGCAAAGGGCTCCCCCATTGCCTTCCACTCATCCCTATGTATTGCCTTCTCTGGCTAATCTCCCATAGACGTCTCTAAGTCATGACACCAGCGTTTCTCAGGTGATCCTCGGCTTCGCCGCGGATGAGACATTTTTTTTGTACCCCTATGTAATAATAATATTGGCCAATAATAGAGCTGTACAGGCTGCTCAATATTAGTCAGATAAAATTTAATGAGTCGATCGACACGTAAAGAACAAGAAGTAACATAAAACACATTTTTATATTAAAAAAAGTAAAATGAAAAAGAGACCGTTAAGACAAGCTCAGCATTACCAAGACCATTAAAAGAATTTCGTTTCCATCCGTGTACAAATAGGAACAAAAATATTCCGTTTTCCAATTTTCGGTGCGAAATCCTAAAAATGCTAACAAGTATTATTCCGTGATCCTATGAAATGAGATCGTTAGGAGGTTTCTTTTAAAATAATTTGGATCTGTGCCAACGGCTCGGTTCGCAACTGGTGGTGGATTTAACCCTTAATGCTCACAGAATTAAAAGCTTCCAATTCTATTTACCGTCCGCTGGTTTGCATGTTAACAGAGAATGTTATATTATACTAGCTTGTGTCCGCGACTTCGTTCGTGAGAATGTCGCTATCACGGGATTTTATTTTACTAAGACTTCTACCTTCTACTCATATATTACTCCTTTTAACATCCACTATCTGAGAGTGCACATTTCTTCAAAATCCTTCCAGTCGTTTCGAAGACAGGCAAGACAAGGAACAAACAGACAGTCATACATAATATTTTGAAAATTGTTTATGTTTGTACCGTGTAAACATTTATATTTACATACCATCACGCCTGTATTCCCCGAAGGGTTAGGAAAAGGTGTACCAATGTACACCCACAGTTTGCCGGTATGTTTAGGTGCTTTGTAATACCTTTAGTCCCTTGCCTATTGGAACCGGACACAAATCCTAACTTTTACTACTGAGAATTTAATTGAAAAACCTTAATACCACTTTGTTCGACGGACGACTAGGCTAACGAGGCAGATATATTTATTTTGGCGGGAGCATTAATATTTATTTTGTTAAAAGCCGTTATTTCTACATTACAAACTGACACTTCTATTATATTTATTCGTATAGATAAATAGGTATGTATTATTTCGTATAAAGGCTTTCTAACAATGAGTAAAATTGTGTGCTTTGGAGACATTAATTGCGCCGCGATGGCGTTTCGTTAAATTAATTATTTATTCATGAAAGCGGATGAATTTATTTCTCGTGCTGCATTTTAATTTGATGAATGTAAAAGTGTGTTTGTTGTTATACGTTTTTATAATTTTAAGATGATTTATGTGTCTTAGTGAGGGTTATGTAAAGACACAGGTGAAAACGCGAAGAAGTAGTTTATGTGTTTGAGTGAAGAAAGAATTAGTAGTTTATGTGTTTGAGTGGCAAGTTATAAATGCAATCCTTTTAAATTAACAGTTCTTTGTTTTTCTTTTTTTCGACGGGCCCTCCATCTGGGATAAACTGAGGGTTATATTGAACTAAAACCCCATGTTGCTTCTACTACCACGAGTCGGGAGCCCCGTATTCGCTCGATTCACGATCCGCGCTCCAGTAGTGCGATTCTCTAAAATGCAAACTCGAAAACGAGTCTCACTAAAGTGATCGCGCTCACTTCGATAACGAACCAACTTGTCATTGGTTTAGTATTCGTTCGCCGTGGTGACGTCACCGGCGTGATCGTGTTTAACAGAATACCATTTTGTAATCTCACTGCGGATTCAGATTTCGAATTACGAAGTGAGGCTTAGAGAATCGTACCGCTGATCGGTATTGGACCACCATTCGAGAGCCCCTTTAATAGTACTTCCCTTACGTAAACAGTTTCTTTTTCAAATAACATTCAACAAATGGCATCCAAACTTTCCTAAGTTACAACCTTGCGCATCCTTTACTACAAAGGAAGATCATAATAACGTAATAATAAGAAAAGTTTTTATTACACCAAACAAAACTATTATAACTGACAACACAGTTTGCCAGTTAAGTCCATAAAGTTGCCGTGTGTTGACCCTTTGAGCGTCTTTTATTATGCTTCCGTGGTTCGAACGTCACTGTTTATGACCAATAAATTTTGCACGAAAAACGTTAAACTTTTTCGGGTGTACGGGAAACTTTGCATTATTCCCGCTAACTCGCATAAAAAGGGGTACAGGGCGATTCCTACTTTATATGTATAGGGTTCTGTATGCTTTTGTGTATCACGGAATTTACGAAGCAAAGATAAGGTTATTTGTTTTTTTTTTTTTGTGGTTTGCTTTTGTTTATTGTTGTGTGAGTTACCTACGGTTATTCAGAGTAATATTGCTGTTTGGAAAATTCCATATACGTACCTATATGTTGCAGTCAAATTTCTTATCCAGCCAAAAGTAACTTAACCTGAAAAAAAGAAACAGGTAATTTTGACTGAACAGGTTGGTCAAAAGTAGTTTTGTCTGAAAATCATTGGTTTATGGTACTTTTGACTGATGGCGTTAAAAGTGGTTTTAAATTTCTTTGTGAATACCACACAACTACTTTTGCCAGAATCAGTGTCGTCAAATCTGGTCGACGGCACGGTTGACGCCGTGGCTGTGCGATTGACTGCTGCAGTGTGTCGCGGGTTCGATCCTGCACGAAACATAATATTTGTTTGTTCTACAGATAAATGTTTCGGGTCTGGGCATCTGGCTGTGAATGTGAATTTGTATATGTATGTAAAAAAATAATTTTAATCAGCTCCATTGGGCAAACCTACTTTTGACTGTTATTTCAGTCATATTACTATTGTCGAAAGCCATATGGTCATTGGAGTTTTGACTAATTTTGCTAGTTAAAAGTACTTTTTTAGAGTTAGACTTACTTAGAGTTTTGACAGCAACATATACCTACGTCCCACCAATAATCTAGATAGGTTTTAACAGACAGAGAAAGACCTGTCTACATACAGTACAATATTATTCTAGTCATACATTAAATGGTCAAAAATTCTCTGGTCTCGTAAAATGACAAAAAATCGGAGCGAAAAATGGGAGCGTCAGAAAAATCAGACTATGGTGTCACATATCCCATAAATATTTAACGACTGCCAAGATTTATCACTCATGTTTTTAATTTGGAAACCATTGATTTTGGTCATAGATATGGTGTGGGCATTGGTTTCCAATTTGATAAACGAGGTTTTGGACATGTAGCGTTATGTAGGTTCTTCGTTATAGGTAGGTACATTTTTAAACATGACATGGTGAGGTGAATATATTTGAATTTTATGAGAACTGTACGTGAAAATGATACGTTTCTACAATAATACAAATTTTTAAATGACCATGTATCATTTTGAAATTAAGTTATTTGATGAAAAATTGACCAACCACAAGTCTAGATATTAGTGGCCTTACCTATCATCAACATGTAAAAGAATTTAGTGACTACATTGAAATAAGTAATAATATGACTAGAGTAGGTACATTAGTCGACTAATCCTCTGATTTTAAAAGGTTTCAAAGACAAAACTTTTGTGGGTAAGTACCTATAACAGCTGTCATTATATTTGTTTAGACTAACAAAAAGACGGACTATGGTATCAAATCAATACAGTTACAAATCAAAATTTGTCAAACAAAAATCTACAATCACAAAAACGACACTGAAAAATCCTTTTTAAAAACACAATATCTGAAACCAATCAAATACCGATATATGTATCCGATCCAGGATTCCCATATCCAATCGGACGAGAGGCAGTAGAGTCATCTCGCAGAAATATGGCATGCAATAAAATATCGATACGGGATATAGGAAAGCAATCGGTAGCATCAGAAATCCCGGACAATCGTTGGAAAAACTCATACGAATTCAGTACGAGCTGTACGAATTGCCGTTCATATTCAATATCATTATGGTAATGTTGGTGTACCCACATAAATCTTTAGTGGTAAACATGATAAGTTAATACATACGTAATAAGTAACAAAGTTGTAGTCGTGAATTACTGTGCTGTTTTGTTTTTATTTATTTGTTACTGGGAGATGATAATTTATTTATCTGCAATATTTATTTCAACGTTTTTATTTTATTTTATAGAGGAGAGTTTTTTTTTGTTTGTGTGTACCGAATGCGTTCCGAAACTACTGGATCAATTATTTTAATATTTTTTTTCACCAAAAGATAGCTTAATTATCAGGAAGTAATATAAGCTATATTATTAATTCATCACGCCATGGCATACGGGAGCGGAGAAGTAACAAAAGACATATTTTAACACGGTGAAAATATTCTTGCGGGAGAAGTCGCGGACGGGAGCTAGTTTTATATAGATAGGAAAGGAATTACAGCAGGTAGCTACAGTACAATCAGTGAACCAATTTTCGCCTTTACGTTGTTAATATTATGGTTGAAAAGTAGCCAATTCCATTGTCCATTCCTCAGTTGTACATTGTCGGTACACACAACATATTATTATACACACCCAAGCAATAATACACATACAAACAACGGTACTCATATCACATATCATATAACCCACTTAATATCAATGCATTGCAAAATAATTTAATCAATTTCGTACCATTGTGGTATTATCGTACCTCATATTTATTAATTAACGTGACAACCCATCCTTTTGTCCCGATCATAATAGGAATTATGAAAGGTATGATTAAACGACATATAACATACCTATCTATTATATTCGTAGATAGGAGTCTCTTTAATTGAAATACTGTCTGGTCTTGATACCTGTACATCCTATTGTTATAATATATTATACCAATCCTTCTAATATAATTACTATATTAATATATTAGAAGGATTGGTAAATATACCGGCGAACTGTGGGTGTACATTGGTTCACCTCTGCCTAAGCCTTCGGAGAATACAGGCGTGATGGCATGATGGTATAATTATTATATTAATATATTTAATATTATAAATGCGAAAGTTTGTGAGGATGGATGGATGTTTGTTACTCTTTCACGCTTAAATGGCTTAACGGATCTAGATGAAATTTGGCACTGAGATAGATTGTAGTGTGGAATAACACATAAGATACTTTTTATCCCGGTAAAATGTACGGTTCCCGTGGGATAATATATCAAATTTGAGGCGGGCGAAGTCGCGGGCAGAAGCTAGTTAAACATCAATTCACTGTTTTATAAAACAGTGGATTGACTCATAAATAAAATCAAGCAATCCTAAGACAATTTGAATGTCAAATAGATTTTTCAATAACATGCCAAATCCAGTCAGTTCTGGTAATGAAAGATGACAATGACGTCACCGCTGTTATCATAACAAACCATAATCCTCATATTCAATTAATCCACCGAACCATTTCTAACTCTAATACGATTTGCAGCCTAGCAGGAGACGCAGTGTACTGCAATTGAAGCGGATAAACAAATGCCCCGTACATTCGTAGTCTGGCGGTACATTCAGACACAAAACAGATGAGCACAGAAGGCTTGTATGTTCATATAACGAGCGGATAGGCGAGCACAAACAGTTTGAAAGAAGAAACAGTTTGAAGAAGTTTTGAGTTTTGAAATAGTTATTGTAAACGACTCGTGGCACACTGGTTCCGATTTTGAATATAGTGGACTTAGGACCCAAGGTCAATATTTCGCGCTGAAAAAATTCATGCGATCAGATAAATTAACGCCCATCAACGTTTGTTCTAGCAGTTTTTAAGGAATGGTTTACTTTTGCGAAAAAAAAATCATGAAAAAAAAAATGTATGGAGCAAAACTGAAATATTGATTTTTCTCGAAATGTTCAAAAGTGTTAGCAATGAAACCTTATATATGTTATTGCATAACACTTATTGGATCATTACACATAATTTTTTTTCGCATACACTTGCAGCCTTGGCCGAAATAAGCATCGGAACTTTCAATGTTTTTACTCCAGATTTTTGTGACAATTAAAGGTTTTTACTAATTTATAGTCACATAATATATGTTTTTAATATAATAAGTATTAAATATTCATTATTTCTTGACTTAGAATGATTTTGAAAAATATATAAATTATAAAAATAAAACCTATTTTACTTCTTAGTGGTTAGCACTGCTACTCAAAGTGCAGTTCGTGGCCGAATAACGCATTGCCTGCTCATTTTCCCCTCCCAATACCTAATATTGCTAGCTCTTTAATTTTCTACTATTGCTCTCTTTCATTCTCTATTGTTCTTTCTCGTTACGACCACTCCACTTGCGCACTTATGAATCAAATAAAAAGGCGGAGCTCCTGATGGAGCGTGTTATTAGAAATCCAACACACCTGGAAAGTTTACCGTGAAGAAAACTACCTACTCGATCATGGCTGATTTTAGTGCTTACATGGACATTTACGTGATTCTACGAAAAGGGGACCTCAAGGACTACAAACGACTGCATTAAACAATTTTGGACTGCATTTTGCTTGAAATAGAAGATTCTGAAAAAAAAATTCAATTTTGCAAGATCTCTCACTGTGAACTTAAATCGTCGATGGACCAAAGCACACAGGGTGCAAAAAACATTCGTGGAAAAGCTTATGAGCTAGTTAGAAACAAGAGTTAAGTGGCCTGAATGTGAATCTGTGAATCACTCCCAAATTTTTGAAGAGACCGAAAATTTGGATCGTCATTCCACAGAAGAAGAAGCAGCTGCTCAACCCTTTGCATCTATTAGCCAGATTTCTTGCTTTCGCTGCTTCTCCTGACAAAATTCCGATAGGAAGGCAAGAGTAATGTTTGCATAATGTCAGCGCCATGTATCAGCATTTTGTGTAAGCTGGAAGACATGTTGTACCAGGGGTAGTGATGTACAAAGAGCTCAGCAGTTTCCTTGCAGTATCCATGGAATCCATCGATATTGACAGCCTGTCCAGAAGATAACACTTGTAGTATGACTGCGAAATGTTTTATCAAATCGGCATCAATCCTCGTTATTTGAGCTGTCTTTTTGTATTCCCGAAAAAATCTTGATGGCTTTGGATTGTTTCAAATAACAACATTTCTGGCCTCTAGTTTCAGAGGAACGAGGCTCATCTTGAACACAGAGCAGTCGTCGAATTCTGCCATTTCACTTCTTTGCTTGTAGTTGCTCTGTGCTGATGAACTATCAAATCCCCATTTGCTGGTCAGCTTCAAGTTTCCACTGGAAATATTTAAATCATCACCAATGACTTGCAGAATCCTTCGAGTTGTGACATCTAAAAGTACTTGTAGTTTCACCTTCGCTCCATCTTCTGAAATTGTAATATCTCTGGGATCTGGATAACACCTTTTCTTAGCCTCTAACAACTTGTGGTAAAACGGAAGCCATAACTGTTGTGACAATGCAGACCTTAAGGTGAGGTACTTCCACTTTGACAGATCCAATGAAGTAGTAAGGACCAAAACTTGATCTGCCTGCATAGTCTCCTTCATTTGTTCATAAATAAAAATGATTCGACATCTTCAACTCCACTTCTTCTTCTTTCTTCATAAGATGATCAACGATGCAACCAAGAAGTTCTTTCCCATTAGACTTAAGCATTGTGATAAAAGCAAAAGTCAATTCCTCTTCCGGATAGTCGAGTAATATACCCGATCGCCTTTTCTTCTGCTGGTTTCCCAAGTCTTAAATTGGCTTCCTTGATACGATGTCTGTGGAAGTGCCCATGTCACTAGTCGCCTTCGAAGTAGATGCAAAGGGTAAAAGCCATAATCGAGTAGGTAGTTTTCTTCACGGTAAACTTTCCAGGTGTGTTGGATTTCTAATAACACGCTCCATCAGGAGCTCCGCCTTTTTATTTGATTCATAAGTGCGCAAGTGGAGTGGTCGTAACGAGAAAGAACAATAGAGAATGAAAGAGAGCAATAGTAGAAAATTAAAGAGCTAGCAATATTAGGTATTGGGAGGGGAAAATGAGCAGGCAATGCGTTATTCGGCCACGAACTGCACTTTGAGTAGCAGTGCTAACCACTAAGAAATAAAATAGGTTTTATTTTTATAATTTATCTATTTTTCAAAATCATTCTAAGTCAAGAAATAATGAATATTTAATACTTATTATATTAAAAACATATATTATGTGACTATAAATTAGTAAAAACCTTTAATTGTCACAAAAATCTGGAGTAAAAACATTGAAAGTTCCGATGCTTATTTCGGCCAAGGCTGCAAGTGTATGCGAAAAAAAATTATGTGTAATGATCCAATAAGTGTTATGCAATAACATATATAAGGTTTCATTGCTAACACTTTTGAACATTTCGAGAAAAATCAATATTTCAGTTTTGCTCCATACATTTTTTTTTTCATTATTTTTTTTTCGCAAAAGTAAACCATTCCTTAAAAACTGCTAGAACAAACGTTGATGGGCGTTAATTTATCTGATCGCATGAATTTTTTCAGCGCGAAATATTGACCTTGGGTCCTAAGTCCACTATATTCAAAATCGGAACCAGTGTGCGTGGGTCTGAGCCGAGGGTTAACCGATCGAGCTTACCTCGGTGGTCATGTCCATCTATTTTACACCTATGTGCATAAGCACTAACTTAAGCCATCAGTCACGGCCATTAGATCTTTGACAGGCATCAGTTGCTGATTACGGGTAAATAGAAGCCTGAAAGTCTGACAATAAGTCGCAACAAGGGTCCAACCTACTTTGCTATCACATAATTATAAGTAGAAACAACAAGACTATCTAATGTAACCAGGATTTTGTAAAAACCTGATTGATAACACTGTGTCCGTGGAATTCCTTACACGTTCGTCTAATAGAGACCTACCTAAGTTTTGAATCGAGCAACTACCTTCAACTTTCTGACTCACTGATTCCTGGACAGTTCAAAAGTGCCTGTAAATGGTTGAATTGAATGAAATGCTTTAACTTTGACTTCAATGGTGTGTTAACCTTCTGTACCTGTCTCTTTAGGACTTCAGCTCCACAGATTCAACCCGACGGATGAATG
This sequence comes from Caradrina clavipalpis, assembly GCA_932526535.1. NCBI lineage: Eukaryota > Metazoa > Arthropoda > Insecta > Lepidoptera > Noctuidae > Caradrina > Caradrina clavipalpis. The sequence continues at coordinate 10,458,748 of OW052092.1, read as the reverse complement.
AGTTCGATCTCGATCGTGAGGGGATGTCTATTGGATCTGTTGATCTGTGTCGAACAATAGATGTTGTCGTTGCGTTGTATTGACTAGAGTTTTTTTTTCATTCAGACTGATGATAAATATTTTGCTGGTTTTTTTTGTTTGGAACTCTTTTTGCGCGCCGTGTTTTGTTTGTGGTGGAAATAGATTGAGTACATGGGGTGGGTAGTTAAAGCTAGTCACGGCAAGTACAGGTTAACAATACTTAAGGTTTTTGTCGTATTTATAGTATTATTATGGCAGATGTAAGTGACAACGGGAGGGAACACCCTAGAAAAAACTACCCTGACCTTATTGGTGAGGTTCTTCAAAAAGGCCGGCTGTGCAGTATTCATAACCGGCGTGCTAATATGACCAGATGCATGAACGTGGACGAGTCGAAAAGAGTGTATAAGGATTAAAGGATCGTAGCAGGTGTTCTGTGGTTTCTGCCTACCCCTATGGGAAAAAAGGTGTGAATTTATATATGCATGTGTAGTATAATGGTGCAATGTACAACCGCAGAGCATGACGTAATGTGGTAAACCGTCAGTCCGTCATCTACAGACTGCAGTTATGCCCTCCTTTACAGAACATTGCTCAAGTCCAGTTTGAATTTCAATAATTTAAAAATGTTTTAACATTTTAAAACATCTTTTACAAATGTTCCAACATTTTAAAATTTATGTTATAAATATTTTATGTTTTATATAAACTGAATGTTATTATTAATCAGAATACTGTAAGTATCTGCAATAGATTTTAAAAGACTGGCATACAATATCAGTACCTACAACAAAATGTGAACTAACCCCCTCAATCTACAGCAAAAGATAACAAGAATATAGAAACCACGGGCACACGAAGGGAGGCTGAGTGAAATTGACAGATTTATTTGCGTTCGATAAACCCGGGATTGCGACTGGCTGCATTTTTTACAACGCCCAACCCTACGCTCGACGGCCGGAATAAATTCATTGGAATCCTGAAAATTAGCTGCAGTTTTGTACAGTGGATTTTCACTCTCGCAGACTGAAGTATTTATTAGTTTAGCGTGCATTGTAGTAGGTGTTGTGGACCTATTCATCGCGATTGTGTCGTGTTTTGGGATTTAGTGATGCTCCATAATATTTTATCGATGTTTTTATTACGATGTAGGTAGAACAAATGACTATCACGGCTTAGTTTGGCCGATATTTTATTGATTTATGATTATGCTCGTTTCCGCTGTTCCGTTCACAAAGCGGTTATTGCGGGGCCAGTGTTCAGCTTTAAACGTTTATGGGCAGTTATGAATGTATTAAACACACCATCGCACACTAAAAATGCCACAAAAAAGCTACCTGAACCTTTCTGGAATATTTATCAGAAAAACACGGCAAAAATCCGTCACAATAGGTACGTGCGCTCGTAAAATTTCCGTTCCACCACAATTTGGTTTTAACACCGCGTGTGTACCAGCGTTGGTCGTCGCAAACCACGTTACGGGCGGCACGGTGCGGTAAGGAAGCGGTAATTTCCCCTGAGATGCCGCGTATCGACGGGCCAGCCTCAATTGTTGTCACAACGCTCTTTAATGCTCGTGGACACAGTGCTCCGACGGTTGATGAACGGAGTTGCGTAAATAATAAAGCATTTTTCCGCTCGCAATCCCTTGTGGAATAAGAAATATGTACTCACTGAGATTACAGTTGGATATAGCTTTGCTGCACCGGGATTTCATACTGAAATTGACTGACAGAGAAGGGCTACTGTATTATTCTGGAATATGTCACATATTAAATGAAAACGGAGTGGATTATTGTTGTTTTCTTTTTCAATTTTCTTTGTGTAGGTAGTCTGTTACTGAAATGTCTGTTTACGATGTAATATATTTTATTTTTAAGATTTTAGTAAAAAGCAATTCAATATTTACAAAAGCTCTTATTTCTTAAAGTCCTATAAAAGATAAAATAATGATCTTGTCACTATTTCGTCCGAACCTAGGTACCTACGAACTTCACAAAAGAAAATGGCATCTGCTTTTCAGTCTGCAAGAGCTGTTAAAATCAGCGTAGAGGAACAAAATACTGTAAAAGTCATATAACGTAGTTTAAAATATTCAATTTTTAGTATTGTAAAATTTTATGGTAAGTATTTTATGTCTTCAAGACTGAATAAATGGTCGGACCAATAAATCATAGGTAGGTAGGTAGGTATAGGTGTTTTAAAATTACAGTTTCATCGATTACCTACTAGTCCGTGAATGTCCGTGATATTTCAAAAACTAATTGTTTTAACAAAATACAGTAATTGCTTACAATAACCCAAAATAATAAACCAATCCTTATATTCATGTAAATTTATACTAATTACTAATATTATAATATGAAAAAATGTATATGTATGAATGTAACCAATAAACTAAAAAACTACTGACCGATTTCAAACATTCTTTCACCATTAGAATGCTACATTATCCCTGATTAACATAAGCTATATAACATCACGCTACGACATTCGAGAGCGGAGCAGTAACCAAAGACGTAACTTAATGCGGGTGAAATAAGCCAGTACTAGTACTAGTGCAATATAAATATGAAACTTTAACAAGATTTGCAAAGTAGTCGTCTCGCAATTAGAATAAACAAACAAACAGACAAATGCTTTTGCATTAATAGCACTTGTCGCATTACTTAGAACTTACTATGTAACATAGAAACTTGTTCCTAGTGTCAGTGTGTAGATAAGAATCTAGTTCAAATTACGGTTATAAGTCTGCCGAGTCTCTTGTAAAATAGCTACGATTAAAGCTCCGAGGTTTTTATGAGAAACTAGAGACTCGCCCCGGCTTCGTATGGGTGCAAATATCTGACTTTCTTGGTGGACTTTTTAAATAAAATCCTTTTATAGGTATTATGTTTTTACCTAAAAATCGGTCGGGCAGTTTACATTTATTTTTTGTTATTTTGTCTTTGAAAAGATACAGTTACAAATCAATCAAAATGTGAACTAAGGCATGAAAATGATTTTCAAAAAGATTTTTTTTTACAAAAAACAGATTAATCCGTTCCTCTGAAGTTTTGAATTAAAACAGTACCGGAATTTTTATAATTTCAAATAATTTGATAATTTTCAAATCTGATGGTATGGTATAACCTACCCAATTATAAGGAAAATAACAAATGAGCTAATAAATGTGATCAATTTTATAACTTTAGAAAACAGTATCACACTATCGTATCACGCTGCATGTCACTCAATTACTTGACATTATCTCAAACTCTTTTATTTTTATTAACTAAAACAACTTCAAGAACTTAAAAAATAAAATGATAATAATTATCATATCGTACTGTCAAGCATGTATCTTTATAACATTGTGTACAGTTTTCTAGTAAGAAAGCAAGTTCTGTTATCGTCTAAAACAGGGATTCTCAAGCTTTTATCCCCTTATAGATTATTAAAATTTTTTAAACAAAAATAGAATATATTTTTTTGCAATCCATAAAATAATCAAATTCGTCAGAGGTAACATAACCCCCCCTTTTCCATTACCCCAAATCAATCAAACAATCAAACCCTTCATATGATATGAGAGGTTTGACACCTGTCAAACCCTAATATCTAACTGAAGAACAGACCCACATGAATAATGTTTAAAAAACCCTGGTCGACAGAAGCAAGTACGTAGGCAAGTAGACAGGCTAGTGGGCTAGTGGGCGTTCCACTATGCTACCGTGATAACGCCAGTAGCGCTGTCTTGTTTTATGAACAATCTCTGTTTGTTTGGTAGGTACTTGGCAACTCTAGTTTAGTGGGTCGTTTTTTTGGGCTTACAGTGTATTGAAAGATCAGGGGTGGTAAAGTAGATTTTTATTGATTGAGTTAGTATTGTAAATATATTTTGTGCACTACACTTGCTTGCAATGTTATTTTGCATCTTGTTATACTTTGATAGCAACGTGAAATTTTTGCTGGACGACCAATAGGTATCTACTTTTTTTCCTGAAAATTGAAGTACAAAGTATTAATCTATATTCAGGCGTCATACGATCTGTAGGTTTTTCGTTCATCGCCAATGTCATTCAAGCTACGTCCGCGTAGCCTGAACGACAGTAGCGATGTGGTGGATTTTTCCAGGACCCTGCAATACAAATATTTTTTTATTTCTTTCGCACACAGTACACCACCCTTTGTCTGAATTTCGAACTAGTGTTGACAAGGATTTATTCAATGTATTTATTAGACATTAATATTTTCGAAATAGTTTGAATTTTACCATTATCATTACCTATTGAAAATATTACAAAAAATACAAAAAAAAAACGTTTTGCTTACTTTAAAATTAAGTACATAATGGAAGAAAGAATAAATATATAACTAAGAGTAGCAACTTATCTATGTATGGTGAATTCTGATTTTTAGAAAATTCGAACTTGGGTTCTGAAAAAAGGGAGATTGAGTTTGAGGGACTGAGCTACATTTACAAGTTCCTTGTTCCTTTCAAAGCACCTCGAATCATCAACGAGGAACAACCATTTGCACTTAGGTGTTTTTAGAAATAAATTAAGATTCACACATATCTTATCTGATATTCATATTTTGTTTTTACTTAAGAATCCACAGTTTCACGTCCGTATAATAAACGCGTTCATATCGTGAACGCGACTCGTAGTGGGGAATTTCACAGAGCCTTCACCGCTTATACTGCCACCTGCGAAAATGATACTGTATTAGGGCACGAGATCAAAAACCAACCCTATTACAGTTGCAACACGAGTGAATTTTGTTAAGCAAGTAACAATTAATATGAAGCCACGGCTATGAATTTGTGACTGTTGCAAGAGGACCTAGAGGTATCTATAGTATTATTGGAGTTGCTTGAATAACTATCAAGTAGTAAGTATAAAGTTTAGTGCGGTATAATAAAGCATGAGGTGTTTGACCTTTAAGTGAAATGCCAAGTTGGTAATGGGGGCCATAATGCTGGGTTTAGTTTTATTTATACAAATTGAAAAGGAGAAAATGTTTTATTTATTAGGTAGTTACCGCCTTTTCACACGCTAAGGTCGTTGAGTTGCTGGCGCCAGTATAAAACACCTGGTTAGTGCAACATTTAGACGTGCCCGCATGCGGGACCAACTACCGGTAGAAGCCACCTATATTTCTACTACGCAAGTTGTGGTTCAGCAGTTATGGGCAAGAAAAAATACAACAATTTAATGTGTTAAAAAAATTGCATTAAGTTCTTTTTGTTGTACAAAGTTGAAATAAATAAATAAAAATATTATCTATTTCCTTATTCTCACTCCTAAACCTACCAAGCCTAAAGCAGAATGTTCAGTAAAAACAGTTGACAATCTCCTTTACAAAATAAACTTTGTTTAGTAAGTAGTTGCGCTATTTACCTAGAAGTGACGGAAAACACCGTGACTATTTATATGAATGACTATGTAGTAATAATAATACTAGCCTATTAATGTCCCACTACTGGACCAATTCCTTTTCTCATACATAAATATATTTCAAACTTATATCAATTACAAGTCTAGGTTTCCTCATGATGTTTACCTTCACCGATGTCAGTGATGTCCCAGATAAACTTAGAAAGTACACATTAATTGAAAGAGTCATATTGGTAATTGCTCGGTATCGAGTCTTGAATCTCATACATAAGTGACGGGCGATTATTGAAGTCAAGTGGCATTTAAAAACTCGCCTAGGGCCCGAATATATATTTTTTCGAGATGGGTAAGCAAAATCGATTCAGTAGTTTTTGAGATAGGGAATTTTAACCGTTTTTGCTCTGTTTTTTATTTTGCTCTCTTTTTGGAAATCTATGGGGGAGGCCTATGTCATGCAGTGGACGTCCTGTGGCTGATATGATGATGATGATGATGAAGCTCTTGGCTCTATTCTTGGTCAAAGGTGACATAGACAGAGTCTACGATGGAGTGAGCTTACCCAGAAGAAGCCTGTTCACTCTAACTTTGAAGATATTAGGGTTAAATGCGTTCGGAAATACAGACGCAGGTATATAAATATACAGCCTATTTCTTCCCACAGAAAGTGGGCCTATCCCAGTACTGGGAACATTATAGGCCGATTAGGCACTTCCAGTAGGTTGTTAATTTATCTTTGTATTGTTGGTTTTGTTGTGATTAAACAACTTTGTTGATAACATCGACTTAAAGCAACTGCTGACTTGTTTCAAAATAATCTTGTTCTGTATCTTTGACTGTTGCTACTGTTGCTTGTTTAACTATTTTCACTGAATGAATAAATACTTAATTATATTGCTTAGTGATCGAATTAAGATTGTGACGTTTGAGAAAATATTTTCGACAGCGCGGTGCTGTGGGTTCCATACAAAAGTAGTTGTATATTTTGATTAGACTAAGTAATTCAACTCGTTTAAATGGGGTTTTAAGATGGGAAAAGGGAACTAATATCTAATCTTGTGGTTAGTCTGATTTTTGTCAAATTGGAAGCCTTATTTTAAAATGAGACACAGCAATTCAAGAAACCAATAAAAAGGTAGTTAGTATGTTTTTTTCTTAAACGTTAGTCAGACATAAGATTTGGGCTTTACACATTGATAGTGCTTGTTTTCAGGCTTTTGTTTTTTTATATTGTTGTACCAGGAACTTTTTTTAATAAATATTCTAATAGACTTGCGTTTGACCAACTCACACCAGAACTGCTTCTAAGGCGGAACTTTTGAACAAAGCAAAGAGCCTATTTATTCTTAATCATAAAAAGTATACTTAATTCATAAATATTTACTATTATTTGGTGTATATTTACACAGTTGTCATATTATACGTACATGTCATAACAATTAAATGATATTGTACTACAAGTATAATGCTTCGTTTTCAATTTTATAATAGCCGTTCTTCTTATTATCGTCTATGTGTTAGACTACAAGAAAATCGACGGCGTAACTAAAGTGCGAGTTAAAGTATTTTTTTTTTCTAAATTTCTAGTTATGTTATTTTTCTGTGTATTTTCAAAACGAATGTATTCCTCGATGGGTTAGGCAAAAGTGTACCAATGTACACCCACAGTTCAACGGTATGTTTAGGTTCCATGTAATAGGGGGGAGGCCTATTATCATTAACCGTTACAAAATTCTAACTCCGAGCTGCTACTGAGAATTTCATAGTAAAACCCAATAACACTTTGCTCGATCTGGGAATCGAATCCAAGACTTCTTAGCGTGTAGCGTAGATAAATAAATTACTGCACTAATAAACATTTTAATGCATGTAAAACACGCGTTCACATAATTCGCACTTAAAACGACTAGTTTTCGCCAGAACTCGTTGATGTAAAGCGTATTCGCTCGCCAAAACCTTGTCAATAGGGATGATAAAATTTGATGAGGCTCCGTGCCTGCCTCGTAGGTCTAGGGGCGAACACTCATGTTACTGTCACGACGTCCAATCGAATTTTAAAGTGTTTGCTACTGCACCGCAAAAGTGTCAGTCAAGCTGTTAATTTTAAAAATCCAATTTTAACTTTGCCGGAATTTGTTGTGAAGTGAAAAATTGGCCGTACAAACACTTCAGTAAAGTGCAGTGATAGAATTTGGGAAAAATTGTTTTGAAATAGAAATGAGCTTTTAGAGCGTGGAGCGTTTGTTGTTTATTTTTGATTTTTGACTGGAAATTATATTTCTAAGTACGTGTTATTTTTTTATAGAATCTATACTTATTGATTAATATGAATATAGTATTTATAAATATGAATAACAATCATCATCATCATCATCATCTGCCTAGCCTTTTCCCAACCATGTTGGGGTCGGCTTCCAGTCGAACCGGATGCAGCTGAATATCAGTATTTTACATGGAGCGACTGCCTATCAGACCTCCACAACCCAGTAATGGGTAATACGATACTCTTGGTAAGACTGGTTGTCAGACTTTCGGGCTTCTGACTAACAGTAACGACTGTCAAAGATCTACAAATGACAGCCGGGACCAACGGCTTTACGTGCTTTCCGAGGCACGGAGGAAACTCGCTATAGTAAATGGTCACGCATCCACAGACCAACCTCGGCAAGCGTGGCTTAACCCGGAAGATCGGTCTATGCGGCTGTAATTATTTAGCCACGAGCTCCTATATGAATAAATATGAATAAAGTATTTTAATAATTGAATATTAGTTTAGAAGCGACACAGTTTGCGTAGTGGCTGCTACGTGTCGCGAGAACAGTTCCTTGACAGAACAAAAAAATATTGTATGGCCTACAGAATGTTAAATCGGGTCTAGCTATTTGTGTATATTGTGAATTTATATATTCGTAAACGCATCCACAACACAGTGCATACAATAATTAAAAACAAAACTGGTTTCAAAAATCGAATCAATTCAAAAATAGAACAATTAAAAGAATACATTAAGGCATCGTACGAAAAATGTACCGAAAATGTTAGATACTTCAAAAGCTTCAAATACACTAACATTAACGGAACTACGAGAAACCATTGTTGACTATCACGGAGGGTCCCTGTTTGTTTAGGTAACTAAGTTTGGCCCCGACCCCAGTTCATTGACCAACTATTTAACTTTAGACAACATTGGCCTCCGAAGGACACAGTCATGTCTAATGAACCTAGTTCGGACATGTTGCCAAGTTAATTGGACTACAGTATCTAGAGTCCTAGACAATACTACGGCACTTCGAGTTTTGGACGGTCACGTAGATATGAGGAACTGAGATAATGTATGTTTCTTTACAATTTAATTGCATATACCCAACTTAGTCCGCGTAAATGTCGATAACTGCAGAGCTATTTTTTTGGAAAACTAATTCTTTTTCTAAAATAAAAAAGGTTAAGTTACTCCTTAAAACATCAGCTATATGCAAGTAAAAGTCTTATCAGAATCGTAGCCTGTAGTAGTTGCTCTTTAGAACACCAACTGTTTCCTGTCAAAGCTCCGTCAAAATCGGTCCAGCCGTTTGGGAGATTTGCCGGAGCAGACAGACGGACAAAATAAAAGTATGTTGGTACCGTATATACTTTCATCTGCATTTAGTAAAAAGCTGTTATTTTAAACTAACAAACAGACGCTTTTATTTATTTGTATAAGTAGCTCGTCTCATAAATAGCTGATTATTATTCAATCCATGAATTATTTATTATATTAATATTTTGATTGTCGCCATAAGCCACGTGAAGCGATTTGTCAAATCTACATAACGCCATTAATATATTTCGCAAGTCGCCGACACAATCTTCAGCATACAAGTGTCTGAGCCGGGAGTCGAACCCACGCACCTGATTTGCAACGTCCCAGAGGCACTAGTAGGTGGAGCGGCTCAGTCACCTAGCGAAGCCTAGCGGTTATTCTGTTATGTTTATGACATGATATTGTGTTGGTGAGAGGAATATATCTTTATTCTAACGCACTGGTTCTATAGTGCAGTTTCTCAAAAAGACTTACCAAAAGCATATAGTTAAGGCCTTTCATCGCGTTCGATACTGGGCAATTACCAATATGACTTTTAAAATTTTTACGTGTATTCTTATTACATCGCGAGGAAACCTGGACTTTTTAACATATATATAAAGTTGAAATCGCCAATGCGCCTTGAGTACCTAAGCGTGATGAATCAATGCTCATGCCTTTCCTGTATGAGAAGAGGCCTTTGCCCTGCAGTGGAACAATAATAGGCTGGCATTATTTACACCTATCATTATTTTTTCAGTATTCAAAGTATTGGACCGCAAATGTGTTATTCCTAAACGAATGGGACACCTGTTCTCGTGTCCTCCGTGCCCGAAGTGATGGACGCTACTGCTGGTGCCAAACTCGTGGCTAAGACCGTGGCCAAATCAATATTGAATGCTATTGATAAGCCGCATATAAAGAAAGAGTATTCAGTATCTGTTGAAAGCAGCTAAGTGACACTATGATCATAATTAACATCAAGGACTTAAGAATATAATTCTATATTAAGTGTAGAAAACGCCTTGAGTTTTGATTGATATAAATCTGAAATCGCCAATACCCCTTGAGCAAGCTTGGTGTGTTCATGTTTCTGTATGAGAAGAGGCTTTTTCTCTGCAGTAGAATAGTAATAACCAGAATTTTTTTTTGTAGCTAATCCAGATGCGACAGGATTTTCAGCAGTTTTTAGCCCGATTTAAATACGTATATGCAATTCTACATGCTACCAGTCAGGCTGTCTATTCCAGGCAGTCGCTCCATGTAAAACACTGGTATTCAGCTGCATCTGGTTACAATGGAAGCCGACCCCAACGCAGTTGGGAAAAAGGCTAAGCAGATGATGATGCAATTCTACATGCTAAGAGGCATACGTGTTTATTGTTGAATCTTCATCAGTAATTTGTGAAAGATTTGCTTTGCAGATATCAAATCTCGATCTGATACTTTACACCTTAAATTGTACACATTTAGACATCAATCTCCTAATCCTAGATCTTCACATATTATTATCTTGACGCAAGAAATCAGCAACAACAGAATACTCCCGCAGATATTCGGCGTGGGATGGTTACGTCAGTAAGATCATGAGTTTCTGCATTTCTTATTGCATATCTAATCGTAGATATGAATAAATTCATCAAGGTATCAATGCGATATTTATTGCGTCTGGATAGGCGATTATTGCGACAGTATTGTATCGACGAAGTTTTGTTAAACTAGATTGATTGATTTTGAAACTGGGCAGGTCGACAACTACTTTCGATTCAAGTAGGACACTGGTATTTGTGTAAAGTCAAGTAAACAAGATTCTGAATGTTGTTTCCAGTAGGTAATTTATTGCTTTGAATTTCTTGCCAATTCTTTTCCTATGATAAAAATGCACTTTGGACTCGGTGACGATTATATGGTTTATAATAATACTTTTACCTGTATGGTCTATTTGAAATGGATGATTTGATCTTGAGCCCAATTGTCAAAGGCACTCTTATACAATGTTTATCGAAATTTATTTTAAAATACCTACAACTAGAAATAGGCTTTATTTTGTTCAACTGAATGTTTAACACAATGTAAAGTAATATTTTATGTATAACGCATGAAATATTATAAAACATTTATTTAAATTCTTGGAAGTGATAACTTCATCAAATTCGTTTTTCTTGTAAATAACGTTCAAACGTATATTTTGTTGGTCTAATCTCAATAAATAATTTGACTTTGTAAAAAGACGACAAGGTATAGGTACTATTCGAATGTCCTAGAAACTTTTCGCAAAATAAAAACCGTTTTAAAAATGGACAAAACTGTCACTTGTAACGTTCGTTGCAGATATCTCCTTTTTTGTCCTACATTTTATATGTTGTTGCTGTAGCAAGGTTTCAGCGTCAAGTTTTTCAAGACGACAACGACAAGTTTGTTTTACTTATGCACGTCTAGGGACGCTTGAAATCGAGGTAAAAAAGTTTTTTCAACCCTGCGGGCATTTGTAAGATCGCTAACCTGCTTGCGTTGCAAAAAAAGAGGACATTGTCCTTTAAGAATTAAATGCAAAGGTTGTGTTTAACTCTGGATTTCTACCTATGTCAACTGTCTTTTTTTAGTCTCCTACTTTGCCTGTCTTAGTTCCTTTTTGGTCATCCTTAGAGATCTTCTCTGAAAGTCTGCCAGTCAGACAAAAACCACTCGGTGTTCCTTCCACTACCTTCGGCCAAGGAGTGGGAGTCGCCTGTTCATTAATCCTTACCTCCGAAATTTATTGACCCGCCAGCTGTTTAGGCGGCAGTCGTCACCGCAAAGCTCACCGCTCATTATAACAGCACGGGTCCAACATATCAAATAATTGGCCAGTCAAGTTAGAGCTTGAGGTCTTGGTCTTGGGTTCGATTCCCAAGTCGAGCAAAAAGTGTTATTGGGTTTTTCTATGAAATTTTCAGTAGCAGCTCGGAGTTTGGAGTTGTGCCCGGTTAATGGCGATAGGCTCGCCCTCGCCTCCTTTTACATGGAAGCTTAAAACATACCGGCGAACTGTGGGCGTACATTGGTACAACTCTGCCTAACCCTTCGAGGAATACAGGCGTGATGGTATGTAAAAAAAGTTGACAGCTAGCGGGCAAGCGCGCTGGCAGCAAACAGTTTGCAATTTTTCGAGGCAGTATAAAAGTCCGCAGTTCCTTTTGAAAAGACGTGCAAAAAACGCAGTCTCTGGACTGCATCTGTCCGGATAACGGAGTCACCAAGTCAGCCTCCCGAAGTTTAATATGGCCCCAACTTCACAAATACCAATGTAACCATACAATGTCGAATAACTTTACGAAAACGTTAATATTAACAAGGAATATTAATTCCGTAAGTGCACTAAAATCGTATATTGCCTCTTTTATAGTTCATTGTTAGCGTTTATGGCCACAATGAGGGTACTTCACGTAAGCTGTAGGTAATATTCGAGTTTGTTTCGGTTGAAAATTCACTGAATACCTGCATACAATAAGTATTACAATAACATCTGAGTGTGTAGCGATTGTTGTGCAAAAATGCTTTTGTTGTTGCTGAAAGAAAAACCGCACGAAAAGCTTTCTGAAATGTATGAGAAAATTCATTGAATACCTACTAGTTTTGGAAAGTGTGTTGGATCTCATGTGCCATGGTCCTTATAAAATACTAGCTTCTGTCCGCGACTTTCTCCGAATTATTCCAGAGTCCTAAATAATCAATTCATCCGCCGATCCTCACAAATTATAGTGTAGTAGAAAACAGTAGGATTGAACATACTATGGGGGCAGTTATTTTTTGTCCAATTATTTTCTCTTCAAGATTTTTTGTTATCTTAAATAGGTAAAGTACTCAAGTGGCATTGTTGCATACTTGGGCATTGGAAATTATCTTGCTTTCTATAAATATGTAGTTACAGCATTTGAATATTCCAATTTTTGTAAATGGTAATCACTCAAGCATTGTCGAATTCACCAGCTCCGTCAGGGTTCCGACAGTCTGGTCAAATTAAAAAAAACTAAAGATACATAAAATTCTTCTTGAGTCACCAACAAAAACAAACCATCCCTCTTTGATATCAAGACAATTTTATAGCAACCAGTGTTGTGCCATCAGCGTAACTCGGCACGAGTAATTTCCTTACTGTATATGTAATTAAAACTAAGCGTGCTATATGTTACCACTGGCACGAGAGAGACAGCAAGAGGAAGAAAGAGAGGCGATACTTAACGAGGGCTAAATTATATTTACTTGTGCAGAATACATGATGGTGGAAGTTTTAACACGAGTTCTGTACGTATCATTCAAGACGAGTATTTCAGTTCCATTCTGCTCATACCGGTCGCTGGGATAACGAAGTTCCTGTTTAGAATATTGTTCGTGTTTCCTTTGATAATATCCTGAATTAAATATTTGTATCTGCTTAGCTGACAAGTTGTTTATGTCTGTTTATGAACAGCTCTGTATTATGTAGTTGTGATAATGGTCTTGTTCAAGATGTTTATTTGGGTAAGCAAGTTTGAGCGCAGTTTCTGCATTTCGTCGTTACTTTGGTTAAGGATTGAATTGGATCTGGATTTGGTTGTACCGGTTTGGATTTAGAATATTTGTGAGGATTTGGCAATGTTGCAAATAATTTTAGATACTAGACAAAATTATGGACGATTTACATAATAATAATGTGGTCTGAAATGACTGGTTCTATGATTACACCAATTCATCGACCAAAGGAGTGTATAGACACATCACATAGCCATTGTCTACGCATACTCAGTAACACTGATTTAAACTAAGTAACACTGAGTAATAAATATTGATATCATTGTCTATAGTAACTTACGTTAAATTTTAGGCTAATTAATGTAATGGGTTAAAAATTTAGTAGGGTTACGTTGACGTTCGAAACTCGTATTTTTAGAAAACTTAAAAATGTTGGAACTTTTACCTACCATTTATTCTCACCTAAACATTCGTGATACAGTAGTGCGATTCTCTAAAATGCAAACTCGAAAACAAGTCTCAATAAAGTGATCGCGCTCACTTCGATAACGAACCAACTTGTCATTGGTTTAGTATTCGTTCGCCGTGGTGACGTCACCGGGCGTGATCGTGTTTAACAGAATACCATTTTGTAATCTCACTGCGGATTCAGCTTTCGAATTACGAAGTGAGGCTTAGAGAATCACACTGCTGATAATATTTTGATTTGATTTTCGATTTTCAATCTAGTAAAATAAAGTTCAAAATTACCATTGTAAAAACTATTCAATATTGCCTACGCTGATAACAGAATTAAACCCCAACATTACGCACATAAATACAATAATCAACTCAAACTGCAAAAAGGTTAAACTGATCAGAGACCTGTCGATAAATCTTTCAGCTTCATAAATCGAAAATTTTAAAACGTTTAACATGCGACCCTTTCGTGTTTAAATTAATGAAAGATGATTCGATCGATGAAATGCTTTAATGGACTATCAATATGCATTAAGTCTACCTGGTCCGTATCCGGACCCATTACTGGGGATTACAATAGTGTAAGCTTGGTGATATTAGTTCCGAATCACATTACAGTATTGAGTAGCTGATATATTGCCCAAATCTGTTTGTGTATTAGGATTTATATTGTCCAAATTATTTTCTGTGGCAATAAAGTGTTATTTCTGGGATTAATTTGAGTAATGTTATTGTTATTATTGAAGTGTCTTTTGGTTGTTCTTTTATTGTTGTTTATGGATTGTTGTATTTTTATTTGAGTAGGTTTTGAGAGATAAGACTAAATAATGTTAATGGGCTTAATATTGTTTTCTATTCTGTGTGTCGGTTATTCGAAGGGCATAATTTTCTTTACGAGAGGCCTAGTTCATAATTATCAGCGTAGGACGTCCACTGCTGCACTGGACTTCCCATAAATTTAAAAAAGGATAGGTTTAAAAAAAAGTCTCTAAAATAAAAGCCTAAGTTACTTCTTATGACATCAACCATCTGCTAGTGAAAGTCTCATCAAAATCGGTCTAGCCATTTCGGAGATCAGCGGAAACAAACAGACAGATATTCATAATTTTGGAAATTGGTTTAAACATTCACGATAGGTAATGAGCATTAAGTAAAAAGCTGTTATTTTGTCATTACAAACAGACACTTCAATTTCATTTATTTGTTTAGATATAGTGACATTACAACCGATTGAGATCACCTTGGTAATCGTTATGGCTCCTCCTAATACCCCATTGAGCCGTAACGCGTAGCCGTGCAATAGTTGTGGTAATGGCCATTTAACCCCACCGGCTGTATTGTCACACACTATAATGGGTGGAATCTACAAGGCCTAGATAATGTACGTCTACTGTTAGTGGTTAAACTTAGATTTGTCCAGATTTGACCCCCAATTTAAGGATTTAAGTGACTGTTCTTTAAAAAAATATGTTTGTTTTATGATACCTATCTCTTTTGATAAAAAGTGGCAATAGCTACTTGGTACAGTCATACAAAAAGTGGCAATAGCTACTTGGTACAGTGAAGCTACCCACGCAGCCCGTTCGTGTTTAAATAACATTGATGTTTCCATGACAAAATAAATTTATAAGGCATTCCTCATGGTTGAAACCTTTTTTAAAGGGATCTAATGGGGTAAACTGTAAAAAAATATCGAAATTAACTAATTAATTCTTTTTTATTGTTCAAAAACAAATGATACTTAAATACTACTACTCAGAATTTCATAACCTTTAACCAACTAATTCCTATAATAAACTCATAAAACTTTTCAATACACGCTTTTGTTCCGAGACACCCACAAATAACCTACATAGTAGGTAAGCGAAATATTTAGAAACTCGAAACACGTACAAGAGAGCGCCGCCGGATTAACTGGAGGACTAAGTTTACGCCCGCAAAGCGTTTCGTTCGGGAGTTGGTCTGACTTAGCACCCGATAGCCGGCTAAGTTATCCGAGTTAGCGTCTGCTAACTTGCGGTTTAAGTTCAATGGTATATTATTATGTTGTCAACCCCTGACGGCTGGCGATATTGAAGTTGGATGGGAATTTCTGTGTGTTATTTTTGTATGTCTATGGATTTTAAGTCGTTACCTTATGACTAGAGAGTTGAATTCTATTTGGAGCCTGTCATTTAACCTGTTTAAGAATAAGAGAGCAATTCATGTAATTAAAAAAACGTATAAAATGTAGTCAATCTCATCTCGGTGACGATCAATGTCAAATTGCAATGCGAACGTTATTTCCTAAAGATAATGCAAGGTTTTAATTGTTCTTAATTTATATCCTACAAACTACACTGTTAGCACCTTAGTACATACATACTTAACTGTCAGATTTGCGTCATAACACTCGCCACGGCCCTGGACCGCAACTAGGAGAAACATGGATAGGTTTTAATCAGTAAAACTGTAACCCTGCTTCGCCCAAAGCGGCAGAAGTCATAATATGACGATTACCTGTCATTAAAAAAAGTACATACTAGCTCAGCAATATTTCTATAAAAAACATGACATGGTTTTCTTTATTTGTCTAAAAAGATACTACCAGATATAAGAACAGCTGAAACTATCACTCGCACACTACTAGCTCAAATGACTACATACATAAACCATTGAATATGTGAGAGATTATTGCCCATAAACCACGAGGTGAGCGAAACAACGCCACTCTCTAGAAACGTAAAGTTATAATTTATTGAATGGGAATGAATTTCAATAGAATATGTATGCTCTTACAAGGTGTGGTCTGCTGAAATTATTTAATACTAGTTTCTTCCTGTGACTGAGTCAATAAAACATTGCATATGGTACTTACACAGGGGTTGTTGTACATTCGTCACATATTAAACTCGCCACGAAAAGAAGTATTTTTAAATTCGTCACAATTCTCACTATATTAATTTTGTTTGTTGTAAATTCGTCACATCACCGACGAACCAAGCGTTTTCAATGTCCTGTTCCTTTATAAGTGCTAATGCAGCACACATGACTAAGTGCTTTTTCTGTTCTATGCCATTCAGGTGTAGGTCATGTGCTTAACTGGCAAGAGCTTAATAGCGTGTGCAAGAGTATCTTTAATTTCGAGCGCTAAAAATCAATAATGTTGGTTGCTATCGCTACATCAAGATAAATAAATGAGGGTTTGTGTCAATTTTACTATAACCCTCATGCATCTGTGACGAATTTACACATATTTTAAATACATTGGACGAATTTACTTTCAATGTACGAATTTTTCAAAATGTGGTGAATTTACTTTGTGACGAATGTACAACAACCCTTACACAGCAATAAAGTAGATTCCTATCAGTGAAAGATTTATTGTAATCAGACTAGTACTTCCTAAGATTATCTATTACAGAAAGAAATAACAATCTTTGTAACGATACTATAGATTTGATAATTTTAAGCTTGGTTACCTGCTTGTGAATGTGGTAGGTACTTAAGTATAGTTTCAGAATAAAGAAAAAAATAAAGGCGAAGGTAGGCCTATTAACCCTGCGGGTTGTTCGAAAGAGATACCGCGCCCCCGGAACGCAAAGGGCACATGAAGGAACATAGACGGGTTTTAGTCAGTAAAAGTCTGACACTCCCTCCCGCCCCGCCCAGGGCGGGGGAAGTTATTTGATGATTTCCCGTCTATAAAAAAAAAAAAAAATGGCCTATTAACCGGTTTGTTTGAAAAAGTGACTGCGACACTGAAATGCAAAGGGCATAAGGAGGAACACGAATGGGTTTTAGTCAGTAAGAGTCTGACACTCTCGTCCGCTCCGCCCAGGGCGCAAGAAGTCGTTTGATGATTTCCCATCCTTAAAAAAAAGGCACATTAACCAACCAGACAAGCTCCTTCATATCAAATATCGACATCTTCAATGTTACCATGTCACAAATACTGATTAAACGAACGTATATTCTTGGAACTACAAACCAGTCACACGACCAATCCATCCATGTTAAAATCGGAAAGACCCCATACACCTCAACAAAATCATGAATGAAACAGGACATAATTAAAATGACGGAAACATCAATGAAGACAATGCGGTTCTTTGACACATTGACTGAACTACATGACTCAACCCGGCCAATAAAACACAATATCGTATTCAAGAATATATTCAAATGAGAAAGCAGCAATTTGCTGAAAGTCATAAAAGTCGTCGCGAAGACAGAAAAGGCGCCGCCCCGTTCGGCATTCTCAAAGTGTCGGTGCATCTATTAAAAAGTTTAGGGCGTCTATTTTTGGCCTTGTCGCCGCTGTAGCGCCAAAGAATAATGTGACAACTTGTGGAGGTAACTTACATGGTATGTTGGCGCGAAAAATTGCAAGTTTGAACAATGTAGGTAACGTCTTGGGATTATGTTGGCAGCACTCGTGAACTTGGTGAAGGCTAGTTTGCCAACTTAATAAAGTTGTTTGATGTGGGGTACTTGAATTATCATGTTTTACAAAGATGCATATGAGACATTTTCAACTTTGTTTTTTAGATGGCAACGTATTTGCAGGGCCTCTGGTATTGCAGATAAGCAGCAGTGACTACTTAACATCAGGTAGGCCGTCGGCTTGATTGCCATCCAACTATATTAATAAAAAGCGCTATTCTTCAGAATGTAGATTGACAAGTCTTGAACATTATATTATTATAGTTGTAATATTAATACCTAGTATTAAAATGAAACATTATGAACGAATTTCTCGAAATTTTTACACCTAGTATAAGTTTTAACCTGCGCATAAATTTTGTATTTTTGACAGTTTTCCATATAAAACCAGTGAGACGATAATATTACTCCATGGGTAAAAGATTTATACTGGGTATAAAAGTTTGGTGAAATGAACATCCTAAAGAGAAATATTGAGAAAAATCCGAACTAATAAACTATTCATACTATCACAGACCATCACGCTTGTATATCCGAAGGGTTAAATAGAGGTGTACCGATGTACACCCACAGTTCGCCGCTATGTTTAGGTCCCGTGTAATAAGGGGGCGAGCCTATTGCTATTAACCGGGGATAAATGCTAACTCCGAGCTACAACTGAGAATTTCATAGAAAAACTCAATAACACTTTCTTCGGCTTGGGAATCGAACCAAGACTAGCAGTGCAATAATCAATATGTCTATTATTACTACAACAGTTATAAACTACACAAATAGAGATATACAGATCATTTAGTAGCTATTGATTTCATTTTAAAAGCTTCAGGAACAGAGCAATAAAAACAATATAACGAACATGTAACCAATCAAAAACAATCAATGGCAGCTGAGGGGAGAACACTGTTAATGGAGACGTCCGCACTATAAGTAGTTTTTAATATTTTTGGGATGTATCGCACAAAAATAGACTCACCTAAAATTGTCGAGGGTGCATTTTTTCTTTTCTCCATTTAATGTTGTCTCTATTTTTGTAGGTGACATATTTTAGATTTTTCTATTATTGTATCTTGTTCCTGTGTTAGTTTATTTTTTATTTCGTTTAAGGAACATATATACTTACATGCCATTATGCCTGTATTCCCGGAAGGGTTAGGCAAGTGTACCAATATACACCCACAGTTTGCTGGTATGTTTAGGTACCATGTAAAAGCAGTAGCAGCTCGGAGTTAGGATTTGGCAATATTCCCCTCTATTGCCAAATGCTAACTCCGAGCTGCTACTGAGAATTTAATAGAAAAACCCAATAACACTTTGCTCGACCTGGGAATCGAATCAAAGACTTCTAGCGTACCTTAGGACCACTAGGCTAATGGAGCAGTCATTCAAAGCGAGCATTTTTAGGAAAAACGAGAATAAGACTTCAAAAATTCCAGTTGTAGTTGCAACAATCTTAATAACTTTGTGATAAAGCAAACATAACAAAAATGAACAAACCTAATAGCTTCCATGCAATTCAAATCATGCTAGCACAAAATTACAATTTGCATGCAACTCAGAAACTTTGGAACTACTTTTTCAATTCACCATAGTTCAAGAACACGTCTGTAAAACTAACTAGGCGCAGACAACGCCGGCGGGGAAGTTTAAGCTGTAAATTTCAATAGCATGCAAAAGCCACAAATTTAGCCGTAACCAGTTTAAACCGGTTAAAGTTGGCTAAGTTGTTACTGTACCGCACAATAGTCTGACATGCCGTTCGCTACTTATTTGCATATTGATTTTGCACATGAAATATGGGACAGAGGTGAATGCATTTCCTTCTAGGCGGTGAAATGTCGTGGACTTACAGGTGTAGACTGCTCGCCTTGGGCTCTCGCGGGCTTTCTGGCGCCGGTAATGTCGGCAGCCGTGATCGATGGGGGCGACAGCCCTGTAATAGAATTGAGCCATTCATTAACTGAATTTGTCTTGAATACATACACATACATGCAGACATGCATATTTTTTGTTTAACTGCCCCTTGTTTGTTGGTCTCGTGGGGCAAGCACGACTGTTTAGCGTGAGGTTTTGAGTTCGACTCCATGGTCGGGTAAAAAGTGTTATTGGGTTTCTTCATTTGGAATTTCTCAGTAGCAACCCGGAGTTTGGAAGTTGGTGGTATGACACTCCCATAAGCAAAGCACGTAAAAGCCGTTGCTCCTCCGCCTGATCTCTCCCCAGTTTTGTCTCATTGGACTATGAGAGTTAGGGAAGAGGAAGTGTACCTTTGTTTGCGCACACACTTGTGCACTATAATATCTCCTGCGTACTTGGCTCGTCTGCATTAAGATTAGCTTCCGTGACCGAAATTAGTATGAAGAATACATTAAATTTTTTTGTCAGGGCAGGTCAATCAACTAAATTGCCTGCCTATTTCAGCAACAATGCACCGTTCTAAAATTACAATCAGTTCATTTTATTGGTGTTTACATCCAATAATTTCGGTATGAACAACTGTCATAAACACCAAACAGTTGCAAGCCCCAGTGTGCACTAGGGTCTACAAGAAATTCAAAGGTAGCCATTAACTAAATCGGTGTAAGGAACATGCATAAATATTACTTAGTCCTGTAATTTGAAACGTGACTTATGAATAAGTGTATTGTATGAGGTTTGAAATAGGTCTGAGTCTTTATAAATGGTGTGTAATAATTGTTGCATGGTGGTTAGAACGTTGCTCCGGCTATTCGTAGATTTGCGATCTGATTTCTATTATCTGAGATTATGGTTCAAATTCAAATTCAAATTCAAATTCAAATTTTTTCAAATTCAAATTCATTTATTCATTTTGTGAACATAGGTGATTACAGATGTTTTTCAATGGGTTAATGTACAGCCATGTCCCGCCTTTAGGCATACAAAATCAGTTATAGTGTTAGTAATATAAAATGTACGAGTATAAGCATGTCAAATTATCAAAATTGTGTCAATACAGTAGGGAAAATGTACATAAAATATAAAATAAAAAAAAATGTTAAATAATAATGTCAAAAGTACGGGTATATGCATGTCAAACTATCAAAATTGTGCCGATAAAGTAGTGAAAATGTCATGTAAGTATCAAAATAAAAATGTAAATCATAAATATTCATCAGAACTTGTCATCCATATACTCTTTGACTGAATAATATACCTTGTCATTTAGTAACTTAAGGAGCTTATTCTTGAATTCATTTTTATTCTTACTATTTTTAATATCACACGGTAATTTGTTGTACAATTTAGGTGCCATTGCATAGACACTTTTATAAGCAAAAGCAGTCTTAGTAACTATTGTTTTTAACTTATCTGAGCGACGTTGACTTTCTACGTGACTAAACAAGTGCGCATTGTTTTTTACAAACATCAGAACCTCATAGATATACAGCGACGGTACTGTCAGAATATTTAAATCCCTAAAGTGCGGCTTACATGTGTCTGTTGTTTTTAATTTACAGATGGCTCGGATGCATCTTTTTTGTGCTAGAAGTACGGACGATATATTTGCAGCATTACCCCAAAATATAAGTCCATACCTTAGTGTGGAGGCTACATACCCGTGGTATGCCGTTAGGAGGGTGGTTTTGTTTGCGATTTTACCTAGCATGTATAGGGCATAAGAGAATCGGTAAAGTCTTAAACAAACACTATCAATCTGAGACTTCCATGACATATCATTGTCAATGTACAATCCCAAAAACTTTGTGGTTTTGGATTCTAGTACTGCGTCTCCTTTGTACCGGATTTGGTATTGTGTCGGTGTTCTTTGTCGAAGTTTGAAGTCCATTATTTTAGTCTTTGTCAAATTAATTTTTAGATTGTTGGCATTAAGCCATTCTATGATTGACACTAGGTTTGCATTTATGTCCCATTCTATTTCTTTAAAATTACCCTTGTCAAAAACAATAGTGCTATCATCTGCAAATAAGCACATCTGATGACTTGTTACATTGGGGAGATCGTTTATAATAGCAGATGAAAAGTAGTGGACCTAGTACAGACCCCTGTGGAACACCATATAAAACTTTTCTAGTATTTGAGGAGTATATTGTTTCAGTTTTTGTCTTAATGTTGACATGGCTGATCTGAGTAAACTGTTTTCTACCTTCCAAATACGATTTTATGAGCTCAATTACATTACCTCTAATACCGTAGCTGTAGAGCTTTTTCAGTAGTATTTTATGGTCAACGTAGTCAAAAGCGCGCGTCATGTCCATATACATTGCTGCAACCGGTTTTCTGTTGTCCATGTTGTGATGTATGTTTTTAAGGAAATTGTACACTGCCATATTAATAGTTTTGTTCTGTCTAAATCCCATTTGTTCCTGACAAAAAATGTGGTTTTTTTCAAAATAATTATTGAGTCTATTATAAATTATTTTCTCAAAAATTTTTGAGAATATTGGAATCAAGGCTACAGGTCTATAATTGCACATTTTTGTTTTTTCATCCTTTTTGTGTAGTGGCTTGATAATCGAGATTTTTAGAGCGTCTGGAAAAACACCCTTGTGTATACAAGCATTTACTATATCGCACAACGCTGGTGCTACAACGGGTCCTACAGATTTGATCACGCTAGTCTTGATGTCATCATACCCGGTGCTATTTGTATTTTTGAGGCTATTTATTATAATTACCATTTCTTTTGGAACTATTGGTTCCATAAACACAGATTTGTGGGATTTTAAAACATTTGTATTATTATAAGTTTGACAGTCTACATTGGGTTGCACGAGGTCTATGAAATAATCATTAAAATGTTGTGCAATACTTTGAGGGTTAGTGATGGATTTGTTATTTACCTCAATAGCATTGATATGGGTTTTTGGTACGTTGCTTTTCAAATTATTTATTACTTTCCAGGTGGCTTTAGACTTATTGTAACTGTTTTCTATGTAGCAGCTATTTTGTGCTTTTTGTGTCTGCTTGATAACGCGGCGGTACCTGGCGCTAAATGTTGCTAGAGCTGTTCTTGTGTCTTTATTCGGGTTTAACCTATATTGCCAGAGCAAAGCCCGTCTCTTTTTGCTGCAGACTTTAATACCCGGTGTAATCCACTTTGGTCTATAAGTTGTAGACATTTTGCATCTTACTATTGGGAAACATAGGTCATAAAAAAGCTTGAATAAGGCAAAAAACGCATTAAACTTTTCATTAGAGTCGTTTTCTTCAAAAATATCTGAAAAACTCAAACTGCCCATGCATTGCCTAAACCGATGCATGTTTTCCTTGCTGTAATCGCGTTTTTGTACATAGTAATATTTCAATGCACACGTTTGTTGTACCGGAAACTGCATTAATTGCGCTAAATGATCAGATACCCCTAATTCTAGTATCTCACTATTACAGCCCCGTATATTGTGAAAAATATTATCTAGGCAGGTGCCGCTGCTGGGCCTAGTGGGTTGCTGTATTTCGATTTTAAGATTAAACTCTTTTAGGAGACGCTTAAATAGAGAGGAATACTTCGTTTTTCGAAGCATATCAATGTTAAAGTCACCGCACATTATGATTTTATGCTTATTTCTATAGCACATTTGTCCTAATATATACGTTAAATTGTCAAAGAATATATCCATTTTGTGTAGTCCTGGCACTCTATACAGGAAAATTTTTTAACCAGTGCGTAAATTTTGCCATAATAAACTTCAACACGTTTTATTAAACACGTATATTTTATTTTGATATGTCTTAGTACTAAAAAAAAAAGTTATCGCTTACGAAACATGTATACTTAAAAACCATATTTTATTGTCACTCGGCGCTAGCGCATTCCCCACCCCCTCACCCCAGCCATGCGCCCGGAGGGCGGCCAAGAGTTGTCATTGATAGTATGGCGAATAGATTATGTCCATGTTTTGCTGATTTCAAACTCGGATAAGGATGAAAATTTTTTTTTTTTTTTTTTAACTAAACACGGAAATGTGTTCTATTACTGACACTGAACTACCAAAAAAAATTTACGCACTGGTTAAAAACTTATCCTGTATATACATAATATTGTAATTTTATGATCCGTTAGCTCAACCGCACAGCATTCAAAAACATTGCATATATTTGCGACTTTCACGAGATCTATCTCTGTATATCTAATATGGTTGTGTATTAATATACACGACCCACCGTTTCGGTTTTGTCTAGTAAATGAGGTAGCTAAAGTATAGTTTGGAATGTTCACAAGGTCAACATCGCTCATAGTCATATTGTGTTCTGTAAAACATAAGACATGTACATATTTGCCCCTGTTCGAAAGAGAGTCTATAAATTCCGTTATTATGTCACTTTTAGCCAACAGTCCATTTATGTTTTGATGTAGTATATGCAGGTTATTGTACACGAAAAAGATTGTTGTCGTTAGAGATTAGGCTACTTTGACCCTTTTTTATTACAGGGAAATAGTATGGTATAGTCCCTATTTTTTGCGGTGAGGGTTTTTGTAATGTTTTGTTCTTAGTATTTGTCGACGTTTCTGCAGTCTGTGGTTTAAAATAATATGGTATTGTACCCTTTTTATTAGATATATAGTTGCAATTCCGATTTGTGATATTATTTTGTTGGTTTAGAGTTTGTATACTCTTTTTAATTTCGGAAAACTTCAGAAATTTGCTGTCGTAGTCATTACAATCAATAACATAGTTAATAGTTTTACAAATATCATTAAGTTTAAGATTATTACAATTTATATAGGAACAATTTTTGTATTTTTCACATATTTTCATGATGGTATTATTTAGCTTGTTTACATTTAGATAATTGTTTTTAGCTATGTTTAGTACAATAATTTGGTTGCAGCTGAAATATTCTTTTTTTGAATTTGTACAAACACTGATTTTTGATTATGGTCGTTTTCCCCAAGAGATATTACAAGCTTGTCATTGGCTGCTAGATTTAAACTACGATAGTTTTTTACTATCTCGCTGCTCAACGCATTCGGCTTTGTTTCGCTTATAATCGAGTACTTCTCATATTGCGTTCGTTGTCTTGAGTACAGGAGAGCTGAGGCAAGGCCTACACATTGTTGAGATCCAAGGATAATTAATTTTCTGTAGTCTGCGGAATTTTCTTTGTTTTTGATTTCATGCGCAGGTATTATCTGTAGTTCTTGGGTATGTGTAGTACTGTCTCTCTTTGGCGTAATCAGTTCCACTAGTAGTTTTTCAATTTGTTTTGTTAGGCATGTTATTTCCTTGTTTGCTTCTAATAATTGATTCTGCATATCGTTTATTTTTCTATGTAGACTTGCAAATGTACAGATAGGGTCACTTTTAGTATTAGGTGTCGAGGTTGGTGATGAAAGGATAAAGGATACGTCGCTGTTTTGGGGCAACACAAAACGCTTTGTCCTCTTTTTAATAGTACTTAGTTTGTTCGGAGTCGTCGTGGATTGACATAGTGACTTTAAAGCGGAGATTTGTGTAATAAGATTTTTATTTTGTGTTCGTAAATCATTATTTTCTAAAATTATGTTTTCTAATTCGCCCTGTGTAGTAGCGAGTTCCTGAGTTAATGTTGATATTCTGTCTAGCATTTCAGAGTATGTTGCATTGTCGATTAAGGTACCGTCTATACTTTTGGACAGCTGTTGGTTTGAAAGTGGTTGTGACGTATTTGTCGGACTTAGGTACGAGACGTCCATGTCAATTTCGCTAATATTGAAATTTAGTCTTCGTCGGTCTTGTGTATTGATGTTGTCATATTCCTCCATGTTTGAATAAATTTTATACCTAATGAAGCTGGTAATGGTATGGTAAGTAATCTACGACCACTTTTCTATACAATTAAATGTACTATACTTCGTATGCCTTTTTTTTTTTTTTTTTTTTTTTTTTTTGTGAGCGAAGAAAATGCCTAACGCATGCCACGCCATCCGGGGAGACAACGTGGTTATGTGGGGCTTGCACCCACTAAAAACTCCGCGTGTGTACCTACTTTCGCCTTGATGAATGGGCCGCGAGAACTGCTACGCATGACGTTCGCGACCCATCCAGCGTGGCCCACATCTGGGCTCCATCTTCTTTGCCCGCCTCCGGGCTCTCTCCTCCTTCAGCGATGTCCGGGTACACTGAGACATCACCACTACTCCAGGGACCGTGCAGCGTGGACGATAGAGTCCCCGATCTATCGTCCGCTGGCCCCTCTTATGGCGGCATTAAGTCGGCATTTCGCCGCCTGCGCCGGCCTACCCTCCTGCGACGAATCGGGTCAGCGAGAGAGTCTGCCTCCCTGACCCGCTCCGCCGCTTCTTTCTGTGAGATAACCTCCTCACAGAAAGACGCAACCGCCTCCCATGCTCTCTCACTGCTGACCATAGCTCTGACGACGACCGGCAGTGATAAGTCTGATCCAATATCTGCCGCCAGAACGCGGCGCTGCACCTCCCAGGCAGGACACTGCTCAAGAGTGTGCAGAGCAGTGTCCTGGCTGCAACCGCACTGGTGACACACGGGAGTTGCCTCCCGTCTTGCCACTTTGTACAAGTATTTGCCAAAACAGCCATGGGCCGACAATACTTGCACTAAACGGAAGGACAACGTCCCGTGTCGCCTCCGTACCCACTCCTCTAGGATTGGCTGGATAGCCCCAACAGTCCAGTGACCGGCGCTGGGGGTCTCCAGCCTCTCGGCCCATTGCCTCATCATGGCAGAATGCGCCTCCCTGCGCCACCTCCTCACCACTTCAGGCGGCGGACCACTGCCGCCCTCTGTCCGAACTTCCACACTTCGTAGGTAAACTTCGGCAAGCACTTGTGCCTCCAGATCCCACGGAGGTGTTGCCGCCAATGCGAACGCCGCTTCAGCTGAAATTGTGCGGTATCCGCGTATTACCCTGACAGCCATGACTCTTTGCGGTCGCCGCAGATGAGCCTTATTTTGGGTAGTCAGGGAGTCCACCCATACTGGAGCACCATACAGTGCCATTGAACGGACCACCCCCGTGTAAAGCCGTCGACAGATGACACTCGGTCCACCTAGATTCGGCAGTAGCCGACTTAGGGCGGAAGCCGTGCCGATCAGTTTCGGGGCAAGTTGGCAGAAGTGCTCGCCGAAGTTCCACCTACGGTCTAAGACGAGGCCCAGGTATTTCATGTGCGTCCGCACCGTAATCCGCTCACTACCTAAAGTGATGTAAGCACCTGCCGGTGGTCGGCGGCGGGGCCCATAAAACACCAGGGACTCCGTCTTCTCAAGCGCCACCTTAAGGCCCAGAGCTTCAATGCGGCTGATTACCAGGGACGCACCCTCAGTAGCCAAGCGCGCCGCCTCCTCAAAGTTTTCTCCCCGGGCTGTAATGAGTGTGTCGTCAGCATAACAAATGACGCCCAGCCCGGGAGAGAGAGCACCGCGAAGGGCCCAGTCATAACCCACGTTCCACAGAAGTGGCCCTAGGACCGACCCTTGCGGAACACCGCACGTGATAGGCCTCCGTACGATTTGGCCATTGCGTCCCTGGTAACTAACATATCGTCCCCTCAAATAGTCTGCAACCAGCTGCCGCAAGTACCTGGGTACTCCATGAAAACGGAGCGCTTCTCCGATGCAGCCAAATGGCAAAGTGTTAAATGCATTGGCGATGTCTAATGACACCGCCAACATCACCTGCCTTTGCGTTACCGCATCTTTCGCCTGGGTCTTGAGACGTATAATGGCGTCTACAGTCGACCGCCCGCCTCGAAAACCAAATTGGGCGTCAGATAAATTTGGGCCGACTGTTTCCAAATGCCGGACGATGCGGGTAGCGAGAATCTTCTCTAGCATCTTCCCCACCTCGTCCAGCAGCACTATTGGCCTGTAGGCCGAGGGGGACTCAGGAGGCCGTCCAGCCTTTTGCAACAAAACCAAACGACCTTCCTTCCATGGTTTAGGGAACCGTCTCGAAGTGAGACAGGTATCAAACAGCTCCCTAAGCCTATCCTCCATCGCATTCATTGCCAGTGCCAGTACTCTTGCAGGTACTCCGTCTGGTCCCGGAGCTGTGGTTTTTGAACGCGCCCGAAAAATCACCGCCCCCATCTCTGCATCTGTGATCGGAGGAGTCTCCACTTCGACATCCTGGTCATCAGACGATGGAGTCATCAATGGCGGTGTGTACCCCGCCCGGCCCGGGAAAAGTGCCTCAATGACATCGCCAAGGAATTGAGGCTGGAGGGATTCCGTTAATGGGGGGCCATGGGCGCGAAGCTTTTTCCGCGCCGCACGATACGGGCGTCCCCAAGGATCGCGATTTAGACCGTCCAACATCTCACCCCTCGCCTGCTCCTTTGCTCGAAAGATCGCCAACTGTAGAGCTTCCCGGGCGCTTCGGTAGTGCTCATACAGTTGGGATTCCAACTCCTCATTACGACGGCGGAGTCTGCGCACTTGTGAGTGGTACCTCCGGGCGAAAATACAGGCCTCGCGGAGGTCCCTCAACTCCCGGGACCACCAGTAGACCTCCCTTTTTGAAGGCCGGCTATGCGTGCGAGGCATGGAGGCGTCGCACACAGCAGTCATGGCATCCCGAAATCGGTCAGCTTCAGCATCAACATCAGCATCAACCCCTTCACTGAGAGCTGGTGAAGATAGCCATGCCTGGACAATGGCTGCCTCCTCTAACAGGTCCCTATCAAGACGTTTCACTGCCCAGCGCGGAAACTGCCTAGCTTCAGAGCGTGGTGACACTCCCGACCCCTGCGAGTTGGAGACATCCATACGGATATACAAGTGATCCGATAGTGTCTCCACACCCTCCAGAACTCGCCAGCCCTGAACACGTGTGGCAATCGCAGGGGTAGCAAAGGAAAGGTCCACTATCGAACCGCCCTGCCGTCGCACACACGTATTAGCAGAACCTCTGTTAAGGAGACAGAGGCCTGAAACAACCGCCCACTCCTCGACCGCTTCACCTCTGACATCCGTTCTTGGGGAACCCCAAGCGATGGATTTCGCGTTAAAGTCCCCCATGACCATTATATGGCTCGGTGTCATTCGCCGAACCGAGGCTCCCAATCGATCCAGGAAGTCCTCGAATTCGGCCAGGCTCCTGTTTGGGGAGAAATATACTCCGAAGAGAACGATGTCCCCCCGCGCGACCGCAATATATCCCGGGCCCCGCTCTTTGAACAAGAGGGGTGGGGAACAAGAGCTCGTAGAGCCGATGATGGCAACAGAACCGTCCACGTCGCCCATCCAATTAGGACGGGGCGGGACGAAGTACGGCTCCGCTGCAACTGCCACGTCGATTGACCACTCTGCCATAGCTTGAAGGAGCAAGTCCTGTGCAGCGGCACAGTGGTTTAGGTTCGTCTGGAGGAGACAATGATTACGGATTGGATCCATAATTAGTTGGCAATCATTATCTCCTCTTGCGACAATTCCAGTCGCACCACATTAGAAGCAGCCGGGGTTAAAGCGGCAGCCTTATTCCTTTTTGAAGGGGCTGGAGGCTTGCAGCCCTTACCCCCAACGACGTGGTTGGCCGGCAGCTTTGCCACCTCACATAATGGACAGTGAGGGTCGGCATAGCATGTCGAAGCTAAATGGCCCGTCTTGCCGCAGCGGAAACAGCGCCCGCTAAGGTCTGTGCATGAGGTGCACTTATGACGAATGTGCCCCCTCTCCATGCATTTGAAGCATCTCATGGGCCGAGCTTCCAGGATCCTCACTCTGGCCGAGCTCCAGCCAACAAGAAGACGGCCGGCGTCAGCGAGTTTCTTTGCGGCCTCGACAGGGCATTGAGCCCAAGCAGAGCCGACGCCTCCCGGGCCAAGACGTATTGGACCTACTCGAACCATTTCTGCAGGGCAGCTGGTCCTCCTAGCGATTGCCTCCTGTACGTCTTGTCCAGTTATAGAATCGTCAAGGCCGCATATTCGCATTTCAGCGGACTTTGTAGGTCTAGAGATCTTGACGTCTTCAGCGAAAATGTCACGTAGCTTCTCCGCAATAAGGTCTGCTCCTTTGGTGCCCTCTGTTCCCGGAAACTCCAGCAGACGCGCCCCTGTCGCTGCCTGACGGAACCTGATGTCGGTGATACCCAAATCTGCCAGGTTCACACTTTCCTTGGCCCTCGATAACACCGCCGCATAGGTCAACCCCCTTTGCACTGCTTCAGGCTGTAGTGTCAAAACTACTGCCGCCGACCTAGGTGCGCGAAGCTTCCGTTTCCCTACTTTTCCTGAACCGCCTCCAGCCCCTGCTTCTGTTACGGTTGCCACAGTGTTTGACACTATAGGCTTTTTCTTTTTCCTCCTCCTCTTCCTTTTCCCTTTGGCAGCGATTTGCCAACCGTCATTGGCAGATGTCGATAGCGTAGGGTCGGGTTCCTGCGTAGTTGCCGCGTACCTACTAGGTGGCCGGGCGTTCCGTTCCGTGTCAGCCACTTGGGACACTACTTGGGATGCTGCCTGAAGAGCTTCCCGGGAGGCCATAGAGGGCTTTTTGGACCTTTTGTTGTTATTGGCTGCATTCCCGGCAGCATCTCTGACGTCTGCGGCTAACGGTGGACGGTTACTCTTTGCCGGCAGGAGGCGGTCCTCGATCCCAGCGAACCGGGCGTCCATCATTTTTCCGATTTGGGAAACAGCAACTCGCAGCAACTCATCTGACGCGGGGCCTACGATCGATGAATGTTGCTGTGGCTGCGGCAGTTCGCGTTCCCTTCCCATGGAGCGAACTTCTTCCCGAAGAGCCTCCATTTCTTTTCGGAGGGCTCCAACCTCTTTTCGCAACCGGTCGTTTTCCAGTTGCAGCCTCCGTGTCTCTTCCGAGGAACTTCTACTAGCGAGCCCCTCTATCGCCACTCTGACGCGCTCTGCTGCATCTTTAATGGCCCTTTGACATTGACCCTTCATATTTTTGGATTTCCTTGTGGTATCCAGAACAGTCTGGATATCCAGAAGGGCCTCTTTCTCCAGTGCCTCCGCTGAGCCAGCAGAGCTCTCTCTAATTGCAGAGGAAGGAGTGATTTGGGTACTGACTTGTACATCCATTTCTTCCACTTCACTCGCTTCAGTGCCCGTTTGGCACGTCGGCGGCACGCTCTGACTGTCCGACTCACTGTCTTCGGTGCATGGAGCACTGGAGCCATGCGGCGTGCGAGGTCGAATAAACCGACCTTTCCTACCACGCGGGGGACCTCCCCCTCGAGCAGTCGTCGCCTTCAAAGGTAATTTTGAAGGCGGTGACAGCTCCTCATTCGTTGCTGCATCCCGTTGCCTTTTATGACCGTCACGCCTCCGGGAAATGGAGGGTCGGATAGCGGTCAACCGCTCTACTGGCAGCTTTTTCCCTAGTGCGCACTGCGCCACTATCTCCTCTATCGGTTTGGAGCCGGAGGGTTCATGGTTATCATGTGGTGCTTTCATCGTTGTCCGGTTATCACGCGTGTGGTTGTCGTTGGTGTCCGAAGGGACAGACGGAAGACGTTTGTTGCCCACCCCAGAGTACGGAGGGCAGCCCGCCGAAGCGGGGTGGGATTCCCCGACCGCTGAGCAGTCGGGACCCACCTGGGGACGTTTTTCGCAAAAGTCTCTATCCATAGTTTCCTTTTAAGGGTGAGGTCCCTATTCCTCCCAGCCTTTCTCACTTTTTTTTTTTTTTTTTTTTTTTTTTTTTTTTTTTTTTTTTTTTCCCCAATCCCAAGAAGACTTAGGATACCACTCGAATTTAACCACTGAACCCTCTGAGACGCAAACAGTTCAGTGGACAAACACTTGCACTTTCTGTTTCTCTACGTGTCACTCCGCTGTTGCCATCGGAGAAACACGCAGGAGAAACGCCCCCCCTTGGTCATATTTCGCCACTGGCAACAATCCCCTCCTAACAGGACATTATTACCAGTACCCAGGGTGCACCGGCCCAGCCCCCACACTTCCCCACGAACGTATCCGAAAACGACGAGTGGTTGCTAGGCACACGAGGAGGTATATGACCGTTGCTGATGGTGACACTAATAATCGATACGACGAATCCCAGTGCCACCACCAACAGCACCCCATACTTCGTATGCCTAGCCTAGCCTATTGTAATTATGTAAGATGGTAAACTGTTTCTTTGTTTGCATTTAAAATAACTTTTTATTTCACCCCTGTTTACCAACTACTACAAAAGTCAACAGTCGAAACATACCATCAAACATGCCATCACGCCTGTATTCCCTGAAGAGTTAGGCAGAGGTGTACCGATGTACACCCTTAGTTCGCTGGTATTTTAAGGTCCCATGTAGGTAATAGGGGGCGAGCCTATTGCCATTAACCGGCCACAAATCCTAATTCCGAGCTACTAGTGAGAATTTCATTTAAAAAAAAACGGAGTTACACTTTGCTTGACCTGGGAATCGAACCCAAGACCTCTAGCATAGCATTCGCGCTTAGGACCGCTACCGAGGCAGTCGAAACTTTTAACTTTAATGTCTAAACCGTGTTGTAATTACTAATAATTCCCATAAATGTCATTCAAACGACAACTCGACACAATGAGGTGCCTTTATAGTCCCATTATTCTTCAAAATTAATACCTTCATGAAAAAAAAAATCGAATTTAATTTCCCAACAGCCTTTCGTTTCGTCAACTGAACATAAAACCTTGGGGTCACGATAACACAATTATGTTTTAATTTATATACACCGTGCTGTTATCACGCAATGGCCGCCGGCTCGTTTACACGCACCTTTATCAAATGAACCGCGACTTAGTCGGGTTAAACTAATTATTAAGATAAATATTGTTTTAACTACACCTTGTTTTCGGTAAATTTACATGCCTATGAATAATATTTTGAGGTGCGTCGCTGTAACTACCGGTTAACACATTACTATTGCGATTTATGGCAATATTTCGACGATTGTTTTTTTGCCATGTTGCTGAGTTAGTGTGGCATGCCATGCGATTATATTTATTATGGTCTGATTGTAGATGGTTTTGCATATCTCAGTGGAGATATAAGTTTTGTTTATTGGTCATAATTGGTATATTTTTTTGGATTTATTACATCGCGTATAGCTAAAGATAAAGATATAAGAGATAAAAATGTTTTTGTATCAATAATTTAGGAAAGTAATTTAATAAAATAAAATAAAAGACTTGCACAAGACTGAATAATCAATCAGTAATCTACTAGAATCAGTTTAAAAAAATAATTGAAAATTGAAAACATAAACCAAAAATCAAAAGACTAACATTATTATCTAATCCAATTCAATTAGCGCCATCCAAAGAGCAAACATTGATACAGTGACATCAAAGCAATACATAAATCTATTACAAATCAAATTGTCTGGGGCACAGATCGTTTACGCAACAAACACGACCCTAACATCTAACATCCCTTCGACCCATCGATGCTAGTGGGATGCGAGAGGGGAATAAAATTATCTAAAACTTCCCATAAGCGCAGTACTGTGAAATGCAAGTCTGAGTGACTGTGGTGCAAGTTGAAAGCGTAAGCAAGTAGTAATTTAATTTTGTTTGTTTTTTACTTCTCATACATAAGACTTTGCAAAATATTTCCTTATTACCTTAGAACATTTGCAATATAATATATAACACCTAAACACTGGGTGAAGATAGAGATCTGTAACACAGGGTTTCCCTAGTATCGAAGTCGGAAGACTCCCTAAGTAGCTTGGGAGGATCAATTTGCTTCGGAACGGAGGTGAGCTGGATGAAGTGGCAGCCACCCAACTTAGAGGAAGGACTGAGTGCGGAAACCAAACTCCCCATGATGATGACGAGTTTTTAATTTCGTACAGCATTGTCACGTGATATGTTATCTCTTCATCGCCTTAGGTTGACTAGTAGAGGAACTAAAGCATTAACTCCACCTTTGTAACTTTTATTATATGCAGTTTATTTAATTTAAAAAAGTATAATTTACTTATCGATGTAGCTTTTGCCTAGAGCGATCCCTTTGTACCTATACCCCGCAGGAACTGATATACAATACCAGTTTCTACTTTAATCTTAAAGAGAGTTTTTAGTAAGACAAATATTATTATAGTGGTAAAAAAAAAATATTAAAATAAAGCCTAATTATATCGGCGCTTTAATGATCAATTATCGATGTATGACGAAAACCAAAGAAATACAAGTACTAAAGAACTGGCTAGTTAGCTACTTGAAGTCAACACGCAAATAATCCATTTATTAGGCACACTTAATTTCAACACTATTAAAGTTATTCGGCTTGAGAATGATTTATTTAGCGTATTATACGGCGACTAGAACCAACTTCTTTTACTTATTGCAAAAAAAGTTGGTTTTATTTGCTATAAAGCTGCATTTCTACCTAAAATGGGTATGGCTACCGAGGGATGTGTGTAAAAATTACTTATGATCTCCCTACATGGATAGGATGTCATGATAGCTCAGTGGTTAAGGTCCGCTTCTCATACATGTA
Organism: Caradrina clavipalpis; assembly: GCA_932526535.1. Lineage (NCBI taxonomy): Eukaryota > Metazoa > Arthropoda > Insecta > Lepidoptera > Noctuidae > Caradrina > Caradrina clavipalpis. The sequence continues at coordinate 10,424,023 of OW052092.1, read as the reverse complement.
ATTCTGGGTAATATTTAGCAGAAGCTATCCAATTCCAAAAAATCTTTCACCTACGCTATATTATAAAGCTTCAACGTTACCAAGCACTTTAGGATACTAAAGGATGACTCACGCTAGACCGTGTCGGGTCCGAGCCGAGTGTCGGCCGTAAGACGGTCATCTAATAGGTATTACTTAAATGTTGAATCGGCCGTCACTCGGTTGCCGCTCGGTATAGCGTGAGTGTGTCCATACAATATATTATTATAGGTATGTAATATTTAGATGCCCGTGCTACGGCCGACACTTGGCTCGGGCCAGGCACGGTGTAGCGTGAGTCATCCTTTATATTTCCTATAAGATCTTTCAGTACCCTTCTGTACCTACTAACATTTAATAATCTCTAGAAATGCATTCCGATTACAAAAAATATTTAATGGCTAGAAATCTACACTGTTGCCGATTGCCATGTTTTGTGGCATATGTCGCGGGCAAAAGCCAGTATCTCATAACTTGGCCCCATCACTTACAGCTGCGTTAATGTTTTCTAAGCAATTAGTGCCCCATCCCTGATTTAAGGTTATGGTGTTCTGCACGCTCGCCCCGGTCACGTGGCATCTATCTCTTTATTTACTTGGACGTGCAATAACATACCGGGTTAATTAACACCTGGCCCACGCTTCAATTTCGAAGGGAAGTACGTAATAGCGGCCCACATAGGTATTATTAGCTTATGGCCGCGACTTTGTTCGCGTTCACGTCGGTTATAGATAAATAGATAGATAAACCATTTATTTGAAGCACACATAAGACTTAGCATAAAACACAAAAACACAATTAAAAGATAAAACATAACATAAATATAAAAACAAGGTGCCAACATAAAAAAAAGCACAAAGAAAAAAAAGAAAGAAAAGGCGATGTGCTTTTGTTTTATTCTTTGCGTGAACCCTTCAATCCTTTTTTTTTTAAAAATAAAATTTGCCTTAGTTACTCTTTAAAACATCAGCTATCTGTTAGTGAAAGTCCCGTCAAAATCGGTCTAGTCGTTTCGGTGATTATCCGGAACAAACATACATACAAAAATATTATTTTTTTCGTGTAGGTGTCTTGTAAACATTCATATTTTCTTTGTAAAAAGCTGTTATTTTGACATTACAAACGGACACTTCAATTTTATTTATTTGTATACATGACTTGTACTTAGCATTTCCTATGTCTATTATTTATCTAGTGGTGCTAAAAGGTTTCTCTGTAAAACGGATTTGCTTGGTTTATTTGCTCGTGTTAGTTGACACTTTTGTTGGTGCTTTCTTTGGCAGTTTATTGCTAAATGAGTATTTCCCGTCATAATCTGCGAGAGACTTCACGTAAACCTCATAGCTGTGTATTTTGTGTATGAAGTTCCCTAAATGATAGGCCTTTCCTAATCGCTTGTTGTGACTTAAGTCAATACTGAATTATTCTCCAAATTAAATTTCAATTGTCTAATGTAGACTATTTTCGCCTGCGGCTTCGTCTGTCTCCGTCTTAAAGTTAATATATTAACATAAGGTAATATAAAAACGGTATAAAATTATCCTATGTTAAAAGTTAGATCTTAGCTAATTCCGTTTACCCGTTAAAGCGTGAAAGAGTAACAAAGATCCATCTATCCTCACTAAATTTCGCAAAAATAATAGTAGAAGGATGATGTGGTTGAACTGAACTGGTTCATGGTTTTCCTACTTACACGGCAGTTATGTTACTTCCAATGTTCTTGATATAGTCTTCTTGCAAACTAAGCAACTAATATTCTAAGACCTAAAAACTTAATGTATTCATCTTGTATGATTAAACTTAATTTACTTGACTAATACAAGTCAAAATAAACCAAATCATTCAAATTTCAAACTAAATTTTAATTTACTACCAGTACGAACAACCATCCATTCTGCATCCCTCTCAGTAACAAACGAACTATTAACTAATGGCGATAATATTACTGTTAACCCTAAAATGCAACCGCGCAGATTCATTACAGTGCGTAACTAAATCGGCGTGCACGCGGCTGTTTATCGCGGCGGGTCGATTAGACCCCCAACCCTCACACGATGGCACCCTATACCCCGGTACTGCATTTAAAATTATTGTTCTAAGCGAGAAAGAGAACTCGCTATACATAAATTATATCCTGTCTCCCTCTTCCATGTTCCTTCATGTTAGATATAGTATTATAAAGAGGTAAGATTTGTTTGTTTGTAACAAATAGGCTCCGATTTTAACAATTTTTTACCCGACTACGGCGAAGAAAAAAGGAGGGTTTTATTACTATACACATACTGTTTTACCGGCATACGATAGCATACGACCACGGCTTTCAGATGAGAATGTTTTCTTGTTTCGTACTTTTTAGAACGTGAATTTTTTGTAGTCGGGTTTTAGTTTTTTCTCCAATATATAGCTACGTTATTCCTGAGTAACATAGGCTATATAACTTCACGCTACGACGCACGAGAGCGGAGCAGTAACCAAAGAAGTAACTTAACGAGGGTGAAAAAGCCACGCGAACGAAACCGCGGGCATTTCGCTAGTGTTGGATAACACAGAGTCTTGTGAGTGCTTCGCGTATGTTTGTCTTGTATCAGTTTACGCTACATTTAGTGCGGTTGTGGAATTAAAGCTGCTAAATTGTCAAGAAGGGTGCGTTAAGGGAACAACAAGAGGTTCTAAATCGCAGAATTTTAACCAAGTAGTTGAGGAAAATTGGAAGAATGCTGTTTTCTTATTTTTTTTTTGTTCGTATTTTGGTTTATAGGGTAGAAAACACTACCAATCAATTTGTATAATTTTTATAAGCTGTCAAAACGCGATTCTCCCATAGATTTTGTTTGACAATACTAAGCTGTGACGTCACTTTTTTGCCAATAGTCAACTATTTATTGATTTCAAAGAACTAAAATTCTAATTGTACATTTAATTGATAGTTAATCAGGTTTTTAATGCCAAAATAAATTGTTCTATAGAGAAGTTGCGTTTTAGAATTATTGGTTACTGGAGTCTAATCCCCAATTTTGGAAAATTGTCTTTTGCTATTTAATGTTTTAACAAAATATATCTTTACGTGCTTCTATATTTCAAGATTACCTACAGTAAACTTGTCTATTTTATTAAAGCCAACAATAATTAATAAAGATTGTTTCGTCTTAACTTGGACGTTTGAAATATTTCGCCGTGTACACAATATCAATCATTGAAATCTAACAATCGCGGATACATTTGAGAGGGGGCCTAATTGTACAAAGCCAACGGGGCTTTTATGTATCAATTATGGGATTATGTGAATTATGAAGGGAGATCATAGTGATCGAACTGAAGGAGGGTTGCATTGGATATGAATTTTTAGCTTAAACTCCCTCTTCGTTAAGATTTCTGTATGAATAAAATTGGCAATCGTTGTACGTGTATCAGTGTGCGGGTAATGAGTTTTTTTTTTAAAGAGAGAGTTCAGTATTAAAATACTGAACTCTCTCTTTTCATATGAATTTCATTAACAATAAATTATCGGTATAATAGCGGTATCCCATTTTGATGTGTAGAAACTTGTAGCTATTGCAATACCCATGTATGCTACGTACATCGTTATAAGTCTGTAAATGTTCCTCAAAATAAAATAAATATGAAGATTTTTCTTTTGTTTACTAATTTTCACTGCGGTGTACTTCTATTTCCTGCAAAATCATCGTACATTTTGCAAAAGCGGTAGAAAAGCGTAAGAAATCACTACTTGAAATCGTGTTAGATACCTATACGTCGGATCGGAAGTAAATATTTCCTAGAAATGTGCCGGTTCTCGACTCCTTACCTGTTACGAGAATCGAAGAAATCCTTTTCCTAAGTTGATTTTCCAATCCTTTACCTATAGGTATATGAAAATTGAAGACGTTACTTTGGTAGAACGACTACTTTAAAAATCAGGTATTCGATTTCTTAAAATTACGTTTTTTCCAGTGAGTATATGTATGTAAGCCCATAATACAAGAGAAACTCACAGTGTGGTGCATCATTAAAAAAAAAACTCACATCAACGAATACCGTCTTTGTTCTAATTTTAAATCATGTCACAACATACCATCACACATTTCAAATTAATTCACCAATTATACCTCAATAAAAAAATACTTTCCACCAATAATACATAAAAATCTCACATTACGTAGGTAGAAACCTAATTAGATGCTCGTTTAATATGCATAGTGTCCCAATTATTATTGATGTATAGTATAATAATTAAGCCCTACACAATTATAGCAGTGATTTTTAATTATACATATAATTTACATCAGCACGTTGGCTCATATTAATTTCCGGCTATTATAAAAGCCCTGGGCACGACGGTAATCGGTATATAATGTTGATTGATAGCTTATACGCTTATTTTTAGTGATTTTTCATGCAACAAAATTCTGGTAAAACGGCTATAACGATAATGAAAATACGACCGGACTTCAGAAGAGTTATAGGGTAATAACAGCTATCAATAAAGTATACTTTTACCTAATTCGCTTTTAAATATTCAAAATATTCTAATAAAAATCATATAAAATTACTTCTAAACTAAATTAATTATGTTAAGAAAAATTAATTTGTGTCATAAAATACAAGATCACCATTTTGTAGACTAGTTTAACCAACCATTACAGATTATATTTTATCTCAGTTTCTTTTGAAATTAATTTTAAAGTTATGCAACTAACTCGATTTTACTGATGCACCTGAATGCTGCATTGAGTAATGTAATTTTTAATAATTATACAAGGCGAGTAATTCTACTAACTTTTAGAAACTGCCTCGTTGGCCTAGTGGTCCTAAGCACGACTGCTACGCTAAAGGTCCTGGGTTCGATTCCTAGGTCGGGCAAAAAGTGTTATTGGGTTTTTCTATGAAATTCTCAGTAGCAGCTCGGAGTTTGGATTTGTGCCCGGTTAATGGCAATAGGCTGGCCGCTATTACATGGGACCTAAATATACCGGCGAACTGTGGGTGTACATTGGTACACCTCTCCTAACCCTTCGGGGATTACAGGCGTGGTGGTATATATATTTTTTTTTCTTAGGAACGGATGCAGTCTAATCTTAGTCTCAATCAGTAAAAATGCGTCTAATTTACCATCATTCGACATTGATTGTCTCTGAGATGACATTGCCACTACATTTTGAACGTTTTTATTTAGTCGAATTGGCCTTCAGACTAAAGCAATTTTCGCTAGCTTTAGCGTTTTCACACTGATCCACCGACCGATTATCGGGCTGATTTTTGACAGTCTCTTTTCGCCGAAGAAGAAATCTGACGAAATTCGGCCCGATAATCGGTCCCATTATCGGTCGTGTACGGAGACGCTCAAGGGTGTAAGTGAAACTCGTCAAAACTTCAAATCTCCTTGAAATTTTCTAGCCTAAGCAAAAACAACGTGAAGAAGCCTATGACTGAAGAGCACCTAGATACCAATTCACGACCCTAAAGAGTTACTTGCACATGGAAATTTTATTCCGCTAGTTAAGAAAAATCGCTGAGTTTAAGAGAATTTTATGAAAGTTAAACGAGGCGTGAAGTCATTGCATTAAGCGAAGAGGGCTTCGCCAACACTTAATTAAGAATTCACCCCCGTTCACCCCGCCCCAAGCAGTCACAACAAAAGATTCTATGCGAGACTTTGATACCCGCTATCTTCATTAAAATTAATTCAATTTTTAATATCTCTAGAGAAGTGAGTTCGTGTAGTCATGACACGTTCATCTCATTTGTCACAGGATAAAATTTATTGTCGACACTTTTAACCTCTCCATTACGGCACCATTTTGGGCTATATCATTTTAAATCCGTGTGTTTCGAAACGTGGTGTTTTAACTTAATTCTCTTTTTTTTTATTTATGATGTTGCCAATGCCAAAATTAAATTAAGTGTCGGTATTTATTAAAGGATATGCGAATTCATCATTGTTTACTACCACTTAATATGAACTAGCTTATACCCGCGACCCCGTCCGCGTGAGTGACGAATTAACAACAAATTTTTGTTCTAATATTAAAGTAGGCCTGTGATACTAGTTGAAGTATCAGCTATCTTCCAGTGAAAGTACCGACCGACAGTTAAATCAATGCAGTCCTTTCAAAGATTAATGTCAACAAACAGACAAAAATTTAACAAATTGGTTTTGGTATAGGTAAGTGGATAATCATTTATTGCATTTAGCAAAAAGCTGTTATTTTGACATTACCAACAGACACTTAAATTTTATTTATTTGTGTTAACATATGTGCCTCATTACCATGTGCATTTGAGTTTTCACTCACACTACTTCTTGTCCTACATCATTATTCGATGCTCAGAAAGACTTTTGATGAATTTCCGTAGGGTGATGGTAATAGACCACTTTCTGTGCAACATTATTGCCAAAAGCTTTCATTGTATTATATTCTGTAATTGTAGCTACTTTCAGTTCATTTTACTTTGGTAATTGCATCCGTAATCAAACGCAATTTACCAACAAAATTGATGAACGTTACAAAATTCATGCTGCAATTCACATAGATATTAACAAAAACGAAATAAATGGGGTGGATTCCCGATTGTTCCGTCGACTCTCATAACAATACATGCCGAATGGAACACAGCAATTCTATCGGAAAATCCATTCGGCTTCACTCATCCGCAAAAAGTATGACATCAAGCCAAATTATTATCGAGGGGCCCGCGATTGCTGCAGACTAGGTACCTACTCGTAATGATTCGTTTAGGGAAATGGTGGCTGTTGGCTAGGAATATTTTTGATCATTCACCGAAAAATGTTGCAGCTATTTGAGGTTCCAATTGTAGGATTTGCTAGCGTATTTACAAATGTTGTTTCCAATTCGTATATATTTTTTTGGGGTTTTATGGCTTACAGCTCATGTAGGCCTTTGGTACAAATAGACAAATTATTGTTGTTTTATTAACGTCCTTTTTAAAATTCAGATCGTTTTTTTTTTCACAGACACGAAAATCTGTATGGGAAACTTTAAAAACTAGGTAAATTTAGTTTGAAAAAGACTGGAATAATAAAATATTATTGACATAATAACGATAGATTAAGTCCTAAACATTATGTAGTTTCAATGTAAATGCAAAAAGGCCTAACAACAGTGAGTAAAGCACATGCCTACACTTACTAAAATCATTTCCTTCTGCCGTTCTTCTGACCACGAGATTTTCTTTACGAATTTCTGGTTTGATAAAAACAATCTACTTAAAGCACTCAGGTAATGTAGCTTCCTAATAGTAAAAGAATTTTCGAAATCAGAACAGTAATTCCAAAGATTACAGATCTTTTTTTTTATAGATGGGAAATCAAAACCCTTCTTTGTACCTTCATGCGCCCTTTGCGTTGCGGAGATTAAAGAAAAAAAAATACTTTTAATAAACAGTGATTAGTCTAGATTATAATGATGATTACAATGTCCAATTTTATTACTTCCTTTTCTTTACTTTTATTAATTTTATTTTATTATTTTATTACTATCTTTTTTTTTTTAACTGCCCCGTTGGTCTCGTGGTCGCAAGTGCGACTGCTGTGCAAGGGGTCCCGGGTTCGATTCCCAGGTCGAGCAAAAAGTGTTATTGGGTTTTTCTATGAAATTCTCAGTAGCAGCTCGGAGTTTGGATTTGTGCCCGGTTAATGGCAATAGGCTCGCCCCCTATTACATGGGACCTAAATATACCGGCGAACTGTGGGTGTACATTGGTACACCTCTGCCTAACCCTTCGGGGAATACAGGCGTGATGGTATATTTTTTTTTTATTTATAATTTTATTACTTCATAATCTTAAATGCAATTCTTTAATAACTTAATTATTATTGCAAAGTGTCACGTGAAAATATAGTTCTACAATAAGTTTAATCGTCGAACGGTCCTGTTATTAAGTGTTTTCTTTCGAAGTTTCCAGTGTTGACCGGTTCCATATCGGAGTAACTTATAATTGCGGACCGACTGAAGTTTTCCATTTAAAAACTCTATAGGTAATTACAGACGAATTAAAAAAGAAACTTTGCAAATTAAAAGTTGAAATAACCCTTCGCTTTCGCCATGCAATCTTACTACTACTATAAATATAGGTTTGGATGGATGGATGTTTGTTACTCAATCACGCTAGAACGGCTGAACGCATTTGGATAAAATTTGGCACAGAGGTAGATTGTGGTGTGAAATAGCACAAAGGCTATTTTGAAAGCTTTGTGTAGACTAGAGGTCCTGGGTTCGATTCTCAGGTCGAGCAAAAAATGTTATTGGGTTTTTCTATGAAATTCCCATTAGCAGCTCGGAGTTCGGATATGTGCCTGGCTAATGGCAATAGGTTTGGCCCCTATTACATAGGACCTAAATATACCGGTGAACTGTGGGTATACATTGGTAAACCTCTGCCTAACCCTTCGGGAAATACAGGCGTGATGGTTTTTTTTTTTGTGTAGACTCGAAGCTTAAAACTGAAATTAAAACAATTTACTAGTTATAGTACAAATGCAATATTGCTTGAGAATTATGGTGATGGCAAAAAACAAAAGATCAATACTTGAATTTAAAAAAATACAACAAAAGTGTTTGTAACATACTTTTTATCTTGTTTTTGTGTTCCCCAGAAATAATTTAGACTTTGGCTTAAGGGTATTACATCGCTCAAGTCCTAAAAACACCTTATGTTTAAAGAAATTTGTTGAGGAATCCTTCCGTACGTTTTCCATATAAAAAATATATGTTATACTTAAAGTCATCTTTAACAGATCGCATTGATTAGAATTGTAATAAACTTGCCCAAATTTCGGAAAAAAAAATTTTAAACAGGGCATTTTTCAATCTTAATTGCAAATTGTTGGTAAAACAGCTGAATAGTTCGGCATGAATTTTATACCTAAAGACATGTAATGACATATCAAACAATTCGCATTGTTTACTTTTTCTTGTTTCTGTTAAGAATTTGTAATAATAACTAAAAACTCGAAATTTCATCAATTCCCCCCACGAGGCACCCCCGCTATGCCTGTGACGCCAAACTTCAGTGCCTTGATGGCTGTTGTCAAGGGTGGACTACACGCATGTTATTTTTTCCAAAATAAAAACCAAAACTTCATTTTTTTTTATAATTTATGAATGAAGCAATATATTAAATAGTACAAATATAAATATTTAGCAAAATAAGAATTGAAATTAAGTTCGTAAATAAATAAAAAGAAATTTGTAATTTCGTTTAGTTTTTGAATCTATCATAGAGTAAGCCTGACTACTATGCCTATGTATAAAAACAAATGCTTGTCCGAGCTCTCCAAGATTATTGGTAAATACCTACTCTTTGAGTAGATACATTATTTCTTTGGTGTTTATTTTTTTTTTATTGTTCTTAGCCTTAAGAATTTCGTTTGACGGAGAACATAGATTTAGGTGTTTATTTTTTTTTTTTAATTTGCTTACCAAACTTTCAGAATGTATCATGTATGAGCACAATTATTTCCGTTACTGAGATCCGATAAGCACTGACTTGGTCATCATCAGACCTTTAGAATGTACCACATAATAATAAGAATACACGAAGCGTATTGTTAGGAGTTTTCTTTCTCAAGAGCCCTGACCACCGGTGGCTTGAACCCTGTTCCCGACGCCGCCGGTGGGCTACTATTTTTTTATATTTTTAAATGTTCTTTTTTTATTATAGTAATATTTAAAAATATAATGAATATGTATAATGAATAAATAAATAAATGAAAGAATAATAATAAAATCTTTATTTCAGACCATGTCTATAATAATTACAAAAAGTTTATTTTGTGCACGAATAAATGTTTTCAGGATATTTGAGTCCTGTTTAACCGCAATGACCTGTAGGATGCTGTTAGTGCTACCCCGGACTCTGCTTAACAAAGAAGCGAGCCGCTTGCGCATGATGGCATGAAAACCGTCTGCCCCGGCTTCCGCAAACATACTAGAGGCACTACAAAAACGAGTACATACATAGTAGCAGCCGTGCTTAGTAATATAGATATTGAAAGCTAGGTCATCCTAACTATTTTCGTTTCCGAGAACCGATAAGCACTTACCTGACCATCATCAGACCTTTAGAAATATCACATGAACACTCCGTACTCAATTAGATAATTGTTGAAAGTTAGGTCAGCAGGCAAAGTGAATATTTTATTTACACGGTTACCTTTACATCGTTCGGGAGCCGAAACACAGGAACTCCAGTAAAGTAAAATTACTATTGGCGTTCTTAGTTTTTTTAACACGTCTCAAAGAATTTGAAAATTTGTGACTTTTTTTGTCATTCGAGATGTAAGTGCGTTTCTGCCTGATCGATGAATGGATTTTTCAAAGGCTACCATTCGCATGTGCAGTCGATAAGGTTTACACACAAATATATTATGCATGTACTGCAAGGAAGCGTCACTTCGAGTTCTCACTATTTCACGAATGAAACCATCATCATCACGCCTGTATGGGAATACAGGCGTGATGATGATGGTTTCGAAGGGCTAGGCAGAGGTGTACCATTGTACATCCACAGTTCGCCGGTATATTTAGGTCCCATGTAAAAGGGGCGAGCCTATTGCCATTTATCAGGCACAAATCCAAACTCCGGGCTGCTACTGAGAATTTTGTAGAAAATGCCAATAATACCTTTTGCTCAACCTAAGAATCGAACCCAGGACCTCTAGAGCAGCAGTCGTGCTTAGGACCACTAGGCTAATGAGGCAGTTCAAATTAAATTTTCATGTTATTTATTGAAAATAATATAGCCAATAGTTTCTGTTACTATGACAGAGTTTATAGCTTTTGGTTCCAGAACGATCTAAAAGTAAGAGTGTATAATAAAATAAATATAAATTACGATGTACCAAATAATAAATAATAGAAGAACAAAATGTATCTGTAATATATATGTAATCTCTCAGAGAGCGAATAAAATAGGCAAAAACAATGACAACTCTGCGACACATCTGTGTTCTTGCTTAATGTTAAGTTCCGTTTATCGTGGCATACTGGATACCGGTAGATGGCGCTTATTTTTAAAAAAAATAGTACAGATGTCAAATCCTCAAGGACATCGGGCGATGTAATAACCTTAATTCTAAAGTGTAAGAAGACGGAGTCACCGGTAGAAGCTAGTATAACCTTACGTATAATACCCGCACGAATTTATTTGGCACCATTGCTCATAAAACATCTGATTTATACAGCGCGGTACTTATTATGAACATGAGTACAGTCGGCGTCAACTCGATAAAATATTAAAACGACATTAATGCACGGAATGCATTTTTGTTTTCAACAGAATATTAACTGGTCATAATTTTTAACGACAAAGTAGTGGCCAGTATTAATTCTCATTTGGATAAAGTTTTCACTTTTGTTTATGGCTTTGCGATATCTTAAGTCCTACTTAATATTATAAACGCGGATGTTTGTAAAGATGGATGGACGTTTGTGAGTCTTTCACGCTTAAACGGCTGAACGGATCTGGATGAAATTTGAAACTGAGATAGATTGACGTGTGATATAACACATAGAATACTTTTTATACCGGAAAAATGTACATCCTTCTTTGGATAATATATCAAATTAAATAAGGACGAAATTGCGGCCAGAAGCTAATATATTTGCGAAAGTAAGTTTGTATGTTACCTTTTTACGCCGAAAACACTAAACCGATCATCCTGAAATTTTGCGTATCCGTCTCGAGGAAAACAACAAGATCGATTTTATGACAATAATAGATGGCGCCACGTGTCTTTCGAATATATAAACTCTGACGTGAATAAAGTCGCGGGAGAAAGCTAGTATGCTTTAAACGACAAAATAATACCTACCTTAGTTAGGTAAAAGGCAAAAGTAATTAAAATAACTCAATCAACTTAATTAATAGGTGTGGAAGCGTGTAGTTTAATCTATGAGTAAGAGATTATGACGTTAAGAAGATGGGATAATTATGGCGTTTATCGTAAGTACTGTGATCACTTGTCTGTCTGTGGTTATATAAGAGCCTAGCACAAATGTGCTGACGTAAAAATATTTGATTTGAGTCGCTTTGAAAGATACTGATGAAATTGAAATGTTATTGTTACTAAATTCAAGATTCTATTGGTGTCTATTAATATTGAAATAATACATAGAATCAATTATAAACTAGTTAAAGTAATTTATTATTTTCTATTTATTTTCTATTTTTATTTTATTTAAATGTGTTCTTCTTAAAAGGAAAGTTAAAAATAATTTTGGTTAATTTTAGACGATAAGCAGTATCATTCATTGACATGAATAAAGCCTTCAAACTAATTAAAATATGATGTGCGAAACTGGTAATTTCAATTAGAAGAACTCGATTGAATTTACTTATATTTCTCCTCGCATTTATACCAGGCTCTTAAGACAATAACTACCGCATATTCCATCATTAAAGCACTACCTATTATAATAATGAAGAATATAACATCCTACCCTTTTATTATAACGCACAGCCAGCATTAAGCAGTCATTTGCAAGTGGAATTAATTCAGTACGGAGCGGTGACAACTTTATTATTATTTTTGTACAGAACCAGGAGTATGCTGTAGGACACGGGAATATTACCATAAACCGTGGTTAACATTAATTTAGCTTATTGATGGATATGACACGGATAAACGAGTTATGGATATGGCATACCGTGTTTCATAAACCTGTCTGTGCGCGTATTTAGTGTCAGCGGGACGCGGACACGTTGAAAGCTAATCTTTCACCGCAGTGATTAACGCTTGATGTACTCCGAGGAGATGTTAATATGTTTTGACCTTGCGCCTTCTTGTAGAAATTGAAATTCGATTTCACTGAGTTCTGTGGAGTGTTTTAATCAATATAAAATATTGTTTATGTTCGGGTAGTAGGGAAGTAGATAACACCAATCAATTGACTTTATGAGCGGTCAAAAGGCGATTTCGTTCATAGGTTTTGTATAGCAAATATCTATTATTTTTGATTAACTATTTATTGATTTCAAAAGACACTAAAATATTTTTTATAGCCAATTTAAAACTCATTGGCACAAATGAAATGTCTTTTTAGAAATGTTGTTTTGGAATTATTGGTTTATGGTGTCTACATCTGTATTATGTACGCACAGTCACGACAAATTGTGGTGAGCCACTTTTCAACCTTACGCATCTAGGTATAAGGCTGAACAGTGGTCAGCCGCCATTGTCTTTGGTTGTACGGTCAGCAACAAAAGTCGGTTAACACTGTTAATTTTGCAAACAATTGAAATAGATACGAAATAACACATTATACTATATTTTTTTAGTATTTCAGGCCAGAGTTTATTTTATCTTTATTTTACATCCACCATCCATGTGATTCCTTTTATATTATGCTCAATAAATAGGATTAAAAAATCTGAATCTTAATCGACTTTTGTTGCAGACTGTACCTGTCTGATCCTGCTTCGCTGACGGAATGCGTTACACAGTAAAGACGCACCTAGCTTCTTGAATTTCTAGAACTACTTTTCACTTGACACTGTTTTCGATAAACGTCACGTTTCCAGCAAAATTTTCAAAACTCGAATCTATAGCACAGATTACTAAATATCTATAGTATCTTATCCATTTTCCTTAGTTCCGCACTAAACCAGCAGGCGGTCGAAGGGGAACGTTTTCCCGTCGCAGCTATAGCGTCATATAAAACAACACTCATTCGCACAGTCGGCGTAATTAATGACTAGTTGATTATAATTCAGAAGGATATTGCTGTTGAAGTTATTCGGGGGATTCGGGTGCGGTGGGCCTTGACCCGGTTTGTGAGATTGATATTTACGAGTTAGTCTATTCCGGTATTTGGTTAATCTAATTAAGATGGTGGAAAATAAATTTTATGATTTTGATCGGTTGTAAATTGTGGAAGGTGTAGTAAGGGTAAGTGCTTTTTTTAACCCTAGAAAGATAACGTGCGCCTCCGAGGCGCCCGCGAAATAGATATATTGCTGTATTTTTTAATATAATGCGTGCACAAGCTTGTTTTTTCAAACCAACTCAGTCGTCGGTCAACACTCTCGAGGGACGGCCGCTGCTATCCGGTAAGTACCATAGTTTCGTTGCTATGACAACCCGTTGCGCTCGAGAGGCGCATGTTTATCTTCTGCGTAACTTTTACGCATTTTTATATGATTTAGTTTTTTTTTACTTCTTATTTATTTCTACATAAATAAAGTAAATATAAAATTAGGTTATTGTTACTAGTTCGTTTTAATTGTTTTTAGGAACATTTTTACATCATGGCGAGCAGAAGAGTGGTGGAAGACAGAGGAATAATTTCCTTTTTGAGGCAAGAAGATGAAAGTCCACTGCCAGTGATAGCGAAATAGAGGATCATGTAAGTGAAGACGATATTCAAAGCGATACTGATGACGAGTACGTAGATGATGTCATTGATGAAGCTTGAACACCTCAACACCTCCTGATGACACCTCAACACCTCCTGAAAATACTGTACATGATGAAAAAAGATGTTTGCAACAATTGTCTATAACTATAATTTTTTTCAGTATTTCTTGTAACTTTAGACTGAATATATAGTATTTTATTAATTAGAAAGAAAAAAAAAACTATAAATGTTACTTATTTGAAAAAAATTCTACTTAAATATAAGTACTTCTAATTTTTGTTACTTTTTGTTAAGGGTTTACAAAATCCTACATAATTTTCTTAATAATAAAAATAATAATAAAAAAAATGTATTTAATTAACTTATTATCAATCTGAAACCTCATTAAAATTACAATAGAAAGAATAATTCTTTTACTTTGTAAATAAATAGGTTTTTAATATTGTGCGCCTCTCAGGCGCATGTTTATCTTTTCAGTACTATAAAATAACGTTATCTTTCTAGGGTTAAGGATGGGAAATCAACAAAATGACGTCTTCCACCCTGGGAGGAGCGGAAGTGAGTGTCAGACTCTTACTGACTAAAACCCTTCCGGATTCGTCTTAACTCTCTTTGCGTTTCCACCGCGGTCCTTTGGAACAAATTTCGCAACTCTGACACGAATTCCGCCATTCGCTACTATAGTATCGATATAGATATTAGTAGTTCAAATTATAACTGTTACGCATTGGCAGCAAGTATCCTGGAATTTTAAATTATTTAAAAAAAAAGGTTGTGCCCTAGCTAATTCATTTATGAAAATAACCTGTAACAACACGAAAATGCAATAAATTATGATTATGATAGCGGCCTAAACGTGGGTCAATTTTCTTGGCAATTAATTCCCCCAGTGTGATAAGGCTTAGCGGAAAATTACAAATCACTATGTTTGTCCACTTTTTCATATGTTAAGTCATCTGGAAGGTCCATAAAGCCCTTCAAAGGTTATAAACTCATGAAAAATTACGTTCCGTTATGAATAAAAAATTACAGTCATAAAGCCAACGCACAACAGTAAAGGACACGTTCAAAGCACAAAACACCAAAGGGACAGCACAAACAGAATATTATGTCCCAAAAAACTGTACCAATAAATTAAAACAACTCAAATATTAAACGTTGTAGGCATAACCTTTGCAGACAATGAAAACCTGCACGTAAATTCCACTGAAGGAATTCATAAGGTGGGTCTTTCTTTGAAATACCTTTTCGGGGGTGCATCATAAATCAGCATAACGAGGCAGCCTTCCGTGAGGTGCCCGTGTTGGACCCCCTACCAACATTAAGCTTCTGTAATATTTTCTCACTTACGACAAAATTTTCTGTCTTCTTATTTATGTTGGGTAGAGTTTAGTCGGGAGTTGAGAACGGGCTGTCGTCTCAAGCTGCAAGGTAAGTAATACTCCAGGAAAATTTGAAAGACGCGGATGTTTTTAAGTGAACGTTCAAGCGCCTAGGCTAGGTATGAGACGGCTGGCGGAATTTATAATGTTGCTGTAAATATTAAACCGTTAGGAACTCGTACATGTACTAAAGGTATATTTATTAAATATATTTTTTATGTGCAGCTGCATCCTGTGTTCGTGGAAGTAAAGTATATAAATGTAAGTAGTATCAGGCGTGACTATGAAAGAAAAGATAATGCATGATATTTTACCTTTATAATCTGTAAAACAAAAAACCGAGAGCAATCATTAAAAAGCAATCGATTCGATTTTCAATTTGACGAATTCAAAAAATTGAAGACACGGCTGCTGCGCTGTGTGTCGCATGTTCAATTCCCTCATGGAACAAATATTGGTTTGGCCTACAGGTAGTGGTTCAAGGTCTGGTTGTTTGTGTATGTAAGTTAAAAATATACCATCACGCCTGTATTCCCCGAAGGGTTAGGCAGAGGTGTACCAATGTAGGTCCACCCACAGTTCGCCGGTATATTTAGGTCCCATGTAATAGGGGGCGAGCCTATTGCCATTAACCGGGCACTAATCCAAACTCCGAGCTGCTACTGAGAATTTCATAAAAAAACCCAATAACACTTTTTGCTCGACCCGGGAATCGAACCCAGGACCTCTTGCGTAGCAGTCGCGCACAGGACCACTAGGCCAACGAGGCAGTTCGTATGTAAGTTAATATGTTTGTAAACGAGAATAAGTACCCAACATAGGGTATTGTTAAAAAAAAAGGTAATTTCAATTTAAAAATCAAATTAATAACGTACTCAATTACTCGTATGATAAAAGTCAAAAGATTTTAAAACTAGATTGATCAAATTTTGTTATATCATCTAAACCTTATCCTGAAATTCAAATAAACATTCCCTGAAGAATATTCTGTAATCCAAACTTACCGATTTGAATTTCGATCAGCATTAATTTTTACTGCGATCGTAAACACGATGTCGCAAAGATCGGGTTAACGTTTCAACTGGAATCGTAAACGGCGGATAAAGTAAGTTAATATTTATCTTTAGCAAACATCTTAGAGACCACGAAGCTATAATTAGTATTCCTAGAAAGGGTCAAGTTACATTTACTTACTTTGTTTACCATCTTGTGACTTAATTAATTCCAAGCCTTTCAGGTAAATCCGTAGCAATTTCATTAAGTTGAGATAAGATTGAAACAGGGTTTACTTTGTCATCGTCATTGCCCGTAAGTGTCAGCTATTAAAATTAAATATTGCTGGAGAACGGAATTATTCTCGTCAAATTGGATCCGAAACCTTGAAGCTTTGTAAGTGCTCCTGTTAATGCTAACAAGGGTTAGCAAATCTATTTTTAGGCTTTAGGGCTGTAACGAAGGGTTAAATATAAATATTATTTTATAAATATAAATTATTAACTATTTCATGAGACGACGAGGTCGTCGGACGACGAGAAGGAAAAAAAAAATACTTTTTATTCATTTCTGCTGTCCCACATCTATCATTACGTGTATTTTTTATACCCAAATGTAATGCTAACTAATGTAAACATTTTTAGTTATGTAACTGATTACAAGAAATTACTTCTTCGTGGATTTACTCAAGGAACAACGGAATGGGTACATATAAACGCCGTATAACTTAGCTATCAGGTTAAGAGCGCAGACGCATGCACGTCTGTGGCGCCTCTCTTAACAGAATATCCTTGTGCTCCGTCAGTAGTCTCCAAAATTAATATATTTTTCAAAAACCATCTTCCTTTAAAATAATTAACGTAGTATCGTACATACTCATAATCATGCAAATCCCCGGCCAAATTCACAGTCGAAACCACATCAACGTTGATGGCTTTACAAATTAAAAAGTTATCCCGTCTCATTTTTATTGCAGTCCTGTGCGGCTTTAATTAAATTCCCATATCCATTCGGCTTGTTTGGGGCAGTTACCGTTGGACTTTATTCCCTCTTGTTGCACACTTTTTTCACCGCAAAGTTTTTATAGGCAAGTTCAAAGCTGTACCCACTTCAGTCGGTCTTTGTTGGGTGCTCATTTAAAATCAATCGCTGCCATTCTGTCCAAGGGTGGCGACTGAGACGAGATTTCGGAGGAAATTCTTAATTAAGCTCGCCGGAGATCCTCTTTAGTTAATGGAGGCCCGTCCGAAATCCTTAGAAGCAGAGTAAATGAGGGCCGGCGATGTAGCGACGTCAAAAAGAGCAAGATAAGATTATCGACCGTGATAACTTTTTTTAATTTGCGACGTCCGTAAAAGCATTTTAATTCTGTAGGCCCGACAATAAATTGCGGACGCTTTTACATGACAATGAACGAAATAAAAAATGTACGGAGAAGAGAATTTTAATATGACTCCGGTATAGTTGCAAATTATTCAAATAAGCTCACATTTTCATAATTTATTCAAATATGAAACTGTGCAGTCCTGGATCTAATTAAATTCAGGGCACTATCTAGAGGGAACAATATAGCCTTAATGTAATGAGCTATCGAGCCGGGTTAGATGGCGTTCAGTAAGATTATACCTGCCATATTTTTTTATGAACATTTTAATAGGGGTGAAAGTTGAAAGAAAATCTGAAGAAACCAAAAATTAAGTACACCTTGAGATTGTGTAACTACCTTCTTCCAATAGACTCTTCTGAAATCTAAGTATCTTTGTTTTCTCTGCAAGAAATACATTGTAATACTAAAGAACAAGCTTAATTATAAAGCGGGATCTAATTAAACGCTCTCTTGCGCGCTGACAGACAGATGAAGTTTCATGAAAAAGTCAACCAAGTTAATTAGTTAGAACAATTTCTTGAATTTCTAGGTAGGGTAAGTAGATAAGTCTGAACCCTTGTTTGCAACATGTTACAAGTGTGAAGACTAAATTACTAAATAACTATAATGTGTGATGAATTTCTCTAGTTGTCATCTACCTACGCACCAGTAGTAATTAAGGTAAAAAAAACAATCAGATGGCTTAACAAAATTATATTTCCAAAACATTCGAATGCTATCACTGAATAATAATGGCTATGACCAAACCAATAAACCCCGCTTACGCCAGCCAGGCTTATCTCTTAACTAAGAGTTAGTTGCTAATACGAACCTATAACGATTTGTAGTGTAACCTCGTATTAGCAACTCTACCGAAACACACGCCAAATGATTATATAAATGCAATTGTGACAGTTCAGAATTTTGACCATAGACGCTAATTATTTTCCACTTACCAATGTTTACGCAGCTCTTTAAATAAAAATATCAAATACAAGTAACAAAAAGACAAAGTACAGTCACAAAGACAAAGCATCATAATAAACCAACAAAAGAGAACAGGTTTCTGTTTGCTATGAGTAAGGTCGAAATCATGAAAAACAAACAGGCCTAAACAAGTATTCTTCTACGGCCGTAAGGGTTCATTAATGATAATGGATGCCTGTAATTACCCTTTGTTCGTCTAATATTAGCCTTTTATATAAGGTACTAATATAGCCTGAACGTGGTGGGATGTGGAACTAAATTTAAATGTATACTGGATTTGATATTACTTTGACGTTAGATCGTAGCTATAATAGCGGGTGTTAGCGCGGTCGTTGTTTAGATTAGGTTATGACGTTATACAAAAGACAATTGAGAACACAGTATGGCTCTTAATTAGGTGATATCATTACGATCAAAAATACAAAAGTGGATGGATGTTTGTTACTCAATCACGTCGGAACGGTTCAACGTATTTGAGTGATTAGCACAGAGATTAAAGTCTGTAATAGCAGTCAGGTTACTGTTTATCGTGGAAAAATGAACATCCTAAGGGAACCCTTAGGATAAGAGTAGTACATAACTTTGACGCGTTGGAAGTCGCGGGGGGAAAATAGCTTCTTGAAAAAAAAATTAAGTAAATCTATGGGGGAGGCCTATGTCCAGCGGTGGACATCCTACCGCTGATATGATGATGATGATGAAATCTATACTACTATAATAAAGAGGTAAAGTTTTTTTTTTTGTTTGTATGAGGTAAACTCCCGAAATACTGATCCGATTTCAAAAAATATTTTACTAATAGAAAGCTGACTTAACGTCAAGTGCTATAAGCTATGTAGTATGATATTTCTTGGCTATCACACAGGCATAAATAAGCTAGTAAGTAATAAATAAATCACAAAAAATACAATACAAGAGCAAGACTCGTTCAAATCAAACATCGGATAAAGGTAGACGTCCCGATTAGCGTCCATTTGTCACTGAGTACTAGACAGGTGTGCCGGATGGTAGAGCACGTGTCGATCCGACAATACTTCATGTTCCTTCCGCCTCTTCCATACACAATCATTTTAGCAGCCTCGTTGACCTAGTGGTGCTAAGCGCGACTGCTACGCTAGAGGTCTTGGGTTCGATTCCCAGGTCGAGCAAAAAGTGTTATTGGGTTTTTCTATAAAAATCTCAGTAGCAGCTCGGACTTTGGATTTGTGCCTGGTTAATGGCAATAGGCTCGCCCGGTCGCCCCCTATTACATAGGACTTGAAAAACATATCAGCGAACTGTGGGTGTACATTGGTACACCTCTGCCTAACCCTTCGGGGAATACAGGCGTGATAGTATGATGGCATATGATATATCCTCAAGTGCTATAAGGCTATGTGTAATGACATGATGCTTAACTATCACGCGAGCGAAGTCGTAGCTTATAAAAAATAAAAACATCCACTACAGAACAATACTTGTTCAAATCAAACATCGGATAAAGGTAGACGTCCCGATTAGCGTCCATTTGTCACTGAGCACTAGACAGGTGTGCCGGATGGTACAGCACGTGTCGATCCGACAATACTTCATGTTCCTTCCGCCTCTTCAATACACAACCATTTTAGGGGCCCGTATTGAAATTTGAAATGTGCTAGATTTAATTTTTAGCAATATTTGTAGGTACATAGTTCCTAGTTATCAAAAATACTTTCTTTCCTCCGATCACTTGCTGCTTGCAAGTGATCAGAGGGTTAGCTCCAAGGTGGATTGGGACTTATTCTACTAATTGCGAATGTTTGTGAGGATGGATGGATGGATGTTTGTTATTCTTTCACGCTTAAACGGCTAAACAGATCCGGATGAAATTTAGCACAGTGATGCCTAAGGTAAACTTAGAAAGTACATATAAATGGAAAAGTCACATTAATATTTAACTGATATCGCAACTTCACGCATAAGAGGCTTAATTAACTATTGGGCCATCTAGACATGGTAAATTATATAAAAATAAAAAATATCGTAAAATAATTCCTGTTTTCCGAACATAATGACGTAACTAACTTTTCTTTTCTTCTAGCGTAAACATATTCAACTTTAGAAATGTAAGTAAAATTCAATTTAGCATTTTACAACAACACAATAGAAAGTTATGTAAACGAACGGTTTACTGTGCTTTTAACATCGCACGTAACGGCTGCTAGCATTTGTGGCTGCATGCGAAATTAACAAGTTTTTACGGGCTCTTGTTAGTGTACCTATCTACTGGTGTTTGCGTCTCAGTGTACTGTTGTGTACAAACTGAATGGAGCTTTGTGTTGTTCATTAAGCTTTGGTTTTTTGTCTAATATATGTTTATTACGAACGATTACGATCGACTTACGAACGATTTTTGGTAGGAAAGGACACAACTTATGGGTTCGCGTCATCGACCTGATTAAACAATTACTTGACTTATGTAGCTAAACCAAGTAGGTAGTTGGAAATGTCAGCTTTTTTTTACCGATAGGAAATCATCAAATGTCTTCTCCCGCTCTTAGTTTCAGACTTTTACTGACTAAAACCCATCCATGTTCCTATTAAGAGTGGATTTTGCGAAAGCGCCGATTTAACTTATCTTTAACTTGCATTTGTAACCATTAAAATATTAAAAAAAGACTATAAAATTATTTAAAAGGACAATACCCAAAAAAAATTATAAAAAAAGTGTACCTAAAATAACGCTCACCTTTTTTACAGAACCCCTGCACAAAGTCAATCTCACACTTGACCGCTATTTATTTAAATAACGTTCCTTAACGATGGTAGTTCTATTGAACTGTTGATTGATCATCAACTATTAGAATCGAGTTCAAATGAAATAGAATCGAATATTCGGTACAGTCATTAATCTTTCCTAAACATTGTTTAATTTATTATAGCTGCGAAGAAAGTGTTCCCAGACTGTCATAAGGGCAATGAACTCTGGCACAATCTGTGAGAATTACTGAATTAGACATACGGCACCACATAATTAACAAATCACTAACTTTTGTCCGCGACTTCGTTTATATTCACACGCGTTAGGTTACATCTTTGGTTATTGCTCCACTCCCGCGAGTCGTGATACCGTGATTTTATATGTATAATATATATTTTTCCTTGTACAATATAATATACAAAAATATTTTTTATTTTTTTCGAATCGGACTAGTAGATCCAGAGATTAGTGCGTTTAAACCAATAAACAAAAAGCTCTTCAGCTTTTTTATTATTTAACAATTTAAAAGCATGTTACATCGATCAGAAATCTCACAACCCTAA
The DNA here is from genome assembly GCA_932526535.1 of Caradrina clavipalpis. Taxonomy (NCBI): domain Eukaryota; kingdom Metazoa; phylum Arthropoda; class Insecta; order Lepidoptera; family Noctuidae; genus Caradrina; species Caradrina clavipalpis. Next base: position 10,401,617 of record OW052092.1, on the reverse strand, counting down.
TTTTTATTCCTCTTTTCGAGTCAATGATAACGTTATAATTTTTGGGCCCCTGATATATTAAAAGGTTCTCCAAATAACAGAATAATTACTCTACAAACTTCCATAGAAATCAATCCTAACAAAAGGACTTTGGTCATTTCACTCCCGTCTAACAAATGCTTTCTGAACAAAACCGGCCTACCACGCAGAGGGTGCATAATTTCCGGCCGATAGGTACAAATGTGCGGCTGACACAGCTAAATGGGCACGGTATCGTTGAATAAAACCCTCAGTTTTTTTGTATGTCATTGGATGGCAGACAAACCGACTGCTTAAGGTGATGTTTAGTGGTCACCACTGCCTTTTTTTTTCAATACGACAATTCCACCACATTTCTCCCAAACACTGCAACTCCTGAAAGTCAGAACACACAGAGAACACCGCCAGAAAAGTGCCGAAGCACTGAAGTTCGAGGAGTCCCGGAGAAACGATTCAACTGTCTTGGATCCCGCGACGATATTAATCAGGTAAGGATTTAGCGGTTACCACTGCCTGTAGACATTTACAATACCAGAGAGACGCAGATGCGTTACCATCCTAGAAACAAAGTTGATGTGTAATTAAAGCGGCATCCATACCCTTCAAATCGGAATACAGGAGTTTCCAACTCGTTCTTATCCATAGAGACCTATATTTTGGAACAAGAAACTAGCTTCAACTTTAAACTGTAACATCTTGACAATTCAAAAGTGCCTGTAAATGGTCTAATTGAAATAAATGCTTTCAATTTGACTTTGACATACCAACGCAGCTTTGTGGCAGAAATAGGTATAGCAGAGGCGGCCGATAGGTACAAATGTGCGGCCGACACAGCTAAATGGGCGCAGTATCGTTGAATAATGCCCACAGTTGCCTAACTTGTCTTAAACTATCGCAAACAAAACGTTCGGACGCCACAGATTTGTCAGTGGTAGCTGTCCTGAGATAGTTGCGTCGGTTAGGGGTAACAAATGAGCATCGCCAACTATTCGCATTATTGTTAACTTTGTGAAGTATGTTTTAGTCTATAGGTAGTTTTGTTTGAATGTTCATTGTTTGGACTGAAGTTAAGTGTCTAGTTTGAATGTTGGGTTCGTTTATAATTCCGGTATTTTTAAAGCTATTTTGGTTCTGGAATTAGTCTAAAGTGAAACGATTAGAATAATATTATTAAATAGGTATCAGGACTAAAACAACATAGGATTTGTAATAAAATAGTTTTTTACTAGATTTACTTTTAGTTTTATATTTTTAAAAATAAATTAAAATGTCTCATATTCTTCTAATTACACTAGCATCCATAGGTACCATTTAAACACCAATGTACGTTACTTGGCACTTTTAATGTGAAGTTAAAAATATTGAAAAATTTCGATACTACGCAACGCTAGCTCACGCAGCTAATCGTAAGAAAGCGTTACGTTTGGTGTAAGACATCCTTGAAAGTTCCACATAGAGGCTAATTGCTTCCTTTAAGTCGATTACATTCAACCATTGAGTGCTCTAATCCAGAATCGTTGAACAGCTAAAGATGCAATCCGCATGTAAATGAAGAAGATTGCTCTCATCGTGTAGTGGAACATTACAGGGAATCTTTGTTGGCTGGCTTTTAGAGTTATGTGCTGTAGTTTCTTTAGAATCTTTTTTTTGCCCCCCTATTATGGCCTTTATTCTCGTACCTTTTACTGAAGACGAACGACAGAATCAAATCATCATGGAATATATGACAAAGACTGAATAGCATTTTATTTCGGCACATTATTTGCGAAGCATGATGCCTTTTGTTATAACATGATTTAGAAAATAAAACAATAGATACGTTATGTTCCGATTTTAACATTAGGAATTTTTAGGTTTATGAATCCCGCTAGAGGCGTTCGATTCCCAGGTCGAGCAAATAGCATTATTGGGATTTTGTATGAAATTTTCAGTAGCAGCTCGGGGTAAGGACTTGGGCTCGGTTAATGGCAATAGGCTCGCCTCCCTATTCCATGTGACTAAAACATACCGGCGAATTGTGAGTGTACATTGGTACACCTCTGCCTAACCCTTCGGGGAATACAGGCGTGATGGTATATTATGTTATGAATCTCGTGTTATTTTATCTTTGTTTACCTATCGATCTACTATGCTCTACTATACTTCTTACCCATTACACCGTGAAATTAAGCCGATACGGATCAATTAATCAAGTTATTCCTCCAATTTATTAACTGACTGATAAATAAATCTGGTAACGGCACCAATTCTCGGGCTTAGTCATGCGTAAATATCAATTACCGAGCTTATATCGGGAAATTCGGGAAACAGCCCGTAATTGTCGGACAATGTCCAGACCAGTGGGGTGTTCTGTTGCATTTTGGCGAATATTGGTAATTTATTTTTATTATGCCTCTATATCGCGGGGAATGTATCCCTGAATGGTTATTTTGAATGCGAACTCATAAAATTTTGTTAGTTAATTAGCCTGATAATGTTTTATGCGCTTGTTTGCGTAGAGTGATTATATGATAATAGACATACTTAGGTGGGATACACAAGTTTCATCTTTGACAAATGGAGGCCAAATCTACTAATCAAAAACGGACATCATTTAGTCGCAATATCATCTCAGTGAAAATCAATGACAAAGAAATTTGGTAAATTAGACTTTTGCCACTCTGATTAGGACTGAGATTACCATCGTATCGTTCTTAAAAGTTAATAGAACTGCCCACCAGGATTTTTCTTGCTTAAATAATTACTTAGAGGTGTTTTTTTCTTTCAAATTCGCAAGTCCTATTTCAAAAATGTTGTATCTTTCTACACCGAAATTATTGTTATATCTTGCACCGACGCGCAAAAACGACGACAGTAAAGAGTAACAGGGTAAAACACACATAAAACGCTTCTAAAATAAAGGCTTATATACCCAACAATATTTCCACGAAAAACAGACAATGGTACCCATATTTCAGGTATATTTCCTCTACATCTCCATAACGAGCACCAAGGACTTCCACAACTCATCGGTTTATCTCCATAAAACGGGTTCGGAGCAAACAAAACCACAAAGTTTACTAAAGCCAGTTTCGGCGACAGCCCGAAAAAGGTTTTCATTTCCCCCATTATATGGAGCATTCGGACCCCTTAAACCATGCGTCGACTCCTGACACGCATTGTACCATGATTAATGATTTACAACGCAATTTTCTTCGACGTAAAAAATGTCTCAGGCTTTTTTTAATATTAGATATGCACTCATAAAAGTTACGTGTCACGTATATAATGGGCTTTTTAATAGGTTTTGAGGTTATAAAGTTTTTTAATTATCATGATTAGGCGTTTTATTTAATAATCACGTCGTAGGTTCGGTTTTCGATGAGTTTTTGGTGTTGTGTGTAACGGGATTGTCTGTCGTGAGAAGGTGTTTGAACAAAGCTTTGGTAAAATGTATTTTCATTTCAAAGTAAAAGAATTATTTTGTAATTTTGTGTGCTTGTAAAAAATTGAACATCCTACCTACAATTATGTTTATTTACATGTCGAAGGACAATTCTAGAGTTTACACCAAAAAATTATAAACAACTAGCTTCTGGTCGAAACATGGTCAGCGTAAACTTCAGAATTAAGCTAAAGTCTTAAATTATCCCAATGAAATCCAAGCTGGCTGAAAATATCCTATGTGTTAAGCTAGACCAATATCTACAGGGTAATTTGAAATTGCTCGTATTCCTCTCGGGAGAAGAAACTATGACTAATTTAGAATGATTTAACCCCTATCACTTGGGGGTCGAAAATCCGCCATTTTCGAGAAAATCTACTTTGTTTTTATTTTTAGAAAAATCCGAATTTTGGTAATTTAAATTTAATTAAAAAAAACTTTTCAGCCTGAAATTTTGTATGATCTGATAGCTTACTAATTGACCAACCTCTCTAAAGCTAAAAACTGTGTAATTTACTGTTAGATTTTATGTTTTATGTATTTTTAAGTACTAAAATTCAGATTTTTCTAAAAATAAAAACAAAGAGATTTTCTCGAAAATGGAGGATTTTCGGCCCCCAAGTGATAGGGGTTAAATCATTCTAAATTAGTTATAGTTTCATCTCCCGAGAGGAATACGAGCAATTTCAAATCACCCTGTATATGTGTGCCAAACATCCATCCATCCATTCATGCACAAGCTTTGACGTTTATAAAAGCAGTATGGATTAGGAAAGAAAACTAATCTCCGTCACCTACAAATACCTCCTAAGAAAAAGAAATCCTTTAACAAAAAATCTTCTACACAATGTCCCACTATAATCCAACACATGTGGCTAGTTAGCAGCATCAAAGCCAAGATAATGGAGACAAAACAAGCCAGTTTAATGCGCCGTATTGGGTTCCAGCGCAAACAGCGCGCCCTAGTGTCGGGTTACTGAACACATGGTAGCAAAAGGTCATGAATAGACAAGCTTCGTGTTTGTACAGACAACAGTGATATGAAAATAGAGGTGACTGGTGGCTGGAGGATAGATGTGATGTGTTTTTGGGTTCTGCAGGGAAAGAGTGCCGTATGGGACCTTATTAATTCTTAGTAATAGGCTCCTGTTCGGCACCTTTTTGTTAGACAGACAGCGGAGCCTTCTTTGCTACCTAGCTGTCTGTCTGTCTGTCTTTCCGACTGTCTGTACGACCATAGAGATCTTTTCAAAATTTCAATTTTCACAGATTGTTATAAGGGCCTTTATAGTCATATATAATGGCCGTTATAACAACAAATAATATATAGAAAAAAGTAGCACAAAATGAAACCCCTTTGATTTTTAACTTTATTTTATTTTTATTCATATAAGAAATGCATTTATTTTTTACGCTTTGTTCAAAATTGTCCGACAGTACGGAACTCTTCGCATGCGAGTCAGGCTCGCACTTGGCCGGGTTTTTCTTGTGTTACGGAACTGTGTGTTGTTACAAGTAATTACCTACTCGTATACCAACATTCGTGTCTGCTACTGTTACTTTGGTGGTGATCAATGCTCGTGCCTTCTCTGAGAAAGAGGCCTTTGCTCTGCAGTGGAACAATAATAGTCAATAATTACTACTTATTAGTTGCTTTAGTGATCAGGAATCATAATGCAGCGGTTTATCAGTTACTGCTAGACATACGCCCCTTTCAGGTTACACTCTTTTTAGATATCCAGTCAAGACGTCTGTCCATTCAGCAAAGGGATGTCATACCCATTGTTTACAGATTTGCGAGCAAAAACTGCTATAACGGCCATTAGTCCTTCAACAGATATAGTCAATCCAATGTCGCCTTACTGCTGTCTAAAACAAAGTTTAAAGTTGAAAAAACGTGTCCTTTAATACTAAACAACCCTATCTCAAGTTGACCCAGTAATTACTTTTTAGGTTAAGTACCTAATTCAATTGTATTTCATACGTAGCAAGTTTGCGTGACGTCGCATCCGATGTTAGCGGAAGTCAGTGACCGGAAAAGCTGTTGTTATTCCCTGTAAGGTCCGTGAGATATTCAACTTGTTTTCATAGTCCTACTTTGTATATAAGGTGTAGTTTCGCATCCACGTAAAATTCAAGAAGGTAACTATGCTAGTGATTTGCAAAACAAATCAATCTGTACTAATATTTTTTTTTTTTTTTTTTTTGTACAGAATAAGCTTCGGCCTATGTCCAGCAGTGGACTGTTGGAAGTTCGTTAATTATTGACCAGTTGGTTTATTCTATATTTTATATCAACCTTCTGAAAATTGACACGGATGCGAAACTACACCTTGTATAAGACCTTTTTGATACGCTGTATATTCCGTATTCTTCCCGGAAAGGACGAGCTATTAAAAAGATAGCAAGTGCATTTAAACCCTTTTGGTTTTATCTTTTCCGACGTAGGTTTCCTACCTTTGTGGTGTTATCCGCTTTCCCTTTATTTTACGTCGGAATATTATAAACAAAACAAGTGAACAACATGTAAGATAATAATTATGGGGGTTGGGGTTGTTTGTAAGTAAAATAATTGTTTTCGTTTTTTTTTTGGTGATTCTATGTTTAGTGGCGGTTTGAGGTCATTCTATGTTCAGTTCCGTCTGCCTGCTATGTAACCACTAGACACTAGACACACTAAATACATAGTTATATTTGCTATACAATCGGGTGAGATCGTTAAATAGCTAGACTTACGTTATTTTCCGACTGTATAAGACCATGACTGATAATTTGTTATACTTCAAATCTAATGTATACAGAAGACTGTTCAATAGTAATATTATGAATAGGCATCTCCCATAGATTTTAAAAAAGACCGACTGGAAGCGGCCTGCACACGGCGATTTCCTGCGGTCTAAGGGCTCCCACACATAACTGCGAATTCGCATCGCATCGCAAATATCTGCGAACTAGTTCCTAGATAGTTCATGCAATGCGGCATCGCATCGTGGTTTTGTGTAGGCGCCCTTAATCAGGTCGTATATCCACCTTAGTGGTTGGACGTCTTACGTTGCGCTAGCCGGTGGAAGAGGCCTATGTCCAGAGGACGACCTATGGCTGGTATGACGATGATGATTATAAATGCGAAACTAACTCTGACTGCCTGTTACGTTTTCCCGACTAAACCTCAGAACCGATTTTGATGAAATTTGGTACAGGGTAGGTAAGTTTGAATCCAAAGAAACGGCTTAGGTTACTTTTTATCCCACGACTTCATCTGCATCCGCGATGATCGAAATTTATGCGGACGAAGTCACAGGCAATATCGAATAAATAAACAAAAAATTAATTAATAAATAATAGATTAGACAGGCTCTGTTTTATTTTATTTGTATATTTATCTTACTTTCAGAGAATTATCCAGAGCACCAATAAATCTTTACATATTACTGTCATCCATCTTCGTCAGTCACCGCCTACGACGTTCGTCGTACATCCCACAATGCCGCAACCAATATTTTCCCTTTATTCCTTTATTCACGAGTAAACATTATACGTACAATATTTACATGGATTCAGAAGGTTTCTTGGTAAAGCTTTTCTGATATAGGTAGACTTAATGTTGTACTAAGAACTTCGTAGAAACACTATGAATTTCATAGAAAAACCCAATAACAATTTGCTGGACCTAGGAATCAAACCTATGGCCAGTACAGTTCAACGCAGCTCGGAGTTAGGATTTGTGCCTGTCGTACCACATTATTTTTACTTATATTAACTATTTAGTCTAGGTTTCCTAACAATCTTCTTCTTCGCTGATGTCCAAGATATACTCTCGTGACCCAAAGGCTGGCTTTTACCAAGGCCTAGACCAAGGCCAGAGAATTAGCATTGCCATCTAACGTGGCAATGCCGCCAGTCATTTGGACACTTTCTCAATTGACAGCGATTCTGAAGAATTTTTTGATGCCACAAAGTAGTTTAATTTCTTTTTTTGTTATTATCAAAGTTTTTTTTTTATCTAATTTTAACGTTGTAAATATTAAAAAATATGTTTTACATAAATTCAGAAAGTATTAGTAGTAGAACTGAAAAAGTCACATTGGTACTTGCTCGGGCCGTGATTCCACTACCTCATGTATGAGATGCCGCCACCCCCACTCGACTAATAATAAAACAAGAAAAAGTACTAGGAATTTTATATTATTAAGGTAGGTACGATAAGAAAGTCACAAGCCACATTCATTCTCACGGCGATCGTGTTTTCCATCCAAGATTACCTACGTTCCCTTTAATGTACACAATATGTTTCCCTCGCACTGCTAGCTAATTCCTTTTCACAATAGAAGGAACTCCAGCAGTATGAAGCAAGCCATGCGGATGGAATACGATACGTGATTCCTTTTTAAATCTGTTACAGCGACAACATGTGTAGTTTGGAGATTGTAGTAGGGTTGTGCTGTAGTAGATCATGATTAGTCTTATTCGGTGTAATGGATGGGTGTATTTTATAATGGATATGTATTTTTCAATGAATTTTTGAGACGCAATTGCTTGTTTTTTTTTTAACTATCCTGTAATGTCTTACTTTTGGGCCCTTTTGAGGCCCTTTTTTGTCTTCGAAACATTTTTATTTATTAATATATTTACAGTTACCATTTCTAAATAAATGTTACATTATTTCTTCTCTATTATATTACTTACCTAAATTATATGGAAAAGGTAAAGGTTAAAAAGTCCACAATTAGAGTACTAACAGCTCTAAAGCTGGCTTCGATTCAACTAGAGATATAGCCAGTGTTAAGTACTCTAGACCAACTAACGCGAGAGTATCCAAAAGTTAGTCTAAAGCCAAACCCCAATAAATCCCATAGGCACCGTCATAAAATCGTACTAACCCACAAGTTTCAACGCTAAAAATGCCGTAAACGAAAATTCCTTTTGAAAATATCCTGACAAATCGTTTCGAAACGGTGAACTGAATGCAATGATAACTCTGCAGCTCTGCACAAAAGCCTTGCATCTACATAATCGATGGCTTATTGGCATTCCCCCTTTTACTTCTAAATTGCAAATTTTCCGCACGATTTCGCTTTACAGAATAAATTTTCAGCCGCGAAACGGGAATGCAACTGTTCTGTATTTCTTATTCATTTTCCTTCGCGTGCTCCCCTTATTTATTTGCATTGTTAGCTTAAATGGTGCCAACTTGAAGAAAAACCAAGAAATTTCAGAAATACTCTGTTTGTTCGAAGGTATCGTATAACGTTTGATGTGTTTCAAGACTGTAGAGGAGAGCTCGTAAAGCTGACGGAGTTTGGTCTTTATATTAAGCGTTAAACAGTTACGAGGTGTACGTACAATATGATGTTATAACAGTGACACTGAGGTCTATGAAAAGCTCGTAACAACGGGATCGCTTATTTGCAATAGGGTCGTTTTTCACGTGGCTTGCCTCATGAATTTCACAATAAATCTATAAGTAAAATAGCACCTTATAACATTTTTTACACTTAGATTATTGCATTATGTTTGGAAAATACAAGGAAACTGTACTTGTAATAATATGCTTCGATTACTCTTAACATGTCGTTTAAAATTTTGCACGACTGGAAAGTTGATTATGGTGAAACCTTATGTCACTTTTACCTTAATACGATATATCTATATACAAAAAAAGCTTTCGTTCTTCCAATATGTTTAGTTAAACTTTGCCGAATTGATATCATATAAAAAGGAACTACCAGATACACAGTTAACCAAGTTACATGCCAACTGAACGCTAAACGCACCCAAGAGGCTACTCGAAAACTTTGACCAAAAGTTGAACAAACTTCTCAAGTTGACTAAGTAAATAAAACCTATTAAAAAGAAACTTAGATTCACTTTACATTAAGAGAAACAATGCTTCGAGTTTTCTCTTGAATTGGATTTCCGAGAGAATTTTTAATTAGCTACGAGTATGAAAATAAGCCTTCCCATTGCAACAAAAAAATAGGAATATTTCCAAAAATACATACATATAATCACGCCTGTATTCCCCGAAGGGTTAGACAGAGGTGTACCAATGTACACCCACAGTTCGCCGGTATGTTTTTAGGACCCATGTAATAGGGGGCGAACCTTTTGCCATTAACCGGGCACAAATCCAAATTCCGAGTTGCTGCTGAGAATTTCATAGGAAAACCCAATAACACATTTTGCTCGACCGGGGAATCGAACCCAAGACCCCTAGCGTAGCAGTCGCGCTTAGGACCACTAGGCCAACGAGGCAGTTTCCAAATATAAAAATAAAACAATTTCTTTATTAAATAAAGTTTCATCAGTTACCACTTTAACGTAAATCATTACAACAATAATAATATTTCAATAGTGCAAGTACTCCACATAATACGTGTTTCATGACCATAACTAACATAATGTTTTCATACAATAAACAAAATTAATTGCCTAATTATTTAAGGTTGCGACAACGATGTAATAAAAAATGGAGAGCTAAGGTGCGGGTAAATAATAACAGCTGAGATTTGGAAGTCACGCAAAAGGAAAAACTTTCCTATTGTAAAAAACAATAATATGTAAAGCGTTGATTGAGATATTGAAAATTCAGAAACCCCACGAACCACCTATAACTAACGTTTAACGGAAAGTTTATTTGTTTTATTTCTTGTTTTACCTACGCAGTCACTTAGGTGGATCGCACTGCCTGTGACCGTCATATGATCTACGGTTATTCGATTAGCGTATACCTCAAAGCTACACCAACTCACAGTATTACGCAACCACTATCATCTTATGAAAAATATTTCGCACAGTTTATCATGCAATCCATATGAGATTTTTGATACAAGCGTGCACTTTTCACACATAGATTTGGTAACACTCCATTCTAACTTATTCCTTATTCGGACCGTGTCTCGTTAATATAAGGCCGCTTTGCAAAGCTTCGTGAAAATTTATCGTTCCTTGTTGTACAACGAAAATTTATACAGTCTTAGTTAAGTAAATAAGGTCCATTCAATTATGTACTTTCTTGCTTTACTTTTTGTTCTAACTTCGGATTCCCTGTTAGTTTGTGGTGTAGAATTTTCTAATAGGTTCTAGTTTACTTTAAACTATTGTTGCTTTGCTGTGCTGCTTGTTCTGTAAGATTAACTGGTACTTAGTCCATTTTAAGTGGTTTCATGTAATTCGACTCCTGTACAGACAAAGCTAATAGAAAATTTAGAATTACGTTAATCTTTGTAAATCCACGCTTTGAAAAAGTCAGTTTTAGTTTCTAGATTTTATTTTTGGTTTGAAAAAGTAAAATTATTCTATCATGTCTCAATATTTTGAAAATATTTTTGATTCAAAGATATGTAGTGTAAAGTAGTAGAAGAAAGAGTAAAGTAGCAGATATGTCAGATACAAAAAAAAACATTATAATTTATCTAATTAGTTAATAAGGAGCCGAACTACCCCAAAGTCCAAAAGCCCTTAAGTGCCATGCAACATACAAATACGTGGTTCTTTTGGTTCACTTTCATTCTTCCCATCATGCACGGCATGCTAACATGAACGGCATGTTGCAGTCTAGACGTAATATTTTTGACGCTTTCCGCTGATAGCGCGTGGATATAGGAAATGGTACCTTAGAGGCATATCTACACATGGTGCGAGAATATTGCGCCTAAGTACGAGTTACTTATAGTAGGGTTGTCTCCTGTGGACTTTTTTAACCAATTTTGTAACCATCTAAAAAGCTTGCAAGTGGTAGTAGGTATAATTATGATTGTAACTATGACGTTTATATTACCTAAGCCTTCTGAAAACAAATACAACATTAAAAAAAAACGCGGTGGTCTTTTTTTTTAAAAAATAGTTTTTTTTATAAAAAAAGAACAAATACCTAACAGGTATACACCATTCTTTCTTTCATCCTGTATTATCCCACTGCTGAGCAAAGGTCTCCCCATATCCACTCATCCACTCCATTCCACTCATTCATTGCCTTCTCTAGCCAATCTCCTATACACATCTCTAAGTCATCATACAACACTAGATAGCTAGGAGACCTAACTACGATCAACTGGGAGCAGGTTCACGTTAATAGTTCCTAGAAATCGCATTGCAACTCGCTGAATCGTTCGACTAGACTGTTTGGTCGGTAATTCGAGTTAATCCCTGGTTATGTTACTTTGATTTATTCGTCGTAACTACTGCAGGTTTAACGTTCCCTTTGGTACTTAATATATTTTGATATGTTATTAGGGAAGCCATTGTAATAAACAACTTTGTCAAACACGTACTCAGACCATTACGCCTGTATTCCCTGAAGGATTAGGCAGAGGTGAACCAATGTACACCCACAGTTCGCCGGTATGTGTAAGTCCCATGTTACAGGGGTGAGCTTATTGCCATTAACCGGGCACAAATCCTAACTCCAAGCGGCTACTGAAAATTTCATAGAAAACTCCAATAACACGTTGTTCGACCTGGGAATCGAACCCAAGTCGCGCGCGTAGGACCACTAGACAAATGAGACAGTCAAACAATGTATCATTTTAATACATTGTTTGTTCAAGTTGTTTTTTGGTGGCGTTTTTATTTGCAGGAACCTTTTTATGTTTGTGTGTCTTTTTGTAATACGGATCTCTATAAGTAGGTACCTACTTTATTTAATGTGTATCTTATTTTGTTCTTTGGATCTGTAGTGTTTATTATGTAAGAATCTCGTACGGTTAGTATGGTCGAAATGAGCTTCAGGTAATATACCAGCGAATCAACAAATTGAAGTAGCAGTGGGCAGGCCACATGATACGCAGGACTGATGGCCGATGGGGCCGCAAAGTTCTCGATTGAAGATGCCCGACAAGTGCAGCGTAGAACATCCACCCATGAGGTGGATAGACGACCTGATTAAGACCGCAGGAAAACGCTAGTTGCAGGCCGCTTCCAACCGGTCCATTGGAAATTTATGGGGGAGGTCTATGTCCAGTAGTGGACGTTCTATGGCTGATACGATAATGATAATAATGATGAGCTTCAGGTGAGCTGTCAATCCCGAACATCTCATGAGATAACAACCTTAAGATTTTTACCTGTAAATATTTTGAATAAATCCGTCATACGACATAAACTTCTAACATTTTTCCCAAAACAAATTCAATACTTACCGATTTATTGTTGGAACTAAAAGTGGATATAAAACCTCTTACACAGCGTTACCTATTACGATTGCCTGTACAAGTGCTTCCAGTACATAGATTTTATTGCCCCAGGGAATAAAATGTTTTGGCTCCAAACCTACCCAAATCATACGAGAGATTTATAGCTCCAACTAAACTTGAGAATAAAATATAGCAGTAAATATTTACATCTCAACGTGAAACTGAAGTCACGTGCCTTACTTTGTTCCCGTTTTATTGCAAACGGATTTATGACTTGCACTTTGAGAACCTCACGTATTACTCTATCTATGACAGATCTTTGAGCATCGTTTGTATACCTGTGTGTTGTTATTAGGTATCAAGGTTATATTGTGCTTTTAGATGGTGCAAGTTTCATGTCTTGCCGTTTTTGTTTTAATGGAATATGCGAGAGATTGTATATATGGTCTTTACTTTGCAGTAGGACAATAAAAGTTACATAGATATCCAATCAAATCATTTATATCGGATACAAATTTAAAGCAATACCTATATCCATGGGTGAACTACTTTAAGCTGCGATAGAACCAAGATAGGCAATTAGAGTAACATTTACTACGACTTTGTAAATCCTCATTGGTGGCCTCCGTTTGAAGTAAACATAGGGTTATGACGGTTCCTCCTGTTACCATAAGTCCGGATTTGCCCCAGTATTCTCTTGACGCATGATCCGCGCCTCCGAGTGACGTCCTACCTAATTCAAAGTATATTATAATATTGCATGCATAATTTTTCGCTGCAACCAATCTCAATGGAGACAAGCCATGTACGCTGTAAATGCAGTGCACAGGTATGTGTGTGTAAACAACTCCACTTCCACTATCCCCACTCCCTTAGTCCGATGGGACGCCAATCCGACACGACTGGGGAGCGATCAGACACAGGCTTTCCATGCTATTCGAGGCAAGGGGGTAACCACCAACTTTTAAACTCCGAGCTGTTACTGAGAAATCCCTAATGCTAAAACCCAATAACAGTTTGCTCGACCAGAAACGAGACCAACGGGGCGGTCAAAGTATACTATTATGTTTTTATGAGTACCTAGAGGCATTTGCAACACCCTAAGAAATTTTCAGATGTGAGCCAAAACTAAGAGCAGTGTTCAAACATCTCACTTGTAATTTTAAAACAGTACACACCAAAAGCACGGGCGTGTTTTAATGCCTTCAAAGCGCTTCCGTGTTCGTAGTTTTATCTCTGGTTCTGGAAATAGACTCTGTTTGCTGCAAAACGGCGCTTTTGTGATGCTTTACGACTTTATTTTATACTTAAACAACAGGACTTAAGACTACTTGCAGTTAATATCGTTTTTTTTAAAATAAATTTTGTTGTAACTGACCTATTTCAGGATTCAGAATTGTCAGCTGAGCAGTAATGGAACATTTAAATAAATTGTAGGGCAACAATTTCTTCTCATCCAAAGAGGGCACGAAAATAGGTCACCACGCTATTGGCAATTTCAGACTTATATTGATTACAAGTCCAGGTTTCCTCACGATGTTTTTCTTCACCAATGTCAGTAATGTCCAAGATAAACCTAGAACGTACGTATAAATTGAAAAAGTCACATTAGTATAGCCCGAGGCGGGTTCGCCACTGGGCCATCACGATATTTAAAGGAATACTGGTCTCGGCTTAATTTCATTTTCAATCCATGAACCGGTCTTTTACATGAAACACATCCCGATAGCAACAATACATTTCACAAAATGTAAACAAGCCAGGGCCGCACTTGAAAATGGCCGGTCCAGGGCTGAATTCAACCGGACGGGACTTACATCGACCCTCTCGTAGTGTCGTCCTATTGACGCCTCTGCACGCTTTATATGCAAATTGAATGACCTCCAATTTGGTGGAGCGGGTCGAATGACATCTTCACATTTGACGTTAAACCCCGTAATTGCAGCCCTTTGGTGCGTTATTGGCATATTTTGCGTTTTGACTTACGATGTTTAGTCTAGGTATTATGGCTTTTGGGTTTATGAAGAATGGTCTTATTTGGTGGAAGTGCATTTATAGAGGGCCATTTGTAGTAAATGTGCCGTAAAGTGATGGATATAAATAACCCGTTTCAATTTGATAAACGTTTGTATGTTTAGTAGACTTAAAAGTAGTTATTTATATGCATCATTTTGTAGCCTTTATTGTAAGTATGTACCTCACCTTTGTTTTTGATTACGCTGTGCTTATAGTAAAATCTATACACATAATAAATTTTTGTTTGTTTAAACTCGCTAATCTCGGATGGGAAAAAATATTTTGTAAATGATATATCCAGATTCATGAGAAATAGTACAAGCTATATAAAATCACGCTACCACGCACGGGAGCGAACCAGTTACCAAAGATACATATATACATTACATACAGCCCCTGAAAAAAAACCACTTGGATGAAATTTCAGGCAGAAGCTAGTACAGTATAAAATTTAAAAAAAAAAAGAAAAAAAAATTGAAAATTCAAAGCGGTCCATAATGCCCACACATCAAACAATTTGCCTACTTCGCGTGTGTGTCTATAATACCTAAGTACCTACTTTAATTAAAAATTATAATTAAGCAAAGTGTTAATACCGCAAAATTTGCAATAAGGATAAAAGTCTGGTACTATATTATTATAATTAAAACGAACAACGACCTTTTTAAAATACATTTTGTGCTAAGCATTTTTATTTTCTGCGACGTTCGCTGGTATGTACATTTATTTACTTGCTTAATTTTGCATACTAATACGAAATTAACATGTAGTAAGGTACTCTTTTGTCAGGCAATCAAAAAAGTTGTATAAATAATTTATAAATTTTAAATTAAAAATATAAAGTAGAAAAAGCTTCATGAAAATGTGCAAGACTTTACTGCCATAAACTTTAGATTAAATTAAAAATAGTGCTGTAATGTAAATACGAGCTTCTTGATGGGCATCAATCATCATTCGTCTTAATTTCGTGAGCTTTCTTTAGTTTTTTATTTTTATTAAATTAATTGTATACAATTTGTAATTTAATAATTATTTACAAGATTTATGGTTAGGTTAGATAAAATTAAAAGGCGCAAGTTCTATGATATCCACATAAAAAACAAAAAAAAAAAGTATAATAACTACAGGTAACTACCAAAATCATGTTATTCAGTTCCTCCCCCTAATTCCTTTCTTATAAAAATCTAATAAAACTCACAAAGAAACTATCTAACTTGCCACAATTTTCATTTAACGACTCGTTTCCTGAAAATAATGAAGAAAATGTTCGAGCAACGATAAGCCGCCGCTGTAAATTAAAAGTTAATTGTATAACAAAAGCAGTGTTTGCCTTAACCACTGATAAGCCTGTATAAAGAACCACTTCCTTCAGAGAATGGACTTTGTTTTTATAGAAGGGAATAAAGCAATTTGAAGTTTTTGCACTGATTACACGGTTCGAGTGTTGTTGGTCGTATACGGTCTGATGTTGTTAGGTGAAATTACTTAAAAAAATTGTGTGGGTTTATTTACCTTTTTAATTGTTTATTTAATTATTATTTATGTGTATGTACAATATTTAAAAACTCAAAATTTACGTTAATTTTATTAACATAAAAAAAATACAATAATATAGTAAAAAAAAGAAACTAAAACTTCATGGTATCAAAAAATTCCTCCACATCATCGTCAAATGGAAACGTGCCCATTTGACTGGCAGGATTGCCACGTTGGATGGCAATGCCTCCGTCCAAGGTAAAAGCTAGCCCTTGGGGCACGGGAAGTGTCAACCAACCGTATATAGGCTATTGTTTAAATTAATTTGCCCGATGAATCGACTTGTAAAAAAATATATAAGTAACGGTTTTTGTAAAATAAATGTTTGATATCCTGTTATTGAAGAAAACGTAAACAAAATAATTTCTATCAATGTAGAATAACATGTTTCTAATCAAACCCATTTGATTTGCCGGAACTAATACACAAAATACACTTTCATTATAATATTTGATAGCCATTCAGTTTGCCAATTTCCCGCTAGTCATATGCCGAAACGATATTATTATTTACCTACGAAAAAAAGGGGACATCCACTAAAATACTTTTAAGGCGGTTTTATAACGTTGAGTTGTTTTATAAGCCGCCTTTAAAATATTTGACTTGCCTTTCTAGGAGAAATATGAATTTTTCATCGTAGTACTATGTAGATATACCTACCTGCTTAGTATACTAAGGACTTAAACGACTTCGTTTAAGTCCTTAGTATACAAAACAAAACAAAACAAATATACAAAACTTATTACTTAATAAGTTTTGTATATTTGACTTGCTCTTTTTGACCAGAATACAGATCTAAAGGATTATTCTGGCAATTTAATTTAGTAGCAGTCTCATCTCAGCGATAAACCATGTTAAAATCTTGTCAAAAATGTAGATAGAAAATAGAGGTTTTTGATAGATTAAGATGCGAACATAACCCAAAAAAGCATAGATTTGCGCTCCTGTGTTTAAAAAAAACACGTAATTTAAATAACTGATTCGAATCTCTCAAAAAATACACTAATAACAAGTGTAAAAAGTGAAAAAGTGCTTGTGTTCAGTATTTAAAGCATAGATTAGCTCGTTTATTTTTAACATAGCAAAATGAACGACCTGCCATTTAAAATCAATCATACAAATAAGCAAGACAAAGTTCTAAAAGCAAAGGTACTTAATATTAAGGTTAACCTTTTCCACATTAGCATACCTCCAACAAAGACCACAATGATGTTTAGTATATAGGCAAGATTTACTAGCTTTAATGTCCAGTTAAGTACCAATGTTAGAAATCTATAAAACAACCGTAAAGGTATAAAATAGTAGGGTATTTTGTTGTAAACTTTATGTAGTGAAAGTCTTCAAATAACGGCATGTGTTTAATGTTGAAGGAAAGGTTTGGCCTGAATGTCAATACAAAGGAATATAATAAAATTAAAAAATACAAATTTAATAATCTTCTCATACAGAGAAGCCACGAGCATTGATCACTACGCTTGCTCAAGGCGGATTGGTAAGTCCAGACTTATAATTAAGTGTAAGTCCAGGTTTTCTCTAGATGTTCTCCTTCTACTTTTCCGAATTTGAACCTCATGTATGAGAAGTAGGCGCCTTAACAGCTGAGTCTTCATGACATAATTATGTGTCGTAAAAAGCATTGTACAAAATGAAAATTTATTTTCTTAGTAAGATTCTTGGTATTTTCTTAACGTGCAGTCAACTGAGAACTAGAATATACAATTCATTCCCAGTTCCTAGTTTTTGCAACACATTTCTAGGAGTGGTAAATACGAACGAAACGAATGTTGCATACAAGAATAGTCAGGAAGCGGCGAGTTGTCTGAATGTCTGCCTTCACTCACCAGAGGCGTAAATTCTAAACATCGTAAAATATGAAAAATATCGTGGAAATGTTGAGACGGACTCACGGACGCAGCAACAAAAGTTACACTGCAGACAATTTGAAGAGAAACGGCAAAGTATTGTGTACTAAATGTTTTGAGTACGTAAGTATGTCAAAACTAAACATGCCTAATAAAATTAATGGTTAAACAGAAATAACTCAAATAAAATTGTTAATTTTCTCAAATAAATGTACAGTTATTAAGACAACTGTTAAACATTACCATAAAATATCTTTGAAGATAGAAGCAGGAAATAAGGCGTTCCATTTATGAAATGATCATACAAATTAAGTATGCGCCTATAATTTTCTTAGTTTGTTAACTATGTCTGTCAGTTACTTAGTTGAAATATGACTTGGTAGCAAAAGGAAATGGATAGTCAAGAACCCATTAATATTTAGAAGGTTTACGTATTTACAAGCACTTAAGAGTAATTCATCACTAAAATTATAGGGTACGCACTTCACTAGAACACGAAACTTGATTCGAAAATAATTATTTGTTTTTCAATATCCTTAATTACAACGCCATGGTCTGTCTTCGAGGTAGCGCCGCTGTTAGTCTTGATGGATGGAGTGCATTAAAATAAACATCTGTCCATTTTTCAACTGGTCCTGATAGCCAATTACACCGCTGCGCTACAAATAGCCACAGTTTTACGAATCATTTACTTTTTAGTTAAATGGGTTTAGTGAAACAAAAAAAAGCATAACTTTTAGTTGGACGTTATGAGTAACAAAACTAAGAAGTTTCAGGAGACACTAAAAATAGTTCGCTGTCAAATAAATCTTGAATATTGGACGCGGTAGACGTTGGAATGAAATTTTTAGTCGCCGTTGAAAATGAAAATCCTCGTACATTTTTGTCGGAGATTGTACGATGCTGCCTCAATGCGGAAGAAAAAACTGCCATAATGTTGCGAGTTAACAATTACGAGGCTAAGAGGCAGGTGAATAAATAAGAGTCCTCTAGCCGACGACAAGCATAAAATTTAGTTTCATACTCGGGTAACTTATTCTTAGCTTATTCTGTGCAATTTCCTATGCAAATTTAATTGTACCCCGGGTCCACGTAAATCTCTACTCTCTCTGGCTGCAAAGTTAATTACGCGCCAGGACTACTCTGTGCGATTAACGAGCCGGCTTGCTTTTATTGTGTCTACATCGACAAAGGGAAGGAAAACGTGGAAAATGATATTACCCGAGGCGCAAATGAACAGTACTGTTATAACACGGATTTCATACCAAAAACTGAACAAAAGATGCTTGTTTAGTTGCTGAGTAGACAAAGAAAGGGTATTGTTGCTTCGAGATTTATTATCTACTTGTTTCTTTATTGTTTATTTTATGAGGGCCAGCGTTTAATCGAAACGCTTCTCGGTGTATTGTCGACGCAAATTAATTAAATACATAAGGCATTTAGCCTTTCATCTCGCCGCAGTATTCCTACGACAAAATACCAAGGCTGTTATTAATGACTATAACAGTTAGAAAGTTTTAATAGGGCTGCTGGGAAGACTACTGTATGTGGAAAATATTATGAACGCTGTAGGAGTGACAGCTAGTTAGAAAATTAACCGACTTATGCAGTTTACAGTCGCCTACGGCCTAACTCATTGAGGAATCAAATCTTAACGATTATAAACTAAATGAAACCAACGTTTTGCTACGGGCAGTCTACATGCAAACATAAAATCTTAATACCAGCTTATTATTTTCCCCACTGCAGGACATAGAACTCTTATCATACAGAGAAGGCACGAGTATTAATCACCACGCTTGCTCAAGGAGGGTTGGTGATTCTAGACCTATTCATTTTACGTCCAGGTTTCGTAACGGTGTTTTTCCTTCACCAATGTCAGTGGTGTTCAAGATAAAGTTGGAAAGTACATATGAGTTGAAAACGTCGCATTTGTACTCGCCCAGATTTTAATCCACTGCTTCATTCCACATATGGGAGGCGGGCGCCATAATCACTGGGCGATCATGAGCTGTCCAGATTTCCTCACAATGTATTTCCTTTACCGAAACAGTATGATACAAGCCAGGGCTCTTACAAAAAAAAATGAAAATTGTAAATATAATACATAGGTACATACATACATACTGACATATCAAACACAGGACCTCCATTTTTGAAGTCACTTAAAATTATTCAAGAAAAATCTTTCCAAGAATCCTATAAAAGAAACGAGCTAAGCAGAAGACGTGTAGCACTCAGATAATTCAGTCGCGTGTCACTCTGATGAAACTGACACGGACACGATAAGATTTAATGACGTGCTACGCAAACACTATTGCAATTCTAGTTTAACGGCTAACACCGATCTATTACCGCAGATAAGTGAAGTTATGTAGCTGTGAGGAATAAAGTATGTCAACGCGTAGTATGCAAATCACGGCAGTGTGATCTTAAGTGTGTGAGTGCACGCGCCGAGAGCTTCGACTTAAGGGGTAGGTGGAACTCGAGGTAAATGGGACGTGACGTGAATTGGAGTTTCAGATTTGGTGTTGACATAGTTTTACTAGGAGGATGTTGTTGTTAAAAAGTTTAGTTTGTTTAGAAATGCGTGGTTCGCATCGATTGATATCGATTTCGATTATCGTCGATCAAGCGATAACATTTATTGAAGCGTTCGGGATGTTTTCGAAAGGTTCATTGTGTAATTGCAAAACTAAATTAAACAGTACCAGCTTATTATTGTCCCACTGCAGGGTAAAGGCCTCTTATAATACAGTGAAGGCACGGGAATTGATTACTATGCTTGGTCAAGGCGGTTTGGCGATTTCAGGATTACGTGTGTATCAGTCCCTCTCGATGTTATTATGGTGGTATGTTGGTATGGTGATGATAACATAGTATACGTAAATTAAATAAGTCACATTGGTACTTGCACGGTAACGAACCCGCTACCTTATACTCAAAAAGCAGGCTCGTTATCCTTTGGATCATCACGACAGTGCCTTCATAAAATTCACGTAAACAACTGACATCATAATCAGTTCTGTTTTATAGATATTCTAACATTTAAGACTGCTGCCACTATCAATAAACTCCAAATGATGAACGGGCCAATCCCAGATTCTCCTGTCCAAACAACCTCCAGCACAAAAATCCTGAATACAACTCTGCAATGCGTCTTTGCACGTTTGGCATAAATCCAACTTCAACAATGACAGCATCAAGTTGTGAGCTGTCCAAACTTTCGCCATAACGAACGCTCAGTGGGTTGCACTAACGTACTGTTGACCACAAATGTGAATAGTTCCACATAAGAAACTAGGATATTTATCAGGAACTTAACTGGAGATGTAGTAAAATGGGGCGATGTTTACTTAGCGAATTGATTGAACCAGGAAGTCTAAGTAGAAAGACTACAGAAGATAAACGAAAAAAGTAATTCAATTCAATTCAATCTATTTATTTCAGATAAATTATATAAAATTATTTAATTTAATTAACTAATTAATTATATTTATAACACTTACAATACAATAAAATTCAATACAATAAAATACAATAATAGATACACTAAAACAATGGAGACAATAGACATTGCAATTAATTCCAAATTCAATGTATTCATTATAAATGCGAACGCTTGTAATTAGCGACTGTCAATTGTTATTTTTTATATTACTATTAGTCAATACGCATTATAAAAAATTAAAAAATAAATAAAAGGGACCTGACAAGTCACATTACTGATGAACTCAGAACTTAGATGAATATTTTGTTTGTTCTAACTTGCTTTATTATTTTGGCCACTCTCATTAACGAAAAGAAGAAAGCTTTAGTAGAACTTTTTCCCAATATTATTTTCATGCTTTATTATCCACGTGGGTATCGGTACGAGTACGCTTGTGGAATTCATTAAGCTAAAACCCTTTTTAAGGTCAGTAGATGTTGCCATGTAATATTATTATTGGTAATCCATATCAAATTTACATATGTTGAGTGAACATTTACCATAAATGATTAATAGTTCAGTCATTTGGTTAGAAAATTAGAGGTTACGCCAAAGATAATGATTTTACAAAAAAAAAAATAAGTTTCTTAAATTGTCTCTAATTTAATTTTGTATATTTTGATTCCATCGTAAATTGAGTATAAAAGGAAAATATTGTAAAAAAATGCTTTTAGGTATTTTTCCAAGATGACGGCAGAAGCGGCAAAGCTTCGAGGGAGCAAAGTCAAAAAATCGGACAGAGCACATCGAAATCTATAAAATTACTCATTTTCAAAAAAAAACCGGAAAATTTCTAGATGATACTACCAAATTACTGGACTAGGTATAGCCCTCCCAAACAATCCTCAAAAATTAACAAAACCATTTTGTGATCGAGCTTACCTACACGTTAACAAATGAGAACTATTATTTTATGATATTGGTTTATATGATCTCTCTCATTTATACAAATGACACACACACATGCACACCTCTATACCTACGCAGATCCATATTTACTCATCATCTTGGCATTCGTTTGAGTAATGGGTTATTGATTTCGATTAGGCAATACTTTTATGGTTGTTTTTTATGTTAATAGATGCAATAAATCAGAAGTATTTAATTATATGTTTGATTTACATTAGGAACGAGATGAAATAGTGCAAATGTGTTCTGCCTTGATATTTATGTCTTAATCTCGTATTGAAGGCAACGACCAATAAACAAGTAGGTAGGTAGTTAGACGCAGAGATTAAAAAGCAAGAAGTGGAACCGAAAAAAAGCATAACATATTCTTATTTTGAAAATAAAGCATTATTTCTTGAAACAGACAAACCAATAAACACAAGTAAAACAATAAACCAAGCAACAGACTATGCCTTAAGAGCTTAAACACTTTAAAAAAAAGCAAAGTGTAAATTACTCACGCGAATAGCAGAATACCGTTAAAGGAGAACGCAGACTCAATAGCTAACTAACCAAACCAGCTTTGTTGGTCCTTTAATTATCAACTAGGACAAAGGTAAAGACCTATATATATTCAGGAGAGCAACCGCCATCCGCCGCAGTGTCGCCGGTTCCCGAAACCGTCATGTTAGCGAAGAAGGAAAGAAACAAGTTTATTCTATTACCCAGATTGTTCTCGCCTCGGATGCCAAAATGTGCTACTTGGTACATGCCACGATGTTTTGCTCGCCAACTAACTTTATGAGATATGTGTTTTGGTGCAATCCTTTTATACAGCGGTATCTGTGTGGCTTGAGTTATTGTTTATTTTCCTTCATCATGACGCTTTGGCGTCGTTATGGCACATTGTACTGCTTCGCTGGAGCTGTCCGTTTGTTTTGTGGCGGTTGTTGAATGGATTTTATGTTCGTCTCGTCTTACATTATTGTTTTTATTATCACTTCTTACAAAACTTTTGATAAGTTCATTGGCTCAATACGTTCTGTCCACAATGTTGTAAATGTCTGTACTGCTGAGTTGGTGGTATTAATATCTTGTTTTAAAATTCTTTGCGACCGCTGTCATGTTTTCAAGCTTCATGTTATTCATCACGCGGACTTCAGTTTACATCTCCACTCGCTCATAAAGTTTCAAAATAACTAATTCTAAACTGACCCGCATTTTTCTTCGCCGCTGTTCCCAATATGAAGTGTAAACTTCATACCCGACATGTTTAAACTAGTTAATGGAATCATTTGTAGCTATTCTCTTAGTTATTCGAATCGTCCGCTTGGCGCTGTAAATTTTAATTATAGAACTCTTAATAAGGGAAGCTACTCACGACACGGTATGGTTTCATCACTCTCCTGATGATAGCGAGTCTAATTGGTGCAGTAAATTTAAATAACACTGACACTTTACTGTCGGTGCTCCTCCTAATTGAGAGAGAGAATCGTAAAAATAATTTTACCCGCCTCATTTGTACTCGGCTTTACTTTTAATTTTATTTTCTTTTGGTGGTAGTAGGCTGATTGAACTGCCTACGTATGCGTTCGATTTAATTTACGATTGAAACTTACTTAAAACCTTTGGCGGGAATGAGGTTATTTTTTTAGGGTTCCATACTCAAAGGGTAAAACGGGACCCTATTACTAAGACTGCGCTGTCCGTCCGTCAGTCGGTTTGTATGTCTGTCTGTCTGTTTCCCTTAAAATAAATATTTAAGGAGGCTCCCATACAACTAACGTGATATTTTTGCTCGTTTTTGCTCGATGTTGATAATTTATAGCAATAGGTAGACGCTTGAAATATTCATGCAATATTTAGTAATTTAGTTATAATTATATTAACTGAAAAAAAGTAATTATACAAATATTAAAAAATCCCGTTTGTTGTATGGAGCATACAACAAACGGGATTTTTGGCCGTTTTTATAGATGAATGAAAGAATGAACCCTTCGTGCGCGAGTCCGACTCACACTTGGCCGGTTTTTTTATGGATGTTTTGGCGCGTTATCTTAGATGTTAAGTTTAGTTCTGGCTATTAAGTATTACTTTATCTATATAACTCGTGCAGGCAAACAGGTGTAATAAAGAAATTTTGATTTAAAGAGATTGAGTTCAAAGTTTAACGCTACTATGAACAATTGACGTCTCTTTCTATTATTTATTGGTTTCATGCCATTGCACTTTTATTGCTTCATTCTCGTAATTTATAATGCTATTTTATTAATAAGAGATGGTTACGTAGGTGTGTATGATATTTGATTTAAATATGCAAATATGTTTAATTTTCGATTTAAAGAAGCAATTTTTATATTTTTTCATTTGTTTAATTTTTTTCTTAAACGTTGCGCCACACTAAGAATTTCACCTGAGCCGTGGGAGCGTTTACAAACATATAAATAATCAGCCAGAGTCGGAACTACTATCTAACGTCATACAAATATTTGTTCCGTACAAGAATCAAACCCGCGACTCGCAGCACAGCAGCCAATCGCTTAGCCACTGCGCCAACCGTGCCGACAATTATTACTTACGTTCCTATAAAAATAACATTACACTATTTTCCTAATAATTAAAATAATCTCGTAGTACAAGAACTAAGTAATATAAATACTTACACAATCTGGTATTTGAATCAATTAATAAAATATCGTTCTAATAGGGTATTAACAGGCACAGCCTTATCGAGCGGAGGCCTTAGTTGACGTAACAAGCGGAGTTATTTTAATTGATATAATTACCATGCCTGCCACATCGACCACAGAGTAACAGCACAATATAGAAAGGTACTGACAGAAGGTTAACTTCGTACAGTAAGCAAAAACACTCACGCAACATACACCAGCCTATTACATAGAAAAATACATTCAAAGTAGCTGAAAGTTCTTCTCATCACTGCGATTTTTTTTTTTGTTTTGAACCATACCTTTTTTTATTTTTTTTATAGTTGGGAAATCATCAAATAACTTCCCCCGCCCTGGGCGGGACGGGAGGGAGTGTCAGACTTTTACTGACTAAAACCCATCTATGTTCCTTCATGTGCCCTTTGCGTTCCGGGGGCGCGGTATCTCTTTCGAACAACCCGCAGCCCCATTGAACCATAAGTGGGAACCATCTTGTTACAGGAATACTAAAGGTACAAGTTCCAACTATTTTAAAGTTTTTTTACGAAAATAAAGTGCATTTTTTTAACAAAACATTCAATACTCCTGTATTACTGGATGCACCCAAAGTACAATGTTTTGCTTGTGTTACAATGCGCACGGTCAAAAAAAGTGATATTTCTCACCAAAAAATAAAATTTGGTTTCCAATTTTTGCTCATAGTTGCTTAGTATGATGTAGCAGTGTGCGTAGTTAACGTGTATATGTCGTGTCTTTTTACACCTATTATACAAGGTGTTGATTTGCAACCTCGTCAAATTCAAGGAGTTAACTATGCAAGGAGTTAACTATGTCTTTTTACATCTATTATAAATGTGCATGCGCCTGTTTGATCACATTGCCTAGAATTGACCTTCTGAAGGTATCTGTATCTACATAATTTGTGGTTACAATCAGTCACAGGGTTTACGAAATCGAAGCATGTTCGATCATACGGATGCATTATTTCAACGTCGAGCGCATCACAATAACGGTTAAAAGGATATTTTTCATTTACGACAGCAGTTTAGTGTTAATTATGTTTAAGTATAGATGTGGATATGTTTAATAGATGACGTGATAGAATTCAACGTTTATATAGGTACTTCGGTTCCTTTTTAGGGAAATTTTAAACTTTTGTAAAGGTTGAATAAGTTGCATCTGCGTAGACTTTTGCCAACTGTGTAAGTATCGGCGTACAGTGTAACCTAATGCAGCTTAAGATCAGTGTTTTACATGAAGCGACTGCCTGTCTAACCTCCACAACCCTGTTATTTGGTAACACGATGGTAAGACTGATTGTCACTCGGTCGGGCTTATAATAAATTACAAGAATTCAATCAAGAATAAAAAGAACAAGAAAATAAGAACAGGAAAAATGTCCCGTTCTTATTTGATAGTATGGTGTTTTTATTTGTATTTCGATTCCATTTAAAACAAAGATTACCTATCTTGTCTGGAATTTGTATTTTTAATATCAAACAAATGTCCAAAAAAATGTCCTTTCATAAATATAACAAACAAACAGACACAATTCGCTTTAATTGACAAACAATGTCGCTTATTGTCCCACTAATAAAATAAAATACAAAACGGAATACAACAAAGAAATTTTTCACCACACAAGCGTTTTGACGTAAATAAAGAACGAAACAGAATTTAATGTGACCGCTAATGGTGAATTTCCCTCGAGAGCTTCATTTTCAGTATTAGCCGAGTCCGACGGCGTATAGAAAACTTTGTTAAACTTCGTACAGACAGAGGAAGGATAAAAGG
Organism: Caradrina clavipalpis; assembly: GCA_932526535.1. Classification (NCBI taxonomy): domain Eukaryota; kingdom Metazoa; phylum Arthropoda; class Insecta; order Lepidoptera; family Noctuidae; genus Caradrina; species Caradrina clavipalpis. The sequence continues at coordinate 10,374,786 of OW052092.1, read as the reverse complement.
GAATTATACCGGCGGATACCCCGCTTACCGTATTACTCTTTTGGCCATGCAACGACGAGAATAATTATAAATATTTAACCGGATTTTTTGCTTATAATAAAAATGTTTTCGCTTATTAACGTTGTGGATATATTAATGTTATAATGTTCTTGATTGTTTTCTGGGTTTTGAGGTTTAATTTTAATTATCTAGTTGTTATTAATGTTTTACAGTAAACATGATATTGTTCAACTTACATCTTGGGTTTTTGCCACAGACTCGTTCGGCTCAGCTTCAATAGTAACACGTCGTCTTAATAATGTCCAATGCGTAATACGTAATTGAAGTAGCGTATACCTTACTATTATCACACTACACATTTCTAGTCAAAGTCAAAGCATTTATTTCAATTAGACCATTTACTACTTTTGAATTGTCATGAAGTCAGTTACAGTTTAAAATTGAAGCTAGTTGCTCGTTCCAAAACGTAGGTCTCTATGGAGAAGAACGAGCAAGAAACTCTCAGCAGCTTGCACGGGCATCCCCTTTAATTTTTATCTTTATTGTATTCTAAAGCGGGCTTTTATGACGTAAAAAATACAGCTCTGACTGTGGCAACGACAAATGGACAGACAGATGAGTGAGAGCAATACAGCTCCATTTGGGTCCTTAGGGTACGAAAGCTCAAATGAAGCTTCAAATGATTGCTAAGTAGCTCGACGCAAATAATTAAGTACAAAACCCGCTATTGTCATGTCCATATTATTGATTTTATGCTCCACCAAAGACGTAACATATAATAACTGAAAAGGGAACAACGTAGAATAATTTCCTTCTAAAAATAACGGGTTACCGAAACAGAAGGACAGTAATGGTGTTGTTTTGAAATACGAGCGGCAGTACAGCTTCCCTTCTCGTAATGGCCCGATTTTTCTCAACAAGGAAACTCGATGAAATGCATCAGATTTTTTCCCTTCTGTAATAAATTAGAATCGGGATTGGAATGTTTTATCTTTCAACTTTGGATTTATGTTAGATAAACAACTGGTTCCGGTCGTTTAGTATATTTTATTTCAAGTGTAGTGTAGTTTTTTTTTTGTATGATGTTATTTTTGTATTTTCCTAAGCTTCTGCTCGCTATTAAATTTACTACCTTGTTGGTCTCGTGGTCGAAAAAGTGGGTTTAGATTCTCAGGTCAGGGGAAGTGCTATCGAGGTTTTCCATTTGGAATATCTCAGTAGCAGCTTGGAGCTTAGGAGTTGGTGGGTCCTACGCCTACTCTCTCTGCGATTAGGCTAAGGAATATGAACTCCTACTTCTCTCTTTAGTCTATGAGAGTGAGAGAAGTAGGAGGTTATATTCGATTATGCATACACTTGGACAGTATAATATCTTCTGCGTAAGTACGCAACTAGCCAAGTAGTTAGTTTCATTGAGATTGTCCACCGTGACCGTAATTCGGTTGGAAGAATACCATCATTCCATACCAGTTGTAAATAGATAAGGAAGATATTTGTATCATCTTCTATATCCTTCAATTTGCTGTTGATCCCAGTTGACAAATTCATACCAAAACAGATGACCTCTGACATAAAAACCCTAGTAGTTGTGATAATATCTGTCACTGCATGTCCAACTCATAATCTCATTACTTATCTTTACAAATACCTACATTGTTGCAACAATAGCTGCAAAAGAACAGAGGTAGAAACATGGTTTCACGCTTACATATGTTACGAATATTTGCAATGGTTCCAAATTGATTCACCCATCATAAGATTCAAGTATCATTAAACAATTAATTATTCATTACACTAATGTTTGCTGTGTTGATTGGTTTGTGTAAATCCAATTAGCTACGGTGATTTAATTAAGTACGATCATGTTTGTACATGCGTTGAAACAAATGGGCTGTCAATGCAGGGGATCATAACGTGGATACCTACTGAAGCTATTGTTATGTTAGAAGTAAAATTAGGTTGAGGAAATGGATGATTCTATGCATTTTTCTTCAATTCACTTATAATGTCCTACTGTTGGCCAAAAGCGTCCCCCAAGTTTTTACAAATATTTTTTCTTGCCCTACCTCAAACCGGCTCTCTGATTGCGTATCTAGGTTAGATTTTTTGCTTACAGGTGGTATTTTTTATTATGTCTTCCGAAAACCTTGCTATGGTTTGTTAAGAAGGTATTGAGAAAAGGATATCCACAAGCTAAGACAGTTTGAATTAACTGGAAATAAATTATATTTGCAATCCAATTGATAATATCTATTTAACAATTCTATAATCGAACAATTCACTTCAAAGCCCAGTCACAAACACTGTCAATTCAAATGATCATAAATATCCATTGACGGCGAAACCACTAAAATAGAATAATTATTACACAATTAGTACGCAATAGATAGCGTCCATGCCTAGGAGATGACATAATGAATATAATTGATTATGACGGTGTCACCCGACGTGTCTCCGGATGGGAATAATGATATCGTTTGTGAACTGATAACTGCTTTGGGTCACTGTAGTATTGTTGCGACGTATAGTGTGGTAATTGATGGCAAAGATGAGATGGAAGAGCAAGTAGAAGATGAAACAAAAGATGATATCAGCAGACTTATACATAACACTTTTTTCCAGATAGTGATCTAACGACATCAAAGACTTTCTGGGAAAAGATTCCGGAGGCTTTAGTGCGAAATTAAATGTAACTACTGGTGCTGCTATAGTATTAGAATTTTTTAAGGTAATGAACATACACGCTTTTCTAGTAATCGCTGTCTCCAAATCTTACAGTAGGCTTTGAAAGTTGTTATAAGACTCACGGTACGCAAGTATTTTTTTGTGTTTTAAATGTTGCTGATGAGTAAGCTGATTGAGCTTATATGACAAGCAAGACTTGCTTGAGTTTTTATAAATCCTCTTTTAAACCTGCTGCGATGAACCAGAAGAAAAAAATCTAGAAAAAATAATTGTAACATACCGCTATAATTTCCACATTCAGAAAGTAGTCCTGCAAACGCTGTGATGATTGCTCATGTCTCTCACTTATCGATATTCATAGAAACTGTCAAATGGTTTATTCGAAGTCAAGACCACACAGCGTGGAGGTCAGATTGCAGTAACTCAGCGTAAAATATTGGTATTTAAACGCCATTGGTTAGACTGGAAGCTGTTCTCGAAGTAATTAAGAAAAGGATTGATTGACGATGTGAGACGAACAACGTAGCTCTCGTTTCTTAATTTGTAGCACTTGGTGCCTATTGTCGTAGTTTAAGTGATTTTTATTTTAGGTTCATCGACATGACATTTGTTGACAGTATTGTTTTTAAAATGGATATTTATGGAGTTTCATGCCCATTCTTCTCCATACAAAACTATCTTTTGAAAGGAGCGACTAAATTTAATATTTTTTAGTGAAATGTGTTCAAAAGTACCTTTCGTGTAATTGAAATAAATAGTTTGACATTGACTTTGACATGGTTGCGTTCGGTAACTTCTGTATAGTTTTGTTACAAATGATGCTATCTCTGAACCACTTTGTCAGGGCTTTACCGTTTTTGAGGTTCTCCCTCAAGTTGGACAGGCGTAATTCGGGTTTGGTACTTGCGCAATTTTTTGTCCCACCGACGGATTGGATCCGAGAAATGGCGACCAGCTTGCCCCTCGTCACTTCGGGACTTAATGCTATCATTAGCGGAACAGCCTTCCCTATCCCGGATTAGTCTGTTATACTTTATGTTACGGTTAGGTTGAAATTCGTCATTGGAGATAATAATTTGGGCATGTGATATTGTTATTTCTATGTCATATTTTGCACTGGTGACTCCTTGGCCAGGACGAACGACGGTTGTGTTTTTGTTAATGACGAAATCTGTATGTTTTTTAATATTGTTCCTACCAACAGGACGGAAATTAGTCAAAAGGCATATGGCAACCTTAATGTAGGTGCTACATTTTTCTCTTCAGTTGAAAAAGCCTCAAATGGTTTAGATTACTGAGCTATGCATAAATTAAAAATTATCTTGATAACTGTTTAATTTAAAGAAAATATAGAGCAAACCCGATACATAAATCATCCTCAATGCACCTAAAGCTCTTTTCACCAAAATTCGTCGAAGGAATCTTTTATCAGAATAGCACTGCACATATATAAAAATGAACTCTATAAATACCAACCTAAAGCTTATTTAAAAACAAGGCGCTGAAAAGGCTCCATAAACAACGTTAACGATTCCTTAATAGCAATAGAAGAGAGTTGTAATAGCCTAGTATAATGCAATAAAGACAGGCAAAGAAAGCCTACTAAGTAACAAAATTAGCAGGATGTACATTGTAATGAAGCGTCGACTAAATAACCGTTTTTCACTATAAACCTATTTTACGATAAACAAACTTGCATTTTGTTGCGAAAAGGCCTATGTTTTCTGATTATCAGGTAATGAAACCTTTGGCGCGTTCGACACTCATCTGAAGTTGGGTAAACAGCCTTCGTATTAGCTTTTTTTTACTTCATCTATTAAAGTTCTAACTGACGTTTAGGTACTGTGAATGGTAATACCAGCTTAGCATTGTACCAATATAAGGCAAAGGCCTCTTCTCGAACCGAGAAGGTACGAGCATGGATCACCGCGCTTGCTCAGAGCGGAATGGCGATTACAGGTTTATTTTAATATTGTTAATCAGGTTTCCTCACAATGTTTTTCTGCACCGATGTCAGTGAAGTCCAAAATAAACGTAGAAAGTAGGTAAATATGGATTGAAAATGCCCTATTACAATCACATGTAGAGAGGTGAGTGACTGGGCCAACAAACAATAAAAAATATAAATCAATATACATAATTATATTATGCAGATAATGAAAAATTTAAAAACTTTCCTTGCTTACATACATTTTATAAAAGCTATTGATTTATTCTCTTACAAGCACTCTATCTACACTATTGTTATGGCGGTACATCCACTTTGACAACCCCAAGAAATTTTGATCGACAAACTCAAACGAGTAGAGTATAACCATTTCGTTATAATGTTCAGCCGGTCGTACGCGAGAACCCATCAGACGGTAACTATAGTGACGTTAATCTGGCGATCTCGCAACTGGCTACAAGTGCGATTAGCGCAGGGACCTATCCCGGACTTATTGGGATCCCGGCATCCCTCGGGTTCCGGGCTTTGGGTCGATCCGCTCATTATTTTGCATTAATGCCCGAAACTTTCTCTCTTAATACCGGTTGATGAAGGAAATTTCATTACAGGCGCTAATTAAGAAAAAGGCGAAATCTCTTTCCAATTACGTTTATCTTTTGGAAGTAATCTGACGTTACTTTAATAGAAGTTACACGGACAATGTTCATTTGTGTATCTCTGTCGGATTATCATCCCTGATGGAATCATTTTATTAATGTCAAAGGAGTACTTTACGCAATAATTGACGTAATTATTGTGGTTTTGGCATCAGTATGTCAGTAATACAGTTAACACATTAATTACAGTTGTAAAGTAAATTCATCGTATAATGCCCGTTGAAAATATGACGGAACACAATGTAAAACCCCATAGTACATTTAGCATTTAATTTTACTGGAACAAGAACGCTGCTAGCAAAGTGCACCAAGTTAAACATACGAGACTACAGCTACGTCAACAGATAGATATTTGTTGAGACACAGCTTGCACAAACATACTTACAACTTTTCTCAATCTCAAACACAATAGACTTCATGTAGGTAGGATCCTTGACACATCGTATACGTTCAATGCTTAATATACAGCCCTAAATTCTTCTACGATGAGCTTTGAATTAGAGACTTCATCATTGCCCCACTTTTGGCAGCTGATGGTGTTATAGTATCTGCCTATATAACTTTGAAGTTTTAAGATGTAACACAGAAGTTCATCATCCTTTGGATGTTACTTCCTCTCCTAACTCTTCAAAACATACAGAATGGCAAGCCTCCTAAGTTTTATCAACGATCACCAACTAGTCTCAATCTCAATCTCTCAAAAATACCTCTAATTTACCTTACCAAAATGTTCATCACATTCATTGTTACTAAGATGAGATTGCGACTTGATTTTGAACGCTTTTAATTAGAAGAATTGGCCTTTTGGAGTCAATAAGCAGCATTCCTTAATTGCATTTATAAACAATCTTATTAGAGTGATGCGATGGTGCTGCTATACAGCTTTCATTATATTAGCACCTAAAGAGCATTTATATTTTAGGAATGTGTGTGTTATTGCTGCATTAGAAAATAAACTTACTCCACTGTACCTGCTTAGGGCGAACATTTTTTGAAAAATACTAAATACCGTTTGTAAAGGTTAAAGCTTTTTAGTGTGTTGTAAAGTTTATTCACTATTAAACACACTGACGTCATGATGCTTAAAATATTTTATAAGCATTTTACTACAATGCTTGTTCAAGAGTAAACCGCCAAAGTATAATCTTGTCCCTACTTATAATCTCGCAAAAATCGTAAAGCTAGCAGCAAGCAAGGGTTAACCCGCCAGGGGTCGTAAACGGGAGGTATTTTTACCTAAATGGTATATTCATTTTCCATTTTTATTACATAGGTACTTCCACGTCTTCGTACAAAATTTAATCAGCGCAGAATAACAGATTCCGCGGAAAATGAAGAAGCTTTTGATACAGTTTTCAAAAAGGACTTTGGCAAAGTTTTCTCAACAATGGAAACAAAGGCATTACCAGACGGAATACGTCAATAAAATCTTTGAAGCATTTCTCAAAGAACCTTTCAAAAGTCTATAAGCCACTGTCGGGGCACCCTCTTATTCACTAGAATGGACTTGAGGACGCGTCGATTCCTTTAAAACCCACTGTTGGGGAAATCGCTTTTTCATCCCCGGTAATGGCCGTCCGCTCGGGGACATTTTAATTAATTACGACTTCGAGTGCTTTTTTTAGTTTCGCTATAAATTATGGATATGGCATCTTTGATATAAAAGGAAGTTAAAACTTCTTGTCCATTGTTAGATTTCATTCATTGGCTTTTGATTATCTGCAGGGACTTTGTTTGGACCTGCTTTGTTGAATCATTTATTTTTATTTCAAGTTTAATGTTGTAAGGACTGTGCAGTCACAGTCCTTACAGCATTAAACTTGACCATGTTAACCATGTTCATCCTCATTTTAATAGTTTATTATTTATAAATGGACTAATGAGATACACATTGAAAATAGAACAATATAAACTTGTCAGTCGATTTCACATATGATTTATTTCGGGTTCACATGTGTAACGAAATGTAACATATTTTTCATCAAGATTATTATACAACAATTCGATCTATATAAAAAAATAACTTTTATACAAATCTTCTCCTGACAATAACGAATATAACATTAAAATCTGCCGAATCGATTTAGCTATTCTCAAGTCAATCGATTTAGTCATCTTTCATACGATTTTTATTTTTATGTATTGATACTGGATTTTGATTCTAGTTACCCATTCCGTGACCCCGTCAGTATAACGACAGTACCTACTTGAAAGCTAAATCAGTAAGCACTTATTGATACCCCATTTGAATAGACGTCTGCCCAAACAATTATTTACACGCATGAATTAACACGGATTATGCAAATACATTTATGGCTCGTCCAATTTATTGACACTACACTCAAATCACTCAACCTTAACCAAGCAATTAACACCATCTTCAAAAGAATTATTCATACTAAGCACGTATTACCATAAAAAAGGAACCTACTAAAGGACACTTTACAAGGGCGGGAAGTTAATATCAGATTTTATAGGCGCGATGTCGTAAACCGTGGTGGAGTACAAAAGGAGTCTATTCTCTGATCACAATCTGGTACTAAGGTGATATTTACGCACTCATCTCGTTTCACTTCGGGTTTATCACCGGGAGAGGCTTAACACTCATAAAGACTACTTAACGCCAAAGGCGACATTTACGGCCTAACAGTCTTGTTTGTGCCACTATTTTGTAACAAAACAGTGATAAGTCGCTACTAAAGCTTTTATACTGCAAAAATTTGCTCTCTACGAAAATAGGCTGAGAGACAATAGTTTTAGCGCGGTTTTGTAAGCAAGTAAACAAAGTAATAAGATTCTAGGTTGTAAACATGTGCGTAAAACTCTTGGCCTAGTTCTTAAGGATAATAAAAAACAAGGAAAAATGTTCCGTAACGTTTGAGATTTTCATAACAAAAATTGTACAAGTCTTTATATTAACTTTATACGTTAGCATGGAATAGAATAGCTAACTCCTTTTCCCTTTTACAGCTTTTACATGTACGGACGAATAAACCATTATTTTAGTACCTATACAGGCTAAAGGATTTATCTTTCTACTACATTGACAATTTAGGTGTTCGTAATTACTTTTTGGGCTTATAGCACACTAATGAGAGTGATGTAAAAGGATTGACTAATCATACACTCTCATCATTAAAAATTATAGTAGTTTGCTGTCTGTGTAACTAATAGTTTGTTGTTTAATTTGTTCTAGGTATTAGTCTACATCTACACTAATATTATAAAGAGGTACTTAAAGTTTGTGGGTGTGTGAGGTTGTTGATCTACTGAACCGATATGGATAATTCTTTTACTCATAGAAAGCCACGTTATTTGTGATTATTATAAGCTATATAACATCACGCTACGACCCACGGGAGCGGAGCCGTGAAGCCACGCGGACTAAGTCACAGGCAGTTCGCTAGTTTCCATATAAATATCTACCATACACATGTTCTCTTTTTCCTACTACTCTCTCACTGTCATAATAATTTTTACGTCTAAAAATATTGGTTTTAGTATGTCCCAGGCGAACAAAGTAAAGTTTTGACAACCCATTAAATGCAGTGGCAACGAATAAAAAAGTTTTGTGGACTGACGCCATATTTTGTTGAATCCGACAATCCGACTGTCGAAACCCCACGCGCGAGTGCGCGGCCAAAAGTTTTTAATGATTTTTATTTAGCCACAAATTGTTTTAACTTGTACCAACGCAGTTAAGTTAGAAGATTAAAGTACTAGCAGTTGGGAAACAGAAGAAAATGTTAAGATTCAAATCCATTAAAAGTCAAATAATTTATTTTAATAAGACCATTAGAAGGTCAAAGGCAAGAAAAATGAATTAAATCTAGTTGCCCCTTTCTAAAGGTAGTTTTGTATGAAGAAGGATAAGCAAGAAAATCTATAGCTACTTACTTGTTAAAGAAATATTGTGTAAGCAGGATTACTTATACGTGAATACGATGTACCTTGCATACAAACTACTATATTATAATATGTTCAAAATATTAGAAATTAACACGGCTAAATTAAAACATATTCTTACAGGAATTTCAAACTATTTTTAGCTATCTAGATCTTGGATTTCACTTAACATAGATGGGTATCTACTATAATACTGAAATGTTCTGTAATTAGCATATAGGTAGGTAGGACTTAGAAATTTCTTCATCCATACAGGTAACGTTAGAATCTACTTAATTCTGTTATCTGCGCGCATAATTAGTTTCTATCAGTTTAAAAGCTTAAGATAAACTCGGAACAGAAGCCGGCTATATTATCCAAATTAACTATTTCTAAGATAACCGTGCTACTAGATACGGTGCTATTAGCAGTGCTTGCTTGTTCCGAGAATATACCAGATATAATCGCGTAATCGTTGAACGTGTGCCGTGTACGTACAAAACAAACTCTTCATACAATAGTTAACCTAACTCTTTTGTTGTTAGGCGTTCACGCTTCATTTGAATTCTTTGACACAGCGGGGAACGAAAGTGAGTGCGTTTTTTATGAAGTCTTTAACCTTTAACTTTAAAACTGGTTTGTATTTTAATGAGTTAATACATCAATACATCATCGAGTAATAGCGACGGTTAATATCGACGCGCTGGTTTTCGCTTCACGCCGCCGCGGGGCGCCGTCTCTCTGAGGTCCCGACAGACCCCTGGTGGAAACAACCTGCCTCCTTCATTGTAGCTGACACGAAACACAGCCGTAATCGCACCGAAGCAAAGCAGCTATGAGCTTTTGAATTATGCCTCCAAAGACCATAATCTCCGATTCATTGCGTAGTGTTTAAACCGTGAAAGCAATTCATTTTGCATGTCATCGTTCAATAAAGCATTGTATCTACAATAAAACGAACTGCCACCTACACTTTACGGTACATTCGAGCGCGACTTTTATAGACTAAAATATTGATGTGCATATTTTAGATGAGTATTACCATACTGTCACGGCATCGCACGCGCACCGCTAAACAAATACTTGTATGGTTGCCCAACAATCGACTATCTATTCTGACGTACCGTAAAACAGTAAACAGAACTCCCATGGACCATTACACGTCGAGTATTTGTAAAATAATCAAAATGTTGGCTCCGTCCACAAATGTTTGCCAGAAACTCGTTAAGTTTGTGATTTATTTGGTCTGATGTGTGCGCAATCGTTTGATAGCTCAGCTTTGTATACCACTTCAAAGACATGACTTACACTCGGTTGAAGTACCTGACCGACTGATCGGACAAGTACTTGTCGATAATAAAAAAAGCATTACGCAAAAGTACACGTGTTTTAGAAAACAGATTAACTTTCCTGTTTGCTTTTTCACTCTCTTTTTCTTAACGCAATAAAGAAAAATATTTATCCATTTGAAAATAAAATTATCAAGCAATTAACTGTTAAGTGGCAAAAGAAATCTTCTTTCAACATCTTCGGGGCCGCTGTTGGTTGTTTTAGTATAATATTATATAGTGTTTGAACGCTGAGTTTACATTGAAAATGATAAAGACCACCCGGCTTTGTATGAGGGTATACAGTCGGTGGATCCGTTTTGTGCCAACAGCAGTTGGTTTGCCTCAGAGCAAACAGAATAAGACAAACAAACACTCGATCGGGGAAAGCGGTCGCATTTGATTTTTTATTTCTTTTGCTCTCGATGGGAAAAAGCAGTTAACGATTTAACACAAAGAGACTCTCCGATGCTTTTTGCGAGCTTTTTTTAATTCTTCACCTTTAATGTCGTGAGTGCTTCACATTATCTTTGCTGGAATGGACCATTCTCTTATTGTTTGCAAAAAAGCGTTTTTAAATCGATTATTTTATAGATTTTTTTTTCAGCACATGACCTGTCATTGTTGCTATGTTTAGGGGAGGCGTATGTCCAGCAGTGGACGTCATTCGGCTAATATGATGATGATGATGATATAATTATTTAAAAGTAAATTGTTAAGACAGCAACGTTCATGTAGATAACAACATGAACGTAACAACATGTTGTAACTACTACCTTTTATAAAAAAGGTAGTAGTTACAAAAGTTCTTACTACGATCCAGTACAAAAAGCTGTCAATATTTTCACCTCTTCAGCAAAAATATGAAAAAGTTTCAAACAAAAAATAAACGTGAAAGTTTGAAGCCATCAACAAACTATCACGTCTTTAGGAGCTCAAAGTCCCCTACTAACGACGTTATCATTGTCGGAAAGGAAAAACCGTCAGCTTGGAAAGCCTGAAAATGCAACGGGGAGACTAGACGAAAAAATACGTTTCCGACCGTTCATCGTACAGACTATAACTACTATAACAGTAATAAAGACAACCGCAGAGTAAAAAAATACAGTTGGACAATTAAAAAGACAGGTTCAAAAAACTATTAAAATCGTTTTGTTTATTTTACTAAAGACATGCCGACTGTAGGGTCCAGACCTTGAGTTTTAATTGTGAAAACGGGAAATACAAGTTTACGTTTTTTGCTATGATTATTGTTAATTACCCACCATACAATAACGAATCGATAATTCTAAGGACTGTGTCTAATATGGATATAAGGATATTTTTAGCATTTAACTTTATTACTGGAAACTGCAATTTTGTTAGAAAATTGTCGGTATTTTATTTTCGAATTGTTATTATAGGTTGGTATTCAATTAGACATTTTATCATCAAGAGAGATGTAGAAACCCGTTTAGATACAATTATAGAGTAACACAGTTATGCAAAACATATCTCAACATTATTTACAGATAATCTGCGTGCAATTTTAATGATCACACTCAGTTGTGAGTGTGATAACAATAAAAGAAACCATTTCCTTTCTCAAGAGCCCTGATCACCGGTAACTTGGAGCCTGTTCCCGATGCCTGTGGAGTACAATTTTTTATATTTTTAAATGTTTTTATTTTTATATTAATATTTAAAAATGATTTCAATATGCAGAGTAAATAAATGAATGAAAATAAGGCATCTACTACCAGAAAGCAAGACGACTACGAAAATTGAAGTACCAGTAGTCTAACTGAGTCTTCTAGTCTGTGTCACCCAGCAGTAGCAGTTTGTGTAAGGTGCCCGGCTCGCGATCCCCCCGTCGCGATAACACGCACGGCACAACTGATGGCACGGTGCGCCCTATACCTATTTGTAATTTACTTAAAAATATGGCGGTAGATAAAGTCAGAGGGTTCTTGGCGGCTAATTCCGCTGTTTTGTTACGTGTCTGTTAAAGCGTCGAGAATTTGTTACACTGTTTCGACTTGAACGCTTGAACGATCGTATCGGCTTGAACAATGTGAGCTTGCACCGATTAGCAATCGTTCTTTTTTGTTTCGTAACGACTCCTAATTTTCCATTAGAGGTATTCAGAATAACGTTTTTCACGTAACTTTTCCCTAAGGGCGTCTGGTGTTGTATAGATAAAGAAAATGGCTGTGCGCTCGGTAATGAGTGCACGATAATTTACTTTATACAAAGCGTTTCAAATGCTGGAAATCCACTGGAAAATGTGTAGGATGAAAAAGGAAAAGAATGTATAGCGAGAAATGGACGTACATTTTTCCATTTCGATTTATCTGCTAACCAATTAAAACACCTTTATTGTTTTAATAATCTTAATAGCAAAGATATTAATACTCTTGTAGCAATAAAGGACGCAGTTAAAGGAGCAAGAGAATAAATTATTTGAATTAGTCATACGCTTAATTAACTTCTATCTTAATTTTAAGATGTCGTCGCATTGAAGCGAGAGCGGAAACGCAAATTAAACATCTCGGCTTACAGCGCACGCGTTGAAAACTCGCACATGCCTAATTAATAAATTTGGTAAATTTTAGCATTCGGCGTCATTGATTTAATTTCGTCCGTACTTTGTACTGGTGGTGTACTTTTATAGACGTTGCTTTTTTATACCTACTCCTAACTTACTGTTCTCTAAAATGACTGTGATGATTTTTATACTCTCAACTTTATGCTTTGTGATTCCCAAAATTATTATGACGTTTCTCGTCGAGTACTCATAGAAATACTCGTATATATAGATAGGTGTAACCTGTAATAGTAGAAAGTAGTTTGTTCATTTTATCTTACCCTAAAAAATAGTTATTTAGTTACCTACCTACTAAAATGACTAGGGAACATTCTTTAAAATTATTTTTAACCTCATTAATAAAAACAAACCCTACGAAAAAAATGACAAAAAAAAGACTTAGTCACTCTTCTTTTATGTTCCAATTCCATGAAACTTTCAAACCAGCTCATTAACTAAATTAATAATAGGTATAATAATCAGATGTCCTTTATTGCTCCCCTGGGATATAAAATGGGTCCAACTTGAAATTAGTTCCGGGAATGTCGAAAACTTTTGGGTTGCATCCGTATTGTATCCTGGATTAATTTTAACGGTTGTATTAGTTTAATTACCGTATTCCACCATGTTATGGAGTATCATAAGATTTAGGAGAAGCGGTAAATGCCATAGTTACGTATTGCTAAAGATAGCTTAAGCCGGCAGAAGGGTTATTTTAACATGCAAAATACAGTTAACTTATTTATGATGGAAGTTACTAATGCTATCCTGTATCTTCGTGACTATGAAAATGCGATTGCTTATTTCTGTTTTTAGTTTAGTTTGTTTAGAGAAAAGTAGGTACTGTAGAGGTGAAGGCATTTGCATATCCATGTGATTGAAACATGTTATAAATCTTCGTGTATTAAAGTATTAAATAACCATTATACGAGCTTCCGCCTGCAACTTCGTCAGCGAGGCTTATTTCACCCGCTCGGCTTGTAGCTTATTTGACTATAGCTATCTAATGGTGAAAAAAATGGTTAAAATCGGTCCAGTAGTTTCAGCGCTTAGTCGGTACAAACAAACAAACAAAAAAAAGGTTTTCTCTTTATAAAATTGTATAAATAAAGATTAGTTTTAAGTTTAGCTAACAGCTGTAGGTACTCACGGTCTGTTATTTTCTTATTAATTTGAAATCGAATGTTAATCTCATAACATTAACATCTTAAATGAGTGTTATATTTGGCTCATTCTGTCAGAGCCTCTTCAGTACTTAGGCTAAACTTTGACCGAACGCCTTGACGGGTGATAAATTCTAATTAATTAATTAACCAAGTAAGTATCAAAAGAAGAAGCAAGGTAAGAAGAAGAAATAAGTGTCTAAATGTGCGTACTTAATATTATAAATGCGAAACTAATGTCTATTACGCTTTCACGACTATTGATGAACCGATGTTGATGAAATTTTATACGGAGTTAGTTTAAACCCCACGAAAAGACATAGGCTACTCATTATTTCGCTACTTCGTCTGCGTCGAAAGAAGTCCCGGGCAAAAGCTAGTACCTAATATTTTATACTTATGTCCTACTTCCTTCCTACTACTATTATAAAGGCGAAAGTTTGTAAGTATGGATGTATGGATGTATGCATGTTTGTTACTCTTTCACGCTTAAACGGCTGAATGGATCTGGATGAAATTTGGCACAAAGATAGATTATAGTCTGGAATAACACATAGGCTACTTTTTATCCCGGGAAAATGTACGGTACCCGTAGGATAACACATCAACTGTGACGCGGACGAAGTCGCGGGCAGAAGCTAGTATACGTATACATAGTAGATACCTTTTTCTTTTGTTACAATATACGTTCGCTAATTAATAATACTGTGGTTTCTTTGAATTCAGACACACGCGATATGTTACGAGAAGATAATTAAGACTATGTTTGTATGGTAACGCTCTGTGCCTGTTTCGTGGGCAAAGCTGTATATAAATAAATAATCAGCGGTGTGGACGAGCTTTTTGATGCCCTTTGAGCTCCTCCCTGTTATTATTTATTACTAGGTAATGTCCGTGACTTCGTCCGTGAATGTCGGTTATACTATATGCTGGGTTTTAATTTTTTACGTGGTGCCTGTTTAATTATTTTTCTAAAATAATAATAGCTTTGGCTTTGTAACATCGGGTACATGCGGTTTAGCCATTTTGAAGATTAGGAAACAAACAGCAGTTTGCTAGCAAAAAAAGAAAAAAAAAACATATTTGTATGTGAGTCATTTTATTTTTGCTTTTTTTATTATTACCTATTTCCTGTGTTCATTTTATGCCTTTAGTAAATAGCTGTTAATATGGTATTACAAACAGGTACTTCAATTTTAGTTATTTGTATTGTTTGTGAATATTTTATTTCAAAATTAACCCTAGTATCTACATAGTGTCATTCATTAGTAACATAATTGTACAGTATGACAGTAGGCACAAGAAAAGCAGTATCCCTGAATCAAACACTCACCTGTAAAGAAAGCGACAAAACGCCCAACAGGGTACAATAAACAAACAACAATTTCGCTATCTCTACCTCATATGTTTCAATTCCCTCACCAAATCCACGGAATAATAAATAAAAACAATGCTACCATAGACAAAGCGCCTATTAAGCTTGGTATTAGTCATGGTTCTCTTTGGGCTATAAATCACCGAAAAACAGGCACCTACACCATTGCGTGACGTCACGAAATACGCCGATGTCATAATTCTGTGTTCGTTTTTTTTTCGGCGTGACTAATACTAGGCCTTAATTGGTTTTGAATTAAAATTTATAGACAATAGTAAATATGGTTAATCATTTGTGTATTGGGTTTGCAGGTGGTTTTTTTATTGGAAATATTAATACAGGTGATTTAGACAGTGGTTCGCGTGATCGTCGGTTTTATTTTTGTGCGCAGAACCCATAAATGTTTTTCTAAAATAAACCTAGCCTAAGTTACTCCTTATAACATTACGTTTCTGCTAGTTAAAGCCTAGTCAAAATCGGTCCAGCCATTCAGATTTCCTGAACAAACAGACAGACAACAATTTTGAAAATTGGTTTTCTCTTGTAAGTGCTGTATAAACATTCATATGTATTTTGTAAAAAGCTGTTATTTTGACTTTACAAACAGACTCTTCAATTTAATTTATTTGTAAAGATTATAATTAGGAAAGTATAAGCACAAAGGAAAATAAATCAGAAATTTTATCAGCATTTAACTGTGAACCCCGTTAACCACGACGACCAATTTGTCTAGAAATATTGTAGATATCAAAATTACGAGCGATTGTCACGTGAATCATAAAATAACTTCAACATAATTTCTGCCATAACTTCAGGAGTTTACCCCTTACGAGCCCAGTTTATGGGCAAAGTAAGTCTCTAATTTCTCAATAATTTGTTACTGGATAAGATTAAACGCATAAAGATTCCTTCCGTGACAAAAGTCCTTTCGAAATTCCACTTAGAAGGTGGGACCATAACTTCGTAAGATATCTTACAGAACCGATAACCAACGATTGGGGAGGTACACCTGAAGTGGAGAACTGGAAATTGGGACCGTAACTCAACAAGTATTAGGGGAGGAAAACTCCGTAGACCCGCCATCTGTAGGCCTTATCTACCGCCATAAATATCGTACGGAACCCCGTACGAAACGAGTACGAATTATGGCTCCAAAGGTACCTCCAGTCGTCGTTGTAATGGATAATTCATGCACCCTTCGCCCCCGCTCACTGTTTCATAATTTTCCAGACATTTTTTGTAATTATTATCCAATGTTCGTGACTTTCAACGAGTGCAGATGCCGTGAGCAATAAACCGTCTAAGTTTAAACGAGCTTCTTTGTTGCTGAAATGCTAGGACCTTCCAAAAATACATAGAGTAAAATAATATATACCGTTTTAATTGGACTACTGCTAAAACAGATTATATCTTGGTTAGACTGGTTATGATTTGAGCAATATGCCTGTCGGTTTACGTAACATGTTCCTATAATTAATTTTGCTTAGATGCCTACGTACAGAAGCTGACGTTAATAGGATATAGTCTATCTTCAATCATGTAGTTGGATTAACTAGCTCCGGGGAGTGTAGTGAATACCCAGGATTAAGTTATAACTAGCCTACTGACCGTAGGCACACTAAGCGCAGTCAGCGGCGAAAGTCAATTAACGCTTCACTTTTTTTTACCAACACAGATGGACTGTTATTTTAAATTGAACAATATTGTTTTTTTAATGCAACGGTGTCAATCCAAATGATAATTATTACCTCGACACATCATAGCCGTTGACTACGCATACCGCCCACTGAAGTTAGCAAAATTGCTTTAATAAAAATGCACTGTTTACATGGTAGCACGTGGGCGGTGTGAGAATTTAAAGATTAGTTAAAAAAAACATAAACTGACCTACATATCTTCTTGACCAGAAGTTCCCAGGTAAGGTCAAAAACAAAAAAAAACACAATCTTGAAAAGAATTTGCATCTATCGACTTGGATAAGCAACACTGTACTTGAATTACAACTATGTACCTAGAGGTAATGTGCAGTTAAGACTTTAGCATGGAAAAGCAATGAAAGCTAATTCGAACACGATTGAATACAGATATTGTCTTATTTAACGAATGGGCATTCAGGAAACCTGTTTAGCGTTATCTTTGAACACAGGGAGAAAACGTCGTAAGGAGCCCACGCAATTGTAATGGCGTATTGCGTTGTACTTATATTACGTAGGTGAACGAATTATAGAATAGACTTTCTAGGGGTCTGATCACTGCTGAGCGTGGGTCCCGAGTTCGATTGTCAGGTCCAGCAACGTGTCATTGGATTTTTCCATTAGGAATTTCTGAACAGCCTGAAGTTTAGAAGATGGTGGTGTGACACCACCGTGTCTCAGAAAGTACGTTCTAGGTTGTTGGTCCTGCGCCAGATCTCTTAATTTTTTTTCTGTATAACAAACAAGTTGATATGCATCCAAAAATTTACCTTTCTTATAACCTTTTTCAGTGTTTGTTTGCAATACATGAAGGGTACGCTGCCATTCAGCAGCAATATGGAAAAATATGTCGATGCCATCTTTTAGTTTATAGTTAGTTTTAAATTATTAGTTTAACATTTCATTCGTATAATAAATAATACTTACGACATTATCGTTTTATTAATAAAGTAAAGTCTAATTCTATCTAAAATAATTACAGAATCTTCCCCGATTCCGCAACACTTCAAATGTAATTCCATAACGACATTCGTACGAGCATCATTATAGTAGATAGGTGCCTACTTTATCACCACAAGTACGATTACTATGCAAATTCAGTGTCTCATCAAATCAAATTTTCAATAATGTTCAAGATCTCTCAGAAGGAAAATGTTAACTAAATTACAGCAGACAGCTGTGTCGATGCCACAGATTAAGAAGTGAATGGAGTGATAATGTGAATGACGTCAAGGAGACGTGCAAATATCATGTTGGACTTTCCAAGTAATTAGTAGCAAAGAATCGGCCAACATCTCTGTAGCTATGGTTCGGCAATCAACTTTTGTAATTACCAATTTATATGGACTGATTAAGACCTTAGGAAAACGCTGGATGCAGGCCGCTTCCAAACGGTCCTTTTGGAAATCTATTGGGAAGGTATATGACGGCAGTGGATATGATGTGTGGTAATATGATGATGCTGATGATGGGCTTACACCTGTTACGGTCGTCTCACATTTGTAATCAATGCAGTGATAACAATTCTCCATCATCATATTCATAAATGTTTACAGAATTAAAAAATATGAGTATAAGCTTGGAGATTCACTGATAACACTGATGACAGATTTTGTTTCTCATTAGTAAAAACCTTAAATATGATTATGAATGAAACATGAAAAGAATGTGTGAATTAGCACTCCATTCACATAATAATCCGTGGTTTGTAATTATAATATCCCTGGGTGAAATATTTAACGTTGTCAGACAAGCTTTTATCTAAGTCAATTAATTCGTGCTGTATTGTACTTGATAGAGCTGAAATATCTACGTCTGGCTTTTAGTCGCCTGAGTTCACTGTTCGGTTTATACAACGCTTTTTGCTGTTTTGCATTTGATAGATACAGGTTTAAAAGGTTTTCTGTGGGAATCTATGTGGGAGGAATATGCTAAGCAAACGTTATATCCTTCAATTGATAGAATAAAGACGATAAAGTTGATAGGGCTTTAATTAAAATAATTATTCATATGGTATTTACTTCTTGGGAAATCACAGGACGGGCCTTTTCTTAAGCCAAAAAATGGTTCGTTGATTTTTTTCTTTTAGCTTTTTCAACATGCAGCATTGCCCTGTAAGCCTTTAGGGCACTTGTTCAATTTATAACTATGTGGAAAAGTTTTTTTGTACCTTATGAACACCCCTCCTCTTTCTATAAAATGTACATTTTAAAATCAACATTATGTAAAAGTTTTCTTTACATTTATGTATGTTATCAAGCTAATAATAAAGTTGGGAAAATGTCCTCATTAATACCTACCATGATTTTATTCACACATGCGTGTAGCCTACCTAGGTAGCTCTGGCGTTTATCGTCCTCTGTGGTGAAACACTGCGGTGGTTTTAGCCGGTAAGAGTCCGGCATGATGCAGGAAGTCCATGAGGATTACAAACGCGTAAAAAAAAAAGGTAGCTCTAACCCCTACATCCACGAAAAAACAATATCTTCAAAATATTTGCATAAGTATCCATGCATCAGTAATCACTCTAATCATGCGCCTTCCTCAATGTCGTTTGTCAAATGCCGACATTCATTTGTTTTTTCTCCTTGTCACTCCACCAGGGTGCGGGTCCCTCTCAATTTTTCTCTGTCACCCTGACTCTTGACTCCGGGTAGGACGGAGAGCTCTTCACTCACAAAATTGCCCCACAGGGGGAGTGCTGATTAATAAAAAAAATAAAAATTGTGGATACGCATTCGAGACTTGGTTCGGAGATGTCACGTTCCGTTTTGAACGGAATTCGGATTTTTATTCAAAGTGAATATGAAAATTTGGGTTTTTTTTGGGACGGTAAGCGAATGTGATTTTTGTTATAGATTGAATTTAACATTATAATTGTGATACAAGCTTATGCCCGCGATTTTGTTCGAATCAAATGTAGGTTATCACGGATTTTTATTTTTTATGCGCGGATCCCAATCAGAATCTTTTTCGAAAATAAAAGTAGCCTACGTATACCATCAGCTATCTGTTAGTGAAAGTCTTGTCAAATTCAGTCTCGCCGTTTCGCAGATTACACGTGTAAACATTCATATTTATTTTGCAAAAAGCTGTTAATTTGACAGACACTTCAATTTTGTTTATTTGTATAGAAGATGAATGAACCCACATTACAAACGCAAGTCTTGAAATGATGGAGAAACCAACATTCATTATTCATAGCTAAAATAAAACCATCACTCATACTCATAATAAATGCAATAGGTCTATCACGAATAAATAACCATTAATTACTCATTGATTGACTTTTGATATAAAAAAAAGAAAAACAAAAATTTCGACAAAGATTTCGATGATCGAAGTTCTCAAACGTCTTAATCTTTCAAAACAAATTACACCTTAGCTCTATTGAAACAGTTATTAGTTTGCGAGTCATCCAACACCTGGCGTGAAATGCAATCAAGTTTAATTATTACGGGTATTAATAACAAGGGTGCACTCTAGGGTGAGTATGAAACCTGTTGTCATGGCAACGCCCTCCGTTTGGACACAGCCTGCGACGCCGCCACGCACAAATACGTGCTTAGTTATTTACGAGTAAAGCTGATTACTTGTGTAATTGTGGAGCCACTTTTCATATAGGTGTAATGATATCCGAAGGTTGGAGATGTTGGAATGAGATTGGTTTTCGGAATAAGGCTGTTAAGTTGGAGCTTGTATTTTGTCGTGACAAATTGTTTGGTGGTTTCGGATGGTCAGCTGTTGTCATTTCGCATGCTTTTACTGTATTTAAATTAAATAGGTATGTTTTTATGTATTAAACATTGTAATCATGAATCTCCTAAATAAACATACTCAACACTGAATCAATAGTTTAGTGATAAGTTTTTAGTTCTTTAAGAAAATTGGACTATTTTTGTTAAAGATGGTCAGGTAATATTTTCCATTTTAAAATAGGTACTGGTTTTTTTTATTCATAAAACATATACCTTAATATACATAAATGAACCAATTAGGCTGATGCCATTATCCAATATATAAACACTATCTGATGATTATAATTTTGTATAGCAGATATTTAATTTGTAACAAAAATTAATTACATAGTATGTAATGCGGGGTTAATATCGGGGGTCAAATATGCATAGTCACTGCAATCACAACCCTTATCGTTTAAATTGGGGTTGTAACTATGTGGCTGGACTTAATTAGGGAGGTAGGGAACAGTTTTAACTAAGTATAAAAAGTTTCTAATAGATATTTATCACCATTTGCTTATGGAAGTTAATTTGTCGCGTTTTGCATTCGATTTCATGATGAAGTAATGTTGAACCGAAAATGGGGCAGTTCTTTTAGTACAGATCGCAATTCAGTCTCATTTCAAATCTGTTAAAAATGCTTTAACAATTTTCCTAAATAACTTTCTTATAGGTTTTTTTTTTTACTTTGTTTGTCACTCAGATTAAGGTTGCGACTACGTTTTCAGCTGTTTTTTTTTTAAATAAGTATGGACTTCTTTAAAGACGATAAACTTTTAAGTTTTGCAACACTTTGTGTCTTTTAGTTTTGCAGCATTATAATAATAATATTTATTTAATTCAAGTACAAAGACTCATGATACTATGTATCCTTGGTATTTTTTTTTTCTATTTACTGCTCTGTTTTTACCTTTTTTACGACTTTGTGTTGCCCAATAAACCCCTTATTTTATAAGTAGCAATTAATTAAACTTTTATTGAAGTATTAAATCTTTGTAGGTTGGTACCAGCTCTTTGAATGCGAACTTTACATTTCATTCGTGACGATTTACAAGCAATTCGCGACTTTATTGCACTGTAAAGTATTTTTAATTGTGAGTTAACATCCGTATACGGACAGATAAGGTTTGGTTTACACAGCTGTTAGGAAATAATAAAAGTTGTCGTTATTTTGTCTAGGTATCCCTTTCTGGATTTTACGATGACTTTACACCTGACTTTTGAGATGGCAAATATCGAGATTTTTCATCGAGATACTCAACTAAAGCTATTTTTGCACTTTGAGGTATTATTAACCTCTTTTGGATACGGGGTGTAAAAGACACATCAAATAGCTGATAACTAGCCATACTGCGCATCGTACTAAGTAACATTGAGCAAGAATGATTAATGGGAAACGACTTTTACTTTTTGGTGAAAAAATCACTCTTTTTAGTGATAAATGCAATGAATTTCAAACATTGTGCTTTCGAGTGCAAGCCACAGACTAGAGGTCGGGGTATCAAGTAAAAAAAAACGCGAAAAATAGTTAGAACACCTTTGATATCTCTGTAACCAAAAGGTTTCTAGGTATGATCCAGAACACAAAAATGATCGCAATTCTGGAAGAATAGGTATGTTTCGACTTCGGTAAGTGTCATTTTACTCCAATAATATCACATAATTCCATTAGATAACCTAAATTCGATTCTTTTTTATACAGAATTCGCATCAAGTAAACAATCATTGCTAAGAGTGCTGTACAAGAGTGTCCCTCGTTAAGATCAAGAGGTCAACTCATCAGGAATTTAATGACGCGGCTACCAATAAATTGTCTGGGGAAGTAAAAAGTAAAAAAAAACAGATAAAAAAATCATCCAGTTTTAATTAATCTGGTTTTACAAGTACAAATTATCTTCCAATACAGTATAGAAATTCTGTCTCAGTACAAAATGATAATTATACAAATATACAACATACAACTGTGATTGTTTAAAATATTTATTTTAAAAAATTTGTTTCTCATTCGAAATCCTAGCTCGCTACACTCAATAAATACGTCAATGATAAAATTGTATAAGGATATCAAATGTTTTAAAATATTTACACAAAACGTAAATTTGAATATGAAATTATACTATATCACAGTCACTAGAGAAAGATGAAAACCTAATGCCTACATTACGTTACATAGCAGTCTATTTGTAAACACATCCACAAGAACTACAATCTTCAAAAGCCGTCTGTTACACCGTCGCGTAACTAAACCCACAGACTGGGGAACTGAGAATATTTATTAGGTAGATACAAATAAAATGTATCTGCATTGTTAAATTCTTATCTTATTGTAAAGCTACATGTGTATAAATTAATCGATAAGTAATATAAATTCATCCTACTAACTTTTTGATAATACAAAGTGGCATGGAAGGTTTAAAATACTTTTATATAAAGCTGCTAACGATTTGAGAGCGTTGCTACACGTAAATACTATATCACGTGGAGGGGCATCCCTCCACCCAAAACGTATTATCTTGGCGTAAACCTCAGATATTCTTCAGAGTACACGATATCACTGCTACTTAAACTAGCTGTAAATTTTTCTTATGAATACGTCAATACATTCCGCGACGGTGTAACGGGTATCCCACTTTACCTTAACGATCATAATATGCAAAGACCTTTATACATTTGTACAGTTCACTATAAAGTAATATTGCTTGTATTACATCCTAGTGATATTAATTTACAATTCAATTAACTTCTATACGTATGACCTGAACAACCTGATGTCCCTGAGTGATTTGTAAATGCGTGCATTTCTCGATATGGCGATTCCCTGCAAATGGAGAAAAGATATGAGATTGAAGAATTTGTCGCTTTTTGTGACCGTTGTAGTGATTTTATTTAATTCTTACCGTTCGTAAGGTGGTGGTGGAAGAATATCACATAAATTCATTCTACAATCCTGATCACTCCTCCCTTCACTTGCATACCTCATCTCTTGATTGGTCTGTCTAAAAGTATTTTCTCTTCCCAACCAATGCCATTGTGGGTAGTCATACTCTACTTCGGCCATGGCCCAATCCTTGTTGCCATCGTGATGGCTTGATGATCTAGAATGATTTGTTTTACAAGAGGGACAATCTTCTATTGACATGTCTTGCATTTCATCATCGTTCCCACATTTTGTCATCTCGCTATAGTCTTTTGTGAGAGTAGAACTGCTGCTTCGACAGCATGTAGAACATTCCTCGTTTGAGTATTGATTGCTTTCTCCATAGGATCTTACCATGCTATTGTCGTATGAGCCTGGACTTACTGCACATTTCATACATGAATCTTCTGCGTCTGTGTGATC
This sequence comes from Caradrina clavipalpis, assembly GCA_932526535.1. Taxonomy (NCBI): domain Eukaryota; kingdom Metazoa; phylum Arthropoda; class Insecta; order Lepidoptera; family Noctuidae; genus Caradrina; species Caradrina clavipalpis. Next base: position 10,350,406 of record OW052092.1, on the reverse strand, counting down.
CTAGAATTTGAATTCACTAATAAAGAGCTTAGACTCGAAGTAAAACAAAAAAAAAAAACAAAAATAAACAGATAAAGATAAAAAAGTGAGCTTATATAAGAAATACAAACCTGATAATTCAACTCAGTATAAATAGCACTGGATGCGTATGGTTCTGGTTGCAGTCTCCTCAGTTGACTTTCTTCAGGAATTGGATTCATAACATTTGTATGTTGTGGAAGACTGTATTCAGCTTCCATGGCCATAGTACCTATTGAGTGACCACCTAGATAAAACCAACAAAGATTCTTATAGACAATGTTATAAACAAGGAATAAATACGCCAAATATTTGAGATACTTTCTTACCATGTAAAAGACTCTGGTGACAATTTAAAATTTCTATTCTAGGTTCGTTAGAGCCTTCAAACATTGGCCTTTCTCTTAGCCAAACAGCTTCCTTGCCTAGAAGACATTGTTGAGCATTGACAATGGCCGTACCTAGAAAAGTATTTTTTTTAGTATCTAGGAAGACAAACACATCTCTCTAACCAAGAATAGTTTCTCGTCATGACTCATCTTACCAGTCGTGTTTTGGCTTTTCCTTTGCTTTATCTGCTTTCGTCTTATATAAACAATGACTCCAGTGCCGACTAGTACTAACACTAACAAAGTTAGACATAATGCCAGCAGCCAAGTTTCTTGGAACATTGACACTATCGCCTTGTCCGTCGATGGTTCGGTTCTGAAACAAAATGTTTATTTTCATACCGCTTAGTTTACCGCGCTGCTGGAGACAACTGCTGTCGGTAAAGTATTTCCTAGTAAATTGTTATATCAAAGGGTGTTTGAAATATATCACATATGAGTAAACTCATTTTGTTGAGTTCAAAAGACAAAGTAAGCCACATATTTTGTATTGCATCGTGAAGGTCTATAAATGAAGTACTTACTGTACATAGTGTCTCTGCGACTGCGTGGGCAGCATGTGTATGTGCGCGGGCGCACTGAACGGACCGTGTCCACGCCGCGTGACAGCGGCGGCGCGTGCGCTGTACCGCCCGCCGGCGCGCAGTGAGCTTGCCGCAGCCGCGCGCGTCCGAGCACCTAGCGACATCTGACCCACTACACGACCCCCAGTACTACCACCCACACGAACCTCAATCTAAAACAAAAGTAAACCAACAATAAATTATAATCAACAAAACAAAATAATGTCAATAGAAAATTCAGTTCTTATTTTCAACTGACCAAATAACCGGAAAGCTCGCCGTTCCATGTATGCGGGGGCGGCGGATCCCACCGAATCCACGCTGACGTCGCATTTATCACTCCCGCTGTGACGCTTTGCGGTGGCTCCGTTGGAACTACAACACATAGAACGATGTAGTTATACGTGATGCCTTAATTACATGCAACAGTAAGCATTCCCATTTGAAATCTTTCTTACCATCTTCTTCAGTGACTCCACTCCTCATATTAGAAGGTTTACCCAATAACAATTTGTAAAATGGCATTAAAAATACATCATATTGAGCATGTGGCAATAGGCCAGTTAAAATATGACTAGAAGACCCGACATTGTGAACTGTGGTCATTGAAAAATTTTCATATTTTCTAAAATCAGCTAAACTTTCTTTATAAGATATATTGGAATGCTGGTAGTCTTCTTCTAAAACGTATTGTCTGTTTAGGGAGGTACCGTTGAACCATATTTTTACTCCTTCTAAATATTCGTTGTAATCCGTCAATACCTAAAATCAATTCAAATGTTTAGTATGAAAAACAACAACATTAAAATATAATGCTTTTTAAAAAACAATAAAATTGTACTAACATCCCACACAATTTTAACAGTAGTAGCAGATATCCCTTCCACTCTTCTCAAAGCTAGAACATCTTGCTGTAAATACCGACGAGCTTGAACCAACTCATATTGGGTCATCGGCTGATGATTTTGATGCTTCGACAACTCTGGATATGGAGACGAAGATTCTGGATCACCATTAAATGAATTAGCTTCTCGTCTTAATACCTAAGAAGAAACAACGACTGATAAATTATTTGCTCAAAAATAATGCTTCGGCAAAGAAGTTGAAAAATTTAGAGATGGTAATGGTCCAACCTGTAGTGTGGCGGTATGCAAAGCACTTCCAGCTGCACTCACTGCTACACACGTCAATCTGCCAGCATGTTGAGTTGTAACCCTATCAAGGTATAAAGACCCAGTACCGTGGGCCGTTTTTGGGAACACTAATTCCTGTAAAATATATATTTTGGTAGTGATGCTTTTCAACAATTTTTAATGTCATTGAATTAAGAAAAGTAAAGAAGCAGATTAAAAGAGATAAGAAGATTTGAGAAAGAAAGGCAGAAAGATATATTAAAGAAAATGGTAGCTATGATAATAATTTAGATCGATTCAATATTGTGGAAGTTCAAACTTCTTACTTGAGATCCTTCCATAGTCCAAAAAACTACAGGCGGCGGAGTACCTTCAGCTTCACACTGAAAGGATATCGCTTCACCTTCCCACGCGGTTTGGTCTGAAGGCACTCGAGTGAAATGAGGTAGTGCTAGAACAAATTTATGATGTCATTGTCTTTTAACCAAACGAACATATTTTTTAACGAAAATGATAATTTCATCCAAACAACAAGACCAAGTCTTGGCAATACTTTTCTAAGAGACAAGTTATTAACTTGGCAAAATGAAAAAGATTTTAGTGATCAGAACAATATCTGCCGCAACAATGTGGCAGAAACTGCAAAGGACTTATCAAGAGGTGATAAAACCGACTATTAATATTATAACAAAATCTGAAGCTTACAATGAAGAGTAAGTGTAGCCGCTGCAACACTGCTCCCCGCTTGGCTCTCAGCTCTACAAGTATATGTACCGGCGTCAGTAGCAACAACGCGATCTATTCTCAGAGATCCTCGACGAATGATTGCGTATGGCGATAATGAACCGTTGTCTCGCGACCACGTTACTGACACATCTGATTCTGGTGATGCCTAAAATTATATGAGATTTTTAGAAGTCATAAGTATACTAAAATGGATTTCGTTTGAAATAAGCGTTGTACAAGGAAAACATTTCAAAGTGAAACGCCTGTCCAACTTTCCTTAAAACAATATTGCGGTTACCAAGCCCAGTGAATAAGTAGATTAATTTTCCATTTTATTACCTGACAGTGAAATTCAACATTCTGGCCTATCAAAGCCGTTATGTTATTAGGTTTCACGAGAAAATGTGGTCTGCGTAATACGAGCAATGTCGCAGGACGAGATTGTCTTTCCCCGGCTACATTGGACGCTGCACACCTATATACACCACTATCTGCTGGAAGACTTTCTAATATTCTGAGATCACCACGATTTACAATCATTATTCTGAAACAAAACCTTAATTTAGTAGACGTACTTTAAATTACGACTGTTTATTGGAGTTAATAAGACCGAAAATAAACTGATATACTCGTATTGAAGAATCGTGAATCATTGTAACTTAAATTCAAAATGAAACACATGCCTCCGACAGATCGTTAAGCCAATAAACGTTCACACGCGAAATAAATTACATTGTTTGGTTACTTTCAGCATTAAAATACTTATTTATTGTACTAAACAAGACAATATTTATGTAAAGTGAACAATGTGGTACCAAAATAGTGGACGAAGTTCGAAGTCCGGAATTAATTACCTCCCGTTAACTTCTACATCTAAAGTTTGGCCGTCCTTCGTCCAGTGCACGCCGGGATCGGGGACGCCTTTGGGAGCGGAGCATTCAAGCGTGGCAGGCTCGCCACTGGCCACTTTCACGTCTCGGGGTTCTACTCTGAAGTCGTCACGGAGTACTAGAATAAAAAGCTTTATGCAGAAATATTCACCGTAGCTTAATATTTCAATATTATGTTCTTTGGTGTTCATTTCCTTTCTCTCATTTAATTTATTATCTAAGATGCTACACTAAGGCCCACTTTAACCAAAATTATCATTCTGTCTCTGTCACCTTATAATAATGTGACAGGAATGCAATGATGTTTTAAATACGTTTAGGCACTAAACGTGTTTAGTGATTTTGGTGAAAGTGGATCTTAAAGTAAGATTTTGATAGTTTTCAAAAATGATCTCATCAAAGTTGGTTGACAAAATTTTCAGAATAGGTATGCTGCAGAACTTTTTCGATTTGTTATAACAGAAATAGTTCACCTACAAAGTATAGCTTTACTCCATAAAGACCGCAGTGAAGATCAGAAAGCAAATAAAGATTTCACCCGACCTTTTAGTGGTCTACCGCACGGCGGCATTACCGTGTCTAGTTACATTTGCAAACATTGGAATCAGGTAAATATATTTGTCGAGATCGATTTCATTGAACGTAAAGAGTACGATTTCAGTTTATTTATAGAAATAAACTTAAAAGATTTTGTAGGGAACTTTCCTAGTTTAATTGTTAAGTATTCACATCTAGAAAACCGTAATAGGCAATATCCAAGTTTGCGACAATTATAGCAAACAGGTACAGTTTAATTATTAAGTTTTAGATTGCCTACCATTTGGAAGTTTAGGGTTGAATTGTACTTAGGATTCAGTTTCAAACTCGTTATAGTTTCTAGAGATTGTTACCGAGCCTGACAAATGACAATTGGTTCTAACCTTACATAGAACTGTAATGATATTAACATCAAGATCAAACGTCTATTGTGTAATAAGGATTCTGTTCAGAGTATTCAGACATTGTAGGTGCGCCTAAGTAATGACTGTTTGCTTTTAAACCCACATTAGGATCCTAAAATTCAAACACTAACATCGATTTCGTAATACCAGTATCAATTTCTGAAATTACACAAACAAAAGTACCCACACGTTTACGTCGTCATGGATTATTCAAACCCCTCATGCAAGTGCAGTACTTACAGGCAATTTAAACGGACTTACACGCTATCAATCAGTACTTACCAGCGATGGTGAGTGTGGCGTTCTTACTGACCGCCTCACCGACGGAGTTGCGTGCGACGCACCAATACACACCCTCGTCGTTTTCTTTCTTTCCTCGCATAACCCTACAATTTAACGATCAACTCAATATCGGTCATAGTGTACGGGTAGTATTTTGAACGGAATACGAGTGGCTTTAAATTATAGGTTGGGATATAAAACATGGATCAAAAAGATTTTAGTCAGAAGAATTACGGGAGTTATTCCGGATGTATGGTGCTCAGGTGATTTTGATACTCGTGACGGTTTTGAAATTCGAATGCTAATTTTGGCTGTCTGCGATTGCACGTCACGTTCGTATGAAACCTATGCATGAGCATTTCCCTATGGTGTCTAGACTGTATCGATTTTGACTAATTTAGTGCCTCGGGCAAAATCAGTTGTGTATTGTATTGTATTGTAGTTATACAGAAACAATAGCTAAAGACGCCGATGAATGTTGTTCGGGTAAACTTTTAAAAGGTTTAAAGTCTGTTAATAAAAGCTAAACGAAATTCTCGACTGAAAAAAATACAATACAAGTAAAACTACGATTCGGACAGGTTTATTTCCATGCACACGTTTCAAGTTCTTTTCGCTTTACATTTTTTACGTCGTGTCAAGACAAGGCGTAATAAAACACCATGTACTTTAGTTTTTTCTGCCTCTAATTAACACAACAATAAAAACTCTGGCTAAATTAGTCTGGCTGTTTTTATGAGGGAACACGCGAAACACATAGAGTAACAAAAATATAAGGTGCCAAGGATCGTGTTTTACGGATTACCTACTAGTAAGGTTACTTTTGCACTGCAGTATATCTGGCTTTAGCTGCATCGTGCATTTATTTTTTATGGATTAAGATATACAACTACCGTATTGTTACCGTATTCAATAATTATTTTACTATTTTCAAGGTCACTAAGTCACGTTAATCATTCTTGAATAAAATTCTATGTCAATAAAATAATTGATAACAAGGATCAAGATTTATCAGAATTATGTACAACTTACAACATTATCTTCATATTATTTCTAAGTAGAATGATCAACGGTACTATTGTATTCATAGTTATATTCCATTTAAGGGTTATTTATTAGAATAAGTTTTCTTCTTTTTTAGTGTGTATTAAATTAATAAACCCATATTCCAACATTGCCCACATATAGCAATAACCTTTATTCAATAAAGTTTTCATATAAATAGTACAATAACCATGAAAAGTTTGTGTGAGTCCGACGGCTTGCGGCTTTTATACGGCCGTCGTTACACTAAGTATGTTATATTATTATATTAATTCTACTTCATGCTTTTGTAACGTTATATTCAGCGATATTATATTTAAGTACTTGTACTACTTATAAATTTTTGATTTTATAAAAGCTTTTTTGTGTAATTATTTTTATTTTATTGTAAAGACGCGGCGGTGGCAATATGTTTTATTCAGTAGTAACATAATACAAATTATACCAGCCTATTTGTTGTGCCACTGCTGGGCAAAGGCCTCTTCTCATACAGAAAAGGCACGAGCTTTGATCACCAGGCTTGCTCAATTTCAGGCTTACAGTAAGTAACTCCAGGATTTCTCAAAACGAAGGTTTGTATGTAACATAATAGGTACCTACTCTATTATTTTGATTAATTTTTAATAGATATACCTCTTACCGCATACCTAGAATACCGTTATGTATAATGACAGCCCGTTTAATTGGTAGTCAAAAAGTGTTCAAATAGTAACGCAATGGAATCAAACATTCAGATAGAACTAAAACGCGTAAGGTCAGATATAACAATGATAGGTAGCGCCATCTGTCATGTTATATTCGAATTACAGCGTAACATTAATTAATTAAACCTCGAACGTTTATCACGAATTCACGACAGTCAGACATTCGAATCTCTGCAATGACTGCAGTATGCAATGTAGGCGCAGTAATTAAGTATTTTGCCAAGTACTTACATACATACATACATACATACATACATACATACATATTATCACGCCTGTATTACCCGAAGGGTGAGGCAGAGGTGGACCAATGTACACCCACAGTTCGCCGGTATGCTTTGAGGTCCCATGTAATAGCGGGCGCGCCTATTGCCATTTACCGGGCACAAATCCTAATTCCGGGCTGCTACTAAGAATTTCATAGAAAAACCCAATGACAATGTTTGCTCGACCTGGAAATCGAACCCAAGACCTCTAGCGTATTTTAGTTGCCAAATACTTGTAGGAACAAATTAATATGACAGTCACGTCATAATTCTGTTAGCATCAGTACCCTAATTACGCAACACACTTGGAATGACAATTCTTTTAATTTTAACAAAACAAAAATTTTGTAAATTTTGTCACGTGAGCTACATTTTAATACCTAATGAATATAATTAATATTGTCAAAATGAATGGTTAGGCAATGTGTGTTACGCAAATAGTGTGCTAAATATAAGTAATATAAGTTTGTCAACTTTATCATAAATTAGCTTAGAGATTTCGTGTTTAGCCAGTAAATGAATGAACCTTTCGCTTTTTTATGCATTAAATATCAGTCCAATAGAGCGATCATAGTAGTAGAGCTCTTTGTGAAGGAGCTAGTCGGAGGTAGTACTACTACATATTTCTACCGCAAAGCAGCGTCGCTGCGTTCCGATTTGAAGAGTGCCGGTAGAATGACAGGCATATGAGCCATTTAAACTATGTCTTTGGCATGGCAGATGTCTATAGGCAAAGGTGGTCACTTAACATCAGGCGGACCGTAGTCTTGTTTGTCATCCAACGAAATCAACGAAAAAAAAACATTAAAATTATTAATCGCAGTTTTGCTACTATCGTATAGGAAGACTCCACTGCTAATTTGAAACAGCATTAACCTATAGATGGAGAAATACAGCCTTTTAATTAGCCAACACTTGGAGCCTCCTGAGCAATACAAAGTTAAAACCTGCATAGACCTCCGTTAAATATATAGGTAAACTGTGACCTTTTAACTTTATACAGGTAATGCCATATACCCTGCGGCCGACGGCCGTCGACTGTAATTTACTGAAAGCCAACCGCCTTTATTACTTTGGTAGCTGAATCGGTTGAATCTTTCCTTAAACGAAAGCACGTAAATCTTCAGAAAACGATGAGTAATTGAAATGTCAGCCGAGGGCAATTGCTTCTTTATCAACAAAAAACAGTCCGTATTTTTGTTAAAACCGGCAAACGAATCTTGGTATAAGTATGTAGTTTATAATTACAATAATAGGTAATTATAAATAAAATAAAAAATGGAAAATAATAGCACACAAAACAAAAAACGCCTTTTCTTCTTGTAAAATAAATAATAACACATTATGATAATAAATATAAATAGAAAGAGGTGGCGAGACGATCTGGACGCGTACCACGAGGGCTGATTTGAGATGGCTCAGGAAAAGAGCAAATGGAAGGAATTGGGGGGGGGGGCTTTGCCCAGCAGTGGGACAGTACGGGCAAAATAAAAAAAATATAAATAAAAAAACTCACCTAAGAAACAACAGTCCATCTTCAAGCAGCACACGGTGTGGGTGGTCGGTAGGGGCAAGTGGGAAGCCATCTTTATACCACTGGATCGTGGGCTTGGGCTTGCCTTCCGATACGCAGCGAAGAGTTGCAGGCTCGCTCCTGCCAACTATGGTGTCAGCAGGGTGCTCCTTTATACGCGGAGCCCGACTTTGTGCTTAGGAAAAAAAGATTTAAAATAATCTAATCAGAAAATAGTGACAATAAGGGATATATTTATTTATTTATTTAAACTATATTATGCACAAATAAAATCAGTACAAAGGTGCCTTAGACATTCTCTACGAGTCAACCAAAGCAGATATAGTAGTGGTAGCAGTGGGAGATATAATAGCAATACTAGATTTTTTTTGCATGTCAATTCATTATTTATGGGTCGTCAAGAAATATTATATCAATCAACTTTTTATTAGCAACAATTAAATGTGATTAGTTTTCGATATTATGACATTATTCCTTATAAAAACTTGCTTCGGTCGTTTAGTCGTTTTTTTTGCAATGAACAACGCGACTATAAAAAAAACTGTAAAACAAATTAACTTTAATTCATAAAAAGTAGCAACACGTTACGTTGAAGTTTTATCTCTAGTACGTCGCAAAATTTTAATCGTACTACGAAATCTGGAGCTTCGGTTATATGAACGCTTATCTTATTTTCTTATTTCACTTACCTTTTGTCGCGCAAGGAAAACTGAACAAAAGATGCAAAAGCACTACACACTTGAACTGGTTCCATCCGAGATTATCTCTTTTAATTGGACCCGCGGTCATGCTTGACACTACTGATTAACGTCACTTCTCACTTTACACCGCATAGTTTAAAAACAAACGTGAAAAAATACACTTATTACAATTCTAACCGGTAAAAATTTCTTGGTTCATTTTTGTTTGGTAACAATCATAACATCGCCGGTAAATGTTTATAGTTTGCGGAGATCGCGATGTGTTTACGACGCGTGGCGACACAACCTCCCCGTCCCAGGGTCCGAGGGTTACTGCCCCCCACTCTAGTTTGTCATTTCGCGCCGACTCAGTAACGAGCGGCTTTTGCATACTACCGAAAGCACAAGGAAAGCTTGATGATGATGATTTGCGCAGAGTGCACGCCTGCAATAATTTGTATATTAAAAAGTTCTTATTAACTCATTTATGGCCTGATGCTATACATTTTTTTAAAGTTATTAGTTAGGTTTTTGCTTCGGTCGGTATATGGAATTATGCTACATTTTTATTAGCTCGGGGCCATCAGTGACAAGCTGATTTTGGAAATTCAATACTTGCAAGCAATTATCTTAAATAACTTTATAAACTGGTATACCTAATTACAATGGTAAAACTTCAAAGTTAAGGATTATTTCAACTTTATAAATTAAATAGTTAGCTAAATAAAAATATGTAAAAGGTACGATATTGTAAACAATTTCCACAAATAAATAAAATAGTAAGATTGTCCAATGTAGCTACCTAGCGGAAAAATTATACTACTACCGTACTACGCTGTGCTACGAAGAGATTACTACGCTACGCTACGCTGACTTCGATCTTATAATACGATTACGTCGATTACGAACAAATAAAACGAATCGTAATCTGATTGACAACTCTCTTTAATTTATTGGAAAATTGCACAATATTTGCTCCTGTTTAGGTATTACACCTATGGACTGAGAACTTTAAAGTCGTCAGTCCTACGTCATCTTAGCATGGTTGAAATGATAATTGATATAGAAATATGATATAGTTACTATATAGCTTTTGCTCGCGACTTTTCGTGGTACTTTTAACCCGCATTAAGTTACGTCTTTGATCACTGCTTCGCTCCCGGCAGTCATACCGTGATGATAGTCTATACTTTTCCTCTCGAATTTGGTATCATAATACAAAAAAAAAACAAATTCAACTAAAAGTTTTGCGGATTAGCGCGCTTGAACATACAAACAACAAATCTTATTCAGCTTTATTATAGTCATAATAGAAGCATACTTACTACATATTCAATCAATTTTCAAAATTTTAGCCTTATGTATGACATAAGTCTAGCAACTTTAGAATCTTGGATGGACCACTAATACGAGTATCAGCGAATAATGCGAGCTTTCAAAAAGTGTTAGTCATCATGATGTATACTTATGGATGTTTGTCTCCTATCTGCGGGTTGAAAGTAGGTCACATTCAGCAGCTGTGGCCATCGTTAGTCTACAAGCGACAATACCAGGAATTGAATGATTTAAAAAATAGGCACTCAGGATCGTATTCTAGAACGAATCATGAATCTTGATTTGAAAGTGACAGATTTGACACTAATCGCTACTTCAATCTAGCTTTTAATCATCATTGTCATTTCAAATTCAGAACACTGTTCTAAATAGGGACTGGATTAGAGGGGTAAGGATTAACTGAAAACTCGAAAAGGGGTCATTGAACTTTAATCTCTTAGAGGTCATTGAACTTTATTTCTTAGGGGTTATTGAATCTCTTATAGATAACTTTTAGGTGCTATATTTTATGTTAATTTAACTCAACAAAATTGAATCAGGAGATTTATTTTTCGAAATTTCAAAGTTGGCTTTATAGTGTAAGTTTCGGTTAAAAAAATATTGAATCGAACTACTAAGTTACTAACTAGGTAATATGGCACTTAGGAATATAGAATTAAAGATGGCCGTCGTTTCAGTCGCTTAAAGGTACGGTATGCAGCGAAATTATTAATCAGTAAGTTTCAAACAAATTTTGATTAATCAAAATATGACTACTTACTTTTGTGTAGAGCGTACTGTGGGTAGAATTCCTTTAACATTTCCATTCCTCGAAATGTTGTACATGACTGTACCTACTGAGGTACAGTCCAAAATTTATTGACTGTACTGTTCAAGAAACACAAACGTGTATTTCCCTTCCAATTACTGTAACAAAGAACGAACATAATGAATACTTCCTGCATCTCCTTCCTCTATATTAACCCAAGAAATCCCAAAACAAATAAAATATTAGCAATACTACTAAGCTCGGGATTAGCTACCGTCAATTCTGTGCACGCGGCTTGCTGAACGTGTCAATTGGGACTCCCAGCACATGCCAGTCACGTATGTTGCCTAACCGTTTGGCGGTGACGTCATAGATACAGAGGTACACTAGATAAGGACTTTAATGTTACCATTGATTTTTATCTTGACAGGAATGATTGATTGGTAGTGGGTGCAAAGCTGATTGGGTGAAGCGAAATGGCTGGTTGAAGGCGAAACCCTCTTTTGAATATTGCTCGTTGTCGTTGTATTGTTCGTTAAGTAATGATTAACATCTGTTTAGCTATACTTTTTTGACGTTTTGGCGTGTCTTAACTTCGTGTTAGATGCTAGCACGGCGCCATTATGTCTTGTATAAAATTTTGTTATTTGAACTCGTTTAAGCAACTAACTATCAAGATAAGGCATTCGATTATTGCCAGACATTTTCTGTGGGCCACAACTTTGCCATACTAGAGCGTTACTGAGTACGAGGACATTGAAACTAGCAAGTACGCATACCTACCTAACCACTAATAATGGCAATAATATTATATTTTTAAAACTTCAACCATGCCATAATAATATATGTAGGTTTGCTGACTCTGGAAGATTACCCCATTATACTACAACTTCTTCTCTCTCTTAGCGTATGGCAAATATAGATATTAAATACCATAATTTTGTCAGTGGCATTGACGAGCACCATTATACTAGAACTACCCCAACTACAATTGATCAGAAATCTACCCATAATTACCTCATTCCAAAACCACATCACTCATCAATTTAACTAACAATAATGTCTTCAAAATAAGTAAATCAACCGAACACTCCTTATTTCCAATGTCCTCATTCAGTTCGGTTTTATATCCGGGTGGTTCCCTGCGTCAGTCTGAATGTAATCAAGCCGTGGCCGGGACAAAGGAGGCGTCCTTCATTAACTCCGTCCTACTAAAATATTCATTAACCGTAGTTAGTTGATAAGTATAGGATTAGGTCGGCTTTGGTAAGAGGTTTTGGCAACGTTTGAGATAGGTCACTCGATGGGGTTTTGATTTAATTTACTTAGTTGTAATTAAACATGAGGTTTTGTGTTCTATTTGTGGCTAGTTTAAGCGTGTGGTTTTGTTTGCGTGAATGTCAGTTATCGTGGTATTTTTTTTTGCTCGGAATATCTATTTTTTTTTTTAATAAATGTAGCCTATGTTACTCCACAGGGATGACAAAATCAGCTACCCGCTATCGCCAGTGAAAGTGCCGTCAAATTGTCCAAAATAGACTGACCAACTTTTTTTATTGATTTTTTCTTCGTGTAAGTGCTGTGTAAGTCACAAAAAAAATCCCAATACAAGATACTCCAACCCCTAAAACACAGCACTCATCAAAAAACCATCAAAAAGTTATGCGCACAAAGACAAAAGGTCCAATATCCTTCCGTATACCATAAAGATAAATCCTCAATGTGATATTTACTTCCACACGGTGCAAATGCGGGTCACGTAGTGCAAGCTCTGGGTGCGTCAGGTGAGGCACACGATACAGATCGGAGACACGTGCCCTCTGCTCACGAGTCACGACCAATCGCTTGAGCCAGGGCAATGGCAAAAACTATACAAGATGTAGTTTTACATCCTCGTCAAATTCAAGGAGTTAACTATGCTCGTGATTCTTAACACGAATCAATAATAAAATAAATTGGTTTTGAAATTTATATTTTTTAACGCGATTTTCGAATTCGAACTAGCCATCTTGTCAGAGGGTTTAGGCGCTATGCCGCGCTATATAGCCGCGCGACAACTCTGCCTACCGCATACGCAATTGGGTGATTCTGATTTTTGCAAGAGGATTCTAACTAAAAAAAACAAGTATTTATTAAAGGTATCGTAATTATATAATTTCTTTTGTTTTTTAGTCATGTTCGTTGTTTTCACATATAGAAGCAACAAGAATTTTGTAACCATGATTTTGTGAAAACCATTTTGAAAAGAGTGTCCATGGAGTTTCATGCTAGTTCTTCTCTATAGAGATTTACGTTTTGGAACGAGCAACTAGCTTCAACTTACTATAACTTCTTGAAAATTCAAAAGTGCCTGTAAATGGTGTAATTTAAATAAATGCTTTGACTTTAACTTTGCTATTTGATTACTTCTGTTTTTTATGACAAACTCCTAAAATTTGTCGAGGATGCAAAACTACACCTTGTATAGCTTCTAGCCCCGAATGCATTGCCGCCCGCTTATCTCTGACTTTACACGTACGGACTGAATCTGTTATGTTGTGACACGTGATTTTGAGGATTAGGTATGGTTTTGGTAGGTCGTATTTTGTTTGAGTCAGTAAGATATACAAAATAGTTCTTCTTATAAGGTAATTGGGTAAAATATCGGGTCTTGTACATATCGTCATAAGTTCTAACATAATATGTAAGTCAATTTAGAGATTAATATAAGACCTGGTGTCTTATATTAATCTCCAAATTGACTTACTTACTCAATTTATGTCAAAAAAAAATGTCACGTTAATATTTTTTTCCTATAATTATAATGTAATAAGATTATAATTTTTAGTAAAATAAAAATTATTGGTTAGATGTATTAAAAATATTTAATACATCTAATTTGAAGTATGTATATGCAAATTATAAAAGTTAGGTAGTAATTCTTTCACTCTCCTGTAAAGTTGCTATCTTTGACTTACGTATTGTTAGAACTTAAGCAAGGAAAAATCAGCTTTAGTTTTTTTTTTTTAACTTAAATCTGTTAAACTGCTCGGTCTTATGTATGAGTAATGTGTCCGGTGTAGCAATATAAGCGAGTAAAGCCATGGAACAAGCTGACACCCCAAAATACACCGCACTAACCATCCCCCTAAATATTGCAACGGCTTATCTTTGACGGTGCAGGCATTGTGATGTATCGTCTTTATCGGCTATATTATGTTATACTTACTAATATTATAAAGCTGAAGAGTTTGTTTGTTTGTTTGTTTGAACGCGCTAATCTCAGGAACCACCGGTCCGATTTGAAAAATTCTTTTTGTGTTGGATAGCCCATTTATCGAGGAAGGTTATAGGCTATATAACATCACGCTACGACTTACGGGAGCGAAGCAGTATTCAAAAACGTAACTTAAGGTGGATGAATAAAGCCACGCGAACGAAGTCGCTGGCAGAAGCTAGTGTTACAATAAAAGTGGGAAGAAGTGGTTTCTTAAATCCGAGTAAAAAAAAACATCATTTTTAAAAATCTTACATCGAAATGTAAAATAAAGTCTATCGAGAGTATCCATACATATCCAGAATCTGAAGTGTTGCTTTTGTTTGTTTAAATTCACTAATCAGAGGAACAAACAGTCGGTCGCAAAAAAATAATAATAGGGAAGCTAAATTCATGAGGAATAGTTTAAGTTATACATATAACATTACGCCACGACCTACGGTAACCAAAGACCAAACCGAACCCACCAAAAGACGACCAAAGATGTAGTATAACACTGGTGGAAAAAAACACGCGAATGAATTCGCAGGCAGAAGCTAGTTTCACATACGAGTAAATGGCGATTCTAAAACAAACACGAAACTAACAATACAAATAGGCAACAAAAAAAAATCCAAACACAATTCAATAGTCTACGTAAAGTGTACAACACAAAGTAGCGGCGCTATTTAAATAAATCCTCATCGGTATGAAGCTAGTCAGTATCGGACAAGCGCCTCGGGGTCCACTAATTCAATCAATTGGCCAACCATAAATAAAACGGCCGACAGTTCGCGATACCCGCTCCACACGTAATTGAGAAGCAAGAATATGGACGGCTTCAAGCGACAAATCAATTAAGGCCGGAGCAGATAAAAAGGATGCATCAATAATTTATTTCAAAATAAATGAGACCCTATCCGATACGTCTGCAGGATACGCTAATGTAAATTTTACGATAAAGATTAAGACGTACAGGACTCCGGACATTAATTCTCCGCAATGCAAAATAAATGATTTCGTGTTAACGCTAATGCTAGAAACACGATTATCTCTAGTCTCCCGAGAATTGCCACTAGCAATTAATTGTGCGCCCATACTCGTATACCATTTAATCTATTAACAGTAACACTTAGCGAACTAGCGTTAGTTGTAAATAGACAAAACAAAACCAAATAAAAACAAACAGGAAATTAGATACGAAAGTCTGGAGGGGCTTAGGGAATAATCCTTGTTTTTGTAAAGGGTGCCCTGACAACAAATGGAAGTGACAGTGTCTACACTAGAAAATTAATCGTGAAAAATCTCTTGAAGCGGGAGGACGTTGGGGATAAAAGGAGCTGCCGCTAAATCGTGCCACGTGCGCTGTCTATTAACAGTTGACACTATTGGGCTAAAGCCAAAGGGAGATCAGTAAACACACTATAAACTTTCGGTATAATTTATTGTGAAGCGTCTATAGATAGGATACGCTCAGTTGAACTGCAGTTCCTTGATCTAAAATGGATGACAATAATTTTGAGTTCAACTGAGCGTAATAATTTAGACCTTCTAGTTAGTTATGTTGCGAGCCTGTTTGGATTTAGCGTTTATAAATTCCAATAAACTATGTAAATTGACAATGAAATACTACCATTCTGAATTGAGTTGAATTAAAATATCTTTTGAAATTGTTACTATATTCAAGCCTGATTTCTTCATCGTTTACTTTAAAATATTCAAATATTTATTCAAGCTTTAAAATGTTTGAAACGTTAGGTCGTATCCAGTCATTCTACTTCTTCAATATGTTATCAATACTAGGTACATTACTAGCTATCGCGACGTTCAATGAGTAACAAATTAGACGAGGTCTACCGCAGGGCGTCGTTATCTCACGTCGAAGCGTCGCTCCTGCGCGTCTCCCCATCGCTGTAGGCTTTGCTTATCTTACTACAATTGGGGAGTTTTCGGTATTAGACGTTCGCTTAATACACGGCCTTTCGATAAGATATCGCAGCTGCCACAAGGAGCGCTGTACTTCATTAATAAATAATGATCGGTGAGACAATAAATGAAAACAAACAATGTTGTTAAGAGATATAAAAAAATGTTATGAGTAGTTCAAAAACACGCGTGGGATGCCAAGATAAGATGCACACCCCACAGGTGCAAATAGGTCACCAGTCCCATCAACTTATACAGCCTATATTTTTTATAGCCCTCGACCCAGTATGAGGTTTTTGCACTCATCAAAATAAACAACTTTTGTTCTACAAGTTGTGAAAATTTATGCAGGTTGTGTTCAGTCTAATAAAAAATATGATCAAAGTTCCCCTTTTCTTTCGTGATGAGATCCACTATGCAAATTTTGGCAAGCGTAGCAAGAAAAGTGTTATTTTTTTGGGTCCATTTGGGTACATATTGCTCTTTTCGGAAAAATAATATGACAAACATTATAAATTCAAAAGTCATTGCGCGTATACATTGTTCTGTTTTCTCGTAAACCGGGGACCATAAATTCTGCTTAAATGAAACAACTTTTTTAAGATAAATTGCAAGATTTGTTACCGAGCAGTGGGCACAATGAGTAACAAATTGCAGTAGAGTTACAACGCGTTTCGTTTATCTTTGCAGTAGCTTCGTTCGTGATGCTCTCCTGTTTCAGGGGATATTCTGTATCGGGTTTCGAAACAAAACAATGGACGCAACTCGAGTCGGGCTTCCATAATGCATTTAAAAGTTAATTAACGTTTTATTTCCAGATATTCATTGCTATGTGGGAGGTAAAAGTAGTACCTAATGCCACCTGTTAGGTTATGCATGAACTATTAAGACAATGATCATTGTACAATGCATCGAGTTTAATGCGTTCACCGCAATGAGGGTCTCATTACATAGTTTCGCGTTGATACTTGGTAAGCAGTCTGTTCAGACTAAATAGATACTTTTGTAGTGTTGTAAATACAAATGCTGATTCTACAAGGCGCGGTGCATATTATATATTTTACGAGTAAGTAATAATACTTCTTCGTAAAATTCCAGGTCAAAAGACAGAAATAATCAAATATAATATTACAATACGTCTGTTTGCTAAACCCACTTATTTTTGTTGTTGTTTGACAGTATGTACTGTTTAAAAATTATTTATTTCTCAAAGATTAGTATTTAAAAAAAGTACACCTCTTTTAAAGAACCGATTCTCCCCGTTGCGTATGCGGTAGGCAGTTTCGCGCTACTATACATCTATGTTTGTGCGGTTTCATCCCCCCGCCGGCCTAGACCTAGCGGAAAGATGTCCAGTTTGAATTCGAAAATCAACTTACTTTTAAAAAGAATCATATTTATATTATTATCGACTAGCAAACTACTGGCTTATTTCACCCGCATTAAGTTACGCCTTTAGTTACTGCTCCGCTCCCATATAGTAACGTGATGTTATAACGTGGTGTGTTAATCAGGGGTAATGTAGCATTCTAATGGTGAAAGAATTTAAAAAATCGGTCCAGTAGTTTTTGAGTTTATTCGATACATACAAATCTTTCCTCTTTCACATTAGTATAGATTCGTATTAAGAATCACTAGCATAGTTACTTCCTTGAATTTGACAAGGATGCAAAACCACCTTGTATAACTAACTTCAAGAATGATTGCAAATACAAAATTATTCATATCACTGCCACAAATAATGTCACTTCGAATTCTATAAAAAAAGATCATAAAACGGAATAGCAGGAGGTAATAGCCCCGTCGATTCTCCATGCGATAACGGACTCCCCTAAACACACACTCCTAGCACATTTGTCCTCCCGTTATCAGTGACAAACAGTTTAAAAAAACCGGATGGCAATTTTTTTTTCGCTTATTTCTGTCTGAAGGGAATGTAGGTACAGTTGTGTTGTTCATGTAACGTTACAGAAAATATCTTTAGTTCCATGGTTTCTATTATAATTGTCAGAAGGAGTGGAAGAAATTAAATATGAAAGATGGATAGGTAGAAGGTACTATAATTATGTTCTATGTATTTATATTTACAGAGAAACGATAAAACCACACTAAGAATACCTCTTATATCGTGGTATGTTTCAAAACATCCATAGGTATATGTCTCATCTGTCGATCACACTGATATTTTATCCATGCGGGAACCAAATCCACGGCACGCAGTATACCTGCCAATCCCTCAGCTACAGCGCCGCCCGTGCCGTTCTACTTTAACTTACTTAAATCAAAATAATATAGGTATTTAAAAGAAAAACCTATAATATGACGGTTGACAGGATTGCATGGAAGAAGAAAATATGTTGGGCCTTCCCCAAGTAACATGGGATAAGGGCAGGAATCATCATATTCCTGCCCTTATATTTGTAAATGCATAATATAATTTATTCCGTAACACTAGGCATTTAAATAAATTCCTAACTGTTGTTATTTATTACTAAAATATTTCATCAACTAATAATAAAATCCTTGCGTAATCTAATTCTCGAAATATCAGTTTATATTCTATATTTAAATTCAGTATCATAACCATATCACAACTATTTATTACTTGTAAATAAATGGCAATGATATTTTAAAATCAGATATAAAATGAAATATCCAGTTGCTATGCTGTTTGCCGCTACACTAAGTAAATTCAATAGCGAGATCAAGTTACAAAATGAATGCGTCAGCAACGTCGCTCCAATAACAGTAAGCTTAACTCAGCAGCCAAGCAAAGTAAGCACACACAGTTTTACAAATCCTCTACGATTGAATGTGAATTTTTCTATTCATATGTACTTTCTAAGTTTATCTAGGACATCGGTGAAGGAAAACAACGTGAGGAAACCTGGACTTGTCTTACTACTATTCAAAATGCGGAGGTTTGAATGGATGGATGGATGGAAGTTTGATACTCAACTACGTCAGAACGGTTAAACAGATCTGGATGAAATTTGGCAATTTTTATCCCGGAATAATGTATGGTTCCCGTGGTATAATATACCTATATCTATGACTCTATGTATGCTGGTCTTGTGGTCGCAAGCGCGACTGCTGAGCAAGGGGTCCCGGGTTCGATTCCCAAGTCGGGCAAAAAGTGTTATTGGGTTTTTCCATTAGGAATTTCTCAGTAGCAGCCCGGAGTTTGGAAGTTGGTGGTGTGACACCCCCGTGCCTCGGAAAGCACGTAAAGCTGTTGGTCCTGCACCTGATCTCTCTCCGGTCGTCTCGGATTGCCGTCCCATCGGGCTATGAGAGTTAGGAAAGAGAGAGTGCAGCTGTGTTTGCACACACACTTGTGCACTATAATATCTCCTACGTACGTGGCTAGTTTGCATTAAGATTAGTCGCCGTGGCCGGAATCGGTCTGGAGGATTACATTTAGATACCTATATCAATTTTGACACAGACGAAGTCGCGTACATATGCTTGTTTCAACAAAAGTCTGATAATGTCAATGCTCATTCCTTCTGTGTATGTGAAGAGGACTTTGCCCTGTAGGAGAACAATACGATGCTATTATTATAATTCTACTATTGACCCCCTTAGACAAATTTCACAATATGCTGCAGAGTTTAAAATAAACAGTTGAATATACCACTATCTCGAACTCAAGAGCTAAAATTTTATTTCAGCAAATATTTGTATGATTACTTCAGACTTTCTCCAGCGTCATGCAAACATGCCACAAAATTTTATGGGATTACTTTAGACAGACGAGGGCATTAGAGACTCTTGTCACCAAATGTATCCCACCCCTTTTACCCCAAGAGTCGTTACCAGAACGACTGTCTTTTATCAAACGCCACAGCGCGATAATACTTTTGAAAGTTCTGTGGTGCCAGGAATAGTATGTGTGGACACGTATGTATTTATTGGCTTAGTTCCTTTTACACGTAGGGACCGTTTTGGCAAAGTTGGTAACAGTAGCAGTCTTAAAAAGTTTCTCGATTCAGTTATCGATGTTGTTGACAGCGTGGGATAGGTACTTGGATTTGTTTTGATGGTTTTTGATTTTCATGTCTGTCGTGTGGTTGTAAAAATGTTTTTTCTCTGAAAGAAAAGAATCCAAACTAATTAAGCGAATGTTAAATTACTATATCTTTAAATCATTAGAAAAGGACAGGCTGGTTATCCAAGAAATTATCCGTTTAAAATATAAGAAAAAGACAGGCTGGTAAAAACATCGACACTGAATAAAATTCAAATATGGAATCCAATGATTCCATATTTGAATTTTATTCAGTGCTATTCTGAAAAATCGATCAAAGAATTTAAGTAGGTATATATATCTTACCTACCATTGTACCTTGCATTGGTGGAATGTCAGCTCACCTCAAACTCGCTTCTTAATACGCCGAGAGTGATTTTTGCAGAATACACCGGTAGATCAAATAATATTTCTCGGAAACATGACTCAGGAAAACTGAAAGCAATGACGTTACAAAGATACAGGATACAAAATCATACACACAACTAACACATGACATTGACGGCAATACTATAATAACAGCAATAAAAGAAAGTTACATATTTTCAACTCAGATATAATAACAGGATATGAAATAAAAAATAATAGGATGAGTTGGAACGATACGACTTGATACTATCATTAGTTACAATCAAAGACTTATCTTTTGTTCTGATTTGAGTTGTTACAATTGAAGACATAAAAGGGAATGAATATGTATGTAAGACAAAAATATTAAATTAACAGACGAAAATCGTTCTTAAAAATATTGCGTTTAAAAATGAATGACATAACGTTAATTAAATCATACTTTAAATTAGCTTCTTCTAAAATTAAAAAGAATATAGGTAATAAAAACATACCTTAATCAGCTGATTCTAAAAATAAATAAAATCAAGGTAACAAAACCACACTTTAATCAGCAGAAAAGCTAGCCACAATCCGAACAAAATAAAATAAAACCTAACCGAACATAAATAAAGTTACAATTTGCTAAAATCAAACAAAAACACTCAAACCACAAACAACCAGTAACGTTCAACATATAAAACTTTCTAATAGAGACATTCAACCCATCCGTTTTAACGAAACCATTGTTCACGAAAATATCGATCGGAAGCCACGTGGAACAGACAACGGCATTCATAAAACAGGGAGAGTAGATTGTTTCCAACATTTTGCCGGAAGACTGGGAATGGATTCCGACTAATACGTACCCTTCTTCACGGACCCTCGCATAAAATAGAGCAGAGCTTCTCAATCTGGGCGCCGTAGAAACTACACAGGCCGCGAGACGCTTTTCAAATCGTCAAAAATTGAAAAAAAAAATCAACGAACAATATTTTATTCAAATTACTGATTAACATTATATTAAAATGCATTTTTTTTTTCAATATGGGAAATCATCATATGACTTCCCCCGCCCTTGGCGAGGCAGGAGGGAGTGTCAGACTTTTACTGACTAAAACCCATCCATGTTCCTTCTTGTGCCCTTTGCGTTCGGGGTTATTAAAATGCATGCTATTAAAGAAGGGAAGTACCTACGCGGAAGACGCGTTGATTTTTCAACAGGAAGAGTACTGACAGACCACTCCCCCCTCTCCAGGGCATACCCTCACGCCTGCATTCCCTAGGCAGAAGTGCACCAATATACACCCACAGTTCGGCATTATGTTTTAGGTCTCATATAATAGGGGGCGAGCCTATTGCCATTAACCGGGCACAAATCCAAACTCCGAGCAACTACTGAGAATTTTCTAGAAAAACCCAATAATTCCTCCAGGGCCGCTCCAGGACGCCACGAAAAATGTCTAAACTTGTAAGTGCGCCGCGGGCTGAAAAAGGTTGGGAACTCCTGAAATAGAGAATACTGTCGGTCCGATTCCTATTGTCTAACTCGGTGCGTGCAACCCCTTGCTTATTAAAGACGAAAGTTTTATTCCGTAGGTGTAGGTTTGTCTGATTAAATTTTGTTCGTAACACAATATTTTAAGGGCAAATTCAAACATTTTGCCTTCGTAATTTGTTTGGAAGGGTTTTAATTTGTTCGCTTTAATTAGAGTTTGTTTAAGTTGTTTATCCATTAAATGTATTGTAATGGTGGTTAAAAGATCATTCGTTTGCATTGCTTTTTTAACATTTTTTATCACGACATGGTTGTCCACCATTACAATAGATTTAATGAATAAACAAGATAAATAAACTCAACAATCATGCTACTGCAACAACCATGTTGCAGTAGCCGTTCGATTGCCTGCAGCGCTGCGTGTTGCGGGTTCGGTTCCGCACGGAACAAACATTTGTAAGGCCTGCCTAGTTTTTCAGGGTCTTCTTGTTTGTATATGTACGTTTATAAGTTTGTAAATCCATCGTTGAAATAGTAGAAATTCCTAGTGAGAGGTAACGTTCTTTTTTAAGATAAATAAATGTAGAAAGTATTATCAATAAGTCCTAAATAAATACCTACATTTATCCAGGTTTTCCTGCTCTTTGTGATAATATTGTGATTCTGGAAAATGTACAAACAATTTTCGAATATTTCTGTAACTGACAATCCGGAACAAACCCGAGAAGACGGAAAATTGACATCTTTATTTGTCTTTATTTACCAAATCATTGGGTTTTAAGAAGAGCTTCAATGTCGGTGGAAAATCTTTATTGTTAGCAAATTGCCATTAAATTATTTCACTAGTTAAACCAATTTAAAATCTAGTCGCAATCTCATCTTAGCGATAATCAATGTCAAATAATATCGGTAAATTAGAGGCGTTTTTGATAGTTTGAGATTGAGATATTGTGATCGTTCTTAAAAGCTTGTAGAATTGCCCCACTGATTTTATTTCTAATTTTATTACAACAATGTTGCTTTAAAAAATCCACTAAAATAATAACAACGGTAGGCGGAACCATTATTTATACAAAGAACATTGTAACGTTGGATTACATGAGAAATATGTCAGACTAATATTTATGAAAGATTCAAACAATGTTTCTAAGTCTATTGTCCCTGTAACACACATGCATCTCACAAGCGATCAATGATTGACTTATGAAAACAATTGCTCTAGTTGTGTATATTCATTACGTAATTTCAACGATTATTAGCAATACTATCGCCGCCTTTTGTGTTAACTCCAACACTGCTGAGACAATTATCAACAATCAAGACTTAATATGTAGATGACTCAGTAACTGTTCTATTCATTTAATTCTCAATCACAGTGCATAGTAGTCGTGTCCTTTCATTACAAGTAACAATTCAAAATTATGAAGATACAATTCCTATTATTCTTCTCCTGTTTGTTCGTTATAGTAAAATGCAAGCATTTAATATTGGGGAATACAAATAACAATCAAAATATGATACATCACACAATAGCACATTATACAGCGATCCCGTTCGCTAGAAGAGTGAAGAATGTGTTTTTCAGTGGACATGCTGTAATTAATGTAAGTACTACAATATTCTGTAAATATTTTCATAGTGTTATAATAGACCAATTATGTGTGTGTTATAATTGTTGTTTATTTCAAACCACATAGGTAATTGTTGAGAAAAACCAGATTAAACTTGCCCAAAATTAAGTGACAGGAAAAGGGGTGAACAACTTTTGTCTCTTTATAGAAAGGGGAAACATTTTGAGTTTTGTTGTTTCCTTTACTCCATGGGGCTAGGAGCGCTTACGTAAAAGCATTAGAGTCGATTTTCGAATGGGAAATGCGTTTATCCTATAGCATTTTGGTTACATTTTACGCAGCAAGCACAAATAATACTTATTATTATAACTTTAATTGTAACAATTATTTAACCTAAACACAAAACTTATAAATAACGTTAAAATACAAAGTCAGCTTATAAGCAGCATATCAGCTTTCTTCTTTAAAGAAAGCTGACAGGGCATCGTTGTGAAGCACAAATAAAATCATCCATTAATGTGAATAAGCCTTCCAACTAAATAAATACTGGGCTCGAAACAGTTTTTTCAAAATTTAATAAAAACCGAATGAGTATATGTTGCGGTTACTCCACGTGCTCGAGTTACGGGCTACGGTAATAGCCTAAGAGCCTCTATGAACGCCAGACCAACGTCATAGTATAAAAGCTAAAAGTTTATCTGTGCAATGTCTCCAACAGGATTACGAGCGATTAGTTAGTATGAAGTTTAACCCATCGTGGCTTTGGCAGATAACAATGATGTTTAAAATTAGAACACAAAAACGTAATAGTATAAAGGGTTTTTTTATTTTTTTATATTTAACTAGCTACCTATCTCTCGCGTTTTTTTACGTCTTTTGGTTACTGCTCCGCTCACGACGTTGGTTTTTGTTTTTACATGATGTTCGATGCATATTAGCAAAATCCGTTGTGTAGTTTAAAAGATCGAAGTATACAGACGGCGGGTTGCGACTTTGCTTCATACTATGCGTAGAGAAATATGGCCAAACCTATACAGGTATAGAGACAGTACCAAATTAATTATACAACGAATTTTTATTTGGCCGATTTATGTCTACGCTTTCTCTACTGTAAGTGTATAGACCTGAAAACCTGAATAATAGATACCAACGTACGTCGAATCCAAGTATTTCCCTCAATTTTCTTTCAATGCTCCTTTCCCATCGGTTTAGTCAATACAATTTGTTCGATCATCAAATATTCAGACACCTTCAAGGAATTCAGCCATGCCACCGGTTGAATGGATAACTGAAGAACTTACCGACGGTGTTTATAAATTATTCTTTTTTAATTATAATAATTATAATTATCTTTTTATTTTAGACATCAAAAACATTCTTTCATTTGATATTATCGGAATTGAATTCAAATTAATGTAAACAATTGGGAGTGTGAGCTTTGGCGTTTAATATAATTTGATAAGTGTCATTAACAAAAAACTTCTCTGCGAGTAATATTGGAAGAGACTAATTATCATGAATTGAGCTTAATATTAAATACCAACTTTTGCCCGCGGCATCGTCCGCATAAAAACACGTATCTAAAACATAACAAATACCTCGTAACAAATTTCATCAAAATCGGCTCAGTGGTTTAGTCATGTAAGCGTAATAGTCAGCCCGACAGAGTTACTTTCGCATATATAATATTAGTATGATTTTTAACAATACATACAAGTCATATTGACCTAGTTACCTATTGGAAGCAATTCAAATCTTGACTCCATCCAGAGTGTCCTATTTCGCAACGAGTAAAACCGCAAAGCCGGTGGTGTCTTACTTTATGATCCCATCAATCTGTCTTCCAGAGGCGCGCAACATTTTAACACACCCCATCCCATGTTCACCCACATCTCCCATGAATTGTTGATGAGTAATCCTGCATCCATTGTTTCAGAGTATCATGGCGTACGATAACAAACACACAAACGCCACAGCCGCGGTAACAGCGGGAGGCATTGGATACACCTACGTCAATCTTAGACTGAAGAGTGACAGAGGCAAAGAACTGGATTTTGACATTGGAATTTATGCTTAAGACATAAAATACTAGGCACTTAGGCGATTCGCACACTGCACCGCATCACGGAGCGTGGGGCGGGAGTGCGTGTTCTTACGTTACCGTCGCACATGGGTGCGGGGCAAGACGCAAGGTATGACTTCCCGACTTCTGCAGTATTGTGCGTGGTTTTGACAAAGCTAGACATACTATGAGGCCTCTAGGCAACCGCGTGACTATACTGCAACTCCGCGCGTTTGTGCAGAGAAATCTGTATGATGATGCAAATCTGCACTCCCGCACCCGCACGCGTGTCTGAAACGCCACGCACCTCGGAGCGTAGCGCGGGGAGTGTGTGATTCGCCTTGGTTTTAGGACATGTGTAGTACATAAGTAGTTGTGAGTTGGCTTGTTTTGGTGAGACAAAGTTCATTTGGTCATATGGTCTAATGTAAAAAAGAACATTTAGATTCAGCTCGCGCTATAATTTTTTTTAGTCGGCCAATATTTTGATCGCTCAGACATTTATCGGAGTGCTTGAAATTGCCGAATTAAAATATTGGGTTACTACAAGTCAAATAATTCAAAAGTCAAATAATTTTCAATTAGGAATCGTTTGGCAAAAAATCCCATAATCACGTCTATGGTTTCAATTTTGTTTCTTTCAGTAATGTTATCAAAACGAGCGGTATTTTTTTTAGGATTTCCAAGATTGTTATTTTTATTAAAATTTTGTTTAATCTTGTGTTTGACTTTTATTCATTTATTCCCTAACAAAAGATATACACAATTTATGGCATACAAAGAATACTCAACAAAGGGTATTCCTTACGTGTACTCCTTCACATAAAGGAGACCACAGCATGTACAATAAAGTTAACAACAACTAGCTAACAAAGTAAGTAGAATTAGAATTTTTATTTTAGCCGCACTCCGGCTTCAACGGATGCATTTTTAGACAAAGGTACAATAACAGCTAAGTATACATTCGTGGTGTAAAAAGAATTCACATATCCATCAATACTGGGCATCAAACTAACATTTAACAAAAAATAATTCTGAAAAAAAAAAACTTTTTCTTTAGTGTGGAAAATCACTGTTTGTGATGCCATGCAATTATACACACGCAGATCATTGTGCTTGTAGGTGCATACAACAGTACAGGGGTCGTGGGGTATTTAAAGTTTAGTTCGAACATTTAACATTTTTTGTTTGTAAAAAAACGTAAAAAGTTGTAACATTCACCTTTAATATCTCCATAACCAGAAGCTTCCCTGGTATGACAAGAAATATCCCAATGATTCGAAGAACAGTGCGCTTGTCATTTATATATTTACTTTAATTAACACGGTAACAATGTCACCAAGTACAATAATTAAAGGTACACTTAAAAAGGTAAAAAAAAAATATTAAAAAGAAAAGAAAACACAAATAAAAATTTAAAACAAAGCAATACAAGATAAGCGCGACTGCTACGCTAGAGGTCTAGGGTTCGATTCCCATGTCTCAAAATTCATCTGTTATCTAGTAAATTTTCCGAATCGCATAGTAAAGAAATAAAATTATAAAGTCAGGAACACATTGGCGGGTGTTACGCGGCGGGACTGCGGTCACAAAATGTACGAGCGACCGGTGCGAGCTCTTGCGTACTATCATTTCTCTTATGTACACTACACCTACATATAGGTATTAAGAGTATATCCCTACAACCGCAATGTCGCCCGCAACCGTTGAACGAGACTTTATTTATGCCCAAATGTTTTACTAAACTAAAAGCTGCAGCCAAAATGTTAGGCGTTAGGTGAAACAATAGAATCTATACCTACTAATATAATTCAATTTAAATAAGCTGAAGAGCTTTTTGGTTGTTTATTTAAACATGTTTATATCTGGGACTAACAGTCGGACTGAAAAAAATCTAGCTATTGCGTATGTGATAGTCAGATTTATGAAAAATAGTATAGGCTATATAACACCACGCTAACCTAACCTAACCAAAGACCGAAAGAGGTCGCGAACAGAAACTAGTTTGTTAAATAAAAATATGGTGTATGTGTATGAATGATGATATAGCTCATTTTATTTTGCTTAGCAAGAGTATTAAAATGGACAGTTATTCAATAAAATATTTAAAACTAAACATTTTATCGTTTTAGAAGTCAAATAGCAAAATATATCTGACATTTTACAGTAATACCTAAAGCTATAATTAAAATATTAACCATATTACAAACACTGTAAACATTTTTAGAAATTCAATTAATAATTATAAATCGTCAGTATTTTCTATACCCGTATGTATACGTTACTTCAGTGGTAGCAACCACCATTGTCCCCTATTGACCAGCCTCATCCATCATCTTTCAACTTGTTATCCCTTCTCAACACAAAGTTCATTATAGCCTAAGTCACTGAGCTTCAACACCGGTAGTCTGATAATTTCCATTTCTATATTAAACCTATGAAGCCATTTGAACCTAAAACTTAAGTCAGAGTTAGTAGCTAATTCATGGTTAAATTACAAAATGGTATACATAATGAGCAGATGTCAGCAACTAATTTGAAGTTAAAAAGTAATCCTAGATGTGGTGAGTGGGCAGTCTCCCTTTTTGAATCAGAAAAAAAAACAAACCTGATCTTGATCTGACTTGACCTTGATCTTGATCTGAATCTGTAAAATTTTAGTGTGTCTAACATAAACATCATTATAGACTTACTAGATTTTGCCCGCGACTTCGTCCGCGAGGATTAATAGTTCCCGTTCCCGGGGGATTCCCGGGATGAAAACTATCCTATGTCCTTTCTCGGGTCCCAGACTATATCTGTACCAAATTTCATTGAAATCGGTTTAGTGGTTTAGGCGTGAAGAAGAGACAGACAGACAGACAGAGTTACTTTCGCATTTAAAATATTAGTACGGATTTAATTAGAATCAATAGCAGTTTTAATACTATTTATAAAACCATGTTCAGATAAAGGTTAGGTACGGTACTGACCCAACCATTATTGAACAATTATAACTGGAAACTAGGTACCTATTTTACAAAATTAGAAATTAAAGTAAATAGGCATTGCATCTAATTCTTTGAAATAGTCTACGAAATATTTTACATAATAAAAAAGTACAAAACAAATTAGTCTAATTATAATTTTCAAACACAACTCCCACCATAATTAGAACTATCCCATGTGTACCATGCATTATGAAAAGGACAACGTTCACTTGTTTCATTTCAGAACATACGCTCAAGTATGAGTAAGCTTTAGCCGACCTTATGATCGAGGGTTCGAGACGAACCTTCGTCTTTATTACGATGATAAGTGAGGTAAGAAAAGGGCTGAGTTATGGTACGAATTTGTGAAAATGGATAGTGTTAATAAATGTCTAGGATAGCTTTACCATTAATCTTGTGGAGAGGCTCCTTCACAATTTTGTGCAGGTCATGAAAGTATTGAGTTTTTGTTTTGGGAAAGTTATAAAGTAGTTTTACAGTAGATGAAATAGGTAGATTACTCATATGATTTTGTCAGTCACAGTTAATTTATTTACATCAATTAGACACTTTCAATCGCCATATACGAGCAAAAAGAATTGAAACTAGTAGCCCCTTCTAAAAGACAGTTTCATGCCCACATTTGAAGAGAACTTCACACTTAGTCTTATAAAATACTTTCAGGATTATACAGGATTACAAGTAGAAACGATTTACCTCCACTTACATACGTATACATACACTAGTGTACTTATATAAAAATGGCCTTTTTCTCATAGGGGTAAGCAGTAACCCCAGAACACCAGCTGCTATGCAGGCGCCTGCATTTACGTACCTTGCATAAAATTACTAAATTTGTACATATTATAATGAACAAAGTTTTAACAATTAAGAAATGACGGCTGGATTATGTTCAAAAATAGTGTTCAAGTTTTAAATTAAATAAATACGTACTGTGCATTTTAAATCCTAAACCAGTTTGCTCAGAGTTTAAAAACATGCGGAAATAGAAATTTCTGTTCGTAAATCGTTGAAATTTATTGTCATTTTAAACCATAAGAGCTGTAACACATGGCTCGTTTACAAGATGGCGGAAATAATGCATCTGGTAAAATGTACGACCGTTCTATGATTTAATGTGCAATAACATTTCTGTGCTATCCACGTATATACGGTTATGAGTATGTCCCATAAACCGCAAAGTATGCAACGGTTGTGTAGACATATGTATGTACTTACATAGAGGTTATTTTTGGTTAAGTAAACTAGGTAAGTAGGTAGATAGGTTTTGTTTTTATTTAAATATTTTTTTCCTGTTTACAAAAAACGCCTGTCTTGATATAGGACAGTCACAGAATGTAATAGGTGAAGAAGGTATTTTTCTAGAATTTAAGGTGTCTGCCTATAAAATAAATTCACAATTGTATTTCTCTTAAATGTAAACTTCACTTCCCCGGCTGCATTTAAGGCTGTAGTCGTAGTTTGAATTGATTTAATAGCCACTGAAAACTTCGATGAACTTTTCTCCGGAACCTATTATTTTATGCTGTAGATAAATATTTTATTAATTATTTAATGACACGGATTTCACAACAAAAAAGAACAGTGAAGCAAAAAGACAGCATTTGAATTTAATAAACACCTAACTACGACAGACATCTTTCCCGCCCTAATAAATTGCAGCTATCCTAAACAAAAATCACGTAAACTAAAGCCACTTTCTTAATTAAATAACAAAAAACATTGTATTCTAATCACAGTAACATCTATCCTCCATACACTTCCCACAATCTACCACACATCGGGTTTCACATCACGTTACTCGTTGCCGTTCTAATATTTCATAGGACGGCAAAAGGGCAAATTGTATCAACGGCAAGGCGTCTAGAGTGGAATGTGACAGTCGAGCCAAATTGGAGGCGACAACATGCTTTTAGCGACTCGTCTCAGCCTCAGACCTCTGCGGATAGTGGTACAATAGGATCACAGCTTTGTGGGGTCCAAGTTAAAGGATTTTTGGCGGGTTTTCCCACTGTTAGTTGAAGTCCAGTCATGTTTGGCCTTATGTATTATATTATATTATACTACATAGCAGTAGCAGAATTTCGTTGCGGGATCCAAGACAGTTGTATCGTGTCTCCGGGACTCGTCGAAATTCATTGCCTCTGCGCTTTTTTGGTGGTCTCCTCTGTTGATTCTAGCTTTCAGGAGTTGCAGTGGCTGGGAATAATGTGGCAGGCTTGTCCCATTAAAAAAAAGAATAGTATTAGAGCTCTTTGTGAAAGAGCTCGTCCGAGGAAGTACTACCACCATACATATTTCTGCCGCAAAGCAGCGTTGCTGTGTTCCCGTGTGAAAGGTGTGGGTGCCGGTGGAATAATGGTGGTATTGTAGATATTCAGAGGTGACAACCAAAGAAGAAAAAAATAAACCCCATTTCTCGAAAAAATGTTAATAAAATGAATTATCATACGTGCATTATCATCATTACGGTTATGGGTTCGCATCCGAAAACAGGCAAGTACCAATATGAAGTTTTGTACTTTATATACGCTATCTTTTACCTTGTACTTCGCTGATATCATTAAAGAAAAACTTCGTAAGGAAAGCTAGACTTGACCGACTGTGCCTTCTCTGTATGAGAAGAGGCCTTTGTCCTGGGATGGGACAACAATAGACTAGTATAATGATTAATTATTATAGACAATTACAATGCACATTAGATTATTTTTTTAATTTCCAAGAAAGAAAAAAAAACAGATTGAATCTAGTTGTTCATTATAAGCCACCCGCGTAGTGTAAAATAATTTTAATTAAATAAGCATTATTGCCACAAACTAATTACCCATCACTTACACCAAACGTCATCACAGTCTCTTCGCAAGTAACTATTATAAGGATCTTGTTTACGAGGAGTTACTTCCAAAGTTTAAGCATCTAACACAATTAAGGAGTTATCTTTAACGTCCCTTTTGTCTAAATATACTCCGCCTCCTATATTATGTGCAGTGTATTCAAATTATAATGAGCTTGGTGGAGAGAGAACAGATAGAGAGACTGTCTACAATAAACGTTATTTAGCACGTGGTTTGGCTAGGCTATGTATCCGTCTCTGTCTTGTATGTGCAGTTTAATAAGTGTGCGATAGTGACAGATATAATATAATATTAAGCCAAAATACGTGCTAATTAACATTTATGTTAGGCCATTGAAAACACAATAAACCCTTACAGATAAGATGATTCTTATTAGTAGCTAGCTAGTTTTCGCATGCGACTTCTCCGCGAGAATTTTCTTAAAGATCCCTAATTTTTCTTAAAATAAAATTAAGCCTTTGTTACTCGCTGGTAATTTACCTTTGCATGGGTAAAATAATTTTCAAAGTCGGTTAAGTAGTTTTTGAGTTTTTCCATTATAAACGAAAATACAATACGTTTTTCTTTATAACATTTGTTCATTCTGGTCTCAAACTAAATAAAGGTCTGAACATCGGACAATGGTGTACTTTTCTATTTCTTATAATAATCAAACATTCATTCTTTTCAAAGACGTAGTCTTCTATTTGTGTCAGATCACAAGATTTAAAACAATACTGTCTTTGTCTTTATATGGATTCCTAAACATTGTTTCATACAACATATTGTACAACATTTTGTACATCATATTATCATATCATTCATCTGCATACCCTAGCATTTCCATTAATATAATAACCGGCCAATGGGACAGACTCGCACGTTAAGGGTTACCGTTCGGTACCACAGTACAATATAAAGATCGAATAAAAATACGCTGAAAAAAGGCACATTTCTTCTTTAAGACGAAAAATAAAATGAAGTAAATAAGTTTATAATGTTTGTTTGTCATTTTAGGGGCCATGTGTATGTGTATTGTGTTCCTAAAGACAAACAGACGGACAGTCAGACGGACGTATGAGCGAGGATATGGGTCCGTGTGGACCCCTTGGTTACGGAACGCTGAGAAAACTACAAAACTAGTTGTCAAAATTGTAAACAATAAAAAATACGGGTGAGACTGTATCTGGGCCGGCTGCCCCATTTCAAAACCTAGTAAGGACCTAAAACTAAATTTTATAGGAGAGCGAATAAACGTAAATTAGATCAGAGACGAGTAGTGCACTTACTGGGTATCGATGATTAAATATCACCGCTTTAATGTGAGGTTTCAACACTGGTGTTTTTGTATTTGGTAGGGACTTACTTGGTGAGCAAAATTATGCATTAAAATGATTTCTGTAAAAAGTGTTCCTTACTAGGTTTTGAAATGGGATGACACGGCCGTTGGTTTAACGTGAAACCTCTTTGCAAATCGCTTTTAGTGTTAAAGATTGAAACCAATGTCGTTACTTTTCTCTTTATTGACTTGGTACCCGTATGTGATTTACAAAACAAACCTATAAGTAAGCGTTTCCGTAAGAATCAACTAAGTAAAATATTATCGTCATTTCACCAACTATGTTGCACCAATAAAGTACCACTAAGCCTAGCAAATCTGCATGCAAATAGGTCTCAGCCGGTATCACTAAGTTTGTATACAACTTCCATATACGGCCTATGTATTAAGCACGATTGACTTGTAAAATTGACTGCTATTACTTCGATACGATAAATAGATACACGAATAAGGCTGGTTGTAATAAAGTGTAATAGATTTGTTGGTCTTGACGGTATCGGGGTATGAATTATGAATGTAGGTTTAGTCAAGTCGGATGCTGAGTATTTATTTTCCGGATAAGGTTAAATTGGTGCTGATTTAATTAAGTTTTACTATTTGTCAACTCAAAATACATTTATTTTACTTATTTAAAAATAACCGACCGGCAACCGGAAACCGGAACCGGAATCGGGAACCGGAATTACCGGCGAACTGTGGGTGTACATTGGTACACCTCTGCCTAACCCTTCGGGGAATACAGGCGTGATGGTTTTTTTTTTATTTAAAAATAAAAAATGTTTTTAAAATATAAAAAATAGAAGCAAACGGGCATAATTTTATTATTGAACTTTTTTTTTAAGCCTCCCAAGAATAATTTCCACTTCAGAAAGAGTAAGTGAAGCTATGTTATTTTTCTAAAGAAATACTAGAACTAGCCTATTACTGTTTCCACTACAGTGCCCTTTTTTTATAAAGAGATGACACGATCATTGATAATCACGTATACTCTAGTTAAATTCTCCATTTCGGACTTGTATTAATAATAAACCCTAGTTTTCTCACCATATTTTCCTTCACCGATGTCAGTGATTTCTAAGATGAACTTAGAAAGTACAAATGAATATTTCTTAGAGATTCAAAATATTAAGTACTTCATTTTAAGTTTTGCAGATAGGTATATATGAATACCATTCCACAGTTGTCCAAGTGAAAATTTTCTTTTGCGTAACGAAGCGTAAAGGCCCTAAAGGGTGAAAACTAAGACAGGCACAAACTTGTTCAAAGCTGACTACTCTGTGCAAAAACATTTGTGTAGTCATTTCAAGAAAGTCACTTTAGATGCTGGTACAAAAGCATTATTCTTCACAAAGAACAAACATATCCATCCGGGGCAAGACGCTACACTCCAGTTGCGTTGTATTCTCCATGATTTTATTAGTCTTAGGATAAATTGTGTATTTCTGTGTTTATTATTTATTTTTCTCATTTATTAGTTACATATACATATTAAATACATTTTTAAATATAAGTATAAAAAAATAAAAACATTTAAAAATATATTATTTATTTAATTTTTATGCAACAAAAAGTACAAAGGCGGACTTACCTATGAGATGATGGCCTTAGGCTTACCCTATAAGATAAATCCGAAGGCAAGGTCTAATGTTATGGTGTCGCAAAGGAGCATGGGTTAGAACAGATGGGGCTGTTTTTGTCCTGAATTTAAATATTTGAAAACGTCATTACACAGGCCGCCAAGAGGAATGAATGAATACATGGATGTTTGCACGCTGCTTGCGATGCTTTTACGCTTAAACGGCTGAACTAAATTACCCGAACACACGTATAAATATTGATCTAGCTTAACATACGTGATGTGTTTTTGTAAAATAAATAATTTTGAACTTTATTTAAAGTCAAATCAAAAGCCAGTAAACCAAGAACAATCAAGTAAATTAAATTTTAATGGCAGAAATTCATTGACTAAGAAATTTACAGGAAATTGAAATCAATAAAATCAAATTACTAAACCATTCAAAGGCTTACTGCGAACTTTAATGACTCCTCAGTATTCTACTTTCAGTTCATTACCGATTGATATAAAACCAGGATTAACTTCTGTGCATAATTCAGACAGTACTTAACGTCGGCCGAATACTGAGAAAGGAAAGTAATCACAATTATTTATGACCGTACTCTTAATTAGCATTATAATATTTATGCACAATGGTATTAAAGTCGACTCGTGACTGCGTCCCATCATTAATCTTTGAAGGTTGTTGCATTTTAATTAACTTGGGTTCATTATTGAGGTAGTGCTTGGTTATGATTAGGTCGTCCATTTTCATAGAACCAGTTAAGTTAGCAGTCATGCTGATAGAGCTGGAAGGCATGCCAGTAGCTACTATGGGTATATCCTCTTTCATATCCACACGAACTATCTATGTACTCCTAAAACGCTTTGACAAAAATATTAGACATTCAAATACAGACATGGATAAAATATTAGGCACTAGCTTCTGCCCGCGACTTCGTCCGCGTCACAGTTGATGTGTTATCCTACGGGTACCGTACATTTTCCCGGGATAAAAAGTAGCCTATGTGTTATTCCAGACTATAATCTATCTTTGTGCCAAATTTCATCCAGATCCATTCAGCCGTTTAAGCGTGAAAGAGTAACAAACATCCATCCATACATACAAACTTTCGCCTTTATAATAGTAGTAGGATATACAAAAAGGTGGTACCTACCTTTGTGGATTGAAATTATGGAGTCGCCAGATCTGTGTGGGTACTTCATTTAAGAAGGGCTGACTTCTTTATACATATAGAGGATTATATGTTTAAGAAGGTAGGAATGTGTTAGCTGAAGTTACGGCTGACCTAAAATGGATGTTGGTTTTTAACTTAGTAAGGTACTTTTCCTATCTCAAGCCTGAAAATCGAACCAACATTTAAACAAACAAGTATACATACTTTTTAAATTACTACATTCATTTGTCTATTTTTAAAATGTCATAGGTCTGGCAGCTCTATAATCTAGACTAATAGTTAAAATCATTGTCATACATTTTTACTCCTTCCCATAAAATGATTTTCCTATATAAAACTATCAAACCTAACCTTTTAATCATAAAAGTTGAACCTTCAAACGATGCAGCACAACCTGCATGCGATAATGAACTCTATAACTTAATAACTTTTATGGGTTGCATGCCATGACAATGGCGTTAGATAGCGCCGGGTATCGCGTCTGCCATAAATCGTGGGCGACGAGCATGCATCGAGCTAACCTCACCAATGGAGATTGACACTCGATTAATTGCTGTGATCCTCGAAATATCTACACCTATAAGTCAGTTTAGATCTGAAAAGCAAACTTTGGCGCACTCATAAAAAGGGTAAGCAATTAATTTATGATCGTAAAATGTTTGATTTAGAGTTTAGTGACTCAAACTGTTATGATATACTGTTTATTACACACAGTTGTTTGAAAAAGGAAACAAAAAAATACAAATAAAGAAATGATTTATTAAATTGCTTGGACACGAGATTTTCATCTAGTCAGTCTAACAATCAAAAATTCTAAAAATTTAATCCCTGAGATCGAAACCTATGGCTTTACGAAAAGACATCTTTATTTTACCACATCAGATAAAAATACAATAATAACTTTAAAAATACAAATTATTTACCATGCACCTATAAATAGAACATTTAATGTAAAACAAAAAAAATACAAATTATTTACCATACACCTTGGAAAAGAACATAACGTAGGTAATAGACCATACAATGAACACTTGCCAAAAGCTAATCAAATAATGTAACACATGAATAGTCCCAAAAAAAATGCCTTCTTAAATGGTGCCTCTAATTTTACACGTCGTCATACGGAAGAAAGTCGCTGGCTCTCATAACGCTTTCAGTTGACGTCATGAAAGAGCATTCTTGAAATTTCATCTTGCAAAAATGTCTCATTCTCCTTAAAATAAAACACAAAACGCAAGGAAATGTTGTATCATGAGATGAGAAATGAGATTCATCGTTTAATATTAAAGAGACGCATGGAACTTATTTGCTGGGATAATTTATCTGCAAAATACTTCCCTAATTTAAAAAAAAATGCTGGGAAAAAGACAGACAAATTACGTTTATACTAATACTAGCTGTGCTTGTGGCTTCGCTCACGTGGATGTAAGTGTAGTTTAAGGAAATAAGAATTGGATGCTATGTCATCATTCTAGTTGCAAAAGTGACTGCTGAAAGTTAAGATACTGGGGTTTCAGCATCACGTTACGTCTCACGAGAGCGGAGTAGTAATGAAAACCACGCGGACGAGGTCGCGGGCAGAAGGTAGTATTTAATATAAGTATTTTTTCTTCACTGAGTAAGTTTTCTCGATGAGTAAGAATGTCAAAGAGTAGTTTCAAAGGAGATGGCTAAATGGAAGTATATACCACTGCCCCATGTGCCAGGTACCATGTATAAATATGGTACCTAGTACAATGTAATGCTTAATGGCTAAATATTAGTATTTCATGTAAAAAAGTTTCAGATACTTTTTGGGAATAATATAATGGTAAAATAATATTGCCAAAAAAGGAAAAAAGGTGTGTTTGACAGTATATAATTTTCTTCAACTGACACTTTTGAAAAATAATAAAACTAAAAACGAAAATGAGGTTGTACATTTATAAGCAAATGTTTGTGATGAAAAGATTTTTTTTTTTTTAAATACTTTATTATGTTTAATAATTCACGAAAGCGTTCAGGGGCAAAATGTCCAATTCTCAAAATGTCCAACGGTGTCAAAATGTCCAATTACCCAAAATGTCCAATGGTCAAAATGTCCAATTCTCAAAATGTCCAATGGTCAAAATGTCCAAGTCTCAAAATGTCCAATCTTTAGGAATGTAGCAAATTTGCTCAATAACTCATCAAAACGCTTTTTTAATACTTATGACAAATAATCAATACAAAATACTGAAAGAATCAAAATATGTTTTATTTATAAATAACAAATTAAGACCAGAGAAGACTACAACATACCCGAAATCACTATTTTTGTTATAAATTCTTTCAGTATTTTGTATTTATTATTTGTCATAAGTATTAAAAAAGCGTTTTGATGAGTTATTGAACAAATTTGCTACATTCTCAAAGATTGGACATTTTGGGAGTTGGACATTTTGACCATTGGACATTTTGAGAATTGGACATTTTGACCATTGGACATTTTGGGTAATTGGACATTTTGACACCGTTGGACATTTTGAGAATTGGACATTTTGCCCCTGAACGCACGAAAGTGCTAGGAAAATATTAAACACTACATAATTCATGAATGATTTTTTAAATATTATGAGGTTATGTAAGATTCATAATTATACATTCCAGAATGTATTTGGCCCGGGAGCTGTCATTTACCCATCACCTTTAATCTACATTGACATCTACACAAATCTCGGTCACGTTATAATTCCCATTGAAAACCAACCATAAGAATCTTGAAAATATGTAGGATATGAAAATATGATATTGCAGCCATTTCCTTGCAAAACAAAAAATACAATGCATGTATTATACATAAAAAAAATAAACGCGTCGACTTGTTACCCTCCTTGTTTTCGTCGGTTCAAAAGGTGTATATTTTTTTTTAGGTTGGTCGCTATAGGCACATTATTTTTCATACGACGGATCTATCTAAAGATCAATTCTCGTAATTAAAAACGTTTAATGCCTTAACGGAAAACTAAAACCTAAGAACCTATACCTACTGTCAACATCCTCAAAATTCTGTACACTTAGTTCGCAATAAAAATTCTGAATTTGAATTTAGAATCTAATAGCAATCTCATGTCAGTTAAAATCTATGTAAAAACATTACAAAAATGTAAATAAAACAGATATATTCTTGACAGTTTGAGATTAAAATTAGATTGGGATCGTTCCTAAAAGTAACTATAATTGCCCCTGATATCTGATTTACTATCTAATTACCTACTTGTTTTTTTATGGCAATATGCTCGCCCCCTATGACATGGGATCTTAACATACCAGCGAACTGTAGGTAAATTGGTACACCTCTGCCTCACGCTTCGGGGTATACAGGCGTCATGGTGTTTTTTAACATCGTACAAACACAAACACCACTCCACTTTCCATCAAGCCAAAGTAATTTATTCTATCATTTCCCTACATAATAACAACATAAGTGCAATTCGATCAAATATTTGAAAGGGGAAAAACGCCCAGCAAACGGACACTACCATTTGTCATTCGTATTGACACGAGTCACACTGCAATTAACATGAGTTAGCCCGTCCGGCCTAGTATCCGCCGATCAATCCATTATAAGTCCATCCTATTGACTTGTTCAATATTGTTTCAAGTAGGTAGGCAGGTAGTCATTTGTTTTATGAACATCTAAGTGCTATCAAATTTAACTCTTGTATAGTATATGCTACAGTTTAATTTCGATCACTTCTTCCGAATAATTACTGGCTGGAAAACCGAGAAATAGGTGAGAAAATTAGTAATTTTGAAAGAATAAATATAGCGGTTTTGCTTGACAGCTGTTGTATAGAAAAAAATTTCATCCTGATATATTCTTGAGATAAAAATTATTTGACAGAATACGATAAAAATTACAAAATCATCCCTTAGAAGAAATTTTGGTTACCTACATGGAAAAGGTTAGGTTACAAAATGTAAATAATGATATTAAATTTTGTAATTAGTATACTTTTATTGTTAAAAAATTGCGTAGACTTAAGAATATGAAAATCGAAATTTATTTAAGTAAAAACAATAAAGACGCGAATTATGCATATTTTTGTCGATAAACATATATGCACTCGCATCGTTCATTAAATCCTTTATTGACTCAATCAACAGTCCAACCTTACTCATCAACATTTGTTGTAAACATTAAAGTCAATTCATTACTGATGAGTCGATAACCTTAATGGTAGGGCAGTAACAACAACAACACTATTTACCACTACTTATTTACTTGCTTTTTATTATATGTTGTGTCCTTTAGTATACATGTAATTGCTTTTTTAAGTACCCGTGTTACCAAATATAATTTAGTTAATAAAATGGTAACAATTAATACCGAGGACACTGACTTAATAAATAAATAAAATAATAATCGATTATGAATAAAAGGCAACCATAGTTTTGTATTAAATCTAATTCTAATTAAAAGTTCTAACATTTATTTAGGGTTAAACAATAATATAACATTTTGAAAGGAAGGCCTAGCACGAGCTCGTACAGTAAACGCATCGCAACGATCGATTTTTTAATTGGAAATACTCGCTTATAGTATAAGTTTAGTTTTAAGGTTTTATTCATATCACGGTTACTTTTACATCGTTTTTTAACCAACATTTCTAACTTATTTAAGAGACATCTTCAAAAAAATAACACGACTGGAGTTGTTATGTTTCGGCTCCAGAACGATGTAAAAATAAACAGGTGACACTAACTGTGCTTGTCTTATACAATAATAGCAATAATTCCAATTCAAAAATCAACTTCAATGGAGCTCTTTAATATAAGCGTGATTGTGCTACTGTCTCCAAAATAGGTATTATTGTCGCAATGAAACACAATTACGTAATTAACAAAACAATTTCTCAAATAAATCCCTAACTACATACAACTGCCAACAACTGCAGGTACGTGTACTATAGGCACCTGATACCTAATTTAATTTGTACAATTCCGAACCAAAATACCTAATTAAGACCGTACCAACGTTTATAAACAATATTATGCAGAGCACAATCAAAACGCACTCGCAGTCCCTCCATCATCGAATCAATAGTCGGAACTAATGCCGCCCCTCAACTGCGGCCAACAGGCAATTAGTGCTAGCCCGCCACCCGCACGGATATCCGTCTACTACGGAGTAAGGAGCAAATGGAGTGAGCAGGGCGAAGGGTGTCAAAAACATCGAAGAATCAGCGTACTCGTCGTGAATATTTCATGAATTAATAATTAAGTTTTAGTCACATGATTTTCAGGCAAAAGTAAGTTTTTTTCAGTCGTTACGGATAGTCAGAAACCAGGAAGTCTTGCCAGACTTCCTAAAAACCAGTCTTACCAAATGTCTTACTGTTGCCCAGTAACTAGGTTGTGGAGGCTAGATAGGCAGTCGCTTCGTGTAAAACCCTGGTATTCAACTGCATTCGGTTAATCTGGAAACCGACGACTGGAAAAGGCTAAGCAGATGATGATGATTTCAAATTTGCTAAAGACTTATCATGCTAAGTGAATGTACTGTATTTTTAAAGCCCTACTCGTTTGTGTCTGTATCTAAGCGTTAACAATTTTGAAATAAACGCACCCTATACGGTGATAAATCTAAACAACAGCAAAAAACATAAATGCTGTAGTGATAGCTAAAGTTTAGTGGCCTCAAAAAGGTAAAAAATAAATATTGAAAATTTAAAAGTGCCTGTAAATGGTGTAATTGAAATAAATGCTTTGACTTTGGTATATTGCAAGCTTCTTTAAAAGGTTCAGTACAATTTCAATTACGATTACAGTCATAATCATGCGTAAAAACTATCCATTTACTATCTACTCCACGGTGCCTATCGATTTGCACGCGGCAATTATCCTTGCGTTATGTCTGGCTATACTGGGTTCGATTGGCTAAGGATCGATTACCGGTGTTGGTTAGCGACGGAGATAAGCTTATGTGAGCAATTTCCATGGTTCGTTAGTAAAAACATTTAGAGAGTACCTATAATCTTGAAATATAGCAACAGTAAAAAGTTGCGAGGTTCTTGCCATAAAAATGATGTTCAACAAATTGATAAAAGTATAAAATCTATAATAATATTAAAAAACTGAAGTGCTTGTTTGTTTGGTTGAACGCACTTATCTCAGAAACTACTGGTTCGAATTGAATCAATCTGTTTGTGTCGGATAGTCGATTTATCCAGGAGGCTTTAAGCTATTTAACATCACGCCACGAGCCATAGGAGCGGAGCAGTAACCAAAGACATAATTAAGAGGGTTTACGCCGGCGGCGCGCCGTCCACGCGCTATTTGCCTCAAAATCAATGATTTTCAAACCTGTTAATACCCATTAATAACTTATCGTACCACTACTATAAATTTGGGCGCGCGGCCGGTAGCCAGTTCAGAATTGGATTGAATTGCCTACCGGCCGCGCGCCTCAATTTATAGTAGTTTTAAAATATTTATTAAAAAATTATAAAGCTAATCACACAAAAAATTTGAATTGTAAGTTTTAAAAGAGATGTTCTTCTATTAGCATATGCTATTATTATAATGATAAATGCAAGTTAAAACGTTGAAAAAGATCATTTTATCTACGTGTAATTTCTTATAATTAGACATTGTTTTGATTTTATTTTCCGTAGTAAGTAACCTAAATCAGAAAATCTGACTTGACAAAAAAATTATTAAGGATATTACCAATTAGCAAATATTTTTGTTTATTGATTCTATCAGCAATTTTTGGAGATTAACGGCTTCGAAATTGACTCTGAACGTAAAATACGCAAATCTCACTTTAGTTATCTTAATATAATTTACAAGCATGCTATTTAATTTAAAAAAAACCTCTCACGTCCTCTAGAAGACAAAATT
Source organism: Caradrina clavipalpis (assembly GCA_932526535.1). Classification (NCBI taxonomy): domain Eukaryota; kingdom Metazoa; phylum Arthropoda; class Insecta; order Lepidoptera; family Noctuidae; genus Caradrina; species Caradrina clavipalpis. The sequence goes on along the minus strand of OW052092.1, from coordinate 10,307,720 downwards.
TCCTAATATTATTCGCAAATTGCATGTTTGTACGATAAGTTATTAATGGGTATTAACAGGTTTGAAAATCATTGATTTTGAGCCAAATAGCGCGTGAACGGCGCGCCGCCGGCGTAAACCCTCTTAAACGCGGGTGAAAAAGCGAAGCCGCATGCAGAAGCTAGTTTTCTAATAAACAAAGCTTTCGTACAATGTATCAAACAAATTATGAATGAATTATGAATTGTGTTTTCGAAGAAAAATAAACTTTTCTAGCTCTATCCCCAATCTAACTAAGTGAAATCAATTTTCTTGAACAAAATTTACCTAGAAAATAAGAAAATGTTTTAGTTAAGGTACCTACCAAGTTCCCAAATATAAAACATAGGGAACTACTGAAAGCATATGAGCATAGTAAAGTTTGCATAGTCATTGAACTTGACAGCTTATGTTCAAAGTTAGGAAAACGTCAAAAGTTTTGAGGCGTGCTGCCAAATACAGTCTTTCGCCTTGAACTTTGTTTATACCTATCTATTTAAGCAAGCTACTGTTTACTCCAAATATTCTATAGTCTAGACTAGGGATGGCAAACCAATGGCAAACGTGCCAGTAGTGATAAAATAATTCGGGCACGCCGATATTTGACAAATGTATTTGATCGAAATAATTAGCAACAGCAGAAATCACAACTAACCTTTAATTGAAACAAACATAAAATAGTAATCATAACGATTCTTGTACAAACGAGTTGCAAATAAAGAGTTAATATTTAGCACTCCTGCGGGTTGTTCGAAACAGATACCGCGCCCCCGGAACGCAAAGGGCACATAAAAGAACAAAGATGGGTTTTAGTCAGTAAAAGTCTGACACTCCCTCCGCCCCGCCCAGGGCGGGGGAAGTTATTAGATGAATTACCAACATTAAAAAAAAATCGTTCAGTTTTTCTCCATTAATAGGCCATAAAAATTCAAGATTCTTTAATATTGTGACGTCATATTCACATTCATTTTTTATATTATTTTATATTCACATTATTATTGTGTTCACCAACAAGGGTTTGTTATCCCTGGTCTAGACTCTAGACTTACTCTTTTGGAAACACAAAGATTAGGTTTGAATCTGTTCCAAAACATTAACCTATCTAAAGCTCCGAAATTCTAAGATAAGCGTATTATAAGTAACGTTATTTTTTTCAACGTTGCCAGAAAATTCGTTGTTATTTACGGATAACGTTCTAAAAACACATCAACACGATCTACGAGCTATAGTTCTGTTAATAATGGCCTTGTTTATAAGGACCTCGAGCACCCTCCACTCAAGATATCCTCTTAAGGAAAAATATCCTCAGTATTTTATCGGAACAAAATATCAGGGGAGGTCCCACTAAAATATTAAAAAAATAAACTTTAAATCTTTTTGTATGATCCAATACGCCATTTCCTCAACTTCTAGTCTAAGGCTAAGGATAAAACGGTTGTGAAGGCGCAATGGAACGTAAAACAAAATGTAGATTTTTCTCGTATCGTGTTTAGGTAGGAGGTACCCGGTTGTATCGGATTTTCGTCTCGAAGTCAATTCCAGAGTAATTCCATTTCGTCGGGATTAAAAAGGGTCTCGCTGCATAAAATGATCGAATTATTGTAATTTTTGATGAAACGTTGAAGAGTTATTCGTGTATTAGAATCGTGACTGTTAAGGCATATTTTGCACAAATGAAGAATAAAGGATTTTTAATAAATTCGAAGTCAGAGTCAGAGATTATAAATGATGTATATTTATTTCGTAAATACCTAATGTATGACACGTCTGTATAAAAGATTTTCGTAATTAAAGTTTATTGTTTCTGGTATAGTTTCGCAAAGACTTAAAAAAAATACCTCCTATAGATTTAAGTTGTATAAATCTCGTAGTTTTCGGGAAATCTTGTTACTTTCGAATTACGCTAACGAAAATATAAGGGCAGGCCAGGGACACCTTTATTGAAAAAAAAGTCCTCTTGAACTTACTTTTTAACAAACACATCGGGTCCCAATGTTCCAATCAAGATTGATGCCTCCAACACATGTCTTCAAATATGTTGTGTTCGGCGCATGGTAGGTAATACAATTTAAAGTTTTGGAGCCCACATGAGCCTTCGTCTGGTTGCCATAGCAACGCCCCTCACGGATTGCTCGCCTAAATTCCCAGTAAACGCACGACGTGTGTGGGATAAAGGAAGCAATTTTCCAAGAAGGTGAATATCATTAGCCGATTCTATCGTGTTCCTGTTTGCTGATTCCATTAGCTATACAAACTTGGGAACGTAAGCCTTATCATAATTCCGTGTTGAACGATTTTTCTAGAGACAATACGTGCCGTGCCATCGCTAGATTCTATACCAATATTATAAATAGGAAAGATTTTTTTGTTTGTTACTTTTTACCGAATAGGTTCCAAAAATACTGAACCGATTTTAACCAATTTTTCACCAATGGATAGCTACATTATTCCTGAGTAACATAGGCTATATAACATCACGCTGTGACACATGGGAGCGGGGCAGTAAGACGTAACTTAAAGAAGCGTGAAATAAGCCACGCCGGCGAAGTCACGCTTGTTTTAAATAAAAAGACAGAACGATTATATTATTAAAGAATGAAAATACATGTTTGCATGAAACTTTTCACAGTATAATAATTGGCATAGGGCACTACGTAAGCAGTTGATCCCTCTTAATTTTATGAACGGCAAAATGATCCTTTTAATTTTCACGAATGAAAACGTTCGTTTATTTACTCTGTATTCTGTAGGAATTAATTGTAACTCGAGCGGGATGGAATTAATAAGTAACTTTATTCATGATTTCTCTGTAAAAATGAAATTTTACTTACAATATGAATTTTATTTTCGGTGTTTTCGTGATTATTTTGTTCAGTGCCATTTCCAGATAATAAATATACCGACTCATATTTATTTTCTTTGGACTCCCAATATTACCGATATTCACGATGCATATTAATAACTAGCTTCTGCCCGCGACTTCGTCCTCGTGGCTTTTAATGCCAGCGTTAACTTACGCCTTTGCTTTGGTTGCTGTTCCTCTCCTGTGAAACGTACCATAATGATATATATATAGCTTATACCATGTCTCATAAGTGTCTGTACAATTCCTCATAAATCTGGCTATCATATACAAAAAAAAATGGTTCCAACTCGACTGGTAGTTTTAGAAATTAGCGCATATAAACAACACAAAACCTTTTCAGCGTTATTATACGCATTAGTATAGAATTATAGATATTAGATTTATTATTTAGATATTATGCGAAACAAAAGCCCTATAAGTAGATAGTTAGATACCTGTGATTAATATTCCCTAATCAGATATGACACACCAGCATTTAATATTTTTTTAACATTCAAAATAAAGTCCTTTCTCGAAATTAAACTCACTTCGCTCCTAAAACCTCAAAGCACACCACACTACATAAAAGAAACGCCACAGTTTATTTAAAAAAGAGATTCAAATCTTCGGGATTGTCGGAATATATCACGGTGCAATGAAAAAAGAATCGTTCAGCCAGCAGTCGCGTCGGCTCTTCGTTTATTCACCCCCTTTATTTACAGTGGGGATTTTCTGATTTTAGTCGGGATTTTCCCCGCACTATCAGTATCGTTACTTTGTGATAGTTGTTTTACAATGTCGCTGGGATGTTGCTTTACTGAAACACGTTTTGTACTGTTGTTCGATTTTGGTTTTAGCAACTTATGAATTATTTTGCTGGTGACAGTGTTCTTTAATCAGTTGGGTTTGGGTGTATGTAATTTATTTTCTGATTGAGTAATGTTGCCCTTATTTTGTGTTAAATCAGTTCCTTTGCCAAAAAAATGTGATTTAATCGGAGTAAAAAGTAGTAAATAAATGTTTCCTTTGTATATAATGACGGGAACAGCTGACTAACTTATTTTATCTTCATTTCATCAACATTAGGAAGAAGCTGTATTTAGAACAAGCCTCAGAAATAAATTCATTCTTATTTTAATGTGTCTGGCTGTTTGTCTATTACTCTTTAATGAGGAAAGAACATACATATAAGATTCTTTTTATTCCGCGACTTTGTGTGCGTCCGCGATAACCGACATTTAAACGGCCGAAGTCGCGGGCAAAATCTAGTGTAATACCAAGCCATACAAAATAACCTGCCATTATTTTCTATAGTCACAAAACCTAACAAAAACATAGAAAAATTCAAACATTTATGTACCCAACAATTCCAAATACAAAACCCCACACTACCCTCCAAAGAATTCCTAGACACCTGAGAAGCACTAGCACGTTTCCGAACAGTAACAATACACATAAATATCCCAGTAATACCGCACACGATTCTCAGAAAGCTATATCGATAGAATCAGTTATGAGGGTAGAAATCCCCGGTAAACCCTCGCTTACTGCATGGACGCCAGAATCGCCTTAGACAACGGATAATAGTTTCTACATGAATATGTAATAAAGAAGCCCGGTGTTCCTAGGTTTTCTATAGGGTAAATGCAAATGGTGAAGTTGGTTTTTTGTTGTTTATGTACTTATACTATACACGGATAATAAGACGAAGTAGAATAGGAAAGTATCTTATGTTACTCAATCACGCTAGAACTGCTGAAAAGATCTGATGGACTATAACACAAGAGCTATTTTATCCTGTCTTTGTGTTTCCGAGGGATTATCTACGATTTTGGCTTAATTCTATTATCTATGCAATGTCGCTGGCAGAAGCTAGTTTAAAATATAATCGTTTTTTTCTATTTTTATAGAAAATATTAAAAGCTTCGTAATAGTAGACAGCTTTACATTGAGAGACGATATAAAACTGATTTCTTTCTGTACAATATCTATGAATTTACGGTTTAAATAGTATTTCACATACAAAAAATACTATCACGCCTTTATTTCCCGAAGGGTTAGGCAAAGGTGCAGTTGGCATTTTTAAGCTAATAAATAATATTGCGAGCCTTTTAAAATAATATTGTAAGTGCAAGGCAAACACAAATGAAAAATAAATTAAACGAATATAGAAAATGGTATGATATGTTTTATTTTACCTTACATGTTTAATTTGTTAACAACCGTACGCTTCAACCTAACAACGAATTTCCTGTGTCATATGCTCCATTACATCCACAAACATCCATTCAAATATTTGCCTCGATATGGGAATTGAACCTACGACTGACCGCGGAAGGCGGAGGCGCCATTGACCAATATTATGTTGGTAGTTGTTGAGAGCATGGCGTTCCCATCTCCCACTCTGTTATTACAAAAAGAGGAGTGTTAGTAGAATGACATAAAATAATAATCTATACCAATATTAAAAGACTTTTTTTTTACCGATCTGAAATCATCAAATGACTTCCTCCGCTCTAGGCAGGGCGGGAGGGAGTGTGTGTGTTAACGTACGGACGGTGAGCTGCCCATAGTGGTCCTAAGCGCAACTGATACGCTAGCAGTTAGGATTTGTGCCCGGTAAACAATAGGCTCGCCCTTATTACGTGGGTCCTAAACATACCGACGCCGCGAACTGTGGCTGTACATTGGTACATCTCTGCCTAACCCTTCGAGGAATACAGGCGTGATGATCAAATTTTTTTCATAAAAAAAACTATATATCAGAAGCTGAAGAATCCACTACTATTATATATAGCCACATTATCGAGGAAAATTATAAGCAAGTAACATCACACCATAACCCATGGTAGCGCAGCAGTAACCAAAAACGCAACTTGACGCGGATGAAACAACGGGGTATAGCCATTATAATAAAATGTGGAGCAAAGATTGATCAAATGGAATACAAATTTGTATCTATTCACACGGTAACCAGTCGAGATTATGTTAATTAAAAACCCATTAAAATTGATTGATATACTTACTTCTCAAAATGCCACAGTAACGTTGACAAAACTTCCGCTGGTGGTATCTATACCGTAAAGATGATGAAATCCTTCGAAAATCTAGGTTACTGTTGCATCTCTAAACAAATTAACTGCCCCGTGGGTCTCGTGGTGGTAAGCACGACTGTTGAGCAAGGAGTCCTGGGTGTGCGAGTCCCAGGTCGGTCAAAAAGTGTTATTGGATTTTTCCATTAGGAATTTGTCAGCCACAACCCGGAGGTTGGGAGTTAGTGGTGTGACAATCCGTGCCTCGGAAAGCGCGTAAAGCCGTTGGTCCTGCGACTGATCTCTCCTCGGTTGTGTTGGATAGCCGTCCCATCGGACTATGAGAGTTAGGGAAGAGGGATTGCACCTGTGTTTGTGCACACACTTATGCACTATAAAATCACCTGCGTACTTGGCTACTCTGCATTAAGGTTAGCCGCCGTATCCGGAATCGGTCTGGAGAATAAAAAAACCACATCATATTTAAGTAATCATGATACACCCACACGTCAAAACTTACTTACAAAAATGTTATTTCCATTAACACAATGCTCCATAACATTGTGAATTAATTTGATTTATGAAAACAATTACGTACCTTTACGTTTTCACCAAAATTACACGCCCACGTGTAAGGGCGGACAGATGAGCAATTAATCTAAATTAGAGCAATAATTTAACCCTTACCGGTTATTATTCAAAATGAACCGTGCATCAATTCTAGCCCAGTGCCACTTAATAGATAGGTACAGAAGGTTGGCAGCCCCTACACTGAGGAAAATGCACGCACACATAGTTACGTTTCACGTACAGTGAGTAATCAGGCGCACTAGTAACTGACATTAATTTGAGATATTTTAAGACCTACGCCATGCCTACATACACATCGAACGGGTGTTAAAAGACACTTTATGAAGCTGAAAGTAACGTGTTCTTCCCGCGTTGCTATATTGTTGTTTTGAAGAATACCTCGATAGTCTAGTGATCTTAAGCGTGACTGCTATGCTAGAGGTCTTGGATTCGATTCCCAGGTCACGCAAAGAGTGTTATTGGGTTTTTCTATGAAATTCTCAGTAGCATCTCGGAGTTAAGATTTGTGACCGGTTATTGGCAATATGCTCGCCCCCTATTACATAGGACCTAAAATACCGGCAGACTGTGCCTAACCCTTCGGGGAACACAGCCGTCATGGTTTTGAAGCTTACCCGGGAACCTGCTTACGAAGATATTGTAGAACAAACTTCACCGTGTTTTTAAATGTAACTGAATTGCAAAAGCCCCACTACCAATGTATTTTGCATGCACTCGTAAATATCCCACGTAATATTTTGCACAAAAAATAAAAGTCGTTTCCAACCATTTTTGCTCAAAGTTCTTTAGTTAGATAAGTAGTTACCCCCATATAAATATATGTGTGGACAAGTTATCATTCCTTGTACGAAGTCGACCTTCTGTAGCTTTAACTATTTTGTGCCGTCCAATACCTTCGTTCGCCTCAGAAAACGGGAAACAGTTTATTATTCACAATTTGTTTTCGTTCGTGGCCGAAATAAAAGTTGTTTAATCAGGGTAGGTACCATGTACAGGTTTGCATTTAATTGAAATTATTTGATCGCGACGCTGTATTCAATTAATAAAGTATTGTTTTCTTTTATGAAATTGAGAATGTGAAAGTCAACAAAAAAACGTGAATATGTTTTCTGTGTTAAAAAGCAAAGCAAGAAATACAAGCCAGAATTGCCTCTTTCATGCTATTTATACCAAGTAAAACAAAAATGCTTTGTGACGAAATCAATCCTTTTTTGGTAGAAGGAAATAAAAGCTTTCTTTGTCCCGTGATTTTTGTACGCACATTATCAAAGGGCACCATATATTTATTTAATTCTGTCCATTCCACAGAATGATGAAATAACTTAAAACTGAGGCGAAACACAGTAGTTATACTAGCAACTACAAACCGACGATTTTAATCGGTCTCGACTTGACGCGTGCAATTATGAATCCGAAGCAATCCGAAGGCGCTACTTTCCAAAACCTATTTAAACTTTCAGTATTATAAGTGGGTAGACAATGAAAATTGCATCCTTCACGTCATAAAAGGAAGTTTTTCAAATTTTCTTGTCAAAGTTCCGAGTGACGACAAGATTGATCGCCCTGTCGACACGGAAGAAAAATAGCAATGGCGGGCTTCCATGAAAATAAATCAGGATTGTTTTTAGTTGAAAAGATTTTGTGGAATTTAATATAATAGGGAATATTTCAAGGAGGTATTTGAAATATAAGTACTGTCGTCAGTACTGTCATCAATGGGATATGATTACGGTATCGAAGCGTCTAATCTATTGAAACACTTTTTTCTATTTTATTTAGTTTAATGGTCTAATTTATACTCGTATTTTAGGCTAAACCGTTTTGGCGGACTGTCTGTTTATTTTAATTTTATTTTCAAGTCAATTCTGTCAAGTCTGTTTATTTATTCAGTTATTTATTTATGTAGGGATAAGAACGAATATACAAAGTTAGCTTTAAGTTTAGCTTAAAATAATTATAATAATTAGATCTATATACCTAGATTAATAAATATTTTTTTCAGAAAAAACGAAATGATCGTGTTAAAAAATACGTTTATATTTCGGTGCACTTAATATTTTAAAATATATTTTTATAAGTTGAACTGCTTCTTGAAACCTTAAAGTTTTTAATAAAAAAACCGTTGGAACTTATAAATATCTATGTATACCTACTAATTAATGCTAATCACTGGAACTACAAGACCGAGTGGAAAAAAACTCGTATGATAGCCAAATTCATAAGAAATAGTATAGCCAATATAATATTACACTACGAGTCATGGAAACAGAGCATTAACCAAAGGGGTATATTAACATACGACATAATAATTAATGAAAAAGTTCTTGCCATCAATATGTCATAAACATAGAACAAAACGAATTCCTAAACTTTTTGACAAACGACGTGAATCCAATTAACAAGATCAATATTAACATACCGAGTAAGAACAATGACCGTCTATTGTTTTCAATTATAAACTACGCTGTTGCTTAAACAAAATAATTAACAACAACAAAAATAAGTCCTAACAATCCGATATCTTATGCAGTTAAAACATCATTTATGAACAAGTTCACTCATTACGCGTCATTTTAGCAAAACTGTGTAAATTAGGAGCGTAGTGAAGTTGTTTTTGTGTCGTCCATTCGTCGCTTTATCGAACGAGAGGTTATCTCATTCGCTGCCGTACAGTCGCATAAGCTATACTTACTTGTGCAACTATGTGATTTAAAATCGACATGCGTTTTGTTTTCTTGTTATTTGTCCTTTCGTGTTTGCTGTGCGTGTGTGTGTTGTGTTCAGACATGATCATCGGCGATACTGTTCATAGAAAGATGGTGTTCCATCAGAGGATCAAAGATTTTGCGATCCCTTTCAAGAAGAGAGTGAAGATTTTAACGTTTACTGATCCGGAAAATAGGATGATTAAGGTTAGATTTGGAAATATTACCTTCTAATAAATATTAAACTAATATTAATGTGGATATTAACCTACTTTTTTTTCATTATCATGCATTTTTATTAATAAAATACTATCGTCATAAGTTCAAGGGTTAAATGATTAACAGTGTCGTAAAAAAAACTGAGTAATTAAAATAATAGATAATTATGACAGTTGAATGGTTTCAAACAATAATATTAATCGTTTCGTTTCGGTGGCTTGGACGTTGTTCCCGACGCCGGTGGGCTACGATTTCTTATATATTTAAATGTTTTTATTTTTATATCCATATTTTAAATAGTATTTATTAAGAGTATTTAATAAATGTATGATAATTTCAACAATAAGACCTTCAAACTGTAAATAAAAATAAGAATTTATTTAAATTAAGAATGCCATTCAATATTCTAGATGCTTCAAATTCCAGAGACGTAAGAAATATTTTTATAATTGCTTGAGTGACGCGAATGCGACTTGCTTTACATTCATTTTTATTTTCTTTATGTATTTTTGTTACGCGATATTTCCGCCATTTATGGTTTGATTTTGCATATTCTGCTTTCTTGTTACTTTTAAGTGGTGCCTTGTAAATTAACGTAATCCTTAAAAGCGAAAAAACTTTTTTACAAAAAAGAACAACTAGTTATTTTTCAATTTTCAGTTTTTGGAGGCGGTTGTCGGTTAAAAAAGTTTTAAGAGAGCAATGTTTGTTAACCAAATAAAAACTACGTAAGCATTATACACAAAAATGCTTCGACAATTGCAACAAAACAGCATACAAACATATTAAACGTGACGTAATCATATCAATTTGGCTAATGTTATACACATTTTGTGCTAGAATTTAATTTCACAATACCGTCTTTTGGATCTGTGGGTCAAGGGAAATAGTGATTACTTAATCTTAGTTAGATAATCTTGCTTTGTATATGATCTTTTATTGGTACTGTAATTATTTAATTAGTAACGGTTTAGAGTTTTGTTATGGGTCGATTGAGTTCTTTTTACATTGGCAATCATCCGGGGGATGCATTCGTAAAGTACCTACAAAAGTATTCTCTTATTTGCATATATGGAATCATACAAGAAAAATGTGGTATCGATTGATGTTAAAGACTTTTTTTTTTATAGACGGGAAATCATCAAATAACTTCCCCCGCCCTAGGCGGGGCGGGAGGGAGTGTCACTTTTACTGACTAAAACCCGTCTATGTTCCTTCATGTGCCCTTTGCGTTCCGGGGGCGCGGTATCTCTTTCGAACAACCCGCAGCCCCGGCAGGCATCAGCCCTCAGTGGGGCCACTGGGGCCATCCAAGTTTGCTGACATCTCTTTGAGGCGCGCGTGGAACACGAACGCGCCGTCGACACGGTCTGTCGTTATTCAGTGAACGTACGGACGGTGAGCTACCCATTGCTCACCGTCCACAACCCGCGCCTACGGTGGCCGGGAGTCGTCTCGCGATGTTAAAAACTTAAGAATGACTTGCAAATCTTACTTACTATATTATTAAAAATGCGAAAGTTTAGATGGATGTTTGTTACTCATTCTAACCAGAACAGCTGAACGGATCTGGATGAAATTTGACACAAAGATAGATTAGACTCTGGAATAGCACTAAGGCTATGTTTTATCCCGGCAAAATGTGTTACCTATGAATGACACTTATATCAACTAATCGCGGCAAGTCACGAGCAGAAGCTAGTGCTTTTATAAAGATTTGTTATTAAAAGCAGTCGTTGATAAAAAATGTTGTCAAAAGAATACTGATATGGCGAAGATGGTTCACAAACAAACGATGTTCAAAACAAAATAATTGTAATTCAAGATAAAAACTGAATATTTAACAAACGAGATGTTAACCTATTTAACTTTTCAATAGAATATTAGAAATTTACAAGGCTATTGTTGTTTCATGATAAGTATAAAGCAATATAGACTACTAGAGAACTGGCCGCGACTTCGTCCGCGTGGCTTTGTTCACCCGCCATAAGTTACGTCTTTGGTTAATGCTCCGCTCCCGTGGGTCGTAGCGTGATGTTATATAACCTATGTTACTCAGAAATAATGTAGCTATCTGTTGGTGAAAAAACAGTTAAAATCGGTCCAGTAGTTTCGGAGCCTATTCGTTACAAACAAACAAAAAATTCTTAACATCTTTATAATAATAAGAATAGAAGTAATTTACTTAAGAAGTGTAGATTAGATGTTTTCAAAAATAAATATCATCAAAATGCAGTCATTCCAACAATAAAAGACAATAACTGCTATTATTTTCCAAACGCTTATGTTTCTATAATAAAGAGAGTTTAGTTATTTCAAGCACCTATCAATCTGGTCAGCAAAATTCTTTATTATACAAGTAAGTACTTTCAAAACACATTTAAGCACATCTCACAAAGACAAAGGTATGTAGGTAAATATTGTGGTTTAAACATGAAGTCAGCATTCTAAAAACAAATATAAATAACCTTTGTTCTTAGTAATTTATATAATTATAGTCACTCGTGCATATTTATGGCGCCATATTAAAGGCGGCGAAACAAATGATACTACAAAAAATTCAAACAGTGTTACATCCAATATTTAAAAAAAGAATGAACATTTTTGAAAATGGGATTTGACTGATTACTAATAACTGCTAAAAATACATGTCAAACAATGTTGACTATTTGAGGTATCATGAAATCATTGGTGCTGGCAATTGTGCTAAAATATGTTTAATTTCATTGGGCTGCACAAGCGCAGTGGTTGAACGATTTTCTGCTGCATTGCGGGTTCGATTTCCACACGGAACAAATATTTGTACGGCCTACAGGGACTGGGTCTGGCTGTTTGCGTATATGAGATTATAATGTTTGTAAACGCACCCACGCCCACGATACAGGAGAAATTCCAAGCGAGGGGCAAAGTTAAGGAAAAATTAAAATAGGAAAATTAAAATAATTTATTAAGCTACTTTGAATTAAAGTGTGTATCATCTTCATTTAAGCAAAACTGTTTATTATTTATATTTATTTTAATATTTTATAGTAGACTATAAAATATTAAAATAAATGTAAATAATAAACAGTTTTGCAGTTTTGCAATAAACTGAAGATGACTTAGAAGTCATTTTCAGTTTATCACCATCTACGTCAATGATCATTGTTATCATTAAATTAAATTATATTTTCTTTACTCGTCTCAATTTCTAGCATCCTCAACTCTCCCTTAACTACCTGCTTTAGCCAAGTTAAATTTCTTTCTCTTTCTGTTACAGGGAGTAGCAGCAATAGACAACGATTTCTCACACGCCAGTGCCAACATAACTTCTGGTGGTGTGGGATACTCCTACGTCACAGTTCGCATGAAGAGTCAAAGGCACCATCCTCTGAACTTTGAAGTGGAAATATACGTCTAGTCAGACAAAACGGTGAAGTGGGTGCCTAATTGTAAGGGACTGTACAACAGCTTTAAATTGTTAAGTGAGATATGGTAAAATAAGTGGACAGTTTGATAAAGAAGATATCCTAATGATGTTCGGGCGCCTCCGACAATCTTCGGGTGCCTTCGGCGATATTCGGGCTCCTTCGGCGGTATTCGTGCGACAGTAAGGCGCGGGTGCGCAAATACTCTAATTTCAATTGACATCTTTGTTTCTGCTTTACATTTCGAGTACCCATTTTCAAATTTCATGGAAATCTTTGGCTAGATACGGCCAAAAATATTAACTGTCAATCTTGCTTATCTCATTCCCAGACACTAAGAATCTCTTACAGACATGTCTTTATTATAAAATGATGTAAGTAGTTCATAAGGTAATAGCGTTAATAATAACCATTGTCTCTTTGTTTGCAATAAGTACCGTTGCCAATGGACAGGGCATCCCCTGTAGTAGGATGACTAAGCGACCAGTATCGCCGTCTCGCCTAATGTCACTATTAGTACCAAACTGACGTTAAAGTCATTTAGTTTATAGTTCAACTGCATTAGTTATCACATCTATGGTGTAAATGTAATGAGTAATGCTACATGATTCATAAAAACTGTTATAAATAGTACCTATAGATAGTGAACCTTTAAGTTAACGATGTTTGTATACGGGCCAAGTGCCAAAGTGATTTTATCGTGGTACGAAGTCCATAAAAGATTCCGTTTTTTAATTGTGTCTTGAAAAACAATAGTTAGATTCCTTATTCGATTTTGATTGATTTGAAACACTTGGACAAGTCTATTATGAATTAGCTACGGCGCATTGTTATTCTCTTTTTTTATACGTTGGAATGTCTAGAACAAAATATTCAACAAATTACTTCATTGAATAATTGTGAACAATGCGTCGAGCGTGCTTTCATCTTCGCCATTATCACGCATTTCAGAAATACAGTGAACAATACCTGTTTATGTAACTATTAACTAATTAGAGTACATTTGTGATGTTTGTCGATAATATTTACTGTACAAATGCACTTAGATAACAAATATTATGATGTGATCGATGTCACGTTTGCTGTTGAATCATGAATATATACAAATCACTAGCAGTAGTATTCTGGAATATCTTGCTCGGTGAATTTAAGTGTAGTAAGACGCTGGATGCAAGCCGCTTTCAACTGGAAATTTATGGGGGAGGCCTATGTCCAGCAGTGGACGTCTTGCGGCTGATATGATGATGATGATGAAGTATGAGGTGAGCTATTAATTCCTTGCATGTGTGTGGGAATGTGGGATAATAGCTCACCTCCAGCTCGCCTAAATTCACCGAGGAGAATGTTTACAGAATAGGCCGTTCGCAATTATTATAGAATGATAGTTATATATTTTAAGACTAAGTAAAGATCATAGATATTCAACTTGCGTTTATCCAAACTTACTGGTGACCGTAAGTAAATGGATAAACACACGTTAATTGTTTATCGATTGGTTTTTTTAAGATGTATCCTTCTGAGATTGTATTTTATTACAATTTAGTAAGGATTATATTTGTAAAACATATATAAATGCAAAAAATTGTTATCTAAATGTTAAGGTAGGGTGCACATTATTTTATATCCAACGGTAGGTATTTTTAAGAATGGGCTAGATGCTCTCAAAATATTTGTATTTGACAATCAACATAATGTTCTGTTTAAGGAATATATTGTGTAAATAGTAGATAGCTAAATTGATGTTGAGAATTTTGTAATCATACATAATTATGTTGACGTTTGCCCAATAATAATACATTCAATAGATATAATCTGTAGGAATGTTTGCTAAGAATGTTATGAATTATTAATAGTTCCTTGATTTATGTTTAATATATTTCTGTATAAATACGTAATCTAAATAAAGAGGTTGTATAGCATGCATTATTTTTAATAAATGCAAATTAAAAGTTTATTATGTTTTATTACCTTTATTTTTGAAGAAATCACCTAAAACGTCCATTAATTTTGTTTTTTTTTATATCATTGGACAGCAAAACAAGCTGATGGCCCACCTGATCTTAAGTGGTGACCGCTGCCTATAGACTGTAATACCAGAGGACATGCAAATTCGTTGCCGTCTCAGAGACAAAGTTGAAATGTCTTATGTGCCTGTAATTACACCGTACTTTAATAATAGTAACTGCCACTAGGCTACCCGCCTCGTTAGCCTAGAGTTATTTGGTTCGATTCCCAGATCGAGCAATGTTATTGGGTTTTTCTGTGTAATTCTCGGTAGCAGTTAGGATTTGTTCCCAGTTAAACACAAAAGGCTCGCTCCCTATTACATGGGACCTAAACTACCTGAGAACTGTGGGTGTACATTGGTACACCTCTGCCAAACCCTTTGGGGAATAGAAGCGTGATGGTATGTATGTATATTTAATAGTAGTTGAAACTTTTACAAGCATAGTGTATGCAGTAACAAATAATTGGCCCAATGCCAGCCAGTAGGTACGTTATTAAATAACCAATTTCCCGCCCTCGACTCTTTCAATATGCAAAGGATGACATGCTGCACCTCGTCTGGACATATTTTGGTAAATTTAAATTTTATTTTAATATTTATGGTGACAGATAGGTAGGTGGGGTGTTGGCAGAGTTCATAATATTTGGAAGTGGAGAAAAACTGATGTTTTTCTGCACTTCCAATGGCAATGAATTTAATCGTTGGCAATTTTTGCGCTAACATAATTTTAAAAATTGCAATAGTTTCATCTACTTGGTGTAAAGAAAATGCTAAACATTTTAAAAGACAATGAACCAGTGCGTTAGTCTAATTTCATGAAAGATGATCAGGGAATTAAAACTCGCCTGTTGAGGTACTCTGTATAATCTATACAGATATATAAAACTGAAGTGTATGTTTGTAACGTCAAAATAACACCTATTTAACAAAATAAATATGAGTTACGCAAAAAAAAAAATGTCTGCCTGTGCGTGTCGGCTTATATCTAAAACGAAAAGCAGATACTTCATAGCTGCTGATAGCTGGCCTTAAAAGGAATAACTAAGACTTACTTTTATTTTAGAAAAAGATTGTCAGAGAACATTTCATTTTCATTTTTTTTTTTTCATTTTCATCGTCGGGCCCAAGTTGTCTGGCATTTATGCCGAACTGGGCCTGTTTGGCGCAGCCGTGAGGCACACAGTTATGTTGTTTTTTTTTTTTTTTATATTAAATAACCTTTTTGTGTATATCTGTGTGCACATGGTTTGTGTCAATAAACTTTTTTCTTTCTTTCTTTGTTTTAGGACCACATTAGAGTACCGTGCAAAATAAAATTTCGTCTAAAACCGAGCGAAGTCACAGGCATAAACTAGTACTCCATATATGGTAAGCTCGGTATAGAATTCCCATCACGTCCTTTTCGCTCAGATTTTCGTTGATGTTAATTTCACGCCCGTCAATCCCGGAATACATTGTCGTATATTGGCAACCAGAAATTTGGTTTATTATCTGAATTACATTATTATACTCTCCCGCTTTCGCTGGAATTTAATTTAACCTAGATTGGTTCTCTGGATCGTTCATTTGTGCGATGTATATTTTATTCATGAGTACCTATATTGTACCTATGATATGTATGCCTTTCAAGCAACAAATCCTGGACTTATAATTACTATAAGTCTGGAATCGGTAATTCGCCTTGAGCAGGTGTGGTGATCAATGTTTATCATGCTTTCGTTGATAAGAAGAGAGACATATACCTGCAGGGGTACAATAATAGGCTAGTATTACTTACTTTTGTAATTATTCAACTAAATAATTACCCTAAATAATTTACCTAATAGCATTTGACCGCAACAACGTCCTCGTGGTATTCAAATATACCGTAAAATATTGTCCTATGGCACTCGGCAATAGTGTAGGTTTTTATACATATGTCAAAGAATGTTTGTTAACGGACTACAATACAGATAATTGCTGCTTTTCAGCTAGGCACTAGGCGAATTTGCGATTTCGGACTTTTAATAATTAGAAATCGAGGTGTGTATGTCAGTGATATCCAATATAACTTAGAAATTACATAATGATTTTGATAACTAACAGTGTTGCTTGCCCGGCATGGAACCCACACCCTCATGCAAAGACGGCCTTAACAAGTCCAAATAAGTATACGAAAATTTTTACTTAATTTTAAATACAGTTCACAAATCGTTTGAAATAACATAACACGATAAACGTTTTATCCAAAGTATCAATAAAAACCTCTTTGATATCACGAAACGTGTTGAAAATACGCGAGGACTTATGAAAGGGAAACGGCTTAGGACGGGCGCTTCGGTTTTTGTGAGCGTCGCCTCGCTAATAAATCAGGGTAGCCAGTTGTAGCCACTACCCAGTGGTCAACAGACGTGGATCTACGAAGGGAAAATACTACAGCTATCATGGAGATTATTTTTATGTTAAGTGTCTTGTCATTTTCGTTGTCATTATTAAAATCCAAAGCAACACAATACATAATGCAAAAGGTTGTACAAATTTGTGGGAACTTTAGACCGTTAAAGATAAATAAATAAAATAATAGAAAAGTAACTGCCTCGTTAGCCTAGTGGCCCTAAGCGCGACTGCTCCGCTAGAGGTCTTGGGTTCGATTCCCAAGCTGAGCAGTGTTATTTATTTTTCTATGAAATTCTTAGTAGCAGCTCGGAGTTAGAATTTGTGCCCGGCTAATGGCAATAGGCTCGCCCCCTAATACGTTGGACCTACAACAAACCGGCGAACTGTGGGTGTACACTGGTACACCTCTGCTTAAAACTTCGGGGAACACAGGCGTGGTGGTATGTATGTATGTAACGAAGAAACGTAAAAAGTAGATTAATTTACCAAGCTCACTTCTTTCTTGGAGGTTCATTAAAGTAATTTAGATAAATAACCCATTACAAAATTATTCTTTTAATGAGAGTATACCAAACAAGTTTAATAATATTTTTTACATCATTTTTTAATTAGTAAGTGGTAAATGACTAGATAAGTACTTGAGTACCTCATTAAAAGGTAGACAGGCAGCGTTGTTTTGGTTATAAATCTATTTCTATCGGTAACATAAATTAGGTAAACAATGCCATTAGTTGAATTCACAGTAAACATAGTGATTTCGAATCCCGTTATTTACCGTACTATAAATTACAGAGTAATAGTTTAAATGTTTTGTTCAAATGTTTGTTTAGTTTCAATAGCTGTTGTGTTGTTAGTCAGTTGCCGACTATTTGCTCTGAATTCCAACTTTGGAAATAATTTATTGTTTTTGTTCAACTTGACTCGATAGAACAAGTTTTCTTGTCGACGAATACCAAAAACAAAACACTATGTTGTAGAACTACCTTAAAATCCAACTTAAACCTGATAAGCCTCAAAATTTTTAGGCGTTCAAACAAAGTACATTTAGGCAAAGCATGCCTAAATTAGTTACTCTAAGCCCTAAGCACTACAAAATACAGTCAGAATTTCATAAAAAAAAACACACATTCAAAAAAGGAACCAGCGTTCCTCATTCATACATTTGTAAACAGGCATTACGACAAACATGGCGCGAAATAAAAAAGAATAGACAACAACGCCCGGAATATTTACGTTTATATATTTCATCAAAGAGACAAAGAGGAAGTTGGCGCGAGGGATAAACAAAAAGGGTAGGGTTTTTGCCTCTCTCCCCTTATTAATGTAATAACTGACACTTTGTTTTATGCGAGTTTGTACTTAACTATAGTTCGTTTGTGTACCGTGATTACTGAGATGCTCGTCGCGGTGTGAATTTTAAATTACTAATTTGCGGAAACGATAAAGGTGCGCAAAATTAGTTTGTAAAGAAATCATTAGCTTGCTTTTGTAAAGTTTAGGAAGTTATTTAGTGGTTTCTTAAGGTTGTAAAGGGTTGATGAAGACTAAAATGTTTTTATGATAAACTAAAATATTCATTAAATTAGCTTCTGTCCCCGACTTCGTTCGTGCGTTTTTTTTTAGTTACGTCTTTGGTTACTGCTCTGCCCCCGTGGATCGTAGCGTGA
This sequence comes from Caradrina clavipalpis, assembly GCA_932526535.1. Lineage (NCBI taxonomy): Eukaryota > Metazoa > Arthropoda > Insecta > Lepidoptera > Noctuidae > Caradrina > Caradrina clavipalpis. The sequence goes on along the minus strand of OW052092.1, from coordinate 10,288,852 downwards.
TGTTATGCCTATCTATACTATTCCGCAGAAGTCTGGCTATCATATCTGAAAAATATATTTTCCCAATCCGATTGTTAGTTCAGAGATCAGTGCGATTTAACATACACACCAAAAAATCTCTTCAGCTCTATTATATTAGTACACATATTTTCTTTACTAAAATTTCAAAGCAACGTGCTATAAATCGTGCTTAACTTGAAGATAAGTTAGCAAATAGAGTGACTAGTATTAAAGACTTAGGTGGATCTCAACTCGATCCCTAAGCTCGTCGTAATTGGTTTTCTGTGAGGATATTTTCATTTTCAGTCCTGGAGTGGAAATGCACCCGATAAATCCCGATAAGATCTACCCTATCGCATTTGGATTAAGTACCTACGGGCGTGATCGATGGCATAATGGACACATGTAGGTACCTATAGAAAAATAAATAAGTACAGTCTACAGTTCTGATACGTGAACTTTATTTATCGTAGAACATAATAAGGCTGTTAATTTTGAATTTGAAGAAGTATTTTCTTACATATTTATAATAAAGTTGCTATTATGCAAGGAACATCGCATTCACGTGTAATCCTGAATATGAAATATTGTAAAACAATTACCTATTTTAAAAGAGTAGGTACCTTTCGGAAGGAGTAACTAAATTAAATTCTGTTTTCTTGCATATCAAAATACCTTTTAATGGTCTAATTGAAATAAATTATTGTATTTGAGTTTTGCTTTGACTTAAGGAAACCTCTTCAAATCAAAGTCAAACTATAGTTAATAAAGCTTAGTACCTTTCAAACAGACCAAATATTTCAAATAAACATTCCTTTATCTAAAGCTACAAATCAACGAATACACGAGCAAAATGCAGAAAATTCCCGACATAAGCATTTCTCTTCAATGTTCAATTCAATGAAAAGCTTTAAGATTTTCTTGATACAGTTTGTTTCGTAAAACAAAACAGAATGCAGCGTCACGCCGCGGGAAGCCTTCACGTCCGAAACAGGACTTCCCTCCAATCGCAGTCCAACTATCGTCTACGTTCCATATCAGCCGAACGTTCCAAACGTTCAGGAATTTCCAATAATACCATTCTACTAACATACACAGGCATCTTACAAAAATATTCACAATACATATGGACTTTATTCCCGAGTTTTTAAAGTTTAGAATGGCCTGTTCCGGAATGTAGGATAAGCAAATAGAATTTTGCGAAAAGACTTCGCGATACTAAAGGTAAATTCGAAAGAGTTTCCAGCTCTCAAAGCTATGTTGTTACCAGCATTAGGTACTTCGCGACGGTAAGGTTAAATCGTTGGCAGTAAAAGGAAATTGCTTCAGTAATGGAATTATTTTCTTAGGACGCTCGGTAAAAAATTAAATTATGCTAAGAAACGCGAATAATTTCTCATTTTTCTTTAAACGGTACGGGCTTAACGACTTTCATAGGAAAACATTACGTTGATCTAGTTTTATTTACAGGGTGGCCCAGTTGCGGACACTGTTTTAACCCACACTCTCTGGATTGAAAATAAAAAGAAATATTTTCATTAAATGCAAAGCAAACAGATAAAGTAAAAAGTTTCAAAATCTGAAGTCACGTAATAGTTTCACTATTTTGTTTAGAAAATATCTAGCTCTTAAACTACAAAAAATCGCAGAAAATACATAGAGGTGTTTTGGAAAGCCCGTTCAAAGCGGCTTCCGAAATTTCATTTAGGCGGCCGCAGCAACCCTGTATAATAATATGTATAAAAAAAGTGTTGCAAAGGAAAATATACCTCTATTTGCCAGTTTCATCACAGTCTAAAACGGCAAAAATTTAAAATTAAATATCATTTTAATGTACCTCTATTTGCCAGTTTCATTACAGTCTAAAACGGCTAAAATTTAAAATTAAATAACATTTTAATGTAAGTACCTCTATTTGCCAGTTTCATCACAGTCTAAAACGGCAAAAATTTAAAATTAAATAACATTTTAGTATGTATACATTTAAAAGAATACAGATTCAGATTCAGATTCAGATTTATTTATTTGTAAACATAGGTTACAGATACACGTGAGTGTGAGATGTTACATTTTTGTTGGTCCTCTATGCTTTGCCATTAGGCGTACAAATATTAACATTTATTTAATTATTTATCTTACAATATTTAAACAATCAATTACTCATATCAATTAAACTTATTAAGAAATACAATGTCAGAACAAATACCAAACCAATATTTCAAAAATGTCACCACTTAGCTCAGACCAACAAAAAAAGAAAGACGGCGCGCCGCGAACATCAAAAGTGAAGCCACTTTTTTATCTATGTGTGTATCGAAGGGTTGCCATTTGTTAAATTTTTTCCCTATAATTTGGGGATATTTTTGTGGGTAGCACTAGGATAATAATGTACGAGTAAGATATTGTTGAGTATGGTATTGTACCACAATAGTTGCGAAGGCTTCTACTCCAAAAAAAAACGTATATTTTCAATCAACTTTATTAAATTCAAAAAGCCATCGAAAACCACGCTGGTTTTCGATGGCAACCATTCTGGATCGTTCCGACTATTTCTTATAGCTACTATCCATTTATTTTTTATTTCATTATTAATTGGAAACCTAAAATATTAAATACAAAAAAGAAAAAACCTAGTAGTAAGAAATCATAATTATTAAATTTATATTAACCGAATGGGGAAAATTTAAATCGTATTATGGCAACCCTCACACTTTATGTCACTGCTTTCGTTCGTTGAGGTTTTGTGTTCCGAGTAACCTAAAATTCACAGTTTATTAATAGAGAAACGATGTTATTTCATGTACTTACAAGTGAAAAGTGATTCCGTGAGACTTTTTATGTAATTTGCTGTTGTTTTTGCAACTTTTCACTACACAGGAAGGCATAATTCTATGTTTTAAATCTAAGTTTACTTGACGGCGACTCGTGACGTACTAAGAGTGATGAGCATGGTTTTAGTGTAGGTGTGTGCGTGAGCGTGTATGTTTACTTGCAGGAGCACGGTTTTATGGCTTCACTTTTGATGTTCGCGGCGCGCCGTCTTTCTTTTTTTGTTGGTCTGAGCCACTTAGATAGAACAGGAAAATGTCAAACTTCAAATAATAAAATGTCAATTATTAAATTAATATAGTAATGTCACAATAACAAATCAAATAAAAAAATAATGACGTAAAAAACAAAATAAAAGTCAGATGGAAAAAAGAAACAATAATAACAATAACATTAAAATATTGAGCTATGTAAGCAGTAAAAGCTAATGTAATATCAAATTTACTCAATGATAAAAAATTGCGAGAATGTCAGAGATGAGCTATACAATTATGATGGTTTAATGTATCTTTTCTAATTATCTAAAGGAGGGATTATAGAATTATCTTCCAAGTAGTCCTTTATTGAGTAGTAACACTTATCGATTAAAAGTTTCATGAGTGTCACTTTGTGTACACTAATATTTGTAACGCAATTTCGTAATCCGATCGTCCAAAATCTTATAAGGAAGTTTATACTAACAAATATCTTCAGATACAAAATGGGGCAAATTTTAATACATTTTAAATCAGTACCTTAGTTAGAAGTATGTCCGGGTCATCGTTTCAACGTACGTACATAAAAAAATGTTTACACTACCCCGTCCTATTTTTGAAGCTAGCTTTCATAAAGACGTTTCAAGGAGGGCCGATTGTATTGAAAGCGAGTCATTAACCCATTTCTTTGTGGTTATTTTTAGCCCATTCACTGCTTTGTTATTGAACTGTCCTATCAGAACATTGAACTTCCTGCTTCGAGTCTTAGTAGGTATAAGTAGATGAATAGTTGTCTTTATCTATCTATCTATAGTTACATAATAAAGCTGAACAGTTTTGTTGTTTGTTTGTTTAGAGGCGCAAATCTCTGGAACTGCCAGTCGGATTGAAAAATTAGTTATATTGGTTAGTTATATTGGCCTATTGTTTATTATGTAATTAGTATAATTGCATGCAAATTATATATATACAGGATAAGTTTTTAACCAGTGCGTAAATTTTTTTTGGTAGTTCAGTGTCAGTAATAGAACACATTTCCGTGTTTAGTTAAAAAAAAAAAATTAAAAAAATTTCATCCTTATCCGAGTTTGAAATAAGCAAAACATCCAGGACATAATCTATTCGCCATACTATCAATGAAAACTCGCGGCCGCCGCCGCCGCCCGGGCGCATGGCTGGGGTGAGGGGGTGGGGAATGCGCTAGCGCTGAGTGACAATGAAATATGGTTTTTAAGTAAACATGTTTCGTAAGCGATAACTTTTTTTTTTAGTACTAAGACATATCAAAATAAAATATACGTGTTTAATAAAACGTGTTGAAGTTTATTATGGCAAAATTTACGCACTGGTTAAAAAATTTTCCTGTATATATATATACCTATATAAGTAAGTACTAGAACTACGCTATTGTATTAGGTTTAAGACCTGTAATAATAGTTGTAAGTGTGACATAAATAAATAAATAAATAAATAAATAAATAAATAAATAAATAAATAAATAAATAAAGTTTGGCATCTAAAAGCTGTATTCCCATGAATATAGCTTTTAGATGCCAAACTCAATAACACTTTTAAAACTCAATAACACTTTTTCACTACTTCCCCATGGAAGTAGTGAAAAAGTGTTATTGAGTTTTTCTATGGAATTCTCAGTAGCAGCTCGGAGTTTGGATTTGTGCCCGGTTAATGGCAATAGGCTCGCCTCCTATTACATGGGACCTAAATATAGCGGCAAACTGTGGGTGTACATTGGTACACCTCTGCCTAACCCTTCGGGGATCACAGCCGTGATGGAATATATTTTTTTAAGTATAGAATATCACGCTACGATCTACAGGAGCAGACCAGTCATCGAAAATATATCATCATAACTTAATGCAAGTGAAAAATACCACGCGAAGCCGCGGGAAGACGCTAGTAGTTCATAGTTTAATAGCATCGTTTGATTTGTTGACTTTGCTGCAAAAGTAACGACAGTACGTATTGTAATTGGAAAGTTTTATGACGATTGCTTTCCTGTTTTATAGTTTATCTATTTTATATAATTTGTCTTTAATGTTGAACTGCCCTGTTGGTCTCGTGGTCGCAAGTGCGACTGCTGTGCAAGGGGTCCCGGGTTCGATTCCCAAGCCGAGCAAAAAGTGTTATTGGGTTTTTCTATGAAATTCTCAGTAGCAGCTCGGAGTTTGGATTTGTGCCCGGTTAATGGCAATAGGCTCGCCCCTATTACATGGGACCTAAATATACCAGCGAACTGTGTGTGTAAGTACATTGGTATACCTCTGCCTAACCCTTCGGGGAATACAGGCGTGATGGTATATATTTTTTTTATCTTTAATGTTTGAGGAAGACGGTCTTTATGTCATTTGACAATTATATGCATCATGCATTCGCTGTGTCAGGTCTAAGTTCAAGATACCGTTAACTAAACGTTCTAACACTTAAAGGGACAGTAAAAGTTTTGTATTGTTCATTCATGAATGTCTTTTGTTTGCTTACTATAATTATACCCTGCTAATATTATTACGCTAGATTTTGACCGCGGCTTCGTCCGTATGGCTATCAAGGACCTTTAAATATTAGGTAGGTACCTGTTGTAAAATTCACTCTTAACTTACACAATCTACTTGTGAAGGCACCTGCACCATTTCAATTTTATAGGTCTAGTCATTTTAAAGGTTTTGTATCCAGACAATAAGTGTTCTTTGCTTTTAATAAACAAGAATAATTTTCAGAAGTCACATCATAAACGTAAGTACCAGAAAAATCGTCTGCTACTACTGACATTCTTATACAAGTCTACCACAGTGCGCATGCTGCCACGAAACTTAGTAACAATAAATATTTCAAAGCAATTCTCTATAGGATTATGAAGACATAGTATACAATTATTATTTCCTTAAGTTACTCTTAACTCCACGAGAGCAAAGCCGCAAGCACAGCAAGTAAATATGTCAACAAAAACTATGCAACACACGAATATGTAAGTAGCAACACCAGGACACGCTCAGATGAAGTTCTACCAAACTTCTTGACAAAGTACTTGCACTCAATGTACTTACACCATGTCATATCAAACTCCCATCTCGCCTTTCACAAAGCGGTTTTAATCTTCCTATAAAACGTTGACAGAGGCGGGGACTGGTGAGAAGCTAATTGTATAAGACTGGGGGCCATCCATCAATCAGGCTCTGTCGGGGACCGGGTAGAGACTAATTTGCCCGTTTGTTTTGCCCGTAAGCTCGTGGCTTGCCCGCTCACTGATAGATGTTTGATTACGGACGGGCGACGGCGCTTTATTAGATGGATTTGTAATGTGAATGTCGATGTGGGTTTTTAGAGTTGGAATTGTTGTAGTGTAATTTACTTTTTTGGTTTGGTTGGCAGATTTTTGGTATGTTAGAAAAATGGCAAGGATTGTTTTTGGCCTGCTCACTTCATCTAGTGATGCAATTTTGCCGAATTCTCACATAATAATATCTCACGAAACGAGAAAAGTTGTGTAGGTGTCAATTTTTGTACCAAACACGTAGTAAACTTCGAATTATAGACTACAGAGACTTCAATGTTTTAAAAATAAATCATTGTCGATATAATTTCCTGAATAAACCATCTTGATTAAGATGTCCAACAAATCGAAAAAAGTTACCTAGTTGAAAACTTTGTACCTACCTAGTAAGTAGGTAAGTAATGGACTTCGGACCGGAGACAACAGTGATTGGAATATTTTTAAAATATGATCATTGTGCACATAGTTTCAATCCGTACTTGAATAGACCATCTTAATTAAGTAAATAAACACAGGTAATGACACCCGACAATTTTCAATCCACACAACATAAAAGTACCTACAAATAACCAACAAAACATTACACAGACCACAAAAGGCTTGTGTTTATCTCCGTTATCATAAAACCGTTGTTAGCGGTATCGGTGCACCTATCCGGCATCACGTACTAAAACACAATGAAACAAAGAGAAACTTTATAACTGCAGGGGAGTTCAGGGGATCCCGGCAGGCAGGCAGGCATCAGCCTTCGAAATGGCACCCATAAAATAGTTACAACCGAATAGGGAGTAAAGGGAGGCAATGTATTCATTGAGATAGGTACTGGAATTTGTGATATGGAGTAGTTTTGAGAGATTCAAAGTTAGGATTCGATCGAGAGATCGTGGTTTTAGGAAGTGAAGCGGTTTAAACTTGCAAACTTGGATCAAGTTTCAGGCCCTGTACCAATGTGGCCCTTTCAATTAATATGTACTTTCCGAAGTATTATTGGGTTTAACTATGAAATTCTCAGGAGCAGCTCGGAGTTAGGATTTGTGCCCGGTTAATGGCAATAGTCTCGACACCTATTACATGAGACCTAAACACACCGGCAAACTGTGGGAAAACAGGCGTTACATGTTATGTTATGTTATGTACTATCTAATTTTATTTAGGATGCACTGACATAATTGAAAAAAAAAACTTTGTGAGGAAAACTGGACTTATAATTAAATTATGTCGTTTGCCTCGAGCAAGCGTGGTGAATAATACTGGTGCCTTCCCTGTATGAGAAAAGACTTTTGCCTTGTATTGGGATAAAAATAATCTAGTATTATTATTTGGCAATAACGAATCATCTGTGTGTGGATCGATGTCTAGTTTTCCAGTTTATGTTTAAAGTAAAACAGAAACCAAATCTATAAAATTGCAATAGGACGTACCTTTTCCAGCTAATTCCTATTTGAAAACATTTTCCTAGTAGTAAATACTTCATAGACTGTGCTTTGTGCATCAACTTTGATTGCAAATAATACCTCACATGACATCAAAGGGGATTTTTAATGGATGTGCACCTGGATTTTTTCAGTAGCCGTCGTCTACAGTTATGTACGGTTCGTTACAGTCAAATGGACAATATAAATTCCGACTGAAAAATGTTTCATATGATGGCTTTATTGGATTTTATTGCCAAAATGAATGATTTACAAACATATCCAATTTGTTTTGCCACATTTTTGTGACTCACAACTGTTCAGGTTTAAAAAAGATTTTAAAATTCATTGTATCACACACTAATATTATAAAGGCGAAAGTTAGTATGTTTGTCTCTTCTTCACGCTTAAACGGCTGAACGGATCTGGATGAAATTTGGCACTGAGATAGATTGTAGTGTGGAATAACACATGGGATATTTTTAATCCCGGAAAAAGTTACGGTTCCCGTGGGATAATATAAATATTAATTTTCACGCGAACGAAGTCACGGGTGGAAGCTAGTAAGAATTAAATAAGGGAGTTTTTAAGCGAATTCGATGAAAGTCTGGTTAAACAAAAATATATCGTTTTCCCTTCCCCTTTTTCTTAACCAAACGAAACTTTTTTAACACACCCCAATTTTCTTTGTCTTCTCAAAACAATTCAGGGAACAGTCCAGGAAGTTTTGTGTAAAGCAATATAATGAAACTTTGGTTATATTAGAGGCTGCGTTCGCATCGGTAACACAATCACGAACCACTTTGAGAAACTTGACGAAGGCTTTTTGGTAAGGGAAAGTTGGCTGGAGACTGGTGTGTCCTTCCCATACAAATGACTCCAAATGGAGTGGCAAATGTAAGGGAGAATTATAATCTAACGACAATGCTGAAAGAAGTGAAGTTGTTGTTGGTTCCGCTTACTTGCAAATTTTAGATAGGGTTTTTTGGGTGGTTGGTAGAATTAGGTGAATTGTGTGTTGTTCGTTTGTAACATATAACGGGGTGGAACGAAAACTTTTACACTGATTTCAGTAGGTACATGATTTTACACAAAAACAATACCGGTCGGTTAAAATGAGCTTACGAGTAACAAATTTCGACGATTATTTAAAACTAACAGCTTTATTCCTAACCCTTAGGCTTTATCCCTATTTTGGGCAAGGATCTCCTCCATTCTTTCCACTTCCTTTGGAGTTTATACATCACCACGGCAAATCCTAAGTAAGTTATCTAAGGCGTCTCACCAATTTTTCTTTAGTCTGCCGCGATTAGGGCTTCAGTCTTGTGACATGCACGTCAGTAGACCTGCATATCGGTTTAAAGTTTTTTTTAACAATTTATTTCTTATAATTATCATAAATTAATAATAGGTACTCTACACGTAGGTATAGAGTAAAGTATATCTTAAAGACAGACTGGTTCTATTCTGCCTTACCTAAAGACAATTTATTTGTACTTAAACTAAAATAAATAAATTATTTCACTAAAATAAAACAATTAAGTCTTCGCCTCCCATGTTCTTTCATTTCATTTCCCTAATTACCTATTTTTAACTAGCTCCAAAATAAAGTGGTCATGTTATGTTATGTGTTTCACCAGTAAAATTTGTGAGGTCGTAAAAAATGCTGGCATTTACCAGGGCCGCATGGTAGTAAGGTAGTTCGCCGGCCACTAAAACAACGTCCTTAACACTTAGCTCGCTGTAGCATCTTTTTTGTATGGGAACATAAATCATTGTAACGAGCGGTCTTTTCCTGGAGCGTTTTCTCGCGTTTTCCTTGTACGGATGCTGCTTGATGATAAACTACTTATGGGTTTAGAAAAACTTGGTCTATGTGCCAAACTTCATGGCCGTGTTACTTTCTTTTATTTCTTTTTGGTTGAACGTTTATTTGTTTTTCGGTCTTGTAACTAACGTTATAACTTTTTTTTGGTGTGTTTTATGATGTGCGTAAAACGTTTTATTGAAATAAAAATAAAGCGGATTTCTGTGACGTTACTAGCCATAAATGTCCTCTTTTATTTATCACCATAATATACATTTTTCTTCTGAATGTTTTATTCAAATTATTGTCGGTTATAAAAGTGGGTGCTTTTGTTAAACCCGTTTTAAGCTTACATATACCTAATTATGAGATCAGGTGGCCAGGCTGGTCAAACGCAAGCCTATTACCATATAAAAATAATATATATGTATTCCATGGTATATACATGTAGGTACCTAAGTATAATTAACTTCTTTTTATAGCAACAAATCTCATTTCTACGCTCATCAACACAAAAATAAAACATTCACAAAAAATACAAAAACTTATGGAAATCAACAGCTCTCTTAAAAAAACAAAAAAATCCTTTCATCTAAACACGTGCTTCAAATACGAGACAGACAGACCGACAAAAGCGTTTATAATTAAAAATGACACTTTTATAATTATTTGAATGTGAATAGAAGAGTATGGAAGCAAAGAGGTGGCTACGGGCCCATTAAATACTTTTTATGTCTCCCAACGACGTGGGCCCGAGAAAAAAAATAGAACTGGCGTGAAAGAGGGCCACAAATGTCAGAATAGTTTAAATTTATGTCAACAATTATTTAGAATACGGAAATCTTGTGGATTTTCATTCTACTTTGGCACTATTATTGTCGCCCACAAAGTCGCTTGTGACATCATTCTGTCTCGTTGTGAAATAGTACCATTTCTTTGGTCAGTATTGATAGGGGTCATAAATTATATGACATGTGTTTTCAAGATATAAATGTATTGTCATTTTACATTGTGGTGACCTAAACAATATTTGAAGCTGGATTAATTTTGGTGATCGTCTTTTATTTTGTTTTTGGATAGTACTTCAATTCAAACAAATAAATTAAAGTCGCTTTTTGTAATGTCAAAATAACAACTTCTTATTAAATGCATTATTAATATTTACAAATTTATACACGAAATTTATACAAAAACATTATCTTTTTAATTTTTTCTGTCTCTCTGTCTATTTTATCCGGCTAAACGGCTTAACTGATTGTGTTTGCTTTCATTGGCAAATAGCTGAATTTAAAAGAAGATTTTTATTTAAAAAAAACATAGGTTAACCTACAAACATAAATCACGCGGATGAAGCCGTGGCCATAAGCTAGTATAAAAAATTACCTACCTATGTTATTATTCTATTGACCAAAATCCTAAAATTACTTAATTTAAAAATATATTATGTATAGTTTCACAACTACCATATTTTTCGAAGTCAAGAAAGTTTAGATTACACAACAAAAACCTAATAAAGATTTTTTGGTAAGGGAAACCTAGAAAGTTATTTTTTTTTTTTTTTTTTTTTTTTTTTCTCTTTATTGTTTTTAGGGACTTTTATCCTTTTAAGGCATGTCAGCCCCATCATAACCTGACCTAAATTTAAACAACAGTTCCTATTACCTACATGCTAGACTTAACATAAAACAAAAAGTGGAGTCAACGACATAATGCCATATCATAAATAATTTTCGCAGCGTCACTTTCTGGACTTGCGAGAATTTCAAGAAATGTACCCATATCATATTTATTAAATTTGCGTAATGTTGTCAATGACTCCCTTAATGCCTGGTTTTTGACACATTCCACCAAAAGATGCTGGACATCATCAATAACTCCACACACGTCACAATTTGGAGAATCATTTTTCCTCATCAGATGGCTAAATCTTTTGGTAGGATAGTGACCAGAACGTAGTCTAAAAGCCGCTACCATGTGCGTTCTACTCATTTTAGAGTCTATAAACCACGGAATGCGAGGAGGCTGACTTTGAATGACCCTGTACCAAATTCCCTTAATTTTACCAAGGCCTTGAAAGGTCTGATCCCATTTTTCAAAACAAATATATTTGAATTTTGGAAGGATTTCCATGTAATCAGGTTCTATAGACATTTCTGTGCCTTCCGTAATTGCTAATTTAGCTAACCTGTCAGCCTCCTCGTTACCTGCTAATCCTACGTGCGATGGAACCCATTGCAACTGCACATTTATCCGCCGTAAATTTAATTCATAAATGAATTTTAAAATTTTGTAAGCTATCGATATACCTCTACACCCAGAAGCACATCGAGCTAAGTGTTGGAGAGCACTCTTACTATCTGTGATTATCACGATATCTTGCTCAGTATTAACGCAAAGACTCATTAAGGCTTCTGAAATGGCAATAAGTTCCAACGTCATAATGGATACATATGAGTTGGTTTTAAAACAAGATGAAGACTGTGTGGAAGGATCAAAAATAGCAGCTCCTCGACCATCTTTGCTTTTAGACCCGTCAGTATAAATTCGTCTCCAATTAACATACTTCTGTTGTAGTTCTTCCATTACATAATATTTTAGAGTAGCCAAATCTTCCTTCTTTTTAGGGCCTTTAATGCAGTCTAAATTATCCACAATGACTTTATCCATTTGTATATAGGTTACCCAAGTATTAAGAGTAAACATTTCAAGTGGGTTTGATGAATGAATAGTATATGACTTACATTCACTATAAACTAGAAAAAGAGACGACTTATTTTTAGTCCGCCAATAACTGACGTGATTAGGAGCACTTAACTTATCTAACAACTCAACGGTTATGTTATCTGTCCAAGACATTGATTTTATGCAATACTTATAAGCTAGGTATAATCTTCTTATATTAAGTGGAACAATACACAACTCACTCTCCATTACATATATTGGTGAGCTTTTGATAAAACCACCTATAATTCTTAATGCTCGGTTTTGCAATTTATCAAGTTTAGATAAATGGATTTTAGCTGAACTGTCATACAAAAAGCTGCCAAAGTCTATTCGGCTTCTTATCAATGATACGAACAATTTCCTCAAATGTTTAGGGTGAATTCCCCAACCCGGACCAGCCAGTACTTTTAATAAATTTAGGAATTTCGAAGCTTTTTCAATAATTTCATTTATATGTTTACTCCATAACAATGACTTGTCAATCCATAAACCTAGATATTTAACACATTCTACTGAAGAGATAAGTTTATTGTTATTTTCTAAAATAATGTGATGTCTTTTCCTTCCCCTACTAAAAACGCAAACATTCGATTTAGATTCCGATATTTTTAGACCTAAATTATCTAGTAAAATTGCAATAGAATTGAGAGCACCTTGCAGATTCTCTTGACAAAAATTAATATCCTTATGGCTTAAATAAATTACAAAATCGTCAGCATATTGGGAGACAAAAACATTTTTAACAGAATTACAAATTTTATAGGTTGCTATATTAAACAATAAAGGCGATAATGGATCACCTTGAGCTAGGCCTACACTGGTCCATCTACAACTCATAATCTCTGTATTGTTTTTATTCTTAATCAGGAGACATCTCGCACTTAAAAATGACCATAAGTACTTACAAATATTATTACCTACCTCTAATTCATCCAGTGTTTTAACTAATCGATCTACTAAAATATTATTATAGGCATTTTCGATATCTATAAAACAAGCCACTGTAGGACATTTATCTATGAAACCTAACTGGATACAAGTGATTAGTCTTGTCAGATTGTCTAGACACGATTGAGCCCTTCTGAAGCCTGAAGTGTACGGAGACAATATCTTATGTTTCTCAACATACCATTCTAGCCTTCTAGAAATCATACCATGTAAGAGTTTGCATAAACATGATATGAGAGAAATTGGTCTAACCTTAGCGTCACCGCTATTATTGCTGCCTAATTTAGGGATGGGGATGATTAAGATGCTACGCCATTGAGTTGGAACAACACCGAATACATAAATATCGTTGTACAAATCAAGCAGGAACTGCTTACCAACACAAGGCAGGTTCCAGACCATAGAATATGTGATCCCATCACTGCCCGGGGCTGTATCTTTCTTTTTGCAGCCATGTTTGAGTTCTTGCATAATAAATGGGGAATCTAGCAATTCATTTCTAGACTGTATCAATGGTGGTGTATTTAGAACAAAACTTGGAGCAAGAGAACAATGCAATTCGTTTAACTTTTCATCAGGAATATAAAATTTTAATTTTTTGTAACCTTTGTACCATCGCATTTTTTGCCACATATCAGACACAGAAGTGGTTTCATCGATCCCGCTGCAAAATTTTCTCCAGTTTTCGGACTTAGCTTTTTGTAATAATAGTCTGGCTTTCTCTATTTTTCCCTCTAATTTATTAAAATTTTCAGGAGTTGGGTTCCTCCTGAATATACTTAACGCTAACCTTCTTTCAGCAACAGCTGCAGATAGTGATGGGGTCCAATATTCCTTTGGTTTAAAATTCCCTATTGGATCTTGACATGTGCGAAGTTTAGGTATGTTTCTGTCACACGCTGAATTAATCTGGTCAACCAAATAATCATACCTGTCCTGAATATTTACTGAACCATTATAATTGCGCAGTGATTCACCAAGATCATCACGATACCCTACCCAGTTAGCCTTCTTAAAGTTACGTTTTTCAGTAAAATGTGCATGATCATTGTAAGTTGCTGAAATTTTTATAATGAGGTGATCACTGCCCAAGTTTTCGCTAGTTACTTGCCATTTTAAACCCATTGCGATGTCTGTCGATGAAAATGTAATGTCCGGTGATGATTTGTGCACTAAATTATTAACCATTGTGATCCTAGTCGGATCACCGTTGTTTAATGACACAAATCCATTCTCCAATGACGAGTCCAGTACCTGAGTCCCTCTCTGGTCGGTCTTATAAGACCAATTTGAGTGGTGCGCATTAAAATCTCCAGCAATTATAGTCTTTTTTGACGCTAAGGAAAAAATGCTGTCCCAATCAGAAGCATTCACACTGACAGATGATGGACAGTAAATAGAAACAATATTTTCTAAATCTTTACAATTAAGTAGTTTGACTTGAATTATTTCTATACCCGGATTAGAAATACGGATAGGACAAAGTTGAGTTTGAATCGACTTGTGGATAATTATGGCTACACCTCCATACGAGTCACTTCTATCGTGTCTAAAAATATTATATCCAGTTAAGTTAATACTTATTTCGTCATCTAACCAGGTCTCACTTATAATAGCAATGTGTATTTTTTCTATGTTTAGTAAAGTCTCAAAACTTACCAATTTCGGCTTTAAACTACGTGCATTCCATTGCACTAAATTAACCTGCAGCATTTTAAGACCGTTAGCCATCAAATAAAGTAAACAATGTTTGTAAAACACTCCAGTCGTTAAACACATTTTTCAAATACAACTTACATTCTTCAATTATGATTTTCAACAATAACTCTATTTTCTCTTCAAATTTAGCAGCAGACATCATAATTTCTTTTAGCTTTAACCATAATCTTCTGAACTCAAAACTTTTCTTTCTCTCACTTCTCTTTTCCTTTTCCGCAGTTTCTTCTCTTGAATAACCGATATTAAGATTAGTTACTTCCGCTTCCACCTGCTCATTTGAAGTATTTGCTTTGTTTATCTTATGTTTTTTCTTCTTGACCGTTTGCTGAGTTGTATCTGACCTTTTCTTACTGTTTTCTGCTTGTTCCTCCTCTGAATACACATTGTCTGAAGAATCTTCTTGATGTATAATTGCCACAGTGTTTATTGCCTCGGCATATGTTTTCTTTGTGCTAGTATGTGCGCTAGCAACTGTGTTTTTATTGACGTTGTAATTGTAAGTTTGCACGCAATTCTCAGTAGTTTTTGTTAGATATAATTTTAAGGCCTTACGATAGGTAATACTTTCTTCTGTCATTATATTCCGAATTTGTTTTTCTTTTATAAACATAGGGCAGTTTTTATCCAGGGCCATGTGAGGGCCCTTACAGTTGGGACATTTATAAGTTTCTACTTCACAATTTTCGTGGTTTAACCCACATTTTGGGCAAATAATTTTATTTAATGGACAGAACTTTTTGATATGACCAAACTTCCAACAACCGGAACATTGCGTAACTGGAAATACGTAGTTTTCTATTGCAAGCCTGCAACCATATGCGTAAACATGCGAAGGGGTGGTTTGTGCCTTAAAACCCACCCGGACGGTTTCACTGTCTTCCCATCTTCCATCAGAAACGGAGCGTTTAAGTCTTCTAACAGACAGTATTTCGCACGAACTTCTAAGGGTTTCTTGTATATCTTTTTCGCTGTAATCTAATTCTATGCCTCTAATTACTCCATAACAAATGTTCACTTCATCCACAAATTGACATCTAGCTTTTAATTCTGTTATCTTTTTGTTTACGACTAACTTCTCCGCTTGATCTCTTTTATCAAACTGGATAAAGACTTTGTATGGGCTACGATATTTAATTTTTGTTATGTTTTGTATGTTCAAATCCCTCAATAATTTTGCCATGGCCATTTGTTTTGGTAAAACTTCTAAAGATGTTATGCAAACTTCGAATTTACCTTCGTCATGTAGATTTATTGATTCACTTCTTATGAATTTTTTTGGCTTTCGTCTCGTAACAGTTGTATATCCTTGCTCGCAGTCCTCACTTTCTTCACTGTTCTCTCTCGGTCTTTTTCCCGCCTTCCTCTCCATTACACCGTTGTCAATATCTTCCTCAAAATTATTCAAATGCTTCAATTCAGTCTCGACTATATCATCATTGTTTGACGTATCGTCATCATTATAATTCATCTCCTCCTCATCGAAAATATCATTTATATTCATTTTTACATCTAGTGGGTAGACGCAAAAAACTTCGATACAAATAAGTAAATACGTGCGCTAATCACAGCGACTCGCGCGCGACTGAGAAAGTTATTAATTATATTCAGCTCCAAAAAAGCCTTACAATTCACCAGCCTACACCATACCTACTTTACCAAAATTTTTGTCATAATTATGTTGTAAGAAAAATTATGCAAGAAAGAAAGAATTAATTACATCATTAATACCACGCAAAAGTAATTAAATGTTTCACATAAAACTATCATTCTTTAATAATTAACATCTGATTATTTTAAACGATTACCATCTTAATCAATATTGAATGGCCTATTCCATTCACGATTAGATACGCTTACCATACCATTAAGACACGATCAAAATAAATAAACATTTAACATGACAAGCCTAAACCGCCCGCTTGTTTAAAACATACAAACTGCATAAAAAGTAAATTTATTGCATAATAAACGTTATCTTATCTCAATAGCAATAAAACACATATTAGCTTTTAGAAAACTTACTAACGCGACTTCATTAAATACAAATCTTGGCTAATTACAGCGTCGATGTAATTAAAAACAGTGCTTCGCTCACATCGGCTCTTTAAGACATTGATACATAGGCCTATCATAAATAAAGACTTGTGTACACATTTATCCCAGTGACGATGAATCCACGCGCCTCAAAGAGATGTCAGAAAACTTGGAAGGGGCCACTGAGGGCCGATGCCTGCCGGGGCTGCGGGTTGTTCGACAGAGATACCGCGCCCCCGGAACGCAAAGGGCACATGAAGGAACATAGACGGGTTTTAGTCAGTAAAAGTCTGACACTAGAGGGGGGGGATGTTATATGAAGATTTCCAGTCTTAAAAAAAAAAGGCAAGTACGAGTGCCAATGTGACTTTTTCAAATCCTTAATTTTGGATACACTCACATGGGTGAAGGAAAACAAAACAAGAAAGTTGTCAATACACTATAAGCAAGAGTAGTGATCATTGCTTATGCCCTGTCTTTTATGAAAATATGTCTTTGCCCTATGATGGTGGGACAATAATAGGTTGCTTTTATGCAACACAGCAAAGCTTAAGTGGCGCCGGGACGGCCACGGCTGCCGCATATCGAATGGATCATAAGCTAAATCAACCACTATGTGGATCCCGGAAAACATCCAGTCACATAGCGACAGACCCACGGGAAATAGCGGAACGAGCTTGACGATTGCAGCCGGGACTGGTGGACACTAGCTCAGGATAGAGAGGATTGCAGGGACGCCTTTACTCTGCAGGGTTATACAAAACCGACAAAAAAAATACAAGAATTTCACACACATCCTACTAAGGTGCAGTTGCTCATTATTGGCACAAAATGTTACGAGTAATAAGTACCTAAGATTCGATTTGTTTTGGTTAAAGCTAATGTAAGCATAGTGTGCCCAAAGCTTTTAACACTCCAACGAGTTTAAACCCAAGATCGAAGTAAGAAGGCAAACTGTCCACTTCATTAGTGGCTCGATAGTAAGAAATACCATAACTCAAACCATATAATTACTTTGCATATACAGTATATGATTACTTTGTGTTATAATGGTCAGGTGTACGGTATCCACTTATTGCACCTGATTAACATCGGAACATATCGTCGTTCTATTCCAAATGATTATCGTTTAAGACGCTGATGTGTTAGACGTTGAATCCAATTTTCTCTATTAATGAAACTTGTTCTGACTACTAGTGAGCAGTGATGTTAATATTGGAGGTTTTTATTTATTCGTAAATGTCATGAAATATGCGAATGTAGGTACCTTTTTTTAACTGACTTCAAAAAAGGAGTTTTTTTATGTATGTTCGGGCATAACTACGTCATAATTATAATAAACGGATTTGAGATATCCTTTTTTTTCTTGAAAGAATATACGATTAGTCACATTTCATATTAAAAAATATGTCATGCAAGCAAACGACATTGCGTATTTTAAGCGTTCTTGTGACTTTCAAAGGTGTTTAAAATCTCTTTAATCTCCGCCGAGTGTTGCCGTTTCTTCATAGATTTGGATGATAGGGAAAAATAAACACAAAAAAAGCGGTTTCCCTTTTTGTAAAAAAGCTATTTATACTGTGTTTTAAATACTGGGGCCACACCTCTGACTCTGCATATATCGTCACAAAGTAATTTGTATTAAAACAGCAGGTATTTTTTTGCTTGCGAACAAAACATCGTGGTAATGCGGTAATAGTGCATGTGACAACGGCATTAGCACGAAATTTTTTTTACGGGTGGTAATCCAACCGCGCGATTATTTCGACGCTATCCGATCTTTGGCTATGATAGCCGAATATTAATCATATTTGCGGGTATCGTGTCATAGCGCGAAGCTTCGTGACGATACAAGCATTAAATTTTAAATATTCATTGGCTTACATTTACCTCAATAAAGCTGTGGTAATAATTATTAAATGTTATATTAAAATAGCCTAAGGTTATCTAAAATAACATTCAGAATATTTAATGTTATTGCGTTCTATTATTGTTCATGTTTATGATTTTCATCTCGTCTGTCATCTTAATATTTTACTGCATGTTTGTGAATAGGTAAGTATTGTGATCTCTTCCTGGTGTGACCGTATATTAAATCAAAATTACAGTTAGGTATGTGCTCATGACTTGAGTGTGGCCAAACAAATGCCAAATATTAAAAAATCTAATCTTTTTAAGAAACGATTCGATTCGACGACGTATTCCTTTTTGGAATTTGAATATAGAATAAGTTCTATATTGGAATTCTGAAAAGGACTTTGACTGAGTGTTTTTTTTTTCATAGACGGGAAATCATCAAATAACTTCCCCCGACCTGGGCGGGACGGGAGGGAGTGTCAGACTTTTACTGACTAAAACCCGTCTGTGTTCCTTCATGTGCCCTTTCCTTCCATGACTGAGTGTTTGGAATAACACTATTGCAGCCAGGTGTATACCTTCACAGTAGATACCTAATATGTATTTACGGTTAATGTACACTCAACAAAGCTATTTGGTATACAGTCAATTTACTTGCGATTACTTTTAAACAATGGTGTGAGTGTGCTAAGCCGTCAATTATTTTAAATAGCTTTCTTAAGTGTGTCATAAGATTAAAAAGTATTTACGCACACAATAAAAATGAATATTGGCAGTTTAGTAGAACGATGAATAATTTTGCCTGTAGGTATACCAAATAGTTTTGTTGACTGTACATGTAACGTTCTTGCTGCTTAATATAGCAAGATATCCATTAACTAAGGTAACGGCTTGCTGTGACGCTTCTTGGCAATTAACTAGTTTACGTCACTGCTTATGGTGTAAATGAAACATTAGGTAGGGATATTACCTATTCATAATATAGTTGTATGTAGTAACATGCATATTAACGCAGTTCAGCTTGTTTTGATAAGCTTTTATGACCGTGTATGTTTTGTTCTTATCAAATCTCATTTGTAAATACCTGCTTGAGTATAAACAAGTTAACGATACAAGTAGTTAAATAATTTTATCAGCTTTTAATTTAGAACTTTTTTATATTGAAGTGTTACCTACTTGTGATTCTATTTAAATAATTTAAAAAAAAACATGAAATTCTCAGTAGCAGCTCGGAGTTAGGATTTGTGCCCGGTTAATGGCAATAGGCTCGCCCCCTATTACACGGGACCTAAATATACCGGCGAACTGTGGGTGTACATTGGTACACCTCTGCCTAACCCTTCGGGTAATACAGGCGTGATGGTGATGGTATACAATACGACTATTATATAGATGACTTTTACAAGGAAATATCGAAATAAAAAACAATTTATTGTTGTTACTTCATCTCCGGGGTACGCGCAGACTTTGATAAGCTATATGTAATGATTCTGGCTCGATTTACAAAGCCGATTGAAACCACCTCACATGCACACTTAATGGCGACAGTGGCATTATGCAGATACAATCTCATAGTTATGGTTCATCGCCATCATCATCATATCAGCCGCAGTACGTCCACAGCTGGACCTAGGCCTCGCCAATAGATTCCCGAAAAGACCAGTTGGATGCGGCCTGCGTCCAGTTGTGGTTACTTTCACAAAATAAAAACCTATTGGTACCTTTAGATCTGCCCGATTAAGCTTTATAAACGTATACGTGTCAGGATTTTTACCTTTGGCATAACATAAAAGCATAACATGATTAGCATCGTCTAAACACTGATTATTTTACTTCTTAGAAACTTGCATAAACACGTAGAGAACCACTATTAATTTTCCAGCTTTTTAATAACCATATTTTTCCATTGTGTTGCAGCACTGGCTATTAAAAACATCAAGCCACTTTGGTTCGCGTAAACATTAGCCAATTAACTGTAATTTCAGTTCCCTGAAAATTACGAGTCCGGTCTCCGGGGAAATTTTTCATTGAAATAGGAGCAGGCAAAAAGTCGGAACGACATTAATCAAGGAAGAGGAGAAATGAATTGTTCATACTTTTTATAGAGCTGCAGGCTGTACCCACTTAGTGTATTTTTTCCCGACTACGGAGGGTAATGATTTTAGCAGTCTTTGTAGTTACCTATAAATGTTTATTTGTGTTCGGATATGTCTTGCACTATTTGTCATGTATTCAAAAATTTTAAATGGCGGCTTAAAGTGGGCATACAACTCGAAATCAAAAATTAAATGAATGTAGGTAATTATAAATACCGTGTTTTTTTTTCAAACAATATTATTTCTTTAGTCTAATATTATTTTTTTATGGTTCTTGATTTATAAAATTATAAGTGTTTGGTGTACGTTTCTATATAGGTTCTATTTAATTCGTTATAACAACTTGAAAAAAAAAATCGTTCCTAAAACTTTAAAAATTTAAGTAGGAGCCTAAATCACAGTTCGATAAGTTTCGGTTAGGTTAGGTTAGTTCAAATATTAAAATAAACCGAAATCTGCAGTTATTCAAAAGAAACGATGGCATGAATGATGTATATAAAAAACCAACAGGTTTTTATGATTCAGGAATATCAGGTGCCACTACAAAATTGCAAAAAATAACAGTTGCAAGCTCGCCGTCTATGTAGCAAACTCATAATATCCTCTATTTCCCTCTGTTGACACAAATGGCACTTGAAGTAAACAGCTGATATATTTTACTTTTCTTTTTATTTGAGCAAAATCTCAGCTTTTATAGAAAGGTTGTGGTAGGTTGGTTGTGGTTGGTTGTGGTTGTTGGTTGTTAAAGGTTGGTCTAGCTGGTTTGGCCATGCCATGTTCAACCTTATGTTAATGGTAATTAGTGTTATGAGATATTTATTTCATGTTATAAAATATTTTGTATACTTGTAAGATTTCTAAAGTGACTTCGGTGACGAAAATTTTCTTACGACAATATAATATAGCTTTTAAAGATAATGAAGGTATGTTACCACTGATTAAAAAATATTTTTCGCTAATGGGAAGCGAAATCTATTTTAGCATCGACGAGTAGTTTCACCCAAAAAAACAAAATTTTTAACTTTATAATATTGGCTTATAGATTAATTGAACCTAACAAAAATTATAAGCCTGTATGTCTGTGCAAACTTCAGACTAGTTTGGACCCACGTGGATCCCAACTGGCACCGTGACCCCTTCAGGGTCACGACAGTACCTGCTTAGCCACTACAATATTTTGCAACAGCTGTGCCTTTTAAACTTAAAATGGGGGTTGCCAATATTTTCCCTCAAGTGCCCTTTCCACGAATAGTTCCTGACTTTAAAGTGCAACAAAACAAGGTAGACAATTGCTCAACTACTTACCAACTTAGGGCTCCAAAGTGGGCAAACATCAAAGTTTAAAATTTTCCTTTGCCAATTGAAGTATGTGTGCAGAAAGTGAATGGTGTCGCACCATACAACTTCACAATGTTAGGGGAAGTAGTTTTATGACCCTGGCACCCCAGCGCGCTGTAAGTCCGGGTTGATTCCTTGATCACATAGTATACGCAAATATTTTAGAATTAAAATCATGTGAGTTACCTGTCACACATTTTTCTATATACATACCTAGAACTGAAGTGGGCAGTCTGCAATGTAAATGTTCTTAAATCTGAGAAGCCTAGACTATAAGACAATAATTTATGATCTACTTAACTTACTGTTGGGAGATTCCTGGGAGTTATACGTACTTACTATCTGAATATAAATATAATAAATTGCCAAATATATGAAAGATCAACCCTTGAGAACGGCTTGACCGATGTGATTGATTGATTTTGTTGGAAAATCGGAAAAGTCAGAAATTGCACCTGTGCGAAGCCAGGGCGGGTTGCTAGCTTAATATCCCAAATGTAACCAAACAACTACTTTATCTTACTTACTATAGGAGCGTTTCTAGTAGCACTGTTTTAATCAATAATTCAGTTTGCTATCTAATAAAAAAACATACTTAATTGTTTTTTTTTGTAAGGTACTCTTGATCCCTCATCATTTCTTAGTGTTCTAAAAAAGCGATAAAAAGACTTGATTCTAATTTGCACGAACATTCGAAAACCCTAAGCATCTGAACTTCCTCCGTATACTGTAAAGCTAAGAATGCACGACCGTCTTGAGACGTCTCCCCCAAGTCAGTTGCAATTTTACGAGCGGCCGCCCCAAGCCGGTGGTACCCCTGTGTGCACGCAGACTTCGATGGAAAGTAATGGAAACAAACAACAATATTTTGTAGACGGAAAATTGTTGGAGCCCTGGAGGCTTGCAGCGTACGGGAAGAAATTTGTGTTGAACTTTTTAATCTGTTGCCGAGTGCCAGAGCGATTAAGCCGGTGTATCTACTTGGAATTGAGGATATAGTCGATAGGTACTGTCTCCTTCCGGGTAGGTATGATCGAGATATCAGGTTATGCTTCAGTTTGTGTATAGGTCTCTAATTGCATGAACTGAAAGAAGACGTACTTACTATTTAAATCTTTTATTTTAAAACTAGAAGTTATACATATGTGCATGACTTGAGGGATTCTCGATTGATTCGAATTTTAAATTCGAATTCCAAAACGAAATTCAATATATATATATACCATCACACCTGTACTCCCTGAAGGGTTAGGCAGAGGTGTACCAATGTACACCCACAGTTTGCCGGTATATTTAGGTCCCATGTAATAGGGGGCGAGCCTATTGCCATTAACCGGGCACAAATCCAAACTCCGAGCTGCTACTGAGAATTTCATATAAAAACCCAATAACACTTTTTGCTCGACCTGGGAATCGAACTCAGGACCTCTAGCGTAGCAGTCGTGCTTAGGACCACTAGGCTAACGAAATTCAACTGAGTGTTTAAAATAAAACTATTTCAGTGTACAACCTTCACACTATCTAGGTACCTTACCTATAAAAATATTTGACTGATCGATACATTAAAAGGTATGCATATGAGGATGTAAATGGCTTTCTTCATACTAAGGTGAAAATTAAATAGAACAACGACGTTCTAATATTGGCACTACGAAATAATATGGTAGACTGCTGTAAAAGACGTTTTAATTGCAACTTCTGTTCACTTCCTTCTCACCTATAAACGCTGCATCATACAGACAGGCAAAACAACTCTGCGGGTTGTTCGAAAGAGATACCGCGCCCCCGGAACGCAAAGGGCACATGAAGGAACATAGACGGGTTTTAGTCAGTAAAAGTCTGACACTCCCTCCCGCCCCGCCCGGGGCGGGGGAAGTTATTTGATGATTGGGGGAAGTTGTTTGTCTATAAAAAAAAAAAAAAGAAAAAAAAAAAAAAGGCAAAACAACTAGAACATCCTATCTAATTAAAAAAGACGGAACATCAAACACTATTGTTGGTATCGACACACGCAATTCCCAATTTATCGATGTGTAAGATCGACAATATCGCCTTCGATCTTGACGATGATTTATTACAGGCAACTTAATAGCGATAAAAATGAAACTATAGGCCCAATTATGCGTCATTTATAAGAACTCATGCATATAAATCAATGTAATCGCAGTGCAGCGGTAATCATAGGCCGCGAAACCGACTATGCGCCGGTCATACTGAACGTGTCACTCATGTAGAGAGCTTAATAACTTGGGATATTGAAATAGGTGCTCTGAATGGGCGTATCTAGGTCTTATATTGCAATGTAGATAATTGTCTTGTCTTCCTTGTACCTAATACTAAGTTTGGTGTCACGCTACTTGTTCATAGTAAGTACTTGACACCTTGTTTAGACAGAAATATTCAGGTAGATAATTATAATAATACTAGACTATTATTGTCCAACGCAAAGCAAAGCCGTCCTTTCAGAGAAGGAACGCACATTCATTACTACGCTTGTTCAATGCAGATTGACCATTTAAAACGTATATTCAAGATTAGTCCAGGCTTCCTCACAATGTTTTCCTTCACCCGATGTCAGTGATGCCCAAAATTAACCTACAAAGTACGGTAGAATTGAAAATGCCACATTGATACTTGCCCGGTATTGAGCCCACAAGCTCATGTCGTGGTCGTGATGGCCCTAACCACTAGGCCTATAGATCAGTAGGTAGTAGAGTGTGTGTAGTAGAGTACCTGCTACACAGCTTTCTTTTTGATAGATACTAGTTAATTAGTTAATTATGTAGGACCTGTAGATACCTACTAGATTCAATATTAATGTTTTTTTTTATGTAATGACGTTCAAAAGTGCCTTTTAATGGCCTAATTGAAATAAATGATTTGACTTTGACTTTTGACTACTTGTAATAGTGTATGTTTGAGTTCACAGGTTTAACAAAAACACCAACTCGACTAACTACATGTCAAACCAACAAGAAAACAAGCCCCAAACACATTCAGCAGGTGTATTTTCACTTAAAAGCTTGTTTTCCCAACGTATAAGCGCCATTTAAAAGATTTACGCGTTCAAAAGTATCCACTAGGTTCAAAGGCAAGGCGAGTGCGTCAGCAATGTTTGTAGGTGTCCTCGCAAAAGCATGAAAGCGACAAATGCAATCGGACAAACTGCAGCCCGTTTATTCCGAAGCACCAAGGGAACAGACACGAGTGCGAATTTAAAATTCCATTTCCAGACTGCGAAAAGTTCAAATTGCTTCCATTTAAATATAAGTATTATAGGTAGCTCATGTTTGCAGGTGTACCTTTATTGTACAGACTAGGTTTTGTTCGCGACTTTGACTGTGTGAATTTTCTGGCGAATCTTTAATTTTTTTATGGTAATATTATCTGAGTAAAAACTTACAGTGTTAATGCAGCATGATTATAAATAAGCGAAATATTTTTTTAAATCGGTCTATTACTTTTGGAGATTTGCGAATTCAAACATACAAACTCCTTAGTTTTATAATATTAGTATAGATACTGCCTATCTATTCAGTACAATTTTAGATATTGTTTGGATAACTAGGTACTTACTTCGTTTTATAAAAAGCAAGAAAAATTTCCACAAGAAATGCCTTGTGTCAAGGTAGGACCAAACGATAATCTAATAAGCAGTAAGTATATACTTACCTACCACTCAACTCCATAAATTAAACATTTTTTTTTGTCATTACGTGGTTGAGATTCACTGCCAGCCTGTCTGCCTGAATTACTATCCGTCTGCGCCAATCCCAAAACTCCCTCTGTCTTAGTAGTAGCAGTAGTTTGAGAATCCAGAGCATTGCACTAATTAATGTGAGTGAGTAGGAACGTAATTAAAGTAAGAGTATTCGTAGCTTTAATTAATCATTTAAATAGGGACTTGCTTAACATCGAAGAATTAGTCCTAGAATTTTGAATGTAATGTCTCGTTTGCAAACTTCAGTGAGGTAGCGCCATCTATAAAACTATGGTGAAAGCTTTCCACGACGTCATTCTCTGGAGAATGACGTCATGTGACAGGAATTGACTAGATGGCGCTTTTTACATCTATAGCCTGGCGTACCTAGTCTATTTCCAATTGGGTAGATGACACCACTAATCAATTGACGTACTTTTTATGAGCTGTCAAAACATGATTCCCTCATAGATTTTGTATGACAATACAAAACTATGACGTCACTTGTCATCTCAATTCACTATTTATTGATTTCAAGGCAAATAAAAATCGAATTGTATAGTTATTTTGTAATTCATCGGGTTTTCAGGATTAAAACAAAGTGTTTTTTAGTGAAGTTGTGTCTTGAAATTATTGTTTAATTGTGTCTACTACCCCAATTTTTAACTGAACTTGGGATTTGATTGCATTATTGTTTTTTTTTTTCAAAGATTCTGTGTTTTAGATAAGCAAGATTATAGTTAATATCTTTAATGCATTTTGCTATGATATTTAATATATTAAATTAGCTGGACTCTTAAATTGGGTACCTAAGTTTAAGTACTTAATGAAAGTTTGAGAATAAATAAAAAAAATAAACTGAGTTAAATAAATAGGTGGCACAATTGTGGCACTAAATAAAATTTTGATAATATAAAATATTATAATAAGTACCTACAGTAGTTACCTAAGTATAGATAGTAGAAAAAATATGTATAGTTAGGGTATAAAATGGTAGTTACAAAATAAAACACACGAGTTACGTTTTTTAAATATTTACTAAATACCAAATCAATCTTAAACACACATCAAAACATACGTAATATGCACAATCTCACTTAACTAAAACTATTTATTTTCTATATATTGTTTTTGGAAAACAATTTTAGATTTTGTTATTCTCCGCTTTATTAATACTTTAATTAAAGATAATAATAAATATGTACAAGTTCTTTTAAGGCACTCGATTAATATTGCCCTAACAATAAGTACAAATTAATATTAAAAAACAATGACATGTAATAAGCCCGTCTGCTGATGGCACTAAGCATGTTTCAAGAAACAAAATTGCTAATGTTAAATTATTGCTTATGAAACACAGTATTACTAGTTATTCGCAGACAATAAAATTATTTGTACGTTAAACACATCTATTTCATCACATATTTTCACATTGAAATGAAACTGATTCCCCGAGTTGTTATGGCATTTGCATTTTATGATTAAATCTTTAAATGCTTTTTTGTATTAGTAATGGTTTGTACGAACTATGTAGATGCATACGAAGGGTGAAACAAACGCAGTTTACATCCGTATTTTGAACAACTGCTTGTATATGATTCTTCTGCATATGAATGTTTTATCTGTGAACTCATAGGAGGATAACAATAAAATATTTTCAACATCATTGTAAATATTGTCCAGCATAATGTATGAACAAGCAATTTTAGACCTTACAGTAACGACATAAAAAACAAAATTAACGTGTACGATTACATGAAATGATGTAATGTGAGACGCAACCAAGCAATTATAGGTTGGTTATTTTCAATGCCCTTTACTTTTACATATTTATGGGGAGCTAACATTTATGATTATTTTAAAGTGTTAACACGTGCTACGAATGAGGCAACGTCTCAAATAAATCGTACTTAACTATGCATGAGTGAGAGACCAACAAAATTAAGTACTTATTTTATGAAATAATCATGGACGGAGTGTTAACAACTTTTGATGATAATTTCCACAAATGAAGTTTTACGAGGATATCTACTAACAAATGTAGGTATTCAACATAACGTTACTTATTTTAAAATATAAAAAAGTTTTACTGCATAGAATTTTGAACAGGAAAATTTATTTCAATATTGATTCGAAACTAAAAAGCACCTAATTAATGCAAAACGTTAAAAAAATTGTTACCTACTATTTAGATCTTCTACTCTAATTACTTATAAACAATTTAATTTTAAAGAAAATAATGTATCTTCACAGATAACAATCGTGATAATATACTTTTACCTACCGCATTAATCTCAATATCAGATCTGTATAAAATCTTGTAAAAATATTTTCCCAACTTATTTTAGTCGAGATTACTTTAATAATAAAATATTATTTAGTATTATAACATCTCTATTGCACTAATCGTGATTTATTATTGTTATAATATTGCTTTTAATTACATTATGTAAGCTTTATACATAACAATATACATGTAATGACGAATAATTGCCCTTGTTACATTAAACTTGAATGTTTGTGTAATCTTTGAGATTATGTTTGGGTAAATATTTTTCGCTGAATAAACTAACTGCAGATCTCTGATATTTGTATAAGATAGAACGAAATCTAGAGATTCCCGTAGAGATTGTAACGAAGGCACTTATAAAGTTAATAATGTTGCCACAACTAACGTAGATCTACTAGACACTAAAACATTTGGGTATTATTATTTATATTCTTAGACAATTAATATTTCAAAACTGACGACGATAAATGTATAAAAATTAACATTTAGAAAAGTTAACAATAATTTAATCTCTTCTAACTTAGCTATTAATTAGCATTATAACAATTTCTATAGAACCAAAAAGGTAAGAACATTGTACATTTAATTAAGGCACATGGGATGTACAAATATTCGAAGTTATCTATAAATATTAAGCACTAAGAGTAAAATACAATGCTATAAATATAATTATTTCAAATGAGAATTCATACACTCATTGACCAATATAAAAAAGTTTATTTAAAGGAAGACATTGTTGATTTAAAATTTGATCAGAAAAAGGTAGTCAAATATTACTATAAAATATTAGTCTTTGGTTTTAAAGTAATGTAAAATGATTGCCGAAAGTTTGTCGGGTCGATGAGTATATGAAGAAACAACCTATATATTAGACTATAATCCAATGTCAGTCCAAATATTTATATGAAAAGCAATTTTATATATTTTAGCATCGTAGGTACTTACTTGACCTCTTGCATGACGCCATCTTGTTCTTGTGACGCGCAGGCGCGCCACAGACTATCCATGTAGCGCCGAACGATCAGTGTAGGTACGTATAAAATTGCGTGCGCAGTACTTTATGTAGTACATTGAATTTTTTAATGATAGATTCTTTATCTAACATCAAATAACTTAGTTGAAAAATCATGACTGCATCAAAAAAACTTAATTCATACAACAGTATTTTAAAGCATCCAATGAAGGATTTTTAAATGTCTTTGTGAGGAGATCAACAAGCAAGTTGTGTTAGCAAACATATTTCAGTAGGAATCAAATTAAACGCTAGCTACTGCATGAATTAAGCTTTAGTTAAAAGTCAATATTTTATTCAAACCATTTTTTGTTTAGTGACGGCGCTAAAGGTGCGAGATTTTTAAAAATAAACTCTAAGCAAATAACGTTAAAGACAAAAGTTAAAAATAAATATCTATAGATTATAAAGGTGACACGTTTAACGCCGTGATTTGTCCGGGTAGCCTAACAACACTCGTGCTTCAACAACAACACGTTCAAGCGACAACAGAAGTACAATAAGATACAATATAGTAAATATAGTCGATGGCGTGTGCCATTTCATAAAAAAAATTATATAAAAATGTTAATAAAGTTCATCATGTTATAAACATAACAGGCATATAAATGTTAATAGTTAGACTATTATAATACATAGTATAATGTTAAACGTGAAAGGCCCAACAGCTAATAGCTACATGGTGGTCGGTGTTCCGATGAGTATGTTACGCGGCGACATAGGGGGCCGGCGTGCAGCGGCCGGCCGCGACTCCTGTTAGTTCCTCGGCGCCGTTAGCACTCACCTAGCCGGGTTAACGAGAAGAGAGAAAAACAGAATGTTAGTATCGATCAAAATGTCATGGTCCGACTACACGAGTACCCCCAATCGCGAGTTGACACGCTTTACCGCTTGCGTTGCGCTGCCGGCGCCCGTCTGGTGACGTCACGGGTTAGAGGGGCGAGAATGTAACGTGTACGTAATGGAATCTCAATATGCGAAAGATAGACAGTTGGGTACCGGCAACATGCAGCTATTCAACAGAAGCGATAAACCGTGGACTCGGATTGATATGACTAGTGTACGGAATTTCTCATAAAAATAGAAATTTGAATAAAAAAATGAGGGGGAGGCTATCAGGCATTCGCGCCGCGACACTTGTTCTGTTTGTGGCCCAGTTAATACTATACGGGTACTTCATTAGTTTACGCAGTTAATGGTTGAAAAATGTTAAGTCAATTTAGTATGTAAATGATAAATCTACAAATATAGGATTAAATGCCCAATAGTTCCCAAAAGAGCAATGCTTGAAACACTAGCGGAGGTGGCCGCGATGTGACAAACATGGCTCAGACAAACAAGCATAATAAATTTATCACTTATGTATAACCATAGCACCCAGATGCAAGTATGTAAGTTATTCAACACATTGCTGCAACATCTCAATACTGTATACGGCGGCATTCTCATAAAAAGTTGTTAATAAGTTTGTGATAACGATTCAATGTCATTACATATTTGCATGTTAGTGACTCATATAATATAAATACATAGTTACAGATAATCTGCAAGTTGTGACAATAGCAGTTATGATAGTGCACTTAATAATTATTATTATGTCAACAAACGGGAACTTGGCCTTGTGGAGTTGCATGTTAGTTGTGTGAGGCTACAATTGACCAAATGACTGCACGTCATCAACTTTATCGACATATATACTCTTGTAACACATAGAACATTAACTTTAGTACCGCGGACCTAACGAGACTAAAGAAAGAAAACGCTCTATTTAAATTTCAGACAATTTATTGCGTGTATATTCTCAGAAAATGCATTTATTTACAATCAACAACGGAAACAATACTTTACAAAACATTATCGCATATTTATCATTCATTTTATAAAATTACGAATAGCATTTCGACTTAAAATCATTTCATAATAAAGAAGCGTGAAAATACGTAGCCGACAGTAATGGATGTCGGCTTTAAATCCACAAGGACACAAGTGCAAATTATCTTAATAATAAACCACTTTCAAATAAGAAAGTAAATATAATACCTAAGGCAAAAATAAAAACAACTAGCTTAAAAAAATCATATAAAAATCTTATATTGACTAATAGAAAGTTGTGATGATTATGAAAAAACATATCAAGTCAAAGGAGGGCATTACGTTTAATACTGGATTGATGGCACAAATTCTGAGAATGCTCTTTCCTTTGACTAATACTGGGCGAGATTCAGGAAAGAAGGATCTCACAACCGGCTTGTAGCACCTCCGTGGATTCTATTTGGCAATATTGAACACTACCGTGTACGCGAACATCTACTACGTCAAGCTTTGCAATAAAGAATAGTGTAACATCAATCCTTCTTCCCTCAAATATATAATTTTATATCTGAAAATATTACGACTGTCTGAAGACATGTTGTGATTTCAATCGTTGCAACAACAGCATTGAAAACAACTACAGACAAATAATTTGGTAACGCTGATGTTCAACTTTGAATTAAGATAGAGCTCTAATAATGCCTCGCATCACAACATGTAACAGATCTAAATATCTATAAAAAAGAAATATAAAAATCACAGTTTTCAAATTATGCAGTGTCACCTCAGATCCGGTATGAAGAGCGATAAAGCGTCTTATCCTCATACAAACTAATCAAGAACGTAACTAATAAGTACACGATATAATAAATATAAATAGTGACACAGAGAGACAGTAAAGCAAAGGTACCCACGCATACTCGAGACGAATATGGCTGCTCGGAAGTGTAAAATTGAAGTGAATATAGATAAAGTAATACAAAAAGTTGAAACTTGCAAGTATATTGAGATGCATTCGAGTGAGATTCGATATTTAAAT
Source organism: Caradrina clavipalpis (assembly GCA_932526535.1). Classification (NCBI taxonomy): domain Eukaryota; kingdom Metazoa; phylum Arthropoda; class Insecta; order Lepidoptera; family Noctuidae; genus Caradrina; species Caradrina clavipalpis. The sequence continues at coordinate 10,256,752 of OW052092.1, read as the reverse complement.
GCAAGTTCCAATTTGTGCGACAACAATAAGACACAAGCAAACGTATTCATCTAGCTGCATGCGCGCGCACGCGCTTCTCACCTTGTGAACAAAATGGCGGCGTGAGAGCGTTTTTGCGGGAATTAAGGCGCCGGTAAGGCAGTGCGCTGGTAAGGGTGCTCCCTGACCTGCGCGAGCCGTTGCGCCCTCCTCACCACACCTAGCGGCATATACACATTTAACATCTGCGTCTTAGCTCAACAACAAAAGCTTCCAACACCGAGTCGGTGAACCCAGACCTTTGCTAATGATAACATGGATATAATGGATTATAGAAGTTCACTGGAAAATCAATTTGTAAAACAAATACATTTAAAGCTGATAGATTAAGTATATAGAACTGGGTGTAGCTTTACATCTAAATGCTGTAAAGAAATTTAATCTCATTCATAAAATAGATAAAGAAAAATGATTTCGTTTTCTACACTTAACGATCGCAAGTACCTAGATATCACTGCCAAATACTCGTCGTTCGGTAATACTAAGATTATAATTTTTATTATTAAATCTTCATTTGGCAGTAACACTAACTTCTATTATTATGCTTAGGCCTATAGATTACTCTATTATCTATTTTATTGCTTTGGAAAATATAACAAAATAAAACATTTAAACGATCGGGTCTACGAATGCCCGGTCAAGGTACAGGTAATGGCTGGCTTCGATAATTTCATGTTTTAATTAAAATTGACTACAGTGTTAACTGCGATATAATAAACCTAAACAATAATATACGGGTGTATAATATTTTCATAAAGCTCACTCTTTTCTAACCTAACTAGAAATCTTTTAAAGATAATAATAATACTTAGCCTATGGTATGTTTATAAATATAATAATATGGCTAATAAATTAATAAGTTACGATAAAATTATTGTAGTAATAACACTATGCACAATGCGGGTACAAATGTTATTGCTACACCTTCAACGTATATAAACATTTAAAACCGCCTAGAATGTTCCACGTTTGTTCGTAATATGAGTGTGTATCGCGATATTAAGTTTGTCAGTTTTGTTAAAATATAGTTAAAATATGTAAATGTGTTGTTTTCGTAAATCAATTTGTATTTGGTCCCTTTTGCTTGTAATTATCTATGCGTCATTCAGATATACTAACTGTTAATACGAAAATTTATTTTGTTATTCACAAGTATTTAAACTGGAAATATAGAAAAAAAGGGTAAAAAAAAACCACATGCAAATGGTGGATTTTTAGAATAGGTACATCATGATAATACTTTAAAGTAAGATATAACTTAGTCCAAAACTCATGAAGTTTGAATCTACATTAACATAATGTTAATAAATTAGTTTTGTTACAAGCAAGGGTTATCACAAGACTATAAATGATGGGTTCTATTCATTTCTATCATCATTCAAGTGAAGTGTATCAGTAACAAGACAGGCAAATTATTATAAATATATAAAAACTCTATGTCTTTGTATATTAAACATCGGTAACTTATATAGAGTTCTATTGGCAGTTTAAATTCAACTAAATTAAAATCTAATTTAAAACAATTATTCAACTGCCATCAACCCTAACACGAAACAACTGATATAAAAGAAAATATATTTTTCAATAAATATTCTGATAATATATTAATTTGAATAAATAGTAAAATTATTCTGTTATATAATAAATAATATATCTTTGACTGTCGAGCAAAACAAAAATTATAATTTGTATGAAACTGTACAAAACAGCCGTAGAAGAAAACAATGTTCGTAAATATTAAAGACGATAACATCGTAGGTACAAAATAATGAGTCGTTAAGCTAAACGTACTTAAAACAATAAAATCTTAAACTATAAATTGATCATGGCGTTTTATTATGACTGTAAAGAGTTCGTCCCGTGAGGCGTTTAGAAGGAGGATTATGATATCAAGGACGGCAATAATGATGCGTAGTGCGATACGGCGCTTGCAGTCTGCCGTATCTTATTGTGGGCTGATGCGGCCAATGTCAAAAGCCAGCTAGCAGATATCTCGACGCTGCAAACCCCATTAAAATATTTATATCACACACAGTTCAACATAAGCTCGACACCATACGTTAGAATAGTGTACATTAGTTTGTTAGTGCTGTGTAATCACGAGCCTGATTGTTCTTTGTTAAGATTTAAATAAATAGCTGTATTTAGTGATCTAGCAGCATCTACAACCGTTATCGAGTTTCTGTGTCTCATTTACTTTGTATTGGAGTTATTAAGTCTAATATCGCGCAGCAGGATAATCCCTCCAAAAATGGCTCCAGATGTAATCGGTCAAATCACGTGCTATGGACAAGAAACATATGGCGTTACAATTCTGTCCGTACTCTTTAGTTGTTAAAATCAGTACCGTCACAAAGCCCCTTGTATATAGTAATTGTGTCAATATAGAATACATAAAATATTATGTGATGAGAAAAGGCTATAAACGTGCCAAATTATTATTGATGCGGCACTCTGTATGTCGTTTTATTTTTGAAAAATAGTGGCCAATTCAAAGGCCCCGCTTAAAATAATACTACGCTGCTACAAAGACACATGAATTGACCATTTAGGGAAGCAATTTGTGGAGATTATTCTGCTATTTAATGAAGTTGCTGGATACAAGCTTGTACTGAAAGCTTTATAGAAAATAAGGCATGCGACATACGAATGAGCGTTATAGCCTATAGGCCTTGGGCTGAATTACTCTCGAACACGGGGACCTAAGATGGTACGATTTTGTTCGTCGCGGGAGGTGCAAGAAATGGCATATAAAGCCAAGAGTGATACCGGATGGCCTACTATTATTTAAATTTTAAACCTACGGTTATAATGACTGTTACTGATTGTTACTGCCACTTTTCCAATAGCATTTTTTATACTGTTCTCGAGGCCTTAGCCAGTGTGTATATTCGTAATTAACATGCGGTTATTTTGTTCATTTGCGATAATAGTTATCAAATTGTATATTTTTAATACTAATTTGATCAAACGTTCATTTTGCTACTATAATTACTTTTGATTCTAATGGACGATTGAAAACCCGGTACCGTGTGTATGTAGCGTTAGTAGATAATAAACGATGCTTGATAACTATTGTAATTTTTACCTAAACTCTGGAATGATCCAGAGTTTAGGTAAAAATTACTTATGTTTATATTTGCTCTCAGCACATTCAGCATTGCATTATTTTCTTGCAATTCGAGATCTATCCTTTGTCCCGGAACAGGCATTTAAAGCAAAGCGCTTCTTTTGCCTAGAAGCTCTTTTAAATATTCAATTCTTTTAAGACAGTTGCCGTTCAGCTGCGTCTAACTTTTTATAACTAGTTTATTGCATTCTTAGTGAGATATTAACCGCCCCTAACATTTACGCGTGGCCTACGGTTATCAAACATCGTTCAAAAAGATCAACGGGCGAACAACCCACCCGTATGGTCTGCTGTGGCGTACTCCGTTGTCAGCAGCGGATTGGCGGCGGCTGTGAGAGCAGCGTAGTTGGCGTAGTCGTATGGCGACGCGTAGATCAGCTGGTGGGCTGGTTCCCCGGGGGACAGTAGCCCGGCTGCTGCTTGAGAAGAGCCGTTGAGGAGCCCTGCCTGCGCCCCTTGCGACATGCGAGGGGAGAGGATGAGAGGGGCGCCTAGCGGGGCCTGTGAGCGCAACGCCACGCCCCCCACTCCACCAACCCCCCCGCCCGGCGCCAGCAGACGCTGAGTCTCAGCCGCCGCCGCCGCCACGCGCCGCCACTCCTCGTCCGCTGTGGGATCGTCTGCGTTGTATCAATGGTACTTATATCAGCTCGCGTCGGGTTCCTTGCCTCAATCCCGTTCATTTGAACCATTGATGAAAAATTGCAAACCCATTAGCACAGTTGTTTTGATGGACAGTTCAGATTTGTTAGTAGGTACATTTTGAGTGTGCACGTTGACTTGAAGTTTTCAGGCAATGTATCTAACTCCACTCAGTAAATGGCAGAAATTTTACTACATAAAGGGAACTCAAGTCATCGTGCACGAAAAAATATATCGTTCAAGTAAATACACTAATACCTGTGTGATTTGTGCCCATAGAATGTCACGCAAAAATAGAATCTATAACATTGGAAAGCAATCGTGATAAAAACTCATTTCGTCGTCCGTTACAAATTCCTCTTAGGCTCGAACGGTTTCCAATGGCCCTTAATTAACGATAACAGATCTTGGTGCGGTGAAATCACCCATGTTAATAGTTAACAACCGTAACATGCCACAAATCAATTAAGTTAGTCATCTAAGCAGTCGCCTCGATGACTCACATCCGCAAACAAAAGACACAGTTTATGCTCACTTCAACAATGGAAACGTAATGAAAACAGAGCAGAATATGTACAGTTGTCAGAAAACAATTCAATGTAAAATAATCCCACGATTGTTATGTCATTTGTCATGCAAAATTATGTGTCCCACAACATTGTATTTTATCCAGGAAACAATCACAATTACTTGATAGCACTTCGTTATCCTGAAATGGAAGTTTGAATGGTATGGCATTTGCACGGAAGGTATAGATAGGATCCCCAGGATCGTTCCACCAAGCACCCTTGAAAATCTCACTCAAACCCTCAAAGCCAGTTTGATGACTATCTCCTCCATACAGCTCAGTGTCTTCGATATCGACAGGTCTTTGATTGGCAAGCCAGCCAGCTTTGGATATAGGACCTCTCCTCTTACTCAGAAACTCATCAAGTAAGTCAGAGAAAGTAATTTTGCTGACCGACTGTATGGAGATGGAGATAGATAAAGATAGTTTGTGGATACGAAGTACTAAGAAATGAAGTGATAATGCGGAATGCTAATGTAAAATTCGCACATTCAGAACACGTTTTATGACTCGACAACGGTGATCAAGATTCGACAAATTGACGAGTGAGCATTCCATTTCTTACTACTCCGTACCAGTATTAGTAAGTCTTAATGGGTAGTTTTAGTGACAAAACATGAATGCGACCATACTTATGAGGCACTGACCGTTGACGGGTACCACCGCCTTCGTGCTAGAGTCGCGGTATGTGCCATTAATGATAGCCAACTCCATCAGCTGACGTTTCTTCAGTTCATCTTCGCCATCAGCTTGCTGTAGAACAATGGAAAGGTTTTATTGATTTACATATATATAAAATAAATATACTATCACGCCTGTATTCCCCGAAGGGTTAGGCAGAGGTGTACCAATGTACACACACAGTTCGCCGGTATATTTAGGTCCCATGTAATAGGGGGCGAGCCTATTGCCATTAACCGGGCACAAATCCAAACTCCGAGCTGCTACTGAGAATTTCATAGAAAAACCCAATAACAATTTTTGCTCGACCTGGGGATCCAAACCAGTACCTCTAGCGTAGCAGTCGTGCTTAGGACCACTAGGCTAACGAGGCAGTCAGTGTATTGATTTACATGTACATAAATAATTTGAATGATGTTCGCTTTATAACAAGGAAAGGTTTTTATTGATTTACATGTATAGTACATGAATGATGTTCGCTTTATGACAAGGCTAAACGTTCTCCTTTCTAAAGATGTCATACAAGGCGACCTAACCATTTGGCTTGGTTAAAAGCATGATGCAACCACTAATACGTATTTAATGTAAAGACAAACAAGATTATTTTACAGCCGATTAAGTACTTTATTGGTCAAGTCACTCGATCTAGTTCATGAATTGACTTGTTTATAGCATAGCACCCCTTGCTTGACAAATTGACTCCAGGTATCACAGCTATAAATATGAGATCGGTATAAGTCTACCTCACTGTGTTATTTTGAAAATAAACTTCTTTTTAATGCTACAGTGGATTACACTTTCACTGCCCACGAAGCAGACGTAATAGTTAAACGATAACCCTGAACCATAATGTGGCTTATAGCAAAGCGAATACATTAAAAATGCTTTCAAACTCGTCATTTGCTATAGGCATGGTGAAGACACAAAAATAGAACAATTAGAAGATGATGCCTAACTAATTACTTAAACTTATGTAAGTGTAATTTTTAATTACACTTACATAACACACAAGCAATATCGTGCTTTATGGTAAAGAATTGAAAGTTTAAGTTAATTAAACATAATTCTAGAAGTAAAATAAGGTCAGTGTCGGTAAAACACTATATTTGTACTGTCGTTAGTCTTACATTTGGGAGAACAAACTCGTATATCATTTTAGACTTTGATGGCAGTTTCGCAGCCAAGAATATAAATTGGCAACGATATTTTAAAAATGTTCATGAATAGAATTAAAGGAAATGTGTCAAATTACTATTAAATAGTAGACTTGTTTGTCCTGTTCCTAAAATAACCAATAATGAAAAAACAAAATTGACTAGACTGCTGCCAAGGATGGCATTGTCCAAACATTGGTTGGCGAAAGGGTGTGTGGTCATTAATTTAATATAGGTAGGTGCAGCAGATTCACTAGCATCTAATAATTCCATGATCTCATTGCTATTGAAACCGAACATATACAACAGTAGAACTATCATAGCATTCATAAAATCGTCATCAAAACTACCGCAAACCAAAAGCAAATAAAATGGAAACCAAAGGTTCCAAAACCACTCGACCATTTCGTAAAAGTAGAACACACTATCAAAACAGAATTATTAAGGTATCTAGGTAGAAGGTAACCAGTGTTCGTTAATTAGTCGTAATGAGTCCAAGCCTTGCAGCGGTTCAACACAATTGCTGATGACGTCATCCCGCCTTAAATGCACGGCAATGAACGTAACACTGAATGAGATCTTTACAAAGATAGTGAAGACTTACATTTTTCCAAGGAAGATTTGACTGATATTCAGTGCAGTGGACGAGAAAATATATATCGTATCTTTTGAGGAAGGAAAGGCGGTGTAAGCTGCCAGGTTTTGTCGAATATCGTGGGTGAGTTAGAATTCCGTGGCTAATGGTCATTCTTTGACTACAAATAGCAATCCAAGAATGAAAATGGAAGTCGAGAGTGCAAAGAATACAAAGTATTTGTTAAATTATAGGAATTTCATGCATTTTTCCTTGAGATCTATTGAAATAACTAATGAATAGCCTTTCATTATACTAGATTTCTAGAAGAAAGTCTTAACAGACATGACCAATCATTTTCTTCGGAACCCTAAAACAGACAGAGTTATGAGTGAGTAACAATCGAGGCTACTGGAGTGAGTGCCAAAATTTCTATTTGGCATTACAATCTACCGGTATATTAGAGAGTTTATCTTAAACATTGATAATATTCGCAACAACTCCAACGATCGCGTGTTGACCGACTGTTAAGTTTTAAAGTTAGTCATAGTTTACTATTACGTTACTGGCAGCATAAAAGAAAGATCGAAGATTGCGTTGGTCACACTCCATCCAAGTTAGACGAAAGTATTTTAAGAATTCATTCTATTTTAGTTACATGACACGATTGCGTAGAAGAAATGCAACCAGGCGGAGGCGAGTTATATGGCAACTGGATTCCTACAGATTCAGATCAAATTCAGATTTGTTTGTTTGCCAACAATGTAGGTACAAGTACCGTGAAATGGTACACAACTAAGTGGTTTCGCTACAGTATACCTTACGGCATGCAGTTATAGATTAAGAAGATGCAGTATTGTTATAAAGTACATACTAACATGTAATTCCATGAAAATGCCGTTTCTACCAGCTTCCCTTTAGAAGTTTGGGATGAAGTTTGAAATGAACAGCTACTCTACTGCCAATGGCACTATCAATAGTGTCTACTATAACCAAATTATAGAATCACATTGCAAGTATTTTAAATTGGTTAGTTGTATTGAACTAACAACACGAGAATTAAGCAATTATTGTTCCTGATTCCCTCAAAGGACAATTGAACCTTCGCCACTGCAAGCAGCTTACTAACTAAACTAAAGAATCCAACGTTAAAAATAACCGGATAAATAAGGCACAAATAGGTAACAGTGACACAACATGCCCGGTTTCTAACCTTCCCCAACAAGAGAGCATCGTCATCAGTCATTATGAAGTACCTAGTATCAGTCACCACAATGAGTAACCGAGTTTGTGTCCCTAGCTATCTAGGTAACCGCAAAGCCAGTCCCCTGAGATCGATGACGCTACTGTTTGTCATCAATCATTACAGACTGACAGAGTATTGCTCTAGACGGTACTAACTAGCCTTTTGTCAATTATGTTGCGGTCAGCTTTCAGTCTAACCCGATGCAGCTGAACACTGGTGTTTTACATGGAGCGACTGCCTATTTGACCTCCAGAACCTAGTTACTGGACAACACGGCACCTCATGGTAAGACTTCCCGGCTTCTGACTATCCGTAACGACTGCCAAAGATCTAAGCCAGGACCAACGGCTTTACGTGCTTTCAGAGGCATGGGCACCCCCATGGGTGTCACGCCGAAAACTTTCAAACTCCGGGCTGCTACAAAGTAATTCCTAATGGGTAAACCTCATACTTAACAGATTTTTTGCCCGACATGGGAATTGAACACAGGACCCCATGCAATTCGACCACGGGGGTAACGGGGCAATTTCTATTTGAAGCATTGTTTTAGACGGTACAAATAAAAATACTTACAGGTACAAGCAGGCGTTTGACTTCATCGACAGCCCTGGCCAACTTGATTTTCGCCCTGTTCTCAGTGTCCTCAACTGTGAGCAAGACGTGAAGGTCGTCTGCCAGATGCTCCCAATTGGGCTTGCCTCTGTTTGCATCCTCCTGAAATTCATTGAAGACATCCAGTTGAAATTCGGCTCTTAAAATTGTTAAAACAATATCGTGGGAATCGAATATTCCATCAAAGCTTGTGATTACTGCTAAAGCCTACACCCTCGATGTCTGACTACCAAGAGTAGGAATCGTATAAGCCAATTATTATGCCTACACATCCAGTTTAGTGACCTTCTATAGATACGCTTTTAAATGTTTACCTTCCGATGCTCCTATTTATTTAGCAATGAGAAATCTAATATAAATAACGGGAAAATGGAATGACGTACTGCTAAGATTCGATGTTTATGTTAAAGGGGATTTCTCGGTTCAGTAATGGCGTCATATCTCGTTATTACAGTTTTTTTTTTACGAGAGGTTGTTGTTCCAGTTGCTGTAATTCAAGCATCGAAATAAGATTTCATTAAAATTACAAAAATTCAAAACACATTGTTTTTTCAGCCCACTGACCAGACAAGTAGCCATTACAATATTACATTTTACTATTGATAGTTGAAGTATGGCTGGGAATATAAATAGCCACGAGCATTGCTATAGATCTCAAGGACGTAACTGAACGTTAATGGCTCGAGCACTTCAAACAAGCCCATACAAACGGAAGATCCATATTCGTTTCCCAATGTTTGGGCATTACTATTCGTAGAAATGGATTGAATCGGTAAGTTATGCCTCGATATTCGGAGCAAAACAACACTCACGGTTAGGTATCGTGATTTTAGAACTGGGAGAGTTTTGAAATGTGCAAATGGATGTAGGTAGGTACGACTTTTAGTTTTCTTCCTAATGATAAAGATTGACTGACTAATGGCTGTGTGCAAGCCTTGCATTGCAAGGATGGCTTATAGAATCCCATGTGAATAGAAACCTGTTTTTTTTTTTGTTATGCCATCACATTTTGTATAAGTATTGGATCTGTATTACAGGTTTTAATTACCTAACACAGGCATAAATGATTCACCAATTGTATCTTATTTAACGAATAAATCAACATTTAACCCTTTAGCTGCCATGTCAGGCACAACAGGTCAAACTTTGACCTTTAACATTTTTGACCCTGCATTGAATGTGTTAAATGACCAAAAGACACAAAAAAAATGAAAATATCAAAATAAATGACAGTACAATTGTACTAGTTTTGACAGCAGTGATTACTGCAAACAAAAAAATGTAGGCTAACTTAACGCAGAACGCTTAGTAAATTATATGCATACTAACACCACTAACACCGTGTTTGCTTTTCGTGATTAAGTACTTACTTCCTTCTTGCGGTAAGTGGATCCAAGCAATATTTTGGTATTAAAAATATTGATCTAACCAGAAACTGCTTGGCATAAATTGATGCGATTAGACATGACCAAACTCTTTTGAGGACTTTTTCTTATCGATGGAAAATACCTACCTACTTAATATAATTGTCTGATTTTCATGCTAAGGACTTCTAATTGTGTACTAGTATAGAATTTCTTTATAAAATATGGTCAATTTAATGAACATAGAAGAAATATAAGAAATGAAAGTAACCTGATTTAATTTCCAATCGTTAGCTGCGTGGAAAATATAAAAGTTAGTCATTAAAAATAACTAGTTAGTTCTAAAGTCATATAACGTTAATTAAATGTTGAAAGGAAAAGTTAGACATTTCTATGATAAATAAGAGATTGTATTTTACCTTTTTCTTGTCCCTCATGGATCCTTTTCCTCTGACCATGATTTTACATCCCGTCTCTTGTTCTAACTGTTTGGCTGTCATACCCCTGGGGCCTAGAATCCTTCCAACGAAGTTGAACTGTAAAAAAGAGAAAACAACATAAATTAATTTTAAATTAACATTAAATAACTAGAAATCTGAAAAAAGTCTAAACATATAATGACTTGTCACATTAAAACAAATCGAATTCAAAAACTTTTGGTTCCAAAAGTTTGTAAGGTCATCATTTAAACAATTACAGCTAAATATAACGTATGTTTCAATTCAATCAAAAAACAAATCAGAATAGCGATCTCCATCCACAGTTGTTCATTCATCATCTGTTAGGTAATTCATTCAAAGCTCAAGATTAGGAAACGCCGCGGCGACGCCAACATACCACATGCTAAGACCTAATTCAAGTGTGTGACTACATCTAATGCCATTAGCTGTTGGATTAATTACTCGCTTCATTACACATAAACCATATTTCCTGTACATACGCATGCTTTACATACGTTTAACCTCAATACGTAAGCTTCAAAGCAACGGTCAGCTCGATGTATATGAACTGTGAACCAGTATCATTCTGCCGTCCACGAGCAAAGCTGAGAAATGGACCACTTGGCACGCCGCCAAACGCTGCGGTTCACACTAGCGCGTTTTTTTCTAAAGGGATATTTCAGGGAGCCAAAACGACGGTTAAAATATACAATAAACAAGCGTAGTAAATAAAAATCGAGGTTAGAAATTCGTCACATGTCTCATGCCAAATTGTTTTGCGTGACAGCGTGCAAATTGCTCGAAGATGTTATTATGCTACTGAAAAATTAACTGACGTCCGCGACGGTAGCAAGCTAACGTACATTTAGCAAAGGTACTCAGGCAGACCGAGTCATAAATCTGAGCGAACATTCCGTATCTGTTATTGTGACAATAGGTTTATTAGATAATATATTCCATTGTGACGAAATAATTCAATGAGAAATATGAGATGCGGAAATAGGCGCCCCAAACGAGCTGCGACAGCATTCGTTAGCCGTCGCGGTCCAGTGCCTGCCACGCCGACAGACGACAAATTGTAAATCACTCAAAGAACAGACGGACCGAAGTCCTACGTGCCGATACATATCTTTATTGAACAAATAAATCTTTTAAAACCTGCATGTAACCGTACGATACTGATATGACCAGATATACTATCACGCCTGAATTTCCCCATAGGGTTAGGCAGTGGTGTACCAATGTGCACCCACAGTTCGCCGGTATGTTTAGGTCCCATTTAATAGGGGCCAAACCATTAACCGGGCACAAATCCTAACTCCAATAACACTGCTCGATTTGGGAACCCAAGACCTCTAGCGTAGCAGTCGCGCTTAGAAACTGGACTAGTATAAAACTGATCGTAGGTAGAAAAAACAACTGTACCTATCCAGAAAGACCACAGTTATATCATAGAAAACGAAACAACGCCACAATACTAATAATTATCATCTTCAAACAACGACGAGTGATTTCAACGCAGTGCTTTTAAAATTTTCCTAAATAAATTACAACAAAAACGTTTCAAACAGCACAATTTGAAATGTTAGAAAATATCGTTTAACCACAGGTTTTGAAAGCTTATTTTCTTTGATGTACACACGTAGACTGCGGAGAAAAGTTCCTTCTAACCCGTTTATACGAGTGGTTTCTAAGCAACATAAAATCCCAGCCGTAATCTCGTATAGTGATCATAATTCCAAAGCGGAGGGCAGTCCCGATGCTATTTAGCGGTTGGCCACAAATTGCTCGCTTAAGAACACTTCCTTTGCTTGTCAAGCATTATTGTATGAGAAGGACCTCGTAAACTATTGTGTTGGAAGCAGAAATGTATTATTATGAGACTACTAGTAATTTTGTTGCTCTATGATCCTTGCTGATTCTTGCTTCGTCCTTAATTACACTCTCACATCACGCGATATTCAGATAAAGTTATCCGTAGATTTCACTGATCGATGGCCATATTTCTTGAAAAGAAATCATCGTCTTCTAATGAGGGGACTGACTTCCAAATCTAATCATATCTCGAGGCGAATTCCAGACTAATAAAAACCCGACTTCGTCTGGGTGTCAAATTATGTATCTCAAGATCTCAACCCAGACGGGTGTAATGAATATGGGAGTGTCTGGCTGTCTGAGCACATTTTCATGTCAAGAAAACGTCACAATTAGCCCACGTGACGGGAAACAAAGTTCGATCGCAGGCGTTTGGTCGCCCGTCGCCGGACGTCGGGTACGTCGAAATAGCGTTGCGATAGTTGGCGACGCGCCCGTGTTTACTTTATTGCATTTTTTCACTGTTAGTAATATTTTTATGCGAAAAGTAATTATTTTATTTTCTACATTACAGAAATACCTGTACGTGCCCGGATTCACGCTCACACGTTTGTCACCAGAATTATTTTCATCACGAATTTTGTATCTTGTTTGTTATGTAATTTAATGCATCGTGTCTACTCAGTCACTCAGGTAGCAAATATAAATAAATACATCAATAATATAGGTTCTGAATCTTGTTCACATAAATCCATTGAAATAGCTAATACAAGGAAATCGGACAGTACAACAGTAAACAAAAGCTATGGGAAACGTACGCCGCCGCCGGCGCATCTAATCGATAAACATTAACCAATTGCATTCCAGCCCGCGGCGCATGCGCGCACCGCCCTCTAACTATACATAGGTACACCTATCTACGATTAGAGAATTAATACAAACACCACTTATCTGTTTAAGTATCGGTTATCGGAATTAATGCAAATATAGTTATTTGATTGTGGAACAATAAATCGGTGAACGCTACTTGTATTAACGCACGATACGGCTGTGAAGTTAATAATAAAGATATCAGTACAATACCGGTATTATGGAACTTTAAACTTGTTTTTATAATCAATCTGATTCAGGTGATGACGATTTACCTGTTAGGTACATTTGAGCAGTAGTAGTTAGGTACAATCGGGGACAATTGCAGTGAACCGTTTCTTTATCCTGAAACTGGTGAACCCCCACCAAGTTTCAATTGCAACGCATAATTTACTTTTTATATATTACTGGCTTTTGCCCACGACTTCGTCCGCGTAAATCTCGGTAATCGCGGTCACAAACGAAGTCGTGCAATAAAAATTAGCCTATGTCCTTTGTTGGGGTTCCAACTTACCCCGTACCTTTCATCAAAATCGGTTCAGTGGTTTAGTCTTCAAAGCGTAACAAACAGTTACTTGCGCATTTATAATATTATAAGTATAGATGATGAATAGAATCACCGTTTACTACCTCAGTTAACTAAATGATCAGGCTACAGTTATTACTTATACTGCAATTTACCTTGTTCCGTTGTCCCCTAACTGAAACACAATAGCGTTTATATACAGGAAAAATTTTTAACCAGTGCGTAAATTTTGCCATAATAAACTTCAACACGTTTTATTAAACACGTATATTTTATTTTGATATGTCTTAGTACTAAAAAAAAAAGTTATCGCTTACGAAACATGTTTACTTAAAAACCATATTTCATTGTCACTCGGCGCTAGCGCATTCCCCACCCCCTCACCCCAGCCATGCGCCCGGGCGGCGGCGGCGGCCGCGAGTTTTCATTGATAGTATGGCGAATAGATTATGTCCTGGATGTTTTGCTTATTTCAAACTCGGATAAGGATGAAATTTTTTTTAATTTTTTTTTTTAACTAAACACGGAAATGTGTTCTATTACTGACACTGAACTACCAAAAAAAAATTACGCACTGGTTAAAAACTTATCCTGTATATTGAGTACAAATGTGCAAGTTTTCCGTTCGTAATTGGCGGTAGTTTCGTGTCATAATGATAGCGTTCCGATAGTACCGCAAACCACGTGCAGTCGGAACCACAAACACCGTAAGGCGAGGTCGCGTTGATAGCGAAAATGTTCTTATTATTTTCAAACGTGACTTCATCCGCATGATTTTGCATTTTTTTATTGCTTTTTACTTTGATCTGTCGCGTTAGCCTATTGGTCGTAAGCGCGACTGTTACGCTATAGGTCGAGGTCAGTACCAGCTCGGATTTAGGCTTTGTGCCCGATTAATGGCAATAGGCTCGCACCCTATTACATGGGACCTAAAAACATATCGGCGGACTGTGGGTGTACATTGATACACCTCTGCCTTAACCCTTCGGGGAATACAGGCGTGATGGCATGTGAATTTGCTTTCGGATCCTTATTTTTTGTATAAATTTGTGTACTTGCTAATAATGTAGCTTTCCACGGGTAAAATATTTTTTTTAATCGGTTACGTAGTTTTAAAGATTTACGAGTTTTATGCGCGTTAATCAAACAAATTCTTTGGTTTAATGATATTAATGTAGGTGGCGAGTCTCATAAAAATAGCAATGATAAAGTTTGATTTTACTAATGATTTTGCCGTTAGGGTAAAAGTTAAGTTACTGATAATACGCAAATTATTTTTAAGAAAATTAATTAATAAATTTTGCAATGTTTTATTGTGCCCAAGAAGATTGAATTCAAGTAATTTATGTAGGTATGAATGTAGGTTTATGTATTAGAGGCCTATTCAGTCAAGAGGACCTAATATTTGAGCCTAAAAGGACGTGCTCATAAAATTACAAAGTTTACAACAACGCCAACGCGAACAGTTAATCGTCCCCACCAAGGCCACAAAATTAAAACTGAAAATTATTCTTGCACATGTTTCTCCATTAACAAAAAGGCAATAAAACATTTAACTTACTTTACCTATGACATTATTACTTGGCAACTTTATTTTTAACAAGATCATAAACATTTTGTTCATTGAGATTTTGTAATGAATATAAAACAAATGAAGCTTGATGATTACCATGGTAACCTCAGTTGCATGATTTATTATATTCCTTTAATTAATTATACAATTCATTTTGTTCTCAACACGTGATTGTACTGTGCAATAAATGATATATTGTACAATTAGTGCTAACTAGCAACTGATATAGAATCTACAATGTTATTTATCTATACTAATATTATAAATATAAAGAGAAAATATTTTTTTGTTTGTTTGTACCGAATACGCTCCGAAACTACTGGACCGATTTTAACCATTTTGTCATCAATAGATAGCTGAGTATTTCTGAGTAACAAAGGCTATATAACATCACGCTTCAACTCTTGGGAGCGGGGTAACTTGTGAAATAAGCCGAAAGTGAAAGTTAGTAAATTATATTTGTTCATTTACCGCTTCCTATAAGAATTATTCCATTGATTTTCTTTAATTAGTTAATTACGTTAATTTATCTTCCCATTTTCTAATTAGACGATCGCTTCTGATAGTAGTTTGGTAGAGGACGTAGGTAGAAATCTCGTTCCCCAAAAACGCCGACAAAGAGTTCAATAAATTCATGAATTTTATTAATGCACCGGAATTTCTTAAGGAATTTGAAATCGTTTGAAATGTCCATCAGTTTTTGTTTAATTTTAGCTTCAAGTCGGCGACAAATTAAGTGCTTTTATGACAGAAAATGTTACTTTTAATACCGCCTTTCGCTTACACTTTTACCTCGGATCGTCAATAAAACACAAAATGCCGTTTCATCGCTTTAAAATATTTATTGCGGTTGGTATTAGCCTTTGCCTGCAACTTTGTCCGCGTAAATGTTAGTTATCGCAGGAGCTGATGATGTCGTAGATTTAAAAAGTATCGTATAGATGTCCTAAACCAGATCCTAAGCTATTACTTTGTTAAATTTCAACTGCTATTAATCAAAAACGTTTAAAATCTTGTCGCAATCTTATCTCAGCGACAATCAATGTCTAAAAATGTAGGTAAATCAAAGGCATTTTTGACAGATTGAGACAGATTAGATTGCGATTGTTCCTAGAAGTCAGTAGAATTGTCCCCCTAATCAGTGTGTTTGTCGGCTTTGTCTCTGTCACTTCTGAACTGTAAAAAAAAATGTAATGTAATTCTCCAGACCGATTCCGGTCACGGCGGCTAATCTTAATGCAGACTAGCCACGTACGCAGGAGATATTATAGTGCACAAGTGTGTGCGCAAACACAGGTGCACTCCCTTTTCCCTAACTCTCATAGCCCGATGGGACGGCAATCCGACACGACCGGAGAGAGATCAGGCGCAGGACCAACGGCTTTACGTGCTTTCCGAGGCACGGGGGTGTCACACCACCAACTTCCAAACTCCGGGCTGCTACTGAGAAATTCCTAATGGAAAAACCCAATAACACTTTTTGCCCGACCTGGGAATCGAACCCGGGACCCCTTGCTCAGCAGTCGCCCTTGCGACCACGAGACCAACAGGGCAATCAAGTCACTTCTGAACTAGACTAGAGCCAAAAGCAAATCCATCTGGAATAGAAAAATAATCAGAAACAGACAGACACACGGGAGTGACTTTCGCATGTAGATACATGAGTGTGGATTATCATTATAACTTTACGTGGTACACAGTTTCGTGTCATCGTTTAAATCCCGTTGTAAATGCTACTGCTTTGCTTATTTCATATCATTGCACATCAAACGTTTTCTTTAGAAATCCGTGCGTTATTTCAGATTTTCTGGGAAGACTAAGACATATTTTGAAGGTATGAGGCATACAGCAGTTGTTTCAAATAATATCTAGCGGTATGTAGCTAAATCACAGAATATATATGACACGATAACATGTATTAAGAATGTTTAAAGCTATTTCTTAAGATGAGCAATGGTTTGAGGAATCTTCATCTTATTACGTAACGAATACGATTTTTACAAACCTAACTGATAAGTTTCCATGCAGTTTCTTACGAGTTCTCCATAGAGAGGTTTTGGAACGACCAACTACCTTCAACTTTTTGACTAACGGACCGACTTTTTAACCATTCAAAAGTGTGTATAAAGAAAAAAAATATATATATACCATCACGCCTGTATTCCCCGAAGGGTTAGGCAGAGGTGTACCAATGTACACCCACAGTTCGCCGGTATATTTAGGTCCCATGTAATAGGGGGCGAGCCTATTGCCATTAACCGGGCACAAATCCAAACTCCGAGCTGCTACTGAGAATTTCATAGAAAAACCCAATAACACTTTTTGCTCGACCTGGGAATCGAACCCGGGACCCCTTGCACAGCAGTCGCACTTGCGACCACGAGACCAACGGCAGTCGGCAGTCTAAATGGTGTGTATAAATGGTGTAATTAAAATAAATGCATTGACTTTTAACGTTATAAAACATGACAAAACTGTATAGGTAAGTTACAAAAGGTAATATGAAATACGGGATTTCCTGAGAGAAATATTGAGAATGCTGATACCGATGACGTAAGGATCAAATGTCAAAGAACATAAATCTTGATAGTAAAAACCTAATGTTTCTATACTTGGCTGGCAATTCTAAAACAATAGGAGTTTTTTACCGCTAGGAGATTAGCTTATCAGCTTAATACACGTAGAAAGTAGACCGTAAACTAACAAAAATTGTACAATAATCCACAACTGGTCGTTGACTCATTGCCTGCAACGTGTTCTCTATGTATTTTGATACTTGAAACTTATCTATTAGATACTAAAATAACATAGCTGAAGAGATTTTTGTTGTTTGTGTGTTTGTTTATTCGCGCTAATTCCTGGAACTACCAGTACCAGGGTTGGAAAGAAGCATGTATATGATAGCCAGATTCATGAGGAAGAACCAAAGGAGTGAAAAAATGCGGATGAAAAAAGAACTACGCGGAGTAACTCGCGGGCAGAAGCTGGTGTAGGATAAAACGGAGTTGACACAATTTCACATGAAAATCAGTGAAAGTGGGCTTACAAAACAAGACTTACAATCTCAATCCGAAGAATTTTGACTGAAGATAAAAATCAATTGCTTCATATGTTTGACAAGTTCATTTACTCGACAACGTTAATAGCGCAATGTTTAATAGACATAATGAAAGGCATCGACATTAATGCCTGTAGCACAATTAAGCTGCTGGATAATTTAAATGGACATCTGTTGTTGTTTATTCATTATCGAATACATTTTTTGATAGCAATAACAAAATAGATGCATAGAAACAATATTGTACCAAATACAGACAATGAAAGAACAATGACATTATCCAAATACAAGAAGCAACCGCTGTATACAAATAAACACAAATATTAGCCGTAATAAACTTCAACAAAGAAGAGTACAATGGAGCAAGAATAACAAAACAACTGAACTATTGACCGCCGGTGATTGGCCATCATTAGTGCGAGACTGGGACTATGCCGGATGAGTGCAGGCAGGTGGGTGTGTACGTACCATATTGCAATTGATTGATGGTATAATTCTAACATAATTGTCGTACAACGATTGGTCACGACGCGAGACGAAGTCGCCGCGAGGCTGACTGCTGCTGAACCGATTGTCAGTAAAGCTTAGTGTATACTCTAGACCTCTTTTATCGTGCACAACTTATAACATTGTGCACACTGTATTCCTAGATTTATACCTAGATATATCCCTTTTACCGTACGCAAAGTACGTGCTTAGACGTGGAGTTGCGGATACCAGCCCGTTATACCAACCAATCCCTAGATTCCAAATTGATAATATTTTTTTTTATTTTAAAAGCGAGTTCATGTAGTTTCGCTTTCGTTCTTTTCCATTGAAACGTACTGTTTGGAACGAGCGAATAGCTTCAATTTCCTGACTGACTGACTGACTGACTACTTGACAAATGATTTTGATTTGATTTACTGTTCTGATAAATCTTTAAACTCAGGATCATTAACTAACTCTTCGATTAACTGTTGAGTCACCGCATGCTTCCCAAAGTTTTAAAAGGGTCAGCTTCTTGTTAAACCAAAGGTAGTTTAAATAGAAGTATATAATACGGATCACTGCCATCCGACCTCTGCGGCCCAACCCATAATGGGGGACATTGGTATCCTCAAACTATCCTACTCATTGTTGCGTGTAACCCTTTTAACCTTTTCCCGTACTTGGAAAGGCGTAATGCTCTGTTCCGATAATATTGTGGGGGTTTCCCACTGTTTTCCAATGATTTTATCTGGCTGGTATATTACAGTGACCTACTGAAATAACAAATGGTTGTTTTTATTTTACATCAATTGTTGTGTGCTTCGTTGGTCTCCTGGGCCCAAGAGCGACTTAGTAGTCGGTTAGGGTCCGTAAGTTCAATTTTATTGTCAGAACAGGCAAAGGGCCATTGCGTTTTTTCATTGAGAATTGCCCAGTTCTCCCTTCTTCTTCCCTGCCCTGAGTTCGAAAGTGACAACCACGTGTCTCGGAAAGCACATAAATAAAATTACTGTCTTTATTTATGTGCATATTTATGTGCGTTTTTGTCTTGAGCTTGATCTCTCTCTGGTTGGTCCTTCTATACCTCTTGCGCACATGGGTAGTCTCCGTTGAGATTAACCATTGTATCAAAAATTCGGTTAGGCTAATATATTATATCAATTCCTACTATTAGTAATCCCTGTACATTAACCAAGTCTTTTGTACACGTGGCTATTTCAGATATATTAAGTTCCAAGGTCCAGGCCTTCACGTTGTGGATGGAATGGAATTTTGGCTACTAGCGTAAAGGAGAAACGTGTCAATCGTTACACAATTTTTTGGTTTTTTTTTCTGCACTATTTAATTCTAGCGATCTCGGCGTGTTGCCAGGGTTGGACAGATGCATATTAATAAAAATAATATTTAAAAGATCGTTATGAGAGTTTAGAATAAGAAAAGCACTGGAAGTACGAGTCGCTATGCTCCCACGCGAAACGTAAACGTAATATAAACAGTTTGGGAGTCACTATGCTGGCAGACAACAGAAAAATAACATACTCATTATTATTTTTTACATACGCGGAAATATTTATCCTCTAGCTTGGAAATAATAAACATCCTATTAATAATATTGTTTTTGAGAGAAAATACAAGAACGGAACATTATTTTATTATATGCTTTGGCAATTCTGGAATGCTGTGAAAGACCACAACGAACGTAAGAAACACGTCGTCATAAATTATATTTATTAAGTTTAATTAAGTTTGCCAATAAATCTTTACTAATAATATTAATGGCAAACTAACTTTGTCTGCCTGTCCGTTACGCTATCACGAATAAACCACTGAACCGACGATGATGAAATTTGGTACGTGGTAAGTTTCAACCAGGGACTTGAAAACGAAATGAATTTCGTTCCGTTATCATTAATGTTATCATATAACGTTCCAAAATTTGTAACGATACTAAAACTTAAAAATACCAATAACGTTACAAGAAAGAAACGTTAAAGAATATCATTTTCGTAGAACAAAATTTTAAGTTACAGGTATCAGTAACATTAAGCTTATCCGCTTGTAATAACGTTACAGGTGAAACGTTACAGATTCATTTGTAACGTTATTCTTAAGAACTTTTCTCGCTGACTACCGCTCCGTCGTCGCCCGCGGCCCGGTAGCCTCGGCACAAGCCACCACTGTAATGAATAACGTTATTATATCGTTATACTAATAACGTTATTATATCGTTATACTAATAACGATATATTGATAATATTGTTAGTGAACACTTTAAGATTTCCGTTTGTCAGTATCGTTATAGCCAAGGTATTAATTTTGTTACGATCCTGGTGGAACGGTACAAATTATCGGTACTGGAACTACGCGTAACGTTATTTTGAGTAACGTTTCAAGTCCCTGGTTTCAACCCCAAGAAAGGACATAGGTTGCTTATTATTCCGGGACTTCGTCTGCACCCGCAATTACCGACATTTACGCAGACAAAGTTGCGGGCAAAAGCTAGTCGTTTATAAATTGTGTCTGTTCACGCCCTTATAAGTGCTCAAACGATAATGGTTAGAAAGATAAAATAATCAATCCATAAGTCCAGCAAATTTACTGGTCAGACAATAACTTACTGTAAATACAATAGCACAGTAATATCCATTAATAAATCATTACTTTAATGACTTAACAAGCTTTACCCGGGATTAGTCACGAACCTCGGTTTACCTATTAATTTGTACGATTTTCTATATAATTATGACATAAGGGGTAAATCATTATAATATTTTCAGATTTTTCGAAGAACTCAGATGCTAAGTATTTAATGACTAATAATATGAAACCAGATGTGTTCATAAGAGGAAGTGATTTCAGTGCCATCAATATGCTGACAATCTTAATAAAATCACGTCTGGAACCATAACTATAATAGAAATAAAAGCCTGTATACGGAAGCCGATTGTCAATCTATTAAAGTCGGGAAAACTACTAACACTGGTAAACATTAAACTAAACCAAAGATTTAATAAACAAAACAATCATTGAGCAGAATCAAAGTAGACACCGCGGAAGTAATAGGCGCAGTTACTTCTAAAAACAATATGGAAGACAATGCACTAATAGATACCGCTGTTAGACAAAGTCTAGAGCGGGCCACGACCCGTGACCCGTGGTCGACGGAGCGCGACCAATCCGATCAACCTCATTACTGAGGACCGAATGCACTGCTGCATGCCCATTCTCGTATGGAGGTACTAATGAAGAAGAGAAGAATAAAACGCTTCGGAGATAGCTTCAAAGTCAAACGAAGGAATGTTAGGATCGCGTGATCCATGACAATTTGAAATTGTGATAGAGTATTTCATTATAGATTTTCACTGGATAGCTTTGGGAATAGTTTAAGAAGTTAATGTTTATTATGTACATGGATGACAAAAGATTATGTATAGGTACAGTTGCCCTCTGACAGAAGTAAACACGAACAAGTCATGCCACGAGCAATAGATGTAGGCATTGCACCAGAATAATGTATTCATCTATCTATAGTTACCAAACATGCTATTTACTGTAACTTGACAATTCTAAGTTAGCAATAAATATCAGAAGGCTAATTATTATTCTACTGATTAAAAACGTTCAGAATATACAATCTAATCCCACTCATCCAAGCGACAATCAAAGTAAAAAAATGAACCAAGACATTTAACATTCTGGTGTAATGGAAAAAACTTAATTATGTATACTGTGCGATACAGCTAGACCAATTTCAGGTTCTAATTAAAGTAAGTCATGTAAAGCAACTACTGGAAAAAGTACAGTCATTTGTTTCACTATTTCCATTATCTAGATACTTGGAGTTCACAATGGAAAGCATTCATTCATTAAACATGTCCAGCTGTTCCCGAGCATTTAAAGTTATATTTTTCCCTGTCTTACGGTGTGAAAATGTCAGCCAAGTCATTAATCTCTATCATGCAATTTGCATTCAAGAGTTTGTTTTCGCGTACAATATATTGTGGGAGTCAACAATTGTGAGGCAATGCAATTTTGAATTTCTTGTTTGTTGCATATTGTTATGTAGTCACTTTGTCTTTGTCCTAAGGAAAATGTTCTGTAGCCACAGATTATTTTTCTTCCATATGTTTTTATTTCTTTCTAAGTCTATCTTCGACATCACTGGTAGGAAAAACATCCTCAGTATCCTGGACTTATTATAATTAGTCTAAAATCGCCAATACGCCTTGAGCATGTGTGTTCATTAATGGTCGTACCTTCTTTAAATGAGATTGAGAACAGGCCTTTGCCCTGCACTAGGACAATAATAGGCTGGTATTATTATTTTGTTCTGGTTTTTATCTTCGGCTTTGCGTTCTGTATCAATTATTTGATTATTACTTAGTTAGTTTTTAACTGTCGTATCCTATAAGTGAAGTAGTACATCTGCGATCGTTTGATGACCATTATCTTTGTCATGTTTGTGTAGAGATCCTAAATAATACATGTCATATTTTTTGGTTTCATCTTTAATTTTAAATCCTGCAGGATCTACTTCACTGGGCCGGGTACCAGCCCATGTTTATTCTATGACGTAAGTTTATTTTGTGTAAAACTTTACCGTCATCCATTGTTCCTTTGAAACGTGGTTGTGTAACAATCATTAGGAAGTGGCAACGTCGACGATAATAATTACGTTATTTTATATGGCTTCTTTTATTTTACTATTAGTTTCGTAATGGTTGAGCTTTACCTAAATAGCGTCTGTTAGCAGCACATGCCATTCCAATGTTGTCATACATTTGTGCGTTTTAGCGATAACGATATAAGATAATCTACAAGTAGTAACTTGTGTTTAGTTAGACAAAAGCGGCCGTTATGAGCTGGTGTCGGAGGCGAGTGAACTGTGACCCTTACGTGAAGTAGGACCAATCCAATCAACCTCAATAATGCACATACACCACTCCTTATTGTCTGCCGACAAAGACGCTACTACATATTTGTGAATGAGGTAGTTAATTAATTTATTTAATATTCTCCAACTTTATCTTACTACTGTTATAAATGCAAAAGTATGGATGAATTGTTTATTACTCAATCACAAACAGCTGAAGGAATCTGGAGAAAATTTGGCACATAGATTATAGTCGGGAATAGCACATAGGCTTTTTATCTAGGTAAAAATGTAGGGTTCCCGAAGGATAATGTATCAAATTCATTTACAATAGTTAATTTGCAGTTCTTGATTTGCAGTGAACTTGTCACTTACAGGAGTGACAAGTCGAGTGAGGTAAGTAGTGACAAGACACAGCATTTGCAAATTGTATCAAGTCACTTAAAGCTATTCATGTTGCAACATAAATCAACAACAGAAGAGAGAGTAAGAAAATAAATACACTGCAATAAGTAAAACTTATAAACTGTTCTTAATTAATTTTAACTAGGACGCTATACTTATTTCTGAATATGGTACCGAAGTATCTAGTTTAGGAATACTGACTGAAAATCAATTGGAATATTAAACTGCCACACTGAAAATAGTGACTATAATAGAGTTCAATGAATCCATTCTTCATTTGTTCAGATTTACAGTGTAAGAGATAAATGGAGCGGATATTAGCGGCACACCCACACACGCGTTTACTGCATACGTTATAGCTTAATATTACGGCCTTAAAGCCATAAGAAAACTTCATTAAATTACACAAAGCAACAAAGCAACGGTGTCAGAGAAAAACACAGGGCTGTAAGCGCCCACACTTCGTCACAAATTTAGACAACTAACTACCTACTCGTGCGAAATTGAAAGACACCGAGACATCTCAAACCGGTCAGCTTTTGTTTGTGAAAAAGTTGTTTGGATGTGAAAGCCTATAAACGGCAAAAGAAACATAAATTAACGCGAATATATTACATTTTTAAAGAGACACGTTATGTTGAGTCGTATTTTCTCACAAATATGTCGTTATTATGAGTACCTCTACATTATTATTACCATCTGTCGTGTGCAAGGTCACTGAAATACACAAAACTTCGTAAATATCTAGATTTGAATTTACGTCCTCATGAAAGTCATAATATTTGATGTTTTTGCCAAAGAAAAATTTTCCGCTATAGGATCTTTTAGTGTTTCGCTTGAAATGGAAATATTTGGGAAACCATGCACCTACATTTACCTATTTCTGTCCAAAAGGGATATTACATAAAACTTGAGTATTCCAATCGATATATTGACGGATAGATCGGTATATCGTTAATCTATTCGATCGATCAGAAATTCCCGGCTGGTCGTAACCTAAACAAGTTTCTCGACGGTGCAGTAGCGCGAATTGTTTAATCTTTTTGAAACACATTCGCGAGCTTTTACTGATGTTTGCACTCGCGAATGATAAAGCACACACTGCTTGTGCCAGACGTGTTTTCACTAAAACAATTCAGCCGTCCGGCCGGTTCGACGGCGAATGTACTGAAATCTGTTTTACGTTCTATCCTGTAATAGCTGCTTTATAGCGGTTAAGATTACATTCACATTATTAACAAAATACTTGATTAGTGTAAAGTACTTAATTGTTATTACCAATCACTAGTAAAAACGGTAAAGTATGAAGGTTGTTTGAATCTTTAAATGTTCAAAATCAATATATAGAAAGATAATTATTGCGTTAAGCAACATTTATGTCTGCTCTGAGTTACCAAAAAGATCGGATTTTAAGTGCAAGAAAGGGCTATAAGTTGTGTTTATGGTGATACTGAATTTTACTACCGATTCGGTTCCAACGCTTCCAAATGCGTCAGAGTCATTGGCTTTTAAAATGGGCCATAATTTTATTGACCATTCAGTTGGCTTCTTATTTCTCCATCAAATCAATGAGAAAATGCAACAAGTTTTATGTAAGTACAATAGAAACTAAGAAATATCTAAGCATTATGCTGCTGCAAGTAAAACATATACTTATTGCAACTTAAGTATTCTTTGTGCGTTTAGAATAAGTAGCTAAGCTCTCCAGAATATCAATGAGCGGTGAGGCTTTCCTCTTTTCACAAAAGTAATCAAGGTTCACTTCAAATCGCGAATAAGGATAGGCAATTGCCTACAAGTACTTCAACTAAGCACCACCTTTCAAATTTCCTTGAAAAAAGTAACAGATGTCCATGCTTTCTCTCAGTGTGAGCTCGGCTCTAAGATCCTCCATTAAGACACGCATCAACTGGTACTTCTTGGGGAGCAAAAAGCCGACGTAACGGTCCCCACCGATATGGCAGGATTTAATAACTCTACCGGCCCTAAATGGAGAGAGGCAGATTTCGAGGCACGGTACTGTGACTGTATCGATGTCGATTCTTTATCCAAGATTGCTTTTGCTGTTTTGATGTGGAGCACATCTATTTTTTTTACAACAAGACAAGTAATTTTAACAGGTACTAATATTATAAAGCTGACTAGTTTTATTGTTTGTTTGTGTGTTTGTTGAAACGCCCTAATTTCGGGAACTACGAGTCGGATTTGCTTTTTGGTATAGGATATAGCCAGAATCATAGGGAATAGTATAGGTTAAATAACATCACGCTACGACACACGGGAGCGGAGCGGTAACCAAAGACTTAACTAAAC
This sequence comes from Caradrina clavipalpis, assembly GCA_932526535.1. NCBI lineage: Eukaryota > Metazoa > Arthropoda > Insecta > Lepidoptera > Noctuidae > Caradrina > Caradrina clavipalpis. Next base: position 10,230,398 of record OW052092.1, on the reverse strand, counting down.
GTGGATAAAAAGCCACGCACACGAAAACACGGAGAGCAACTAGTAAATAAATACGCGGCCTACGCGGGAGACAAAATCTACTTAACTGAATTATTCCTAACCAAATTCGGCGATTTATACAATGTTTACAGATAATTAAGAGATAGAAATAACACAAGATTATCTCATCAAAACAGAAACCGCGACGCACATGTACCTATTAGCGTAAGCGCCAAACGTGTTTGCGAGTTGCTCACCAAAAACTCATAATTTCACATAATATAATCTGTGAGAATATGCGCAAATGTGTTTATCACATTACCAATGCAGCAAGAATATCGATATTAATATTCGTATTAGGAAATCGCGTATTTTATCGATGTGTTAACATCACTATGCAATGCAAGCGGGAACCTGTGGGACCAGAATGAGGTTGGAACTCTCCATCTAGTGGACTATGATCGAGCGGCTTTGAGCACGCTCGTATGTGCTCAGCATATCATTTGCCATACAATGCGGAATGGAACATGTTCCGTATTAGGTTCGCATTTTTTTCTATAAAGGACTAGGAAAAGAATTAATTAGGCAGCTATCTATCCTGCATTTCTATACGTGAATAACGTCTCAATCTTAAGGATAATTTTATTTCTATAAACAGAACATAAAACGTGATTTGTTTATGGGCATTTTCATTTTAAATGGCGCAGGCTGTTTTTCGGTTGTCCCATGACTAAAATATGATGAAAAAAATATTTGCAAACAATTTTTTTAAGAAAAATCTATTGTACCCTGTAGGTATTTTTATAAATATGTGGATTTAATTTATTAGTTCCTTATAGAGCACGTATTTAATTTTATTTAAATTAATAATGTTGCGGAATCGTGTAAAATCATGATGTCCCCATGACAGTTTGCATCATTGCATTCAATTTTTTCGTTATATTTTGTACGACAGCTAACGTAGCGACACTTTCATTTTATTGTTAGATAGTTAATTTATCATTTAAACTAAGCATTTCATCTCAGTTAGTGAAGAAAATATATAATAATTTAATTAAAAGCTTGTCCCACGAATTCGCGACTACCGGACATGTCCGGATAGTCACGCGGTTTTTACTATGAAATACACACATTTATCATCAAAATTCGGTTTTAACGGTAACTCTGGGTACAAATTTCAAAGTATGAAATGTTATTTTGAAGTTAGTCGCGCTAGGTGTCCAGCTATTGCAGTAAGTTTTGCGGCACAATAAATAATCAAAAAATAACTGTTGTAGTTAGTAACGTTTTTTTTCATGAATATAAAGTTTGTAATTTTTTCTTTTTTAGGTATACATAACTTATACACCGCTGAAAGCATAAAAGTACGATTTTACAACTTTCTGATAATATTGTTTGAATATTTAAATTTAGTTTTAAAAACGATCTATATCCGTCACGTCCTGTTAGTAACCGTTTCTATAGGATGGACAAAAAATGTTACGAAACAGACAATAAAGCTTAGAACTCATGAATTAAACTTAACGAAATTTATTATTGATGATAACGGTTAGATTCTACTAATATTTTATATGTCACTTTGTATGTTTGGATATTTTTGTTACCCCGACTGTTCGGATTTGGATGAAATTTGGCACACAGATAGATACTACTTGTATTAACACATAGGATACTTTTTAGGAAAATCTGAATTAACGTTGGCAAAGCGCGTGGAGGCGTAAAGCTAGTAGAAAATGATTAATAGTTAGTTACTAATTATAATTACTAACTAACTAATTAGTTCAAACCAAATAAATATTTTAAAGTTCTTTAGCAAAATGTTTTATATAAAATACATATAATATGCATTTCTATTCAATTTAGGTACATATTCATATCATACATCTCAATAAGATTTACTTTACAGTGAGTACTATTCTTAATAATTCTATTTCGTCACGTCACATGTCCACTTAGTAACCGTCCCAAAATATTATTGCCTTATTTACTTAAAAAAACTTGTTATATTATGCAGAATATTATTATTAGATTATTATAAATGATGAAAAATAAAAATACTTTAAGATTATATTCCAACTTTATCATTCATTGACTGATCAAATAAGTAAAACGAAAATTAAAACTTGCATTTGGACAATATGTTACGATACTGACGAAATTGTTGAAATATTAATTAAAAATAAATGTCTAATGACCAAGTATTAATATTTAATTTCATTAATTGATACATAAAAACTTATTAAGAGTGTTTTTCTCACTTCATTTCAAGCAGATGAATTTTTATTTCGATTTGATTTTTGTTACTAAAAAGACATTTTTAGCCCAATCTACCTTAAATAAATAATTATATAAAATAAAATACACATTTTTGCATGGAATTTTTACATAAATCACATAATTTTTTATTTTTTTTACAATAATGCAAAGTTTAAAGTCATAAAATAGCAATAATTTTTTGAAGCCTATTTATTTTAACCTGCGCCATTTAAAATGAAAATGCCCTTATGACTCGATGAATAACTATTAGGTACTTACATTGTGGGAAAAATGTGGTTTGTTATATTTTTTCTTAGACTTCTAAGCCGGAGCTGTTGTGAACTCCGAGAAATTCACAATGATGCTGAATTTAAATATGAATAATAATACTTCTATTCGCAAAGCCAAGTCGAATAATTAAAACAAACTAGAACGAGACCGAGTGAATTAAATTAAACTGAGCAATAAAGGTGCTGATATACGCCCTAAAATCCGCATAAAAGTGAACACAATGGCGTATCAAAGAACACGCTGCTATTTGTCTGAGCCATAAAGATGTATGGTACAGTTACGAACAAAAATAAAAACATTTTAAGATTACATTAGTCGCAGCAGCCGGTGTACCGAAACTATTGTTTCGACAATGTGTTCAACATACGAATCGCATTGGTACTGTTAGCTCTATTTCTGTAATAGTTAACGTTTACTTTACGGCTCCAGTTTTTGCGAGCGAATAAAACATTGATGGTATGATCACCAATTGTGAAAACATTATTTTAAGACTTGGCAAAATACAGTGATTTGTTGAAGCAATAAAATCATACGGCGTGTCAGAAACTATTCACGATGGTTTCTAAGAACTCCATCATGCGACAACCATCTGCATCGTTAAGGGTTTGCATCGTTATATTCTGAGTACGTGACCGATGTCTCGGAACGGTTCTTTTGATCGACAATCAATATCATTCAACGATCAATTTATCTCAAGATTTACGTCTACATTGTTAGATTCCCTGCAATTATTCAAATGATCTATGAGGATATTACACCAAACATGAATATTCATATTATTGGCTTAGAGCATTGGAATAAGGTTAAAATCTCGGTTATTAAGACCCAAAAAGAAGCTAATTATGTGGAATCGAAAGAGATTCAACTACATTTACTGCTATTTCTTCGAAAAAAGATTGATATAGGTTACTTAATTGCATTTAATGTTCCTGTTTCTCACATTATCAAGTAATAAATTCATTAATAATTGTTATTCAGCTACTCAAAATTGTAATAAAATTCAACTAAATTAATGCAGTGGCAGAGGTTCGTTAGATGGCACCATATAAGGAGTCACAGACGAGTCGACGGCGCCAACAATATAGCTCTATGAGTCAACACACATCTCACTAATGTTGATTAGTTTCTAAATACACGTAAAAGGAAATATTGGATCTATCAATCCTGCTTTTGATGTTGAAGAACGTTGTAAAACATAGTAAAGGGAAAATGTTTGCAGATAACGTCAAATACGATGTGCTAATTAACATAGATAGTTGCTTTCGTGTGAGTCTTAAAATTAACCTAAATAAAGTACTTATTTATGGTGATTTTTTCAGTCTATAGGTTCAATATGTACACATTACTCTCAGCTCAGCTTCCATACTTTATAAATAGGAAAGTAACGCTGTCTGTATTTTACGCTTTCACGACTAAACCACTGAATCGATTTTGATTAAATTTGGTACGGGGTAAGTTTAAACCCCAAGAAAGGACATAGGCCACTTTTTATTCCGCGACTTTGTCTCGATTCTTGAAAATCGACATTTACGCGGACGAAGTCGCGGGCAAAAGCTATAAATAAACTAGCCAGTAGGAACATTGGAAGCCAAATAGCACAACATGTGAACTGATGCATTGACAACATTTTCATCAGCTGCAATCGAATTTGGCACAGTAATGAAGTGCTCGTGTTAATCGACTTTAATAATGAATCATTCGGTTCATTGAACTCGCCGAAAAAGGCACTCTATTCGTGTTCGTTGGCAAATGACTAAGAATCAGTTGGTAACAATGAATGGACGGTAACATTGAGGGTCGATCGAGAATCAACAATCATTCCAAAGACGAGATAGCCCTGACATAAGTCTCCAAATGTAGCAGCCTGCCTGCCTTGTAGTTCTATCTGTATGACTAACGCAACTGGTACAGTGAAACTCGATATTCTGCGACAGTTAACTGGATCCACGAAGAAAAACATTTGAATTGTCATCCGTTAAAAAACCTTAGGAAATCTAAGATACTCCTCGAGACAGCCTTACGTGTATCGTGACGTAATTGACAAGCTTCTTCCTTTATTACCTTTTTGCAATTCAATCAATGTTAATGTTTCACAGAAGGATCATTTATAAACTCGTGTTTTTCTACAATGATTTTCAAATGGATATCCATTACTCTATTAAAAGCCATATGAATTAATTACTTCAGTGTTTACAAAGCAATACAAATTCATTATGGTTATAATTGCTTGAGCACATCTCACAAATAATGTGCATACAAGTTTCGTCAGTATCCAAGCAGGAGTGTTTACACTCACTTACTACAAACACTACTCCAAAGACTGGCTCTTGACAGTTGAATAATTAATGACAGAATAATTATTTAACCGTGTTCCTTTACAGAAAGTGCTCATTCATATTCTGATGCTTAAATGGTTTATGAATGAAATATAAGTTGTATGAATACGACAAATTAGGTTGTAAACAATGACATTACGCATGACATCGTCACACTCTTTCCGCTTAAGGAGTCAAACAATTTGCGAAAATATTATGATGTACAAGCAACAACGCACTGAAATAGCGTTATCGGTTAAAACATGTAGAAAACTGAACTAAATAAAGAAACTATCCACTTTGACAAAATCCTATTCAGCTTTTATAACAGAAACATTTTTACCGAACTGGAAAAAAATATAACAAGCCTTCATGTCAATCGCGGATCATTGTGGTGAACTATTCATTACCCTAACGGGAGTAAGGGTAAAGAGTGGTTTGCTGTCATTGTTCTAGGTTGTACTCATTGGAGATGAACGCAGGAACGGAATCTACCACAAATAAAATTATTGGGATCTTTAACGTCAACAGGAAAGGTACAGCTCGACCTAAAATCGTCACGTAGTTACAGTTAATTCAACAAGTTAGGTGTTTTCTGTAAATCCATAAAGTTTGAAACGATACGGCTTTAATTAGAATTTCTCGGAGCTGTACGTAATAAAGCCGATTAGTCTTACGTGGTTACGAAGTAAATTGGTGGCTTAATTTTCCAGAACAATAGCGAATACTTCATAAACTGAACAACAGATTCAGAAACTTCCTGGCTTCTGATCGTATGATTACAACTATGCATTAAATACAAATGTGTAATCAATTTATTGGCTTCCTTGACCTCCGCTGACTGGGGTTTTAGATAAACCCTAGAAACTAAAGCAAGCACAGTGCTTATTACATCATTAGGTACTTACATCTGGATGTTCTTTTACTGGCACGTAAACTTTTTCTGTGAGTGTGGTGACCATGCCTTCAGGCTCTGGTAGAACAAGTGGTTCTTTCTTGACTCCATTTATTTGGAATAAACTTGCTCGAACTTTTGCTATTTCTGTAAAGAAAAAAATACATTTGTTAGCTACGTGGATCGCATCTGCTCTAATAAATTTAACACATGAAACATGTCATATTGACTCGTTAATTTTAGAATACCGTCCCAAACGTTTACTAGTAAATATAAAGTTTTATGTCCCGTGGAAAATTCCTGCTTTTACGAGTACTTATTTTAGTTTTTGGAAAATGTACAATACCTAATTACGTTGGTATTTTGCTTGCGACACACGTTGTTTTAATGGTTTATAGTTATCTGGAATCATGGTCGTTCCGAGTACTCTCCATCGTGTAAGTAATCAATATTTTTAGTAAGTATCGGATCTGTAATAAGTTTGAAGGCTACGACAACAGTTGATGACTGTTATGACATCATCTGACAGATATATTGATAGTTTTGATGCTGCACCTCTAATAATATGGCTGGCTAACATTGCGCACAGAGGCCACCCCAGCGGCAGTGATGTAATTGAGTTATGACATATTTTTAATAAGCTCCGTATGACTCATAATGGGGCAGGACGTTCAGTAAGACTGTTATTAGTCAAAGCAAATAAACCAAGGCGTTTTGTTACAAACATATCACTAGTACGGTGTGTGAAAAAAAAACTTGGAAATAGATTTATATTTATTTCCAAAGTAGTTGTCCGAAAAATAATATAAGCCTTATTATTGTCCCACTCCAGAGCACTTCTAGCGACTTTTAGTACGGAGAAGGCACGAGTATTGATCACCACCTTTGCTCAAGGCGAATTGGCGAATAATCTACGCTAATATTATAAAGAGGTAAAATTATCTGTTTGTGAGAGGTAATTTGTAGAAGTTACAAAAAAAACTTTTAAACAAAAAAAACAACCGCCTTCAAAAACTAAAAAGTGAAAAATAACTTTAGCTTTGGAAGTCGGTGGCTTTGGTTCTGTTTGTTGTTTTGAATTGCCACCGACTTCCAAAGCTGAAGTTATTTTTCACTTTTTAGTTTTTGAAGGCGGTTGTTTTTTTTGTTTAAAAGTTTTTTATTTTTTGCTTTTTAGTATCAACTTCCTGTCATCCAAATCCATGAAGGAACTGTCATACTACGTAAATTAACTTAACACCACTAAAAAGTCATAAGAAAGCAGAATACTTATGCGATTTAGTTTACTTGGAGGACAAATTTTCGAATACTACTGAATATATCTGTGTTACCCTTTTGAGTGTACACGCGTGATGTTATGTTGTGTGATGGTATAAACAATGCTTAGATATGATATAGCAACAATCGCGGTTAATCTGCTGTTATTTATTGAAGAGTTCCCTCGATTTCTACAAGATCCCATCATCAGATACTGAAATGGTGGCAATGGGACCACATGGGAAGCACCAGCTTTCAAATAAAAAAAGAATCATGACAATCGGTTCACCCAGTCGGGAATTTCGAGGTAACAAACATAAAAAAAAAATACAGTCGAATTGATAACCTCCTCCTTTTTTTGAAGTCGGTTAAAAAATGTTTTACCGGTAGAAAGCTACACTATTTGCCAAGTGCCAGAGGATATGTCTTGTGGTATACTCTACTTCCACGTAAGCGAAATCGCAGGGAGAAACTAATTTAAAATACATAGATTATCATATGACCAAAGTGGTACAAACACCCAATAGCTGTTTTGTGTTAAAATATTACCTATAGTACAAGCTCGCGATTTCCCCACCGTATGTGAAGAATCGTTGTGCAAACAGTCTCGTTTTATCTTCCTTATCCAGATAAAGAGTAGATGACTCATCGACTAATTTCCGGACGCACAATCATACGACCATCTGTTTCTCAGATACCGTTTAAAATATGTCAAGTTATAATGCGAATATAAGTACCCAACTTATCTGATACTCGCACGTGCTGAAAATGTATTTGGTAGTAGCTTTACTATCTTCAATCAATCGATCAACAGTGAATGCCACTGCTTGACTACTATCTTATCTGACTGATAACTTCATGTCGAAATTAAAAAGTAGAGCCCGATTTTAAGTCAATTTTATCTACATCTTATAACAGTGTGAAATTGCCAATTCGCCTTCAGCAAGCTTGATGATCAATGCTCGTGCCCTTTCTGAATGAGAAGAGCGCCTTTGCCTTGCAGTGGGGCAATGATAGGCTGGTATTCTTTCTTATTATAACAGTACCTATCTTATACAACGAAGATTAAGACTAAAACAATTCGAAACACAAAAAATTAAATTCTCGTTTTATTTCTTTATCAGTAATTTACGTCAAGTACAGTTATGCGGGTTGTCTTCAATTTGTTAATCTCTCACGCTATCAAACGGCTCATATGCGCAGACGCACGTATCCGCCTGACCATACCGAGCCCGCTGAGGGGCTGGCGACAATGCGGAGGAGCTTTCACGCCATATAAGGGCGGCAAAGTGAGTAAACAAGCCATTAACCCGCCGCCACGGCTCTCGTGTGATAGCCGATGGATTATGTATTTAATTGCCACCTTTTCTTGCATATTGATGGCAGACGCGTTTAAGATGAGATGTTTATGCTTCATATTCTTCATATTTTTTCTCCAACTTCATCTGTAACCGATGGGAAGTGCTAGCTACTGAACTCTGCGAATATATGTATACATAAGGACCTACTTAATTTGAGATTTGGAAAACCACACCTTTCACGCTAAATTAAGCCATCATCATCATCTATCAGCCGAATGACGTCCACTGCTGGACTTGGCCTCTCCTAAAGATGCCACAATGATCGGTCATGCGCTGCTATGCTACAAAAAAAAACTTAGTCATCTGACCAAGATTCAGTTTATTAATTGGACAGTAATAATCACTAACAGCGTCTGTGACTTTGTGTATTTGACAAGTTGAGCCGTCTAATGGTCAATTTACAAGGTTGCATCAAGAGCAGATCATTTAAAAAACTCCTTTTGTGTAACATGTCACAACGGACGTTGACGGGTGTCGAAACACTTGTAATGGTCGTAGAACAATGCAGCAGTCTTTGTACTAGCGAATGAGAGTTCTAAACAAAAAAACACCGCGGTATAATAGAGGCTGCGTTTTGTCGCAGGTTGTTTGGGGGGCTGTCCGTCCGTCACTCCGCGTCTCTGCGCCTGAGTTTGATTAATGTACAGATCTGACGTGAACGAGTTTCGGAATATGTCGTCTGTAGGAGGTCGCTCTTGTGCAACCCACCAAACTTGTGTACCTACTTCAATTTCGTGTGAACTATGAGATGGATGATTTTAGTTATGAACGGTTATTTACGCATTCCTGTTAAAGTTTCTACATCTTCCAACGTGTTTATACCACTAGTTTTTTATTCATCACTAAAAAGCACGGCTTTACGTACCATCATTATAACGTATAATGGAAGCGTTTAAAGTAACAGGAGTTATTTATGAGACTTGCAGATGTAACAGAAAATGTTTAATGACAGCTTGCATGCTCAGCGCCTACGAGCATCGCATTAACCCATTTCTTGCGGATAATTCTTTCAACTGGCGGGGGAAGAGCTCGGTATAATTCAATGTTTTCACAACTGTGGATCACATGACTAATTTGAGCAAGCAATCAATCTTAAAGACCATGAATTTAAATATGAATTAATATTATAATCGATTTTAATTAAGCGATTGGTAATAATTTGATTAATTTATTAGTTGTTGATGAGGTTTCCAAAAAAATAAGTCAAATTGAATTGGAGATATCCACAAACAGGTAGCAAAGCCACACGCTGTAGTTATATTTGTTAACAAGGTTTAATTTTACCATTTACTCAGATTACTTTAACCGCAATCGCGATCGTTCTATGTACGTAATTCTAGCCTTGCAAGACTCCTTGTACGATCGCAAGCTAAAACTGTCTCTATGTGTTTGAAGTTAAGATGGAAATTGAGTCGTGGGTAATAGATAACTTTATAGTATAATGATGTTTGAACGGTCGCGTAGGAAGAGCATTCACTATAATAGGAAAGCAAGCAACTTGTGTGTCACAGGCTGACAAATGTCAATTGCCGCTTCGATCTCTGAGACCACCTACGGAAAAGCAAACGTTGTTAGATTACCTATGATTTGTGACCAAAATTAATCGTAAACTGTAGGTATGGTGGGCGAAAAAAGACGTTGAACACTTATTCTGAACTAGCTTTTGCCCGCGACTTCGTCCGCGTGGATTAATAGTTCCCGTTCCCGGGGGATTTACGGGATGAAAACTATCCTTTGTCCTTTCTCGGGTCCCAGACTATATATGTACCAAATTTCATTGAAATCCGTTCAGTGGTTTAGGCGTGAAGAAGAGACAGACAGACAGAGAGACAGACAGACAGACAGACAGAGTTACTTTCGCATTTATAATATTAGTACGGAAGTACGGATAAAACGATATCGATAATACTAATAAAATTATAATTTTTGGAACTCAAGTAAAAACCGCCAGTCAGATTTATTTTCTTTTTGTTTTAGAAGTGTTTATATCATTACTTATTAAAAGTAATTAACTAATTAAATAAGTTTGGGCACGGTTTAACTACCAAGTATTTAACAATCGACGCAAAATAAGAAGATTAATAAATAAGGACATTGCTTTTCAGCAGTTCAGATACGCTGAGCTTAAGACTATTTTTTACTTAGCTTGATTTTACATCCATCCCGTTTTCTTTAGTGTAATATTGCATAAAAAAATAGAATTTAGTAATATTTATCAACTTTTCTTGCTAACCATACTTCCTTTATTTACTTTCAATTTAACGTGACTCTTGATGAACATATACGGGCAAGAAAACAAGTTTTATTATTGAAAATAACGTTACAACTCATTACATAAGTAGGTAGGTACCTTATTCTTGATTATCTATTTCTGAATATTTGCTTCTCTTGTCCTAGTTACAGTTCAATAACATTTGTAGCAATTTCATTGTTAAGTAAACACATTAATGTACTACCTACTTAAGTACTTAGGTGTCAATTTTATATTACTAGGCATGCTACATAGAAATCCTTTAAAAAATACGAAGAAACTACTATATCAACTACCTAAACATACTATACTCTACTACCAGCTAATTACATATATCTAAACATTCGCTAAAGAACAGTAAGTTAACCCTTTAGTTAATTTATTTATTTAGTTTCGCTGGAAAACGCTGGATGCAGGCCGCTTCCAACCATTCCTTTTGCAAATCTATGGGGGAGGCCTATGTGGAGTCTGCAGTGGACGTCCTATGGCTTACCTATATGAGGATGATGATGATTCATATACTTTAACATAAAACGGTCATTGGCCAATTTCTTCAGTTAAAAATATGAAATATATATTTAACGACATTCACACGCTCATTTTTTTTTTATATTAGTATATTTGGCGCTTCTTCGTCCCTATATATTCCTGCGAACCATCGTAGCTTGTGTATCAAAATTGTAGGTACCTAAAATCATACATACTAGGAGCTAACCAATCTAACGGGTCGAAAAGTTTGGAAAGAATCCGTATAGATAAGTACTATGTATGTTATTATTATTTTCATAATATTCTAAACCAATGAATGTTAATACTATACAGTACAGTTTACTCTCCCTGTAGCATTGCGACAGAAAACCTCACACACATACGCTTACTGGTTACAGATAATGCAATGCAATCTCTCTTGCATTGTCACTGCGCACAATGGTAGACCGCGGCGCATTCACTCTGTAATCCCTCTCCCTCATTCTATTCTAATACGCATTTAATAAGCTGTAACTTCAAGTCCAACAACGATATTATCACACGGAATGGAACAGTTTGCTACGTGATTAGATTTTTACGGTTTGCCATGAAAACTTACCGCACCGCCCACAATGTTTTATAGTTTTAAAAAAACCTAAAGGCGAATATAAACTTGAGCTTTACTTGTAACAAAACATCGAGCGACTTTAACCGAATATTGAGCACGACACTCTAAATTTATTATATTTCATGTGATTTCATCGAGGGAGACACGAGCACATGACGTGACTTGCTGATCTGACTTATTATCGAAGGGTATGTATCCTCCAGAGCGATTCTAGCCACGGCGGCTAATCTTAGTGCAGACTAGCCAAGTACGCAGGAGACACGTGTTTGCGCAAACACAAACATAGTTCGATGGGTCGGCAATCCGACACAACTGGAGAGATATCAGCAGCTGCAGGACCAACGGCTTTACGTGCTTTCCGAGACACGGGGGTGTCATACCACCAATTTCTAAACTCGTAATGGAAAAACCCAATAACACTTTTTGCCAGACCTGGGAATCGGGTCCAGAACCCCACGAACAACAGTCGTGCCAGTCACCACGAAAACAACGGGGCAATTGTCAAGTATAAAGGAATATGCTCAAACGTGTTGAGCATTACGTGATTACGTCGAACACAGCATCGAGCATTCGCAAGAACGTTACATTACATGGAAATGCTTTTATAATTTAAGGTTGTATGGACCGTTATATTAATCGGAATGTTCGAGAAACCTTTAAACTCAATTTTATAGCTCACGGTGCGATCTGTTAAATTATGTATTAAATAAACATGTGTGGAATTAAGATTGAACTCGACCCCTGGACAGTTATAATACAATTTTCGACATTATTTAAGATAAATACGATTCGGTTGAGAAAGATCACCAATACCAATACACTACACTATTAATTTTGATTTTAGCATATTTATAAAATAAAGAAGCGATTGGGCCATTTAAAGTTAAAGTTTGAGCGGTTGAGCAACTGTTGTTGCTTGTGGTAACTGTATCGTGCATTAAAGTTTATTGGGCTAACGAAACTTTAAAAGGTTAGCTTTAGTGCGATCTTCAAAAACATATAGTTTAACAACAAAGGCACGCGTTTATGTAACATCTTGATCGGAAAAGTATGCTGTGTAGTTTTCTGTACCAATGTCATTAAAGAGCCATCTGCACACAGTCGCATGCACAGCAGTTCCAGTGAAACAAATGGTATAATTGGTTCTTAGAATAGACTAAGTCACAAAATCACTTTCGTTTGCCGCGTCGGTCGGCGGAAACAATTAATTTCTTTCATCACCAAGAACAGTGGTGGTATTTTGTAATTTAACGACGACGCCAATGCAATGGCCGTCATAATAACAAACTAAGTAAACGGACGCACGGTCTAGACAGTGAAATTACAAGGTGGTGCATTAATTAAACTTGGCTGTTACAATTGGAGCATAAATGAACAAGATTCATTTGAATATGTGAAGGACTACAGATACGAACCATCAATCTTGACATTCCCAACATTTGTTGAACACGTAAATCTATGAGAAATTTCAAATAGGTGCAACTTTAGAATCGGCGAGAATTCGGAGCGGTAAACTAACAGTCACTAATGGCTTTGTTTCCTGCTGGCATTAAGATAAATGTTCCCTGAATAATATGTATGAGGGCAAATTAAGAACAATGTAGATTGAAAGGGGAATTTTCTCACGTTGAGCGACGATGCGTAAAGGCAGTACCACGGTCAGCTGCGACCGGGTTTACTTACGTCGTCCAACCACGGAGGTTCGAATCACGCGAATAATTATGTTGATATATTAAAATGTGTGTGTAATTACCCGACACATAAGTGACATTAACGGAATGAGACTTTTCTGAGAAAGATATCACACAGCAAAGCAATTATACGTAGAAATAGACATGAAAACACTTTTAGACTTATAGAAACATACGTATCTATCCATATCGTTTTTTTTCTATTAACGCAATCTGAATGCACTATGATAAATAAGCTGAATATAAAGTGCATAACAGAAGAGACATAGACGAATAAATAATGTCGTCTCTAAATAAATGAAAACAATATTTGTGTAATAACCTACTCATAATAGAAAAAGCTAGCAGAAGAAACTAAAACATAAGTTAACATAATTCTTAACACATTTACAGAGGGCGAAAAGACCTTTGGCCAAAGGAGCCAGCTAGCTTAAAGAAAACAATAAATAATAGTGATGACGTAAAATTACTATAAACTGGCCACCATAATAACAAATAATAAACACCTAGTCACCTTTAGTGAATCAAACATGATGTGAGTTGTGGGACTTATTATAATTATAATGCCTGCAAAATACAGGTTTGTGTAAGTATGTAGATAGGTCTCGACTTCTTTGACACGTGTTATCTCTGGACAAATGCAACTAACTGAAGCCAATGTCATCCGAATTAAGTTAATGTGACATCGGTGAACAAAGAACAAACATATCCGGTGGGTCCTAGCAGAACTATTGTGGTATTGTGTCTGTGGACAGGCCATTTGTAATCAAGCTTGACAAATTAGATTATTAAGTAATCCAACCGGGTTTCACTTGCTTGTACGAACAAAGTAACAAAACTAATGATCTTGGACATCAAAGTGTATTAAAGTTAGAACATGAATAAGTTAGCCCACTCAATATTTCATACAACAATAAAGTAGTGTGTATATTAATAGAAAGCGATGCACTTGAGAATGATGAATGGGTACGAGATAATCAAAAGGCAGTAGTGAGTTAAGTTGCCGGTACGGTAACTCCAGACAATATACAGCGTCCTACAGATGTACTGGCACATCATGGCGGCACGGGCTTTGCATGGATATTTCCTACTCATAAAACAAGTCCCTTCGAAGTGGAATTGAAGAAAATTATTACTTGTTGCACAAGATGCGCAAGATACCGATAAGATTTAACGATCCGATTGGAAATAATATGAATAACTTTGCATAAGTGATTGCCTAACTTTAATTTGTGCGATACTCCGATCCAATTATAATTTCAAGAGTATTTAAAGCTTCACTACAATATTCTTCTGCCTTTACAGAGATATCCGATTATGTTAAATGCTTTTCATTTTCTACAATTTAAATTCTGATTATAAAACAGACATGGGACATGGGACTAAAATATACCGGCGAACTGTGTACATTGGTACACCTCTGCCTAACCTTTCGGGGAATACAGGCGTGATGGTATATATATATATACAGGGTGGAAATTTATTATGCTACCTGGAGGGAAAGTACTCTAAATACTTGAGTTAGAAAATTTTACTGAAAGGAAACATTCCTTTATTTTTAAAAAGAAACAAAACTGCATTTAAATAATTTTGAAAATATTCTTGCCACACCCAGGAATCGAACCGACTAAAATTCGAAAAAATTGCATCCTGTACTTTTATGGCACTAATCGATAGGGTCAATCATAAGAACCAAATCCCTGCAAACATGGTAAATTAAAATAAAATAAAAACATGCAATTTTATTGTAAATTTATTTTATTTGGACGAAACAAACGAGTAAATTCACTAAGTAGTTGCTGGAAATGAGCTTCATTTCTTGGATGCATGAATTTATTCCTTTAAAAAAAACATTTTAAGTAACTTTTGGTAGCGTAGTAAAATGTTCAATATTCACCACAACACCCTTCTAAAAGTTATTCAAAATGAATTCCTTCAAATAATGAATGTGTGCATCGAAGAAAGTGAAGCTCATTTCCAGCATGCAATTAGTTACTGTACTCGTTTTTTTCGTCCGAATAAAATAAGTTTAGATTGAAATTTCATGGTTTTTGTTAAATTTAGTTTACCAGGTTTGTAGAGATTTGATCCTTGTGATTGACCCTATCGATAAGTGCCATAAAAGTACAGGATGCTATTTTATCCGATTTTAGTCTGTTCGATTCCCGGGTGTGGCAAGCGTATTTTCAAAATTAATTAAATGCAGTTTTGTTTCTTTTTAAAAATAAAGGAATGTTTCCTTTCAGTAAAATTTGCTAACTCAAGTATTTAGAGTACTTTCCCTCCAGGTAGCATAATAAATTTCCACCCTGTATATATATATATATATATGACGGGCCTGTTGGTCTAGTGGTTAGTGGGCCTGACTGCTAAGCCGGAGGTCGTGGGTTCGATTCCCACCCAGGACAAACTTTGTGTGATGAGCATGACTGTTTGTTCTGTGTCTGGGTGTGATTTATCTATAATATGTATGTATTTATAAATTATATAAGTATGTATATCAGTTGTCTGGTTACCATAACACAAGCTCTGCTTAGCTTGGGATCAGATAGCCGTGTGTGAGTTGTCCCAAGATATATATTATAAAACAGGAGTTTAAAATGAACAATCACAGTGTGATTTTTCGTCAAAGTTTCACTTTCCCATAAACAATAGAGCAGATTGCGAAGGAATAGAAACTTTAAATTCCTTAACAAGAGAAGTAGGTAAGTAAGTTGGTATTTTTCAGTGGGTTTATGTGCAATCTCAGATGAGCGTGACGGCACATAAAAATGTAATTTTATAGCTTATTTAAAACAGCTTGCAGAGCTCCTACAGTAATGTTCGACTTCCTGTCCTCGATGTCAAGTACCATAGGCTAATGTCTGGTCATGCACATGCATTATGCAAACATAGAGAAAGAATCAATAAAAAGCTGCAGCTGTTGAATCTTAGAAAAGTCTAAACATAACTATGCAATACCAGCATCTACTATACATATATTTAGAGTCTAGATTAACGAAAACGCAGCAGGTTATATGTATATAGCCATTTGCAATTGAAAAGATGAATAAATCATAGTAACCTCAATTAATTCAAGTATCAACTCAGTTGCAAAGGGCAATTTATTAAAAGCTAACCAGTTTAATTTACCCTGGAATTTTAGAGCAAAGTAACTCCTATACACTTTTTGTTGCTCTGCCAATAGACTACAAGCAACCAATGAGAGTCACCGAGCCGATGTTAGATTAAGTTATGTTAAAATGGTTTGTGTGTCAAACAAGTATAATGATGGTCTCAGTCTCAGTATACCACAAATATAATAGATGATTCTTCCAAGATTCTCATTACTCATTCCTACAACGCGTGGGACGATGACAATAATAATATAATACGTAGAACAGTGACGAAATGAGATTGACGGTGAATCATTTATGAATGAAAACAATGCTGCAGAAAAGGTACAAGTTAATTTGGACGCAAACAATGTACCTATGAAGTTGCAAAATAATAAGTGCATAAATCACAGCAGGACTGACATTGGCCATTACGAAATGCACACAAAATGGAAACCAGTTGGAAATGCCAGCGCAGGTCTTTACAATTGTGATTGAAATGCTTTTATCTAGATATCTTTATCTATGCGTCGTCGGAGACTCGGAGACTCGTCGTCACATTGTTTAAGACACTGATGCGACATTTGAAAATCTACTGAAAACCACTAGTAGAGTAGATAAACATCTAATAGAAACACAAGAGGACGTAGATGCCGTTACAAATAAAAGCAAGCTTAATATTTGTGGTGCATACCGATAGTCGTTTAGACTGCACCTAATCGTGTGAAGTGTGACTGAGAAATATGAATATTGTCAGCGAAACTCGTTATGTTAATTTTGGAGAACGTGCACATAAAACAGGTGGTCAAGTGTAAATGCTCCAAAGAAAAAATAATACTCATATTTATGAATGGCAGTTAGCAGACCTGGTGTGAATGAAAAAATAAACTCTTATTTGCATACCACTTCGCAAGGGTAGAAGAAGACGACACGTTGTTTGTGTGACACTTATGAATTATGTGCCCAAATACAACGTTGATGCTATCGCTGATACAGTGGAAGCAAATCAGCACACGGAAATAGAAACCAATAATAAATATGTTGACTTCAGATAAATTTGTTTTCGTTTAAATATTCCATCCTTAGCTAAACTTATTTACAGTGCGAAACTAGGTAATCATAACAATATTTTGTTGAAACTCATCATCATATTTTCTACAAGTTATTTATGTTCGAGAAATATCAGGATTTCACAAAAAATATTATAGCTTTTAAAGTGCGTAGTTTTAGTAGCACAAGTTAGTAGTTTTTCTTTCTTATAGTGGACATTATTAAATTGATTATTTTAATGTATTTTGTTAACTTGAACGTAAAATTTTGTTAACGAACCTGACTTTAATATTTGTATGTCAACAATGACAAAGCATAGTGCAACACTTATCTATTTAAGACCTTGACATGTATGACTAATGTATATATGTTCTTCACCTATGTTTCACAAATAAATAATTCTGATTCTGATTCTGATTCTGACAAGAGGATGCTGTTAAATATGAGAGCACACCGTGCCGACTAACGAAACGAGAGTTGTATCTCGATAAATTGTCTTAGAACGAAGGAATACGTATGTTTTCGTACAAAGCAGTTACAGATTTACAGTCCTATTCATTAGGATTTACGCAGGTTCGACACGTGTAAATAAGCTCACTAGTGAGCATCGCCTAAATGTGTCAAAGCTGAACCAACGAGCATTGTTATGCGTTCGAGTTTCTAGAATACTGGCCGGGATCTATACTATTTATTCCCCGAACACTATCCACAGTTGACGGTTCTTTTATTATAGCTATAAAAGCATTGGAGTAAACCGGAGATTTTCGCTGATTTATCGCCTAATATTTATTTTTCACGGTTTACTTACGAGGCCCATTTATAAATATAGGACGGGTTTACAGTAGGGAAACTGGGGTTTCCTTTTTATGTGTTATGTCGGTGCCAAACAACGTGACTTGATGCGCCGCGGACATTAATATAATATGGAACATTATCGTAAAACAACGAGCTGTGGATGTTTCAGTGTGTTGTGTCAGTTTGCGACTTTAATGCACCATTATGCTAGTTCAATAGAAAGTTTATAACCTCCGGTGTAGCCGTTTTATAAAGCCGTTCATGCAAAAATCGGTGTCAGGAGGAAGGCATAAAACTTCTTAGTATTGACGGTGTATTTAATACAATAATTAAAAACAACTATGAATCAGTTATGGGCGGGGTGTTAAGTTTCGTTGTGACATGTTGATATTCAAAATATTGACGGGCATCCTACAATAAAAACGGAGGGCGTCAAATGTCGACACTACCATTCTGGAATGGGCTTCGTATTCAATGGATGTCTCGTGGGCGTAGCTTATAAACATTGAATGACAGAATTATACCAATGACAAACTATTGAATAAACACTTTAACAACAATTTTAAACATATTCAATGGTGTCATTGAATGTGACACATTGTGTTAGTATGTCTTTTTACAACAACAATATTGTTGAATTCAAGATTAAATGTAAGTAATAAAAATTGAAAATACAGTTTCTCCATATGTTAAGTAACTCAGTAGGTACGTAACATAGAGTAGCAAGAAAACGAGTAAATCGTGGTTCGCAATTTGCAAGTGGGACCGATTGTCCGAGGCAAATATTTGACAATAGCAAGCCATGAGCCAGCAGCGAAGTACTTGCTTAGACAGACTCTACAGTCAACCTTGCCATTCATAAGTTAACGCGGTTGGTTGGTAGCAGCGACGCCTACAACGAGACACGTGTCAAATTCGCTTCAGAAAATCTTATTCTAATGAGCTGTCTCACTCAATCACACGTAAGACAAGCATCATGTGAGCGTAAACCACGAACGCGAACTATATTTCAAGTAAACATATGCCAATGTTTAATGGCCCACAAAACATGATTATTATTACTAAGTACCAACATTTATGGACAGTCAAGAATGATGTATTCCTTTTTCAAGGATTCGTGAACAATTACAGATGCACAATGATTGAATCCAATTCAATTGCAATTCTTGTGATAATCGTAGGTGTAATCAAATACACGTAAGGTCATGCTAGCGTTGTCGTTGCGAAGCTAATTTTGCTAATTAATTCTGTGTCCCTAACCTAATATAAAGCGAAGTGATGCCATACACACCTTCTTGGCTAGAAAAAAATTGCCATTCAGAATTATTTTAAATTGGTATCAACGTTGAAAAAGTAACGAAGGCTATAAACAAAGCAAAATGTACAAAACACAATTATTTATGGAGTTGCATGGAATTGCAGTGAAAGCAACCGGGGACAAGAATGAATATACGAGAAACGCGGAAAAGAATAAAAATCTACACCTGTTTCTCACAGAAAGTCAATTACGTGTAAGCAACAAAACATTTCCAACAGTTTAATATCCACATAAAAATCTAGAACACGAGTAGGTACGAAATTTACCTAATAAATGACATATTGCTATAGCTCGAGCTACAGCAAACATGAATGTACGGAGAATAGTAATGTCTTGAACAATAAATAAGACAGCTAAAGAAAGCTTCGTTTCTCTATAAAGGCGACAGTAAAAAACACGTTGAAAATCTTTATGACTTACGACGCGTCGCGGGGTTCTATAGAATTTCTCACGTCTCGACACTAGGGAACGAAGCTTACCTGAAATAAAATATAAACTATTAATAACGTTGTGTTAGCTAATGACACAGACTTAATGTTTATTAGTTTCTGTAATTACTTCTGTCTTGTATAGTATAACAATGAGTTATTTATTTCATCAATATATCATATATCATTGGAGTTGGTTCCCATAGGGAATATTGAGAGTGCGTGGCCACAAAGGAGTTACATTATTACATTATTTGCAGATCAAACAACTAATGAACCAATAAATTACCTATTTCGGATTTTATCTACAGTTATTTCTATAAAAATGTAGTGTATTGCTGACAGACTTATTAAAATTAAGAACAAGATTCGAGAAAATAAAACGGTAGACGGAATGAAACAAGAATAACGAAACATTAATTTTAGATGATAGCAAGGAATTGGCCCAATTAATACGAGATCAAGGAAAGTGTAAGATCCCAATTTATTACATTATTTCTTCATTAAAGAAATAGCAGACAATACTATCAATGCTGAAGATGAAGTTAATAGCAATTCTACGACGAATAACACTACAGAATAGGTTCTAGCGCATCAGTATGACAAATTCTATGTTCTAAAAGATTTAGACAACAGTTTTCAGTGCGTTGTGCAACTGTTGGTCTAGGCAACTGACGCAATTGCACGTTCAGCTTTTAAATTCACTTAGTGCTGGTCTGACAATATTTACTAGGCGTGGCAGATTTCGATGCTACTGTTAAAAGATTTTGTAAAGAATTTAAGAAATTGATACATCTAGGTTACATACAAATCAATATTATTCAAAGTTTCTAAGTCAGCTAGACAGATGTTTATATTTAAGGAGCAGTAGCGACTAATCTACTTATGTCCAATGCACCTTGATAGATTGAATTTAGAAAATTATATACTTAAATCATAATATTTTGGAGGTTAAATTATAATGAATACGGTTCAATAGAAAGGCAATTGACAACACGTAATATCTCATACTAAAATAGCAATGACATAGGTAATTTGCACACAGATTAAAATATGTTAATACTAAGAGACAACCAATAACCAGCATTGTTAAGCGTGAGCACGTTTGAGGGGACTTTGTTGAACAACGGCGCTCAAAGTCATTAGAAGATAGAAGAATTAAATGTTATACGATATGACAGATGAAATAATTCCGTTGAATAGAGAACTCATTCATAGCTCCGACGCCTGTGTAGCGGTCACACGCGTCTAGAGGTGATAGTCAGAAATAACCGTCTCTATTTCTTTGTGGATATTCACGCGTCTCTCTCGACTCTTGGCACAGAGTTCAAGCACATCCAACCAAAAAGAAAACAGTGCAATTAAAAAAAAATACTGAAAAGAAAAATACTCGCGGTAATCGCTTTGTTTTTTTAAAATCCGTCCGCGTTAGTGACGAGGCGCTACGGCGTTGACACGCACATGTATTTTAAAGTCATCTTTATCCTATTCAAAACGTGATTTTGTGTTTGGTTGTATTTAACGAAATTCTTCGAATGTGCTTGTCTAATATAACATAATTTAAAACTTGGCACCGCACGTTTGTTGTATTTCAGTAAGATGTTTAGTGGTGGACCTATTTTATTGAGATGGCTTTTGATTTTAATCGCTGTCAAAAAACAAGTTAAATTATTGCGAGATGGAATTTATTCACCCTCTTGTTGCCACCGCCAATAGCGCTCATTCTAATCAATCTGTCTCATTCAAAAACATACAGCAGTGTCTTGATTTGAGTGTGTATGAGCTTCACCATCTTGATGATAATACCCCGTCGATTTTACGACAAATATTTTATTCGGGATGTCTTAAGAATTATAGTGTAGCAGGCTAGCAGCCCCTTAATTAATAAGAAGTCGTTAAACTCTTGGCTACGACTTGGCTGTTACGTTGGGCTACTGTACTAGTTGGATGTGTCGAGATGTTTGTTAATCGCATGTGACTGGTCAAATAGAAAACTTTATTTATTTTGGCTGTTAACAGAGGTAGACGAACTGACTACTAGCTGGTATAAATTGGCCAACCTCCCGATCGTTATTATAATTTTAGTGGTCTTTTCTATACGTGTCTATCAAGTAATTTCATGTTTTAATTCATTAGATATCGCTATGAAGCATTATTAGATTAATTAATTTTAATGTCAAATTTAGCGTGTTATGGTGTCATCAAATTAACAGGTGTGTAATTGGAAGCTATTTAAATGAAGTCGCGTTTTGCATTTAAAGTTATTCAGCGACACACATTGAATTCACATGTGTTTAAGTAAATAATTCAATCGATTAAATGTATTTAAGTAGTTAAAAAAACTATCGGCTTTCTTGTTTTTCTAATGCAAGACCCCTTCAATAGAATATTTTATACCTGTAC
Source organism: Caradrina clavipalpis (assembly GCA_932526535.1). Lineage (NCBI taxonomy): Eukaryota > Metazoa > Arthropoda > Insecta > Lepidoptera > Noctuidae > Caradrina > Caradrina clavipalpis. The sequence goes on along the minus strand of OW052092.1, from coordinate 10,207,917 downwards.
CTATTATGGTATAAGTAAATCTCTACTAATATTATAAAGAAGAAGGGTAGTGTAGGGGGTAATCTCTGGATCTTCTTAACTGATTAAAAAAAAAATTGACCCATAGAAAGCCACGTTATTTGTGAATGTCATAGGCTATATAACATCACGCTACGACACACGGGAGCGGAGCAGTAACAAAAGACTTAACTTAAGGCAGGTGAAGTAATGGTATATTTTGATGTTAAATCACCTTTACGCCCATAAAACTTTATATATGATGCATTTTATAATTCTATTGTCTTTTTAAGTGGCAAAGCTTACATCATTGACGATAAAATTATATATCTAGGCAACATCAAAGTATGCGATGCTTGCCGTTTTAATGCTGCATTGTCAAAGGTGCGACTAAATGTCGCAGATTATGTGTTTTGATGCAAAACTGCGTTTAATTGCAATTTATAAGGTGTGTGAGGTTATTCATGGTTCATTTTAGATTACGTTTACCTGTGTTAGTACCAATTACTTAAGTTATTTTTTAATGCCAAGTAGGTATAAATAAGTAAGTATCGCTATAATGTGGAAATGCTTTGACCGCAAAATAATAAATAAGTATAGCGACATCAAAACATTTCTTTATTGTTAAAAATGCATAGTAACAATAGGAAGAGCTAAGAAATGTGGTGAAAAATTCGGTCAGCACACTAAGTACCTACTGAAATAAATGGACGCAGACAATTTATCGGCAAGCAAAAACTATTGGACTGTTACAAGCAATGTAGGCACAAAAATACCTAAACATTGGCTGTACCTATTTCTTTATTACTGTCTTTTTTTTTTAAACACAAAAAATTCTATGAATTGCCCGCGACTTTCGTCTGCCTGGATTTTCTAATGGATCCCATTTTTGACAATAAAATACAGCCTATAGGTCTTGGGAATAACGTAGCTTTCTATTAGCGAAAGACTTTTTAGAATCGGACCAGTAATTCCGAAGATTAGCGCGTTCAAACATACAGACAAATTCTTCAGCTTCATAATATTAGTATCTAAGATTCTACAACAAATATGGTGCACACGGTGCTATAGGAAAAATTCCCATGTTTTAAAAAGCATTGAATTGATTCATTTGACTGAAAAACGGAATACTTGATAATAATTTTTACACATTATTGATTCAGAAACTTAAAACGCCGGTGTATTCATACACTAAATGTCCGTCACGGAAGAATGGGCAAAATATTAAACCATGCGTTGCCTTCATTTATTTTTTCTTAAAGATATGTTGATACCTCTTTATTATTATCTAGTTACGCGAATAGAAAATTCTATTGGGAAAATGCGTTGAACATAAGAAGAAAAAATAACATTAGAAAAAAATATATATCTGTGCCTATTAAAATATACACCCTCAATTGTTTGAGGACACGGTTGGCGCAGTGGCTGGGTGATTGGCGATTGGCCATAGTTGTAGCATAGATAGTTGTTCCGGGTCTGGCTGATTGTGTATGGGAGTTTATGTGTGTATACGCATCCACGATATAGGAGATCTTAGCAAGGGGAAACGCTTTTTAAAAAAACCAACCGAATTTGTCAACAGAATTCGATTCAAAATTACTCCAAGAATATTTAATCTCATAATATCTGAAAAACACCTGGACAATAAATAATCCTATTATGGACGGAATGTGATCTTAACATCACATCCGCGGATAGTAGAACGAACACAATGTAAGCTTAGCGCCAGGGTACACGGTGTCCATTACAAAACCAGTACCATCTAACACCGGCTCTGTCAAACCGTCACTTCAACTGACATGAACACTATAGGCGCATTTTTATTGATTATAGGGCAAAGGAACACATCGGACCACCCACGGAGGCCTAGCGTCTAATTGAGCACCGAATTCATTGTCCACGCGACAGAAAGTTCAAAGGTCCCTAGATTAAATATCAATCAATGAGGCTTTTTTGTAAAATTCGTCATCTTTTGTCGGAAGATTACTTTGATATGTCTGTGGTTTTGTTAGTTGTATCATAAAAATATGATATTGCATTGGATTTTGAGTGTCATGATGGTACAGTGGCTGTAAAGGGAAACATCGTGAGGCCACCTGGACTTATAAATTAATGTCAGCTGAACTCGCCAATCCGCCTACTAGAGCATGAGTGGTTATCAATGCTCGTGCCTTCTCTGCATGGGAAGAATGTTATGTCCTGCATTGGGACAATAATAGGCTGGTTTTCTTATTCTTTCATTGAATTTAAGTATATTGGGAATTAGTCGTAAAGATAGAGTATGCTTCGTTTATTTCAAAATGTTAGTAAGTAAGACTTTTCGCGAACAGAATTATTGTTTAAATTTCTAGTTCCATTAGAGACAGACGGGAAACATCAAGATTAACGTCTACTTAGACTACAGCTAAGTTAACTTTAATTGAAGTGAATTATAATACCTAGTTCTTTATCACAAATATGACAAGCGCAGGCACGATAAACACACCTAAAGGGACGCTGATGGGTTGCTAATATATTGACCAATTAAATTAATAAAGTACCTACATATAATTACACGTCTCGGCTTGACCACTAATATTTTACAACCAGATATCAATCACACAGTTTGAACTTCCACACTTTCTTTTCCAAACGTTTTAAGTAATTTGGTAGTATTATGTTAAAACTGGTTTATTTTTTAAACATTGATTGATTGCTTGGTTTATGTTGCATACATTATGTCATCTATTTATAAATAACTATGAACAATTCGACCATGACTCTTAAAGGTACACATAAAACTCTGGAGTGCGTACTTTAAATATAAATTAATGGTAATTAAAATAGCTGCACCGGTACCAAGCAATGTTTGAAATAGGGTTGGGTATTGGTAGGGCTGTCATCACCTAAATTGCTGTTGTCGGAAGAAAATAAAAGTTGTTTAGATAAGCAATAAATTAATATTATAAAAACATGAAAATATATTTTTTATAATCTTACCATCATACCATCACGCCTATATTCCCCGAAGGGTTAGGCAGAGGTGTACCAATGTACACCCACAGTTCGCCGGTATATTTAGGTCCCATGTAATAGGGGGCGAGCCTATTGCCATTAACCGGGCACAAATCCAAACTCCGAGCTGCTACTGAGAATTTCATAGAAAAACCCAATAACACTTTTTGCTCGACCTGGGAATCGAACCCAGGACCTCTAGCGTAGCAGTCGCGCTTAGGACCACTAGGCCACCGAGGCAGTATTTTTTATAATCTTAATTTATTGCTTATCGTTCAATGAATCAGATACCCGGACACATAAGGTGTCCGGGTTTCTTTTGGATATCTTTAAAAAGCCCTTCCGCACGACCTTTAAACTAGGACCAATTCAGGGTATCCCGGACGGATGGTAGCCCTAGGTATTGGTATCTTGTACTTGGATACTTGGAGTCTCATGCCTATGTAAAATATTATTCTCAGAATATTGCCTCGCAAGTCATTTAAATTTATTTTATCTGATACTAATAAAATAATAATACGTGTTATAAATGTAATGTGTATTTTATTATAATAATTACCGATCACGACATGTTATTTAGTTTAATTTATTAACCCTACAATACAACAGTAGTATTGCAGTAGTTAGTAGCTAAACAAATAGATTAAAATTACTTGTACAAAAAAGGTACATAATAGATGTAACAAGAAACTTAATGAAGCCGAAAGTTCCATGTACTTCCCATAATTGCGATAGTTTTTTTTGTTTAAGACTATAGGTACCTGGGAACATTCTGATTACGGAGATAATGGAGGTCAAAGTACCAACATTAAAAAAAAAACTACTTTACTAACTAAACTTAAAAAATGTTTAAGGGGCCCCGTACTGACTGTTACATGCGCCCATAAGCACAATGACATTTTGGAAAATTCGGTAAAAAAAAAACATTTTCCAATAATATTTTTTGATCAAGCTCAGTTGGATGAGCAGAATGTGTTGTTAATGGCTGTGTTGTTTCTTTTGATACGCTATATAGGTACCTGTTTTAAAAACAAAAGAGTATCGTATGGCAGCCCTAAAGTAACACAGATCCATTACTTAGAAGAGTCTTTATCTAACGGCGGTGGCAGAGATGAAACAAACCGAAAGATTATTCAGCGGTGAACCAAAATGATAGGTTACAAACGCAATGAAAACATAATTCTATGCATTGAATAATTTCGAAACATTCTAGTCATTAATTTGGTGAATGTTGATATTAGGTACTAACATTGTTTACAGATAAAATGATTTTTGTAAACAATTTACAAGGCAATGTTAACAATGAATAAGGCGTTATTTTTAGCCTGAATCATGCTGTGAAAATCTGCTTTAGGTCAATCATATTTATTGGGGTAATACAAAGTTAGGTCACTCACATTGGTGAGCCCTTCCAAGTTAAACTTATAAGGGCTAGTCTCACCACCTAACTAAAGATACATATTAAAAATGGAACAGAATTTGTATTATCTGCCAAATTATTGAATCGGATCTTATAGGAACTTAGTGAAAAGGGCCTTAAGTCTGGAACCAATTTAAAGAATAAGACGAGGAAAATTATTCATTCGAAGGAGTAGCTCTTGTCAACCATTAAAACGTAATATTTTTTTATCGAAGCATTTTCCCATTTAACTAGAGCTGGAGTCATTCATGCCATTCATTCACTGTCCGAAAGAAGGTCACTTAGATGTCGCAAGTAGGTACTTAGTGTAAGTTATGCAATAAGGTTAAATAAATATGTAATTTGTGGATTAGGTTATGCCCAGTCATTAGCTACCCACGTCGAATCGGAACTATCATTACGAAATCAAAACAACGCTCACTTCCTAAGTATTCTCAAGTTAAGATGTAAGTACCCACCACCTACATGGAATAAGATAATCTTTATATCGAAGGTGAATCGGCCGCCCACGGCTGCGGCAAAAAGTATAGTCATCAGCTTACATCTAACAAAGGTAGCCGATTCGCCGGCCGTCTTAGTCAGAACGCCCATAATGACGAATATGGACATTTGTACAGCACTGTGTAGGTGGCACTTAGAACCCGGCCCCTGCCCTTATAAGGCGCCATGAAAAGTTCTATCGATATACGCAAAAGCGGCGCGAACCAAGATACCAATTTGGGGTTTAACGATTCCAGTCTATCAAAATACGAGTAGGCTGCAGTACTAACGAGTCTGCTAGATAGGTACTCTAGATGACATGAAACCCAGCTAAGAACAATCCTATTACACAAGAGAAATTCAAATAGATGCCACTGTTATTACAAGCTAGTCAATCCTATCAGCAACTTTCTCGATTTACGCGAGAATTCTCAGATCACGAAAAAACCTAAGATTGACGTGAAGATGAAAAAAAATGGCTTTAATTATCGCCACATCATAACTGCGTTGTGTTATTAGAATTTATGTTCGCGTCGCTTTGGTTTAATCCGAGAATAATGGTGTAACGGGCATTCGATAAAGGCCGATGGTAGAATAGGTAGTCGAGAGAAAATGGGTAAAACAAATCGTTGGAACAGTTTCAGCAGATGTGTGTACATACATAGAAATTATATGGGATTTAAATAGGCACACATTGCACGCCCCGAACGGGTGTTTGAGTAAGTCAAATTGCTTGCTGGACTTTGCCGGAGCAAATACTGTCGGTACAAGTAAACAGTTTAAATGAAATGATGTAGCAAAGCTCATTGAAAGCTTGTACATTTAAATAAGAGTATTTGAATAACTAGTAAGAGGCCAGTTCAAGAATTCCCGTTACAAAGTAATCAAGTACCGTTTCAGGGTTGATCGAGATATTGTCAAGCTATTTCACGATTGTCGAACTCAAATCATAATATATGTACATACCAGAGACGAGGACTCTATAGAATTTGATACTTTGCAAGAGTTCTGAAGTTTGGACCAACAATTATTCTACCGCTATTATAAAACTAACAGTTTTAAATTTTCTTGTCTTTTGGTTTCACGACAGATGGTTGTATACCTAATTGAACCCAATAGAATGAAGCAAGTCGCTTTGATTTCCCTCTTAGAAGTTAACCCTTCGCCACTATTATTACATCAGTTACCAGAAAGTTCTTGTTGGGTTGCATGAATATATAGCATGAGACAAGCCCGCTACACTATTCCCAACCACTGCAACCTCAAAAAGCCAGAACCAACAGTGGCAACCACTAGAAAAGACGAGTCCCGGAGAAACGATTCAATCAATCAATCAATTCATTGTCTTGGATCCCGCAACAAAATTAATCAAAAATGAACTGCGGAGGAGTAAGAATAAACATGATTTTCTCTTCCCTCCAAACAAGCAGGAATAATATGTTAAACAGACATTATATGTTAAGCTTCATTTGGTGGCTGAACTTTTTTGAGTCCAAGACTTTGGTGTGATAACATATCGATAGATTAAATCGTGCAGGCCTTATAAACTAAGGTACAGCTGAGCAAATATGAACTAAGGCACGACTTTCCTCTCAAAATGAAACTTCCATTAAAATTCCCAATTTGGCACGATCATGAACGTTGAAAGATTAGATTCGATTATATGAAATATCGATGGCAAGTAACAGATGTGATGGATGAAGCCACAAGACCATATTTCATGCAATGTATGACCCATTGTATCTAGCCCTGTGACAAATTACGACTGCTAGGCATACAAGTTTCGATGACGATATTGTATATCGCAATAAAATTGGAATTTGCATGGTTGATCTTGTTGTATTTAGGTCACAGAAAACAACTGAATATCAGGTTGGTACTGTTAGGCTCAATTGCATCACAAATCACTAAACGCATTTAGCGCCTCTTGCACATCTCTAAACGTATTAACATAATTCTGTCCGTGTGTGTCAACTTCAAACAATTTGACAGGCATGCAGTGATGTTCTAAATGCGTTTAGAGCTATATTGGTGCAAGTGCGTCTTAGGCTTGCACTACAAATAACTATGTAAATTTTGTGCGAAATCAATTTCAAACATTGTTCTATTCCTTTCAACCGTTTGAAGTCGATAAAACTGAACGATGATTTAAAATTTTAAATACGTTTAGCATTAAATACGTTTAGTGACTTGTGGTGCAAGCGGGCCTTAATTTTAGATTGCATTTGATTGGGACAATTGCGTGTTTTACAAATATTATAGAGCGTCCGGTGGCGTATAACATGGCTAAATTATAATTCTACATCACCATGGTTCGTAGATTCACTATTCAACGGATTGAATGAAGTAACAAACAGCTATTAAAGCACCGTTAGCTATCGTTGTTTGATTTACAATTTTCAATTTCATTGTACTCGATAGATTATTCTGATAGAAATGTCAATACAATAAATAGGTCTTTCAGATAAGTCACATTATACTCCTCCTTCAGTTATTAATCACTGGGCGCCATGATTCTTGTCTTAACGGTCCCGTTAACCTTAAGACCCACCTTTGTTAAGCCTTATTCTATGCTCTAAACAAAATACCTAATAAATGGCGTCACAAACAGGTAATATAACGAAGATAAAAGGATCAGTAGCTACACTGGCTACACAAGGTCGCATATTGTCACCGTTACGCACAATGTTAGCCACGAAACAGTCTGTTATGATTTTAATTTAAATAGCTATTTACCTTTCTTGTTTGTAAGCATTCATGTTTAAAACATACATGTGGACAGTGTTGAAAGTAAACTGTAACCTCAAACGCGCCCAGAACTTGTCACGAAATTATGGACTGATTTAATCCTAATGGTCGCTGTATCACGATGTTTAGATAATAATATAATTTTTTATTAGCATAATAAATTAATTTAAAGGAATATGTAGTATCAAGATTGACATTGTTTATTACTAGGACAATATCTTTAAAAGTACATTGAAAATATACAAGCTGATTTTTCAAGGAGCGAAAGTACGTACGTGAATATGAACAATTTTTATTACGGCAACAACACTGATATTTAAAAAAAAAACACACAGTTTTCTATTATACAACAAAAATGTATGGAGTAGGCGAGTTTTTTAAAATTCTTATTTCAGAGTCGGTGCTGCCCCGTGGCAAATTCATGAGTACTTTCGCCCACTGAAAGATCGGCGGTCAATTAAAAGTCATGTTGTATAAGACTTTACTCACAGAGTCACAGCTCAAGTAATAATAAATTCTTCACAAATCATGCATTTACACAGCAGGTTTCGAAAACTGACAACAAAACACAGTTCGTCCTATTTAACTTTACAAATGGCATCCAGTCCTAAGCAAACAAATATGCAAAATTGTAGTCGCACCACATTTTGAAATTATGAATACAAATAGGGCTAACAACAATGGTCAATGGTTGACGTCTCTAGCAAATTGCAGCTGTTGGTACAAAGAGGTGGATCACTGACGCTTACACCGACCACGCTTCTGAAACACGAGAAGTCTGCAACCACTCCGACGGCCGACACACTTAACGTCCTATAAACAATCGAATACCTAAAATAGATTTTATTGCCAGAGCAATTGAATTCAATGTCGGTGCAAATGATACTACACTGTTCATTGTGGAATGTTTTACTTCAAATGAGATTCTACAAGCAGCATACTTAGGCTTATTGTTGATTGATAATACGTTGTGAGAATGAAGGGTTTGTATTCTACTTGTACAGGAGTTGCGGTTAAGTTGTACTCATAATAGAACAGTTATTTTATTGTTACTGATTTGGTTTTTAGGTCATGCACTCACTAGGCAGTTCCAAATTCAAAATAAAGTTTCCATACATGTGGCACTTATGTTTCGCTATCGGTGAGTCAACTAAAGGCCAGATGAAGATGCTGTAGCACCGAGTGACCTCTAATTTGCAATCAACTACTTCGAAGGCCCGTCACAGATCGATACACGCCTACAGAGAAGACTTTAAAATAAATGGACATTTGTCGCTTCGAAGTTGTGTTTTAACATGTTTCTTAGACCAGCCCATTGTCATTGAAATTCCTCAGTATGCAACAATAGGCAGTACATTAGTAGCAAATGTGGAACAACGACAGGAAACAAGAGAAACGTTTCTTAAGACTACGCATCGCATGGGACGAACAAAAACGGGGAAAAAAATCAACTAACGGTCATCCCTTTGTCTTAGCGAGTAGAAGAAATCATTAAGCAACGTGACAATTGTTTTGCAAGATAAGTACAGAGATAATGCAATGAAAACTGCCTACACTTATTAGTATGTTAATAAATACCTGCTCATTCAATGATTGCTCACATACATATGCATTTTGTTGAACGTTTGTCAGGAAATGAATTTTATTATAGGGTGTGGGTTTTGCACACGGTTTTTTTTTATTAAGAATATCAGTAATATATTCTCTTGAAATGAGTCATATGACAAGAAAGTGTAACAAGACGTGTTTGTTTTGTTTTGTAATAAATAGTAATATTTGAATGCCGAATTGCCGACACAACTTGTTAAAATTACTGATGCGAAAAGCAAAACTTTGTGATGCGCAGAAATCCTAAGAAAAGATGTAAAAGAAAACAAGTAATTGGCAATTCTCGAATTTTTAAGACAATTTGCGTTGTAATCTCTGTCAAAAATGACTCATAATTATCTAAATTTTTTGGCATTGATTGTCGCTGAAACGGATTGCGACTACATTTTTTAAATTACAGGCCTTGGTCTTCTGATTTTAATCAAGCATTCAGTACCAATCAAAAGCCAAAATCAAACCAAAAATAAAGAAATAAAAGAAACCGAAGCGAAATGCCACGATAAAATAAATGTAGGTGTACTTTGTAAATGGGCAGATGTTAAAATAAAAGTATACTTAAAATGAATGGAAAAGAGACACAAAATGCGTACTGTTGCTGGTTTTTACAGTAACGCGTCGACGTTAACCTAATTAAGACAAGTTCTCGCGATCAGCTGATTGTAGGTCACCTACCGTTAAATGACCATTTTCCTGGATGTTATGAGGTATCGCAAAATATTACAATATAATTGTAATTAAATGGAAGATTTAACACGGCATTTAGTAACGTATGTATGTAGGTACAGTACCGCTTCTCGAAACATTTATAAATAAGCTAATCGTCATCGACACGTCATGCGTCAAGGCAACTTAAACTCTATTGACTCCCCCAATTTGTAGGTTTGGTTCGCCACAAATTATTTCCTTTTAGGACATTGTAATAAAAATCAATTTCTAATTTAGGTGTTGAATATTCGTAGTTCCAGAACAGAAGTAATTGTTTTTCAAATATTAATTCTTTATTTTCATTTTTCAGAGCCAAGTTCAGTTTTATTTTGATGTGCTATTTAATTTTTAGACATGATGGTTTGCCTGTTATTGGCGATTGTTTGAGACGGTAACTGATAATAGGTTATAGGTTCTGAAGATCTGGTGTGTAAAGAAGCATAACTTTCAGAAAGATACCTAAGCCTAAATAAAATAATAGTAAGCATTCATTCATACCAATCCAATTTAAAACGGAGGTGCATTAGATTATAATATTGTTTTGGCAGCATTGTCACTGACCCACAAATTAAATATTCTGTGTGCAGTGTTTGCACCTCAAGCGATCCGACAACTACGCCGTTAATCAGAATTCCAATTAATAAATTTACTGCTAGGGTTCGAACAGTCGTAAAAAAACCATGACTCATAGAATCTTAGCATTGACAAAGACGTTAATCGAATTTAAAAAAATCCAATGAGCAATGCGATTCCGTAATCCAACAACTTGACAAGACAAAAAAACAATGTTGCCAACCTAACACTTTTTATAAGGACGTTTGAGGATTGCCTCATACATACAACGGCGCGGGCGTCCCTCGTGAGCGGTGACGTCATCAACAAAGCAACTGCTATTGAATAATAGGGGTCCCTTTGATAAACACAAAAGAGAACCTGTGTGCAGGTACGATAAGCCGACAGGTGGCACTTGCTCTTCATTATTAGAACCATCACAGAATATTTATTTTGATCTCTATTTACATGGCTTACGATTTTTTTCTGAGTGACTGTATTTTGGAGATTTCTTAAATTAGCATATAATTTATGAGTGTTATTAGCATTTATTCAAAAGGTTTGCAAATCATAGCTATCAATTCGAACGTTTGGAGAAATTAGTGAAGACTTATTTGCATACGCAAACCATTGATTGGTTCGAGCACTCCTCTGCGTTCTCTCTGCATTGCAGAGTTTATCCAGAATATCCAGTTAGACTTCGCATTGGTTTCCGGTCATAGATCATTGAAATTTATTGCTCGCTAGATATTTTGGATCTCCTCGATATAGTTAAATAAACACGTTCTAATACTGCTTATAAAACGTAAGACATACTGTGTTTGTTTACATTATTACTAATCTTTTTAGCATCCGAAAAGTGATATCATCCGCCGACGAACGCGAGCTTCTATTCGGCCAAGACTTGGATGACGTTAAAAGTAAAAAACACATGAGAATTAAACATTCAATAAACGTAATTCTGATTTACCACAAAACAAGAGGCATTTGTCGCCTGGGTACAAACTATACTATATTTTATGCGAATCGTCGTGGAACAGATTCCGCATTTACAAGATTTATTACGGAATCTTTAAATGAACGAAACAAATCACTCGTCTTCGTAATAATTTAATGCCTTGTTATCTACTTTAGTCGAATCATGCATAATCAATCAACATTTGGAATTCGTTGCATCGAGCAAATCACTTTAGTAGAGGTACCTATTCCTAATTAGTGCTATAGTAGGAAGGTTCTTACCTATATTAAAAAAGGCATAGGGACGTAAAAAAAATTTGTACATATTTACATATAGTTGGAATTATCTTTATTTTTTACTCCTAGCCCTAACTTCCAGGGGTGCTGGTCAGAAAACCTCCAAGCGTGCCGTCGGTTGCTTGTCCCTCCGGACACGTCTTGAGGGAACGGCAGCTGGCTGGCCGGTGCACCCTGGGCGCGGGTAGTGATCTTCCCTGAGGAATGGGAAGAGATTCCTATTCTTTGGGGAATGTCACTGCTCGTGGCCAATATTCTGACGGGCGGGGTCCGAGGACGGACCAAGGGCGTTTCTCCGCGTGTCCCTCTGATCAGCAGAGGGCACAGCGGAGGAGTGAGGACGGGCTCGGCGTGCACTCACCCTGCCACCGAGCAGACAGAGGTCCTTCTCTGTCACCGTCGTACATCGTAACCCCATATCGGAGTGTCGTGGTCATGTCTCGCGGCTTCGATTGGCACCGAGGGTCTTGGCTTAACCGCCCGGACCGCGAGGTAGAAACCCTCTATAAAAAGTCACCCCGAATCCCAAGCGGCGGCGCACCGTGACGGGATGTATGGCTGACGGGCGTCCCTATGGGACATCAGTCGCTAGTGCGAACCACTTGCTATTGGTTGGATGGTTGGATATCTTTAGTACTCGTGGGATCAAATATGGAATATAATATAAACCCAAAACAAAACGATGCAGAAGGAGGGAAGGGGGATGCCGGGTCGGAGTCCGACTCGTCATCCAGCATGGTGACGGTGAGCTCTTTGGGCTCCCACCAGGAGTTGGTTGGGCTTCTCAGGAAGCGGCCCAGACCGGAGGATCGGGTGTCCTCCGAGGAAGAGCTGGCCTCGGCTCGAAAGATCCCCACCAGCAGACGCGGTGGGGCCCAGGAGCGAGGCCCAGGGAGGGTTGCTGCCCGGAGGGGACCGGCGACGTCTGTCGCTGAAGGGCAGTCCCCCTCCCCCTCCCTAAGTGAGACTGGCGGCGACGTTGTGGTCCAGACGGACACACCGCGCGTGGTGGAAGGCGAACCTGGCGGCTCCGAGGAGCGTAAGGCCAGGTTCATGGAGGTTGTGCGGGATGCGGTGGCGAGCGTCGCCCGCAAGAAAATGAAGGGGTCGAAGTCTCGGGCAATGGACGAGGCTTCGGCCACCATTGCGGCGGCTGCGGAGGCCGGTTTTGCGGGGGAGGTCCCGCAGCTTCGGGCGGAGGTGGCGCGCCTGTCGGCCTCCATGGAGCTCCTGGTTGCAGAGAACAGGAGGCTCCAGGCGGACCTGGCTGAGCTCCGCGGGACCGGCTCCCGCCAGGCGCCCAAGGCGGGGAGCCGGAGAGCCGAGCCAGTCGAGCCAGTGGACGACCAGGTGCTGAACCTGGTTCAGCTGGAGATGGCGGCCTTCCAGGCACGGTTTTCCGTCCTGGAGGGCATCGTGTTGCGTCCCCCACTGGCGGCGAGCGGGACGACCGCGGGCGACAGGCGGGCCTCTTATGCGGCCGCCGCGTCTGCGCCGAGGCCGGGTAGCCAGCCCTCCAGCAGGGCGGGGCCGACCCCTGCGAAACCGGCTCCGGCAAGGCCGGTGCCGGCGCAAAATGCGCCCACGAGGAGGGGCAAGGCGGCATCCCAGCCGCCTCCACCCCCTCCGCCCCCTAGCTCCAACCCTCCGGCCGCGGAAGCCGAATGGCAGGTGGCCGGGGCTAAGGAGAAGGGGCGCAGGGCGGCCAGATCGGCCAGAGCGGCCACCAGACGGGCGGAGGAGCGGCGGCGACGCGGTGAGCGCAAAGCCGCGGCCAGGCTTCGCGCCCCGAAATCCGCGGCTGTAGTGGTCACGCTACAGCCGGAGGCGGAAAAGCGGGGCGTGACATATGCGCAGGTGCTCACCAGGGCCAAGGCGGCCATCAACCTTGGCGAGCTAGGGATAACCGGCCTCCAGCTTAGGGTCACCGCAACTGGGGCCCGAATGCTGGAGATCCCCGGCGCCACCAGCGGCCCGTCCGCGGACGCTCTAGCTGAGAAGCTTAGAGCGTCCCTAAACGCGGACGAGGTGCGGGTGTCCAGGCCCGCCAGATGCGCAGATCTGCGCATCATGGGTCTGGACGACTCCGTTTCCGCGGAGGAGGTGGTGGCCGCCGTCACCAGGGCGGGTGGATGCCGTGCCGAAGAGGTCAGGGCAGGCACCATCCGCCCAGAGCGCACGGGCATGCAGACCATTATGGTCAGCTGCCCAGTGACGGCGGCTAAAGCCATTGTTGAGGGGGGCCGCTTATTGGTGGGCTGGGTGTCGGCGCGGGTTCGCCTGCTCGAGCCCAGGCCCCTGAGGTGCTACCGTTGCCACGTGGGGAAGCACGTGGCATGTCGGTGCGCCTCGGAGGTGGACCGCAGCGCCCTGTGTTTCCGCTGCGGTCAGCCCGGTCACAAGGCCGCGGCTTGTGATGCCCCGCCGCACTGCGATGCATGTGCGGGGGCTAACAGGCCGGCCGATCACCGGGCTGGGGGCAAGGCCTGCGCCGTACCCGCCAGGTCCGGGGGAGGGCCCCGCGCCGCCGCCGCCGCCGCCGCCGCTGCCGCCGCCACCGTTGCCGTGGCCGCACCCGCCGCCGCCGCTGACGCCGCGTCCGCCGGCGCAATGGATTGCCAATAATGGCACCATTGCGCCTCCCGCAGGCGGACACCGTAGGCACGGTCTGTGGACGGTGAGCAATGGGTAGCTCACCGTCCGTACGTTATTTAACGACAGACCGTGTCGACGGCGCGTTCATGTTCCGCGCAAAGAGGTGTCAGCACAAGGAAGGGGCCACTAAGGGCCAAGGCCTGCCGGGGCTGCGGGTTGTTCGAAAGAGATTCCGCGCCCCCGGAACGCAAAGGGCACATGAAGGAACATAGATGGTTTTTAGTCAGTAAAAGTCTGACACTCCCTCCCGCCCCGCCCAGGACGGGGGGGGTCATTTGATGATTTTACCATCTTAAAAAAAAAAAAAAAAAAAAAAAGCCCTAACTTCCAAATCAATTCAACGATGAATTTTGAGTACATGCTGCAAACTAAAACCTATATCCATGAATCATGTTATGTACCTACCTACGTCACGTTTAGAAATTGCAGCAACCAATGTGACAATCAAACGTGACAGCGGAGTTAACATTTTAAGCGACACCAATTTAGATAGATGAATTAAATAAACAAAGCCTTCAATATAAACGGCGACAGGGAAACTGAATTTTAAATGACGAGAATTTCTACTCCATTCGTATGCTGCTTAAACTCAGTCTAAAATTATAAGTGAATGAAGCATTAGCGATATAATTATGCAAACGAAGTCCATGCGATCGGCAAGTTCAAGGCTTTTGGAAGCGGACCTAGCCATCAACCGCGTTCTTATATCAAAGCAATAGAGTTTACATCAGTCACAAACGTAACGAATCGCTTACGATGAACGTTTCAAAACTGCAATCACATTGTTACGTGTCGACGGACGGCAACAACCTGATTGTACCGTTAAGCGAGCCGCGCAAAACTGACCTAGTGCCGGGAAAGTTATCAGGGACGACCGTGTTCCGTTTCACGACCCAAGCCGAGCCCAGCATTCAGATCAATCAAGACTACTTCGTATTACCTCAACTTTTTTAACAATTCTTGGAAGGAACACTAGGTCATCGGTTCGAGATAATATCGTCAGAAATCAAATGGCTGATGTCATGCAACAGGACGTTCCAATGGTAATTTCAGTAGATCAAGCCGAGACGCTAGTTTCTTTATTAGTTATAAAACGGCCAACGGTGTCATATCATTCTCTGTTAATGAACATTAATTCGTTGCAAGTGGAACTGATTCAATTGCTATCACCCATGAGGTGGCATTGAACTTTGTCGAAACAATTTGTATCAGCCGGCTTGTAAGTGTGGCATGTTCAGACGGTGAGTTCAGCCAGTTCTCGATACCTAACGGAAAAGATTCAAACCGGAACATACTTTGATTACATCCAAAATTCACAGGGACCATTATTCCTCTTTGTAAAACCACGAGGTGAAAAACGCAGTAGAATGAATAACGAGAAATTCTATCTTAAGCGCAAAAGCAAAAACAAGTCCTAAAAACCAGATCGCGAAAAAATGAATCGAATTGAATAATAGATTATTTCCGAAAATTAAACATATTTCATGTACGAGGTGTATCAAGGATGTTCTGATGCATGGATAAAAGGAGTGTGTTGTATATTTATAGTAGCACACGGGGTCGACGTTCCTCGTGCGTCTCCCACGCCGCGCTTGCCCGGTGCGATGGGATCTACAAATCAGTTACACGATGAAACACTATTCGCACGCAAATGAAAAATAATACAAATTCTTCTAGTGTCCAAAATTTTTCACTACCCAATAACAATAAATATTGTTGACGGTACCTAATTATGGTAATTCATCAGAAAGGCGAAGTAAGGTCGCACCATTAATTAAGCGTATTTGATTTACCTACAATTTGTCATTGCAATTGAGCTCAAGATTTGTCCAAATAAATCAGATCTGATTGATAGCTAAATATGGATTCGAAATTAAACAGGTCGTTTGTGTACATAAAAGCTTATTCGGCATATCGGTTAACAATGATATATCTTACTAGATTTGTAAGGAACCAAAATTATACCGACATAGGGGTTTATTTTATGATACCAGTTGCGCACAAAGTGGAGCACATAACTTTTAGCTGTCAGAATAAAGCAAAAGATATTTGCTAATGTAAACAAGAAAATTTGTTTGACAGCAACTAAAACGTGGAACCAATGACTTAAATACGACGCATTTAAGCGGATATGAAAAAGCAATTACACCAGAATGTCTAGGAAACATATGTGAGGAAGATTGGTAAAATGTATCCCTCATGATGACTCACAGACAACTTCTAACTGGGTCGTTCTACAATTCTACAGAATCCAGATTATTCTTAGCCAAACGTAAATTCGCTTCTGCTTAATTTTGGAACAAAAACTCTACTGGTACTTAGCAGATGAAAACATAAGAAGCGGCGTACAATTTGATTCATGTAAACACAATAACAAGTATGTTGATGGTGCGAAACTGGAAAGCCGTAAGAAGGTAAGTGGGTTCGTTAAGGCAACCACAGTTCGTGTTCTGCCTATTACGGTGTCCAGTACGTGTAGGCACTTTATGACCCTTATGTCAAATAGCCCCAAAATGTAGATTACATCATTTGTACGGACAGTGTGGTGTGGATGTCCAAACACTGAGTCATAAAATAAAAAATGAATATGCAAATTACAATGTTTCGAAGACAGAATAGATGGAATAATGCCGTACCGAGTACAAAATGGCGAGAGCAATTAAACAACAGCTCTCAAGAATTTTCAATAATTTTGCCACACGAATGTTATTGCTTTGCGTGCTAATGAATTAAGTAGTTGTTCAGCTAATTATACGAACTTACGAAGTGACACACTTTACAGAAATCTCAAGAATTTTTCAACATCTCTCCAGACGCACCCGACAACGAATAGATTTATACAACGATAGAATGCGGATCCAGTGTCATTTGTAACGTCTCATTCATAATTTTAGAGCGAGGATTAAAATAGCGATAGTTTACGTCTACGACGATAGTGAAAAATGAAACAGGTGATGCGAGGAGTTGTGAAGACACGATGTGGGATGACAAACAAACCTCGGTCATTCAACTCGACAGGAAGAATATGTTTTCTGGCGGCTGAATTTAATACACTGATGTTTATGTTACAGCTTCAGATTCTCGAAAAAAGAAAGGTACACTGTTTGGATGTCTGGATATTTTCTGATTATCATTTAATTTTACAACTGATGAGAATAAAGAAGTGACATTGGTGGTTCCCGATGGTTTAAAAGACACGTTCTTTCCCAACATTTTCGTGGACAGCGAAAATAAAGTTACACTGACTAATTACTGCTTGGACAGAGTCCCAACCAGATAAACACCTAAACCTCAGCCAAAAATACACAAGATGGCGTCGAGTTCATAATAAAACAATTTAATGGGCCAGCGCGCTTTCCGCGGTGACGAAATCTGCGCCGACGCATTCTCGTTGCGTAACTTGAAACGCGATCTGTGCAAGAGAAAACTGTTTAAGGTCAAAATAATTATATTTCATCTGTAAACTGAGTCACCACACAAAGGATCCTAACTAATCAAACTGAAAAATCCGAAAACATTATTTTTTCAATCAGAGGGAACGAGTCTGTCTTGTCGAGGTGTTTTCTGATCAAATACTCATTTCACAGAATAATATAAAATAATCGTAAGCGATTAATACGATTACTGTACCCCTGTCACATACGTTGCTTTATTCTAGTAGGTAATATGGACATACATCAGTGAGGGCGATGAACAACAAACGAATCTGACGATTGTTTACGCGCGAGTGCGACTGGACGGGCGCGGCGGAAGCTTGGCGGAACCTCGCGTCATTGGCTCGCGTCTGCCAGCCCAAAACTTGGCCACCATCGCCACGCCACGCTTCATTCATGGCACATATCATCCGCTAGCCATAGGAACATAAAATCCAAGATAACGATCACACTGAAAAATAGCATGAAACAGCAAACGTAAACACCACTCCTACAAAAATTCGACCACAGTCAAGCAGCGACGTCTGATATTTCCGAATCTCCTCAATTCAAGAGAACTCCCGATACGCATTTTAGTGCCCAGTTTATTGAACGATTCTAAAGACAAATACCATTCTTTTGTCGAATACTTTGGATTTAATGAGTCGACCAGATTTATCGTGACCGGAGACAAGTAAGGAACCATTTAGGCACTCCCATCCTGAGCGTCTTGTAATTTTTATTACGCAGGCAACCCCGCCCTGCATTGTTGTGGGGTTTAATGAGCATACGCTCGTGCCGGCTCTGTTCCTGTTGTGTTAGCGAGTATAAAAATATATTGGATACGGTAGACTTTATTTTCTGTAGTTTTATAAATTCAATCTGATGCCAAGAGGAATTAGTGATACATTTTTTGAATATCTGGGTCGTTTTATGCTGCCGTTATCTTACTTTATGGGGTAAAAAGAGACTTCCGAGAACTAGTTTCTATTTTAAACCTAAATAACGAAGCCGGCGCCATTTTGTCTAATTTCAGCATGCAGTGGCAGATAGCGGGTATTGTAGACTAGTAGATAATTATGCCTATGATTGAAGGAC
Source organism: Caradrina clavipalpis (assembly GCA_932526535.1). Taxonomy (NCBI): domain Eukaryota; kingdom Metazoa; phylum Arthropoda; class Insecta; order Lepidoptera; family Noctuidae; genus Caradrina; species Caradrina clavipalpis. The sequence goes on along the minus strand of OW052092.1, from coordinate 10,188,993 downwards.
ACTCACAATTGAGTATGTTGATGAGCCTCGTGCTTTTACTGGCTTAGTGGCTACACATTACATTGAACCATTCTGAATACCTGTATGATTGGTATTTAAGTAAGTAATGCGATCACAAGCCCAAAATACAGAGATTCCTTCTAGGACTTACAGTAACAGGGACCGATTGTAATAAGTACAGGTAAATCCTCAAATTTTACACGGCAACATACCTGAAACAAAAAGACGTAAGATTATATTTAGGCACCATACGGATCGAAACAGTATTAGTCTACAGTTCCAAATAACGCATCCGTGAACCAAACCGCCTCCAGATGGTTTATAAATACACAACGCCATGACATTAAAAATATCCAATTAATTCGTATTAAGTCCTATTTGAAGAGCGTTTTCAAGCGAATTTAGGCTTTAATAGTAAACGGGGAAGGTTCATAAGTCGTGTTTGTCGGACGGTGCTTTCAGAGTATCAAGAAGGCGGCTGTGTAAGTCGTTACAGGGTTTCGGGCTAGCATTTGATATTTTTGCTCTAAGAATATTTTTATTTAGAGCATGAAACTAAAATTTTGTTAACGATTCCACAGAATAATTATATTAATCTTAAAAACTATACTGCATTTTCTTAGAACCATGTAATAGCAAAGCATAGCTTAGTAGCCATGATTTTCGATGAAATGTGATCGCTTTATTGACAAAGCAAATCATGTACCGAGACATTATAACTAACAATACACAATATTACTTGGTATTCAAAGGGGAGAGTTCTATCACAAAGCACAATTAATTACAAAGTCACCGTTATAATGGAATGCAGGATAGATCGATGAGGACGCATGCGGGTACGAAGCAAAAATTAATGGCTATAGCAGTTATTTTTTGTTACAACCGATGGGGATTTCTTTTTAGATGTCACATTCATACTATTATGACCGTTTATTGATGAGCTATACAAGAAAGGCCTATCAACTTTAGTTTAGATAGATCAGGCAACTATTTAAACGGTGCAAGCATGCAACTTTCTTTAATGGATGTTTAGGCTGCATAGTAATGGCAAATTTAAATTTCTGGATTTTTAGGCTAAAAAAAAAACTATTGTAAAATAGATAGTTTTTATTATATTTCTATAGCAGTATTTCATGATACTGTCTATGTTTTAGATTAAATACTAAAGACTTCGACTAACAATGATTAACAAAATGGGAAACGACAAGGATATATGAGAATGAAGACTAGCGGAGAGTGCTAGACAAAAGAAGCAAAGAAATGATAATCTGGTAAAGATCTTCAGATTGATCTATCCATTCCGGGCAGGTACATCAAGCTGAAGATGGTAAGACGAAAAAGGCATGGGAAAGAGCACTGTGGGCAGACTTGGAGTAAGCTTTTGGCAAGACGCCGTTCAAAGCAAAATTCATTAAGATTTAACCAATTCCCTACGAACAAGAAGTGAAATTTTATAAGATCCTAAAGAAAAAAAAAGAAAAATATTCTTGGAGCAATAAAACTAAAACTAGGTTTAACGATGTAATTTGGTATTATCACAGTCAAATACCTAATCCCTCATTATTTACAAAATTCTACGGAAAGTATTCGAGTAATTCTGTAATGCATATAAATGACCCAATTAGACGAAGTTGGCCGGCATCCAGAGAACAAGACTGGATGCAGTTCCCTCTATTTAAATAAACAGTTTTCTTACATAATATGCCTACTTCTTCGTTTTATAGTTCTCACTTTGAGTAGTAGTCACACACTGTACTTTAATATTCATATTATAAGTGTCTTTAACAACCTGTTGTTCAGAACCTGGAGAAACGACATTACAAACAGGACCATTATCATCATTAGTACAGAATTACGTAAATGACAAATAATAAAGTTGACATTAAAATATACTCAGAGACTACCGACTGACCTTAGATTAACACCACAATCTTCTCATCTATAAGCAGGTTCGTTATAAGATAAACAGTAACTTTATATGCATAATACAAGTGTTATTACAATCATCCTAACCTACATCCAATGTCGCTCAAGGAATTCATTGTACTTGGGTACACATTCCACAATGCAAATATTCTATGAATTGAAACGTTATGTTATTTAAAATATTCAATTAAGATAACATTTCGTCGCGGTACGGATACACAGTGTATAAATAAGCGTAACACGTTGTTTAACACAAATGTGTTTCTAGGAATTTTAAAAATTATATCTCTGCGGGGGAGTCATTTCTCTCATTCAGATGCGCTTTTGAAAAGCAAAAGTGAGCATTATTTATAAAAATCATGAACATTTATAAATGGTATAAAATAGAAGTAATTAAATTAACAGATGACGTCGCGTAGGCGAGCCAGCAAACACGTGAAGTGTTAGTCGAGTTAGAGAGTGACAGACATATGTGTGATAGGCGAGTAAGAGTGAGAACGTAATAATCTATCAGCATCTGAAAGTAGGTAAAGACATAAGCAGACGACTTCTCGCCGCTGAGTCATGGCATCACGACCTTTTTGTATGTACGATCTAGAACAGGACTTTTAATCGATTCAGCTGATATATCTATATTTCCTGCAATAATTATACATATTAGTGTAATAATAGCCAAGTTCAATAACTAAGTACTTATGTCTTAATTTAACTCAGTGTGGATTTCCTCTGGCCTTGTATCAATGAACCAAAGTACCAACAGAGAATGTCGTCACAGTTAAATTAAAAAAAAATACAGTAGGTATCCTACAGTAATCGGATATTTGTTCAGTTATCGTCAGTGTTTTGTGTGTGTGGCGGTATAAATCACATATCAACAATTGCACAATCGCATGAATGAACCGGTAAACGCTGTGCGTTCACCAAATTGCTTAATGCGAAATGAATGGGACCCTTAAGCCGTCTACACTAGAACCGACGGCAGAGCGGCGCCTGCGCATCCCACACATGTGGCGCAACGGAGGCACTTTCGTCATGTTTGTGTTGCTTGTTAGTAACGCCTTGCCTATCGATTATAGAAAGCGAATCTCAGAAGTTCATGTGAAAAACTGGCCATACTCAGTGTTGATGTCATACCCTTTTTTTAGGTATCCACTAACAAAATATGTACTCATTAGCATCTCGTTGAATAGATAAGTAGGTACTTTGTTCATAGATATTTCGCAGTTTATCTGAAAGCATAGGAAGCTATCTATCTATTATATACTGCGTAATAGGTACCATTAAACTGTCGCCGATCGACAAGTCTCTAAAGTCGACTGTCGGGCGCCACCTACGTACTTACTGCTGTAGAAAGTTGAAGAACTAGACCAGCCCAGTTTGGACGAATTACGAAGTTTATAAGAAATTACGCAGCATTATGTTCTACTTATGTTCAAAACGCAATATGAACTACAGATAGTTTGGGCCTTAATCGTTAAAAGTGGGTTAACCGACTTATTATAGTAGTCGAAGCGGGTGGTATTGATCTCGAACACCAAATCGGTTCCATCGAAATTTAATTTCCGATTTCCCACCAGTGGATTAGATTTAGGGGATCGTAGTATCGGAATTATTAGTAACAATAGGTGCCTAAATTCCTAGACCGATTAAGGTGTTACAGATCCTAACTTAAAACAAGTTTCAACTAATAAAATGACTATAAATCTATGCTCAAGGCGAAACTGCGCCTGACTACCGTCCTGTAATACCAACCAAAGTCTATCCTTTTTCCGTTCCGTATCCGCGATTTAAATTCGTAACGTGACACATTATTTCACTACATTAATTTGCATTAATTACAATAAAAAATGAACACTAACATCGATAAAAAGAACTAATTATAATTGGAAACTGTCGTCAATGTAAACATTAAATAACAGGTCAGACAGCGTGCGCTTGCGCTGCATGGATCGCGATTAGTGTGGAGCGTGAAGGCCGGGCAAGCGTTATCGTAACCACAGTAATGGGGTAAATAATAAATTTCACATTTTTAATGAATCTCTAACTACTATAGAGGCTCTGGCTAGATGAGCAAAGTCAAAACATTTATTTCAATTAGACCATTTACAGGCCGTTTACAAACTCATTTTGGAAGTATTTGCTATGAGATTAACGCTACTTTAAAATTAAGAAGAGAATTTCTGGGTTTCCCTTTCTGGAGCTTACTTCATCGTCGTCTTTGTCTATGTAACTTCTGACCTAGACTAGAGTCAAGAGTGTACCCATCTCGAATCAAGCAGGAAGAAGAGAATGGAAGACTGTGACTACGGCTGTTAGAATACTAAAACTAGATATAAAATAAGTAGTGATCCGTCCGATATACGAAATCCACTAAGTACGTGTTTTAATCAAAGTATTTTTAACAAATCCCTTTACCTCTAACTGTATCTAATCTACATTTTGACAGCAGAGTTCTATTACAAGAAAGCGATGTAGTTTAACGAACGTAGTTGAAACGGTTGAGTATAATTATAAAATTGATTAAACTTCATATAAATTGTATGTGTAAAAAAAAATAAGTTCAATATTTTTATGTATGAGAAGAGGTATTAGCCCTTCAGTGGGACAGTAATAGGCTGATATAATTATTTTTAATTATTTGGGAAAATATGCGTAGTTACCTGTATACCATATGGTATGCTAAATATTTTTTTAGAAAAAATTTAAGCAGTTGCGTTTAAAGATTTCCTAGCTACAGAAGCTAAGAAATTAATAATAAAATTGACAAGCTGATGAATTGACCACTTTGCCAATAAAAACGTGGAAAATTACGTACAAAAAATAAAATGAAAACCAGTTATATTTCTAACATCTGAATGTAAAATGTGAAATGATTTGACATGTGCCAAGATGTAAGTGCACGTCTATAAATTAATCGCATTAACTGACATGCCTTTGTACTCCGTCCGAGGTAATTTATTATAAAATAAATATATATTTTTTATTACCTTATTCAATAGGATTCATAAGCATTACACGAGATTTACATTCATTTGTTGTACTTAGTCTACATCCATACAAATCTATACAAATGCATAAATAAAATGGTAGTGTCCGTTTGTAATGTCAAAATAACAGCTTTTTACAAAATATGCAAATTGTTCACGTTTTTCATCATCATCATCATCGTTCAATCACGTTTTTTTTTTTACTTAAATTTTGTATGTGTGTGTGTGTCTGTTAGTTCTAACTAATTTCCGAAACGGCTGGACCGATTTCGAAGAGACTTTCACTGGAAGATAGTTGATGAAAAAGAGTAACTTAGGCTTTAATTAGAAAAAAAAAACAACATTCTTGCACGAAACTTTCGTGCAAAAATAAAAAATATTGTTTTATTTTTGCCGACATTCACACAAACGAAGGCGCGGGCATAATCTAGTTAATAATATAAAGAAGTTACCGTTAGTAACTGGTGTCGGAGCACCATTTCATACAACAATCCTATTCCGTGGGCCCGATATCTAATGGGATTTTCCAGATTATGCAAAATTATTTATAGTTTACTTGTCTTTGTTTCATTAACCTTGAATTCTAATCTCATTTGATGTTGAGAGAGGAAATGTAGTTTTTATCTCTTAGTTGTTATTGGGATCATTCGTTATTAACAGCAATTTTATTTAGTTTGAATTTGAGAGTTTTAAATTAATTTAGGCTTAGCTTTTATTTGTGGGCTGCTAGCTTCCAGTATCACACTAATAAAGGTGAAGGATAGGGATTCATAATCCATTGCTCCATATGCTTGGAAAAATCATTTGCCCCTTTTTCTAAATACCGCAATGAATATTGCTGAATTGTCAAATTAAAAGGGATTTTGTTAGTGTGCTACGGAATTAGACAGGACCAACTTCGTTCCGATCTACCAAATCAGTCACGCTAGATTGGTAAACCGAAAACTATAAGTAGCTACCGCACCTATTATTATGCTTTGAACCACACAACCATTAAACCACGAGTACTTGAACAAAACATACCTCCATAACTGAAAATGGAATAAACGTTAGTAAAATATTCAATAAAATTGAATGCCTACTGTTAACGTTACGCCAATAGGAATTGTATGTGGACGAGAGGTGCACTTAACCGAGAATCAATAGTCACGTCGGCTCACGAACAACAAAAACCTTTTTTGTCAAAACAAGAAGATTTATAGGCCTATTGTCTTATGTGGGTCAACGATTTTCCATCTGTCTATACGGTATTTACGTTTCCCACTAACAAAGTATAAAGTAGGTAGGTGCGTTGTAACTGCTAATGCATAAAACCAGTAAAAGCCTCTAAAGTCTAATCAAACAGCTGACTAGAACTGACAGATTCGGTTGGTTTCACACAGGAAAGTACTAATGAGCTTTGACACATTTTCGGAAAGTGTAGGATGTCTTAGCTCGTAACTTTTAGAAAATACCTACCTATACAACATGACTTTTAATTCGTTTTACATGTTTTAGGGGGTCAAAGTACTCATGAATACGAACAACCTTTTTGACGAGACCTACTCCAAAAAGTAAAAAAAAAACTGCAATTCCATACATTTTGATCGAGTTGTAAGTGCTTTCTTGTAGCGAACATCTGTTTTCTTTTTTTTAATCTAATTTAACACAATAGTCGTGCTGTAAAAAATAAAGATACCTACCTAATAAAATATTTATTATATCTAGTAGGTAAGAATAATAATTTATTAAGTATATAAAATTAAATTATTTTCAAATGCAGAGCAAAGCAAATTAATTTGTTTAAAGTAAGGTCTCCATTTAAATCAGCAGATCGTGAGGTTTTGTGCTTTTGTAAGTAACACGGCTAATCCTGTCAAAACGTCTGTTATTTTGTTAAATGTTATCTAACTAGGAAGTAAAGTAAAATATTTGTATTAATAAATTACCTAGAATCTGAGTATCTGATCTGACATTTGATGTAGACCTGTTTGTATATTTTGAGAGTTTTGCAGCATTATAAAGTTGTTGAAAATATCTTTTAATTTGTTTACAAAACATCGATGCATGAAGCCTATAGAGAATCTCATTTGCAACAGCAAGAGTAAAAGATAACATAAATGGGTCAAATGTAACACGGCTGATGTGTCGCCACTCGCCAGTTCCTTCTTGGCTTGACACGCTACCGTGCGCCTAGATCTAAACTTATTACGGCAGAGAAAAAAAAATGTAATGGATAAATTCAAACACTATTGAAAAAGAAATAGGGATCAGTAAGAAAACTGACGCGGTGCAAGTCGCGGGCAAAAGTTAATAATTAATATTCTACAAAATATCATCTATCGATCACTACAAGTCTTTAAGGGTCCGTTCACACAGACCGGCTCGGAGAGGAGAGCAGATTCTTATCACGTTGAAAACAGAGTTTTTAGTATTTGTAGTAAGGTTTATTTTTGCAGGTGCACTGCTTTTGTCATTAAGAATGCTTGAACGTGCTTGGTGTGAAATAATAAGAGGAGCTGACCGGCTCCGATCGCGTACTTTTTCTCGTTCGCGCAGCCGATCGGCTCCAATTGCAAGCGGTCCACTTTCAGATCGCTTCCAGCCGGTCTATGTGAAATAATTGGCGGCTTTCCTCCGACCAACTCCAAGCGTATACGATCCGGTCTGTGGGAAAAGAAAAATGCGTGCCGATGCTCTCCGAGCGGTCTGTGTGAACAGACCCTTAGAAATCAAAGTCTGTCTCGAGCAGAGGTCTAGTTCTCATAACACACCCAAATTTTATGTTTAAAAGAGATAATGTAGACATCCGCCGGATTGTGTGAAGGTTCGGGGAAGTTATTTTTGCTAAATGGCCGGTATTTATTTAGACTACAAAAGTTATTTAAGTAATGGCATAAGAACCTGTCCTAAATTTTACAAATCGAACAGACTGCAACACAGGTGAGATTGTTAATAGTCGAAGTCACGTCACGTGAGTTGTAAGTTTTTGAAATAAGCAATATGTTGACCTAAGCCAGATTGTCAAGCATCCAGCAATACTGTAGGCGTTGAGGGCCACAATTAAACAAAGCGGGTCCACCCAAGTTACCTCTGTCCGTGGGCTGTCAGCTCCCACGCTTTGACTCCGACCTTTTTGTTTAAGTACCAGTTAGCAATCCGTCTTATTTCTATTCGTGTTACAAAGTTGCTGAATATTCACGTATGCTAAGTAGCGTCTAAGAGAGAGCACATAAACTTAAATTATGTTTAGATGGAGATGTCGTGCAAGTCGGAAGGTGAAGCTTTGTTCGTATCACACGTCGATACAGAGCAAGTCTTTGTAACTCAACTAATTGATTTATGGGAAATGATTATATCAACGATTCTGATTTATGATCGCGTTTCCAGTTATATCTGCTTTCTATTTCGTATAATAAGCGGAAATAAAATTTCTAAATACGTGCGGTACGTAGATTCGATAAATCATGACCTGCGTAGGAGAGCCCAAATGGTGCGTCGATGGTGATATTATGGGACCGAAATGTAAAAGCGACATTAGAAGGATTGTTCGGTTCTACGCGTAGGCCTCGGCGTCCCGCCCACGGGACTGGTTCCCTTGGCAATCTGAAGCGATCGATTTTCATTTCAAATTACAGTGCTCACGCACAACCTACACATTCTTTCCGAACGCGCTCTTTGTGCGTTCAAGAACACTTAGTACGATGACCATCCAGTTTTCGTAAATATTCCATGTAGCCCATGATGGCAAATACCACAGTTGACTAAAAGGTGCCATTTATTCCAGTGTCCCAAGGACCATTAGAGATTTACCTAATCAAGCTCAAAGACTCTTTGATCAAGCTTTACAGAAAAGAATTATGTATTAGCTACTTATTTTCATAAAATGATGACACAGCTCTGGCATGTATGCTACGGTGATGTAGTACTAGAACATACATTTTCACGGTCTTAGAAAAATAACTCTCATTAGCAGAACGATCACGTTGTTTTAGACAAAGTGTAGGTACATCTACAAGTATAGCGGCAGTGTCGTGGGAATGAACGAAGAATAGACGTCTCGTATGATCCAGTTTTCTACAGAGATGCAGTGTAGCCTTATCGAGGTCGACGCGATAATGAGTCGCGTGTCAATATTTGCTTTCTGTAACATTTTCTGAAGTACCTCACACAAAGGAAGTAAGAAAGCAAGTGTTTCCACACAATACACGTAGGCTTTCCCTACTGCGTGTACGTACGAATAAAATATTGTAAAGTACGTAGCTTTTTGGTCTTCAACAGTCATATTTGGTTCCCCCATTTTCTAGGTAAGTGCCTAATAATTGACGCCATGTATTGACATAATATAGTGCATTTAATGATTCAGAAAGATTGCATCCTCAAGCCGGTTCCTTTTAATTGTCGTTCTTACACACGCTATAGCGTGGACCGATCAATCAGCGTTGATGTTGATAACCTCATAGCATGTGCCCGCATGTGTATGAATTCCCCGAAAACAAAACGGCCCGCTTGGTCTCTGACCTATCAGTACATCAGACTGACCATAATTATGTAGACCTTTTTATCAATTTCATATAACTTGGCAAGTAATTTTGATTAACCTGGATGCTGACCCCAAAGTATTTTGAAAAAACATTAAGATGGTGAAGTTGTTTTATTTTGTAGATTGGGTCGGTTTGGTTGATCCCTATATGGAGCCTTCGGGTAAGGCCGGTTGACAGTCAAAATTGATTATACAAATACAATATTACATCGACGGCTGTTTTGAATCTCTGCAATTAAGCAACCCACAGCAAGTTACAACGTGTCAGAAAGCGACTGGAACAACCTTGGCTTCTACACCTCCGTGCTGCCCACGGCTACCCTCATTTGGTCATCGACGTAGGCGCACCAGCCTAATCGCATACTAAACAACCTTATAATGATCCAACTAAGACTCACTTTTGCTACAGGGTTGCGGAACCCAGCCACGGCATCAAAGGTAGGTGGCGCCTACGCATCAAAAACGCAATAATTGCATTATTAAGTAGGCATTACTTGCTCGGTGTAACTCGATTTCATTTAAACAGGGTCACTAGAACTTGTATTATAATTTTGCGGCAACAGCTTCAGATAATTTGCAAGCCTTCAAGATAATATGATGTACGGTCTACAAGTATTTCTAAGTAGGTATGTACCTAAGTTTGCATAAATTATCTTTTTTCTTCACAAAGCGTTCCTCCTCTGATATTTTTCCGATAAGAACAATGCTTAAGGCTATTAAACTCATTTTTATCTTTTATCAGGGTTTAATCTGCAAATCAAGTGTGTGTAACATATTTGATAAAACTTATCTATAAATCTGTACTTTTTATTATCCACTCATTGTTCGTATCAGGACTGATAAAATTTTGAAACGATGTTCCATTGATCTCTTTATCTTGTAATACATGTCCAATCTATGTTTTTATCAGTAGGTAGGTACCTATTGAATGTTTTGATTGACGAATTTGTATGTTTACTTTGGTTAGTGCATTGTTATCTGGCGGTGCTTACTGTTCTTCTTGGAATGCAAACAGCCAAATAGTTGATTCAATATGTAAACATTGATCGGTCGATATTGTTTTAACTATCAAATATTTCATGTTTTAAAATGTCAGCCATCACATCTGGATAACTCATGTCTATTATTATAGATGAACTTTAAATTCCATCAGTCGAAACATGGTCTTTAATAGCATTTAGTATTTTGAACATGGTATTATTATTTTGTAGGTATGTGCTCTTCTGCGTATGTATAAGTGAGTGTTCGGTGTGCTCATTGCCGGTTAGAAGACGCGTTGAAATCTTTAATATATTTAGCTACATAAAAATGTTGAAATTGTTGTGAACTATATTATTTTTCTCGTATGCCTAATATTCCAGCGTCTAACGAAAATAGCCGTCGTAATTTCTTAGTTCGGCGTAACGCGATACGCCACGCCTGTCGGCTGTCAGCTTGCCGTCGATATTTTCGTCAAGTCGTCAGTGCCCACAGTGGACCGGCGTGACATGTCAAATAAACCATAAAATTCAACAACATCGCTGTAGTGGACCACGAAGATCGTAACTTTTATTGGACACAAACATGAAAAAATATAAAACTCACTACCTACTTATATCAATGAATAAAACTCGACATTTCCCAATCTGCCTCGGGTGAGTCAAACCTTACACCAATCTTATCAAAATGAAATTAAAGAGTCAGTACTCGAGTCGAGAGCTCTTGCTTTTTAAGGCAAATGTTAAATCAACAAGTTTTCGACAATGATGCAAGCAGAATATTACCTGAACCACGTGTTTTAAAATTATGTCCTACATTACAATTGTTGCCACTTTTATAAAACATGTTAGCACAAAGCATTGGATATGGGACATTTCAATCCGCTTGGGCTATACCGAGACCAATCTTATTAGTTCATGCGCCACTGACATTATTCCATAAGTGCTCATTTAAATACGAGTAAACATTGGACAATATGAGACCAACGAGAACATGTGGACATCTGCTGACTATTCAATTTACCCAATAGAAACTGTTTGTGTACTTTATTTGCGTCTATATTCACAATATTGCCTCTTTAAAATAGAACTGACAGTTTGTGCCAGTTACCTAAGTATGGTACGGTACCTATGTGTATCATGCCTATTGCCTATCCAACTGCTTTAATTAACAAACTCAAGTACCTGCTCTATGCTCTATGTGTTCTTTTGAACAAATTCCGCAACCCTGGCAGGCACTAGTCCAAATCCCATGGACGTATCTCAACTTGAAAATTGGTGAGATGAGAAACAACGTCGCGTCGCTAGAATTTAAAGGAATGGGGGAGACCTTTACTTTGTCGGCCTATTCTGTAAAAATCTACCTAGGTGACTACGTGGCATGAACTCGAGGTGAGCCGCCATCACACTGATGTTAGTGATTGACAACTCGGTTCAAGCACACTTCACCTAAATTGACTGAGGGATATTATTCAGAATTGCACTGCAAGACTGGGCCGTTTAGGCGACTAAAAAAGTTATTGGAAGTTTAATTACAAATACTACATTCAAAGGGAGCAAACAAAAACTGCTAGTATTAGATTAGCGGATTGCGTTCAACTAGATAACACATTTTTTCGGCTATTTTTTAGAGTAAGCTAGAAAAATAATTAATAAAAATTAATAAAAAACAAAAAAAATGTCTGAGATATACCTAGGTAGTTGTTATTGTTACTTGTTTATTTTTGCAATCAACTGTTTTTTTTTTGTAATTCTTTGAATGTTATTAGACAAATATTGATATTAGCAATCCAACTGCAATCTATCTACTTATCTAGTATTTTTGCTTCCTATTATATTTCATTATAGGCAACCCTACGTACTACTAATCAACTACTTATGTGTGTTCATATACCCTTTAATCCCAGAGGGCAAACGCTAACAGTAAATGGTTATGGCTACGACATTATGACATGTAGAGGTATCGGTCGAATAGACCTTGCTTTGCAGCGATACGTGACTCGAGTAGCTAATGTGTTTTAAAGTAACACGTCGTCTTTTCAATGAGGTCTGTTTCTGCCTATAAGTAGATAGGTACCTAGATAGCTACATACTTGTCTTAGAATGTTTAGGTGGCTATTGCAACACTTTGCTGTACACTTCTGTCAATTATCGCCCGATAGACATTTTTAACCCTATGACATTTATTAACTGGCATGCCGTTGCGGAATTCTCAACTCTATTCATAATGTCTTTAAGGTTTATTATCAATTGATAATTGGAATAGCTGAGTATTATTGGGGCTCTGTTTGTGTTGTATCTACTTCGACTGTCTTTCTTTTTAGGGTCCGTACTCAAAGGGTCCAATCGGACCCCTATTGCTATTGCTCATCTGTTCATCCGTCAGTATGTCCCTCTGCCACGGGGCTATATTTTTTTAACCGTAATAGGATGACACTCGGAATATTCAGTGTGTCTCAGTGTGCATTGCTATGTTCGCTATAATGGCAAATTAAAAATTAGTTCAAAATTAAAGGGTGTCCCTACGTAAGAAACGTGTGTTTTTGTGTGGTGTTAAATTTTATAAGGATCGGTTATTATTTGAGTTCGTCTCGCATTTTTTTTACGCGGAATAAACAAAAATACAAACCCAAATAGGTAAATAGGTTTCGTACAGTAAATCGCATGTCCATGGCAAGAATCTTATTTGACTTTGACAGCGTGTTTATTTCGTGGCAAATGTTTGACCATATCTATCTATTCTCAATAGGGTGTTTATGACGCCCCTTCCGGGTAGTGCGCCTAGCCTAAAAAGGGGGGAAATGTTTTTGATTGTGTTTCTATACATGGCATATTATTATTTTCTTTATTTTTTAACAACTGTGGGTTTTATTATCTGCCAGAATAGGTTTCATTTTACTCTGTCACTGACGCATAGAAGGATTCATACAACAATCTTTAGAACTGCCTATCGTGTTCCGTTGATCAGCCGGTTCATAATATCAATTAGGGCTTGTATAGCGAACGGTCATAGACATAGATAGCTACCCAAGAAGTAGGTAGGTACCTGCATTCGCTTATATGGTGGCAAAGTGACTTACTTAAACCTGTTTGTTACTGTTATGTCGCTCTTAGGAATATCACAGTGTAGCTATGAAGGTTGCTATCAGGATATTAGCTCAGGATTTAAGTAGTCTCTCCTCATTATAATCAAGGAAAACGGAAACAAACCCACACAAATCATTACAAACAAATGGTGACTACATAAATCAACTGAACAGAAGATACCTACTTATTAACCTAGTCGCCGTGAAATAGCATGTTTAACATTTAATGGATTACACTAATTCATAATTTATTCAAACGATTAATAAAAAATATCTATACATATTTATTTTACCCAAATCGCTGTAGGACTTATTTTGCAAACATCAAGTGAGTGTATTCTGTGTAGTCGGCCGGCGCTCAGTAGCAAAGATAAGGGCTACATAGTATCCATGGACTGGTTACGTGTGGTAATAAAACGAGGCTATACATCGTACAAGGAGCGGTGCGCCTGCGCCGCGCTACGTACAAATCTCGTATGACTGAGAATGGTGGACGTACGGTACCTACACAGTGCCTGAGAGTGGCGACATTCCACCAACTCGCGCGGAATGCAAGAATACGGCCCTGCGAACAGGTTACCCCCAGGGCTTGGGATCCTTCATCTCGCGCGTCCCCATTTAAAATATAACCTCAAAATCATAACTCGACTAATTAAAGATTTATTTACAACAGCTGCGTGGACAGCGAATTGAGACACAAGCGTAGTCACCAAACTCGTTTACTACATGTACATTTCACCGATCTCTTTCGTCGGCGACAATCTAACGACCGCTGACCGCAAATCGGCACAGAGACGGTCTGCTTTACTTCGCTTTTCGAAATGAAGGATCACATTACAAACACCACTGGACCATAACTCGGCGGGGCGAAGACAAAAATAAACTTAATATCGTTTGCGTTGTAACATTTTGTCGACGCATCCGATTTATGATCGCCTCGGTGACAAGCATCGACGATAGGAACTAGTACTCTCTGTAGCCGATGTATTATAAATAGTTCGACACGATTTTGACCTACCTTCATCCAGAAGTCGCTCCATGTGCATGAAAACATTCGGGAACGCAGCCAGTTGCTTCCTGTCTTTGAGCAACTGAGCTAAGTAGTCCGCTATACTTTGCGTCGAAGGACTGTTATTATCACACATCATGAGTACTATTTATACAACTAATGACACGTTAAAAGTTTATCCCAACACGATCAATTAAGATATTGTACTTTAGTTACTGATTATTGTTATTTTTGTGAGATTATGTTAGAAAAGTTAAATTCACTTCCACACACATCGAAGTTTAGATCACCACTAGTTGAAGTTGACCGGAGTGAAGTTGTGGGTGAATATAGCTGCGCCTGCGCTCTTGTCGAATGGATTTTTTGTGAGCGCGTGCGACTTCTGTCCACAGTGTAGGCGTAATAATAATATACGCTGCTCTCGCTCGCACTTACTGCACTGCGCTCTATATACGTCTCGCTCTCGCACTACAGAAAATAAATGCGATTCAGTCGCCATCTAGCCAACCTAGTTACAACTATAATGATATGAGTTGACATGACCGTAACTATTCATTACGTTACGTAGGTACGTATTTCCATGTATATAGGCATGACGAAGTAACAGAAGTATTGTTTTTGTATCTTTTACCGTGTCAATAGATTTTTTTAAATGAAATCAATAATTTTAGCTTAATCATATTCCGCAAAATTAAAATTAGAATTAATTGTGTACAGTTTTGTGCCTACTTTACATTCACATTATTTAACTGATTAACCGTTTTTTTTTGTTTTGTTTGTACGTAAATTGTTGGATTGAACGTATTACATTGCTGCTGCAGATAAAAAATCTTCAAAATACCTACTTACCTACTTTGAGCCAACGAGACCGATGAATTCACAAGAAAGATGACCAAAAATAAGGGCACAGGCGTGACAGAATGCGTCTTTTTAGTTCACCATACAAGGGCTGGGACACCAGTTTTTTACCCGACTACGGCGAAGCAAAAAGGAGGGTTATGAGGTTGACCGGTATGTATGTATGTATGTATGTATGTATGTATGTATGTATGTATGTATGTATGTATGGATGTTCATCTGTTCCCTCATAACTTCTAAACCGTCTAACGTAAATTGACAAATGAGGTGTCATTAGAAGCGTCTTGATCGTCCGCTGGTTATAGGCTACATTATGTTGCAATAAATTGTATGTGGCGCCCTCTGGGGCTCAAGAAGATGTGAAAAAAAAATTTTTTTCTTCCAAATATGGTCGTGTTGCATATCAAACTAAAGGGCTTAATTAGCACATTTCAAATATATATATATATATATATATTATATAAGTAAATTGTACATAGCACCCTTTAGAACGCATCATAAACCTATCTAACTAACCAATATTTCGTTTGGGAGACTTAATAGATTATTATTTCATATATTGTGTATATATGTTGCAGTTCCAATAATATTACGCATATAAATGTCTAAATTTAAACCCCAAAATATTTTAAATAAAAAAGAAGTTTAAAAAACTAAAACCCGACTACAAAAAATTCACGTTCTAAAAAGTATGAAACAAGAAAACATTCTCATCTGAAAGCCGTGGTCGTATGCCACCTAATTCAGGTAAAACTGTATGTATGTAGTTATAGAACATGAATCTTTAGCACTAAAGTTTAGGGTAAAGTGGCATACGACCACGGCTTTCAGATGAGAATGTTTTCTTGTTTCATACTTTTTAGAACGTGAATTTTTTGTAGTCGGGTTTTAGTTTTTTAAACTTCTTTTTTTTGAAGTTGAATCTGTAGCTAGGTAGATAGTATCTATAGTATCTTGAATCTTCCTACCTAAATTATATTTATTATTTAACAAACGTAGACGTACCTATGTATAGATCTATCAAATCCAGTGACGTTTAAATTTAGAAAACGTAGTGACGTTTACATTTAAAAATAGTAGGTAGGTAGGTATCATCATTTGGTTGAAATCTGCATTTTTGGGGAATTGGCCTAGGTTCTGAAAATCTTTAAAAAGTAGGTAACCAACAGGTACTGAATAACTGTCTCGTTTGGGGCTTACTAGCAAGCAAAATTATACTCCACTGGTATCCTGATTACTTTATTAGGTAGGTACCTACCTATCCGGATGAGGAATGATTTTCGATTTTATAACTATTTAATTGTGTAGGTAGGTAGGTACCTACTTTAGTTTTGGCACCTTGGCACCTTGGCACCTTGGCAGGTTCTTACCTATCTAAATTGATTGGTACCTACCTAAATTATTATTCGTGATAGGTATGTATCTATTAAATATAAATAAGTAATTAAATTAAGTAACATTTATTTCCTAATGGTAGTGACTAAGTAGGTAACAACCTAGGTTTAAACTGTTTATAGAGCTGAAAGAAAACTCAAAATTGTAATGGCAAAGAGTACTTACCTTTAGGTAACTAGGTAGGTATTTATTTATTTTATTTAAGTACTTAGCTGAAAGCCCTAGTGCCATAGTAGTATGTTTCAGATGGATTAGAAATTAGAGTAAAATAACGGTAAAAATACATTTCAAAACTGTAATAACTAAAACATTGATTTGTAAAATGACAGCTAACATTCATAGAAACGTTTGCATAGCTCCGGTAGTTGGTTTGTCACGAGTAATTAAGCTCAAGGACTTATTAAGCCTATTGCAAATCAAGATAGTTCTTCATGAATTTTGTAAAGCGACGATTCACCTTTCGAATACTTAGCCTACCTAACTGAACACTGCAATTACTAACGTATTTGCAAATTTGAATCTAATCTAATCACTTAGATTCTTTTTAAAAGTATGTGTGCCTGTTTAAGTACGTATCTAACTAAATACAGGCACAAAACAAAATGCCAATTACATACTCTAATTAAAAATGATCAAAATCTAGGAGCAATGTAATTCCAGCAATAATCAATGTCTAAAATGACTAAGAGAAAAATTTGAAAAATAATGAATGAATGAATGTTGAGAATGCCTCAGACATTAAGTCCCCTATGTACTTTTTGTTCCTAAAAGTTTTAATAAATAAAATGTTAGTTACCTTAAATAAATAAAATACATTTTTGACAGACTGAGAATAAGATTAGAATGTGATCGTTCCTAAAAGTTAAGTACCTACCTATAATTAACTTAGAATTGTCCCCCTGATTTTAAACAGTGATTGCAATTTGGCCTTCGCAAACTAAATTAAGAAACTACATTTTAGTTCACTAAAATGCACTGAAATGACGTGTTAAAGCAATAATAGCTACTTGTCATAACGCCTACACTATACTTCATCACGTTAGAGATTTTTTTCTCTTTTTACATAAAAGGTAACTGTGGGCGAATTGTTTTTCATACTTTGGTACCTATTATGAAAGACTAGGGTTGCCATCACCTAAATTGCCGACGCCGGGCAAAAAGTTTAACATTTGGGTAAAATTTATTTCTTTTCCCGGATAGCCCAGGATTTTTATTATTATTTTAATTATTGCTTATCTATCAATTAATCGGGATTACCTTAACGCTAACAGTGCCCGTTTTTCACCGGGAAATTTTTACATCCCCTCCCGGACCCAACCGTCCGGGAGGGGTTGTAGAGGGCGTCGGGGTACGTCCGGGCCGAACGTACCCCGGACGCCCTCTAAACTAGGACAAATCCGGGGAAACCCGGACGGATGGCAGCCCTATGAAAGACTAAAGTTACGCAACGTGTTAACCTAAGATAAACGGACTGTGATTGCCTAATAATTTATTTGTAAGGAAATCGTTATGTTTTCACAATGTCTTAATCCCATTAAATATAATTTCGAGAATTACATAATTATATGAACGATTTAAACGATGATAATTTAATAAGAGGTACCCACTTACCAGCCTATTTCATCGTAAAATAATTCGTGTATTGAGTTATTATGAGTAAAACGAAATATTATGTAGGTACAAAGCAACTAAAGCAATACCTACTGCCCTTTGCAAAAAACGCAAATTCATTTTTAAATGTTGTGGACTGTTTTTCTCCTGCCCTTAACTTGGGGTCGGCGCAACACGTTTTCTTTCCCATTCCATCCTGTCAACTGTAATGCTATCACTGACTCCTTATTTTTTTCAATCCATAAATCTATCCAAAAATTTATTATATTGAAAGAAAATCCATCACTATAAAAAGGGGAACGCGCTGTGTATTACTTTACTGTGTTTGTAGAAGAATTAAAAAAGCTGAAACTAAGCAAGAAGATAGGTACTGAAAAATGTGTCTATCAGTATCTAACAGACCCTACGTCTTTGTCACCATCGAATTTGTTTAACACATCCAGTGTTCCGTTCTAAATATTCACAATTTCTCTTAAAACCGGCTTAAAAAAAAGGAGGTTCTTAATTCGACTGGTACGCTTTATTTTTTCTATGTAGACAGAAGAGTTTAACTGTTCCATGCAATTTCATGCAAACCATACTCATTATTTACTTATGTTGTGCAGTCTTTGTCACTAATGGCGATTTTAAAACTTGTTTTAGTACCATAATCGACTCGAAATTATTTGTCCCACATTTGGCGTACTTTCGTTCTGATTTGTTTGACAGAGATAGGTAACCTACATATTTCGAACTAGGCACAGCACATGCTAAGCCCCTTCGAGAAATACAGGCGTACCTACACCCGTTGATGCCTTTATTCAGACTTAGGTAACTCTCTGCCAATATGTTGTAATTAGAAAAATATCAAACGGCTAGCAGGACGAATATTCCAACCTCTAATTACCTTTTTCAAACATCAACTGGTCTGATAAAAATTAAACTTTATACCACCGTCGAAATTCGTTTTTAACAAAGCCAGCACATTCAATCAATTAAAATCACCCAAGTTAGTTACGTTTTATCAATTCCGTTAAAAGGATAAATGGATAATTGACCCCTATCCGATGTTCTTGTGGATCTATCGAATTAAACGGATTAAGCACACAAGTTCCACGCTCCATATTCCACTATAATTTCAATTGAATTATAGTGGAATTGAAAGCTTTATTATGAGCCTACATCTCAAATAGAAGGGTCATCTGTTGTGCCTTAATATCTAGCAGAGCTACACAGTCTGTAATTATTTCTACAATCAAAGTTATTACCTGGTTTCAATGCAACAGTATAATCCTATTAAAAATAAATCACACTAAGTAATATGTATAGGTAAGCATTAATCCTATGAAACAATCTATTGTTTCTCATAAAATAAATTTGCGAAGACATTAGCGTGTATTTATGAGCAGTACCTACATACGATTAATTACTATTTACTCATTGCAGCAACATTTACGTCATCCTGAAGATGGTTGCATCTTCTTATTGAGAAGACGATTTTGCTTAGATAAGTATACTTAACACAGAATAAATTAGCAAGGAGGTTGCTAAGAGTGAATTAAATGTGCTGCAAAATGCTAAAAGTATTTAAAATCGTTTTATGACAACATTTTTCACCGATACACGGGCTTGACTTCCATAAAAGCTTAGTGATTATGCGGCCGCTCCGGGTATGGCAGCTCGTTCGGACTCTAATTATCTAGGCGCTATGGAACTTGGATATACGAAGATGGTTGCCAACTAATGCCGATATGAGGTACTTCACTCTCTGTCTATAATAAAAACATTAGATTGCAAATGTTACTAGCAATTCCAACCTCTTGCATATTTTAAAAGGAACGAGGCAAATCGCTTTGTCTTCACAGCATTACCTACTTAAGATTATGATCATAATTTTACACGTGAGAGAATTAGAATGTACAAACATTAGACTTTTATCGCATCCCCATAAAATCTCTATCAAAACAGCCGTTTACAACAGAAACACATACAAAGGCGAGCAATAAATATTTTCGAAGTTAATTATTGATCGACAACCTATCGTTAAAACCGTCGGTAACACAGATCACAGCCATTACCTACATTGTGTTTTTTTTCCTCAAATAAACAGCATGTGGTGTACAATATGAAATTAAAATAACGTCAAGTCCGCAACAATTTTTATGTTCATGTATGTAGGTTGGAGTGCCGTGCGCACAGCTTTGCGTCTTGGATATCTACATGTCCGGCTTTCGGCCTACGATTTGTGCGGTGAGGAAAACATTGCGTCACCCTACCATCGTGTGACCATTTACTACAAGCTTCCCATCTTTGATCTTAACCAAACGATGACACAAACATGCCTTGTCGGACCACCAAGTGCTTCATATATATTCTTTTTAATATCCAAACTTTCTTCTCCGCTTCCTGTATTCTTCGTAAATCAACGTCACATTTAATTTTATGAGACATATTATGCCTACTAGTTTATATAAAATTTTGAAACCATCTAGACGATAAAGATATTTTATTTTGACAAGTCATAAAATATTGAATTGCTAAATCAGTAAAATAAAATAATCCTAAACATAAAGTTCCAGCTGGATTAATATTATTAATTGGACTGAAAATGCGTGAGTATTTTATTGGATTTTTACCACTTTGAATAACATGTTCCTAACGATTTGAAATGTTGTTTAGCCGAAAAAGATGATGAAAAGTCAGACAGCCTGGATATCTACATGTTCAGACGCAAAAAATATTCAGATACACCCCAAGTCCTGCCAAAGACTGCCTCTGGGATCAGCAATATTCGCTTTGAAATGGATGAGGATTACCGACCAAGAACTTACGCAATATTACAAGAAGGAAGATCAGAATTTACTTCTAACAGCAAACTGCGAACAATGCTGTTAATTTATTCTAACCCCGCTTGGAAAATATTCATACTTACAACACTGTTCATTGCATACTTTCTGGACACTTGTGTTTATACATTCTGCAAACCAACCGAAAGACCGTTTGGTGCTATTGTTATTTTATTGTGTTTCAATTTCATATTTACCTTTGACGTCGTCATCATTGTAGGACTGAAATTCTCTAAGAAATGGAGAAAATCTCTTAACCTTGTCGAACCAGATACATTTATAGTGGTACTCAACATCATACTAGCGATTCCGTACTCATTACTCTATTTAGTAGCCGATTTTAAGATACAGTTCAATTTTCATGCGATTGCACCATTGATAGCAACAGTACGAGTCTACAGGATTCTAGAATATTTTTACAACAGATCATCGCAAGCAGGCAGCAATCAATGGACTACGTTTTTATCACAGTATTTGATACTTTTCTTCCTATCTGTTCATACCTGGGCATGCGTATGGTATTTGTTTGCGAACAGAAGCTTTGACATACATAAAATTCGAACATCGTGGTCACTGGCAGCGGTATACTTACCGACAGAAAAAACACTTGACTGGTATTATGTCTGTACATATTGGTCAGTAATGTTTCTCACTACGAACGCTCTTGGAGATTTATATCCAGTGACCACATCTGAAAGGGTCATCGCAATATTGGCAACGTTACTCGGCTTTTTGTTAACAACAGTCGTCTTTGTGGGTTCCTTAACATCACAATTCATTACTATTACAACAAGACGTTCTAAATACGTAAGGCAACTAAAGAAAATTCAAAACCATTTGCGGTTGATCCAAATGGATGCGGACACTACAAAGCGTATTATCGGGTAGGCAAACTGTTCTATCAATTACCGAGAAATTACTTTCATAGTTCATCTTGCTTATGTGCTTTTTCTATGCAGCTATTACGAAGACCTCTGGTACCAGAAATCAGGAGTTTTCAAACCGAAGTTACTCAGTCTCCTCCCGTATCCTTTACAAATGGAAATCTGCTACGACTTGAATGCCGTTCCGCTCTATAGCTCGCTGATATTTAGGAAGTTACCAGAAGCATTCCTTAGAAGACTATCTTTAGACATGACTCATCAGTTTTATTTACCAGGAGATGTGGTATATAACCATAACCAAAACAAGACTATTATGGTAAGGCTGCATGTATATAACCTGTTTTAAATATTAATTAGATATCGCTTGTCATTAAGATTATTTATTAATGCATTACTGTTGCAGGTGTGTGTCACTAGTGGCGTATTAGAATTATTATCAGACGAAGATGATGAAAGTCCAATGATTTCGTTTGCAAAGGGGACTTGTTTTGGTGAAATTTCTTTAGTCTACAATATACCAGGTAAACATTTTACCAGCAAAATTGTTAAAATTTAGAAAGATATGTACTAGATTCACTATCTAAATATTTTCGCTTCTAGCACGTTGCACAGTAAAAGCAGCAACATACGTCGAATGCCAAGTTTTAGAGAAGACGAAATTCATAAAACTGATGATTACATACCCAGACCTCGTTGATTCAATGCGCTTTGAGATACAAGAGCGAATTAACAGGTGTCGGCTTAGGAAAATGAAGCAAGGGGATGGGACGGAATTCTCGTTAAACATATATGCGTCTAAGGATCGAAAGAAGAGCAGTATAAAATGTTTGAAAGACAAATTGAGGTTTATTCAAGGTATTTCGAATGATCTCTAAAATTACGACCTACACAAAACACGTAGGTTTAGAATCTCAAAAGACAAGACATATATTAAACTATAAGCTTATATCTGCGATTTCGTCCACGTAAATATAGGTTGTAACAGTTTCAAATTAAAAAGTTGATAGGTATGTCCTCATCTAAAGCCATCTCCAATCAAAGGAACCTCTTTGTCGGATTTTATTAAGATTGGTTTAGTGGTATTGCAGTGATGATGCAATAAATAGTCAGACAGTTACTTTTGTATTCATGATATTAGTGTGAAGTTTCCAGATGCGTAAACGATGCGAATGCGAGTGATGGGTTAAGCGACTATCCGAACACAGTACACCGAAAACACACATTTTATTGTCGCATTGTCTGGCGTATCGGTATTGGTACATATTATGTATGACAATCCTGAAAAAAAATAAGTCAAGGGTTCAAAGAAAAGACTCATCTATAAATATTTCATGAAAAAAGCAGTATCCTTGTAATATAATCGCAAAGGAGCGCACAAAAACAGACATATCTATTATTCCACTGAGCCGTGTATTTTCTTCTCAATTTAATGAAAACCTCAAAATTACTGTGATTTTGGTGGTTATTCGATACAACTTACATCGTGTCGCGTGATGCGTTATTGCCATATACCATTACATTTGCTTACCACAGGGCCTCAATCAAACCATAGAATCATATAAAAAAAAAATACCATCACGCCTGTATCCCCGGAGGGTTAGGCAGAGGTGTACCAATGTACACCCACAGTTCGCCGGTATATTTAGGTCTCATGTAATAGGGGGCGAGCCTATTACCATTAACCGGGCACAAATCCAATCTCCGAGCTGTTACTGAGAATTTCATAGAATCACCCAATAACACTTTTTGGTCGACCTGGGAATCGGACCCGGGGACCCCTTGCACAGAAGTCGCACTTGCGAGACCAACGGGGCACTTCTCGCACCACGAGACCAACGGGGCAGTTTCGGGGCGGGGGGGCCATAGAATTATAATTTAATTTAATCTTCGCCCAACCCCCAGGTGCATCGGACGTCGACACTTTAACAATTGATGATCACCTTGATGAACATTGCTTGGACCTTTACATCATGTCTGAACATATTAAGAAGAAAATGACCATGTTCACTTGTATCAAGTCCAAGTTTCCTTGGATATTAGAAGCGGATTGTCCGCTCGTAAAATATTGGGAACTGTTAATGCTTAGCGTAGTATTCTATATATGTATCGTTTATCCTTATTACATAGGATTTATACGCAAGTTTCCCGATGGAGTTTATTTCCATACCCAAATAATTATAACTATTGCGCTGATACTAAACATCTTCATGACATCCGTAACTGCGGTTAAGACGAAAAAGAAGTACATAAAGAATTTCAAAAGCATAGTGGGCTACAGAATGAACACTCTTGGCTTTTATCTTGATGTTGTAGCAATAATACCGTTCGAATATATAGTCACTATACATCAAAGTGTTAAATATCACGATAACTATCGAGATCACTTATTTTATTTGTGTAAAGGGACAAAGCTTTGTTTAGCATGGAGGATATCAAGCTTCTTCGAGACTTTGGAAAGAAAATTACTGTTGAATTCACTTCTTGTTAAGGTGACTGCACCCATTCTTATTTTTATGCTCTGATTTCCTGCATTATTGTAAAAACTAAAGTAATAATTGTAAATTCTAGATAGTAAAGTATTGCGTATACATATGTCTACTGTGCTACTGGTCCGGTGTCATACTATACATGGAGTCTTGTTTCGTAAATCGATGTTCGGAAGACTCATGGTTTAGTAGAGCATTGATTTGGGAAGACCAAAAACGCGGATACAGATCTAGCAAGTAAGTAGTACTATAAAATGTTTAATTATCTGGGCAATTAACTCTTAATCTTAGCCTCAATCTGTCAAAAATGCTTGGAGTCTACCGGAGTTTACCTACATGATTGTCGCTGAGATGAGATTGCGACTAGGGTTCCCAGATCGAAAAGTCGAAATTCCGGAGAAAATTCCGGACATTGGATGAAATTTCCGGATTTCCAAAAAAAAAAAATGTACGCTATCAAAGTGTGCGGTCAGGTGTCTTGTTGTCTTGTTAACTCGGACGGATATGTTATTAAAAATAAATGTTAACAAACTTCAACAGACAAATCATTCAAAATATTTGGTACTTCTCTCTCTCTCTCAAATCAATTCTATTGACCCAATACAATTTAAAAAATATAACATGTGACATGTTGTATAAAGTAATTTGTAAAGATTCAGAAATGTTAAATAATATAAATAGGAGCACTAAATATGAGAAATAAAAATATTTGATTTGTTATGAGAAATAAAAATATTTGATTTGTTAAGTTGTGTTTTTACGGTGGTTTTTACTTAAATTGTAGAAATTCCTGACGGCTTAGGATTCCCCCCGCATTCCGGACAAAGCACTAAATTTCCGGACATGTCCGGAAAATTCCTGACATATGGCAACCCTAATTGCGACTAGATATTGAACGTTTTTAATTAGGAGAATAGATAGACCTTCTGGTATTAAGGCCTATCGTCTACTTGTTTACCTATTAAAACATTTCCAACCAACCAATTTCAAAAGCAGTTACGTTTACATAATACCTGGGTGTCTCTTGAAATAGAGCTTCACAATTCCACTAATATGAATTTAATTCTTTCCCAACGTTTCAGGTACAAAATGCATATTGTTGCATGAAATAATTACATAATATATTATTTTCCATTAATGATTCATCCAGCATAATCTATTAAATTTTTTCCGCTAAAAGATTTATATTTACGACTTATTTTAAAGACAGCAGTTATTAATTCATTATAGATTCTGATGACCTACGTTATTGCGTGTGGTTTCAGACTGGGTGACGGGTGTATTATTTATAATTTTCAAATGAACTGCTAAATTCATAATTATAATCACCAATGACCAGCATTGATTTTTCTAAATTATCAGTTAGGTACAGGGTAGCTTGACATCGATTTGATCGATTCCATCTGTCATCAAATAGGTTGCAGCGACTACCAACAGTGTCACCAAGTTATATAGCCCAGTTTTGTATATTTGACAGAGAACTTCTCGAGAATCACAAAAGCATTTGGTTAGCCTTCTCCCTTCTATAAACTTATAAATGCAAAAGTTTGTGAGAATCGATAGATAGATGGATGGATGGATATTTGATACTCTTTCACACTTAAACGGCTGAAAGGATCGGGATGAAATTTGGCACTGATATAAATGGTAGTGTGGAATAGCACAGCATACTTTTTACCTCCGAAAAATGTGCAGTTCCCGTAGGAAAATCTATCAAATTTGACGCAGACGAAGTCGCTAGTATTCCATATTTTTATCTTTGTCGCCAGAACTAAATACCCACTAATAACATCTGTTTACTTTGCTACGACCATTCTGCTTTCTGTCGGCTATGGGGACTACACACCTGGCGACATCTACGACATGGCATTCATAGCTTTTCTCAGCCTCTATGGAGTACTGCTCACCGGCTATTGTGTGTCCGAATTCTCCGCTGTTGTGACACATTGGTCAAGGTAAATATACCCACATGTGATTGTAATATCTACTCGTATGTCATTGCAAACACGTAACAAAAAATGTTTTGAATCAATTTGTTAGCAGTAATGTGACTTTAATAATTAAATCCGAGAGCTATTGAATTACGAATCCCTGAAATTAATTAATTTTTGACTGTAAAAGTAACTCTGAAACCACTTATCCGTCTTGAGCAAGCGTGGGATCATGCTCGTGCCTTCTCTGTATGAAACGAGACCTTTGCTCTGCAGTGGGACAATAATAGGCTGATATTATTATTTATTATTTTTGATTGCAGAACAAAAACAGCATTTCTGGAAGTAATAATAACGATAGATAAATTCATGAAAGAAAATAATATGCATCCAGCAATCAAATCTCGGATAATGGCTTTCTACGAACTGCAGTGGCAATACAATTCGGTAAAACTTTATCAAATAACACTTAAGTTTCATTTCTAATAATTTATTCGTTCATTCAGCGTTGAATACTTGATGTTCTTGTTCAAATTTCAGGGTGTTGAATTGACAGATGACAATTGGTTAGAGAAGACGGTGGTTCCAACAGAATTGAGGAAGAAAGTCTTGCATCAAGCTAGATTCAAAGCACTTACGTCTATCAAGTTCTTTCAAGTCAAAAATAAGGCTTACATTCATACACTGACTGAAGGTTAGAACTCTTCTTCCAATAATGGAGACTGTTTTCAGTAGAATGAATTTTCGCCTTGTAATGTGACGTCCAAAATTGACTCAATGTCTTTCGATCCCAAATAGGTACCAAACTTTAATTGACAGTAATCATCTTAACTACAAATGGCTCGGAAGGAACTGGCCAACACACGAGTTGAATCAGTTTAGAAGTCAAGGCTAAAATCGTTTGATATTAGATATTTTTTTGAGACTATTATTGATATATTTATAGGTAGTGGATATTTTGCAAACGCTTATATAAACACGTGACAAAACATCTTGCATGTAGCTATGGCCAAAGGGTTGGTAGAGGTGTATAGAAAACCCACGATTTGCCATGATAAGCCATGGGCTTATCTTATGTGAAATCAATAACTGGGTATAAATCCAAACTCCGGGTTGCAAACGACAATTTCTTAAGGACAACCTATTTTCTGTCCTGGATTTGATCCCTATGTGGGATAACACAAGACAAAGTGATAAATTTTTGTCCCACACAGGGATCAAATCCAGGACCTTAAAAAAGTATTAATTGACAGTTACTTTGTAATTTACAATGTCGGATTTTTTACTCCGAGGGTTGAAAATTCAACAGTGATTAAGACAAAATAATATTTAAACAAAACAGCTGTTTCAAATCATGGAAATAGGCTCCTTGGTTTACGTCTTGCACTTCTAAGCCAGATGTTTCAATAAAGACATTTTGATTTCACAGCGGCAAAAGACATAATCTTACCACCAGGCGAAATAGTATTCTACGGGGGCACAGTAACTAGGGAGTTATACATAATAGAGAGCGGTTACTGCTTAGTGACGTCCAATGAAATGAAGGAGAAGAAAACTGAACGTGTTATAGGCCCGGGCAATCATGTGGGGTTACTGGTCCTATTGTACGGGATCCCCACTCTTAGCACGGTGGTTACATTGACTCATTGTAAGGTAAGCTGTTCCCGCGACCTTATACAGGTGGGTTGTGTATTTAGTGGGTAGACGTCCTACGTTCGCTTTGTACCATTCGACCTTATTTAAGGTTGTTTTGTACGATTGGATCTTTGTTGCGACAAAGGTGACCGTTATCGGGTGAAGCGAATTAGGTCTGTTCGTAAAGATCTCGCTCATACTAATTAGGGCGAATTTTATCAAACTTTTATACCTAGCATAAATCCTAACTGAATAAATTTTGAAATTTTGACAGTATCTCCATACAAAAACTGTTAAGATTTATTCCATGGGTAAAATATTTGTTCTAGTTATACAGTTTGGTAAAATTCGCTCTTAATAGGGGCAACAAGAGGCTCTGAATAATTCTTGATCGAAGTCTTTGGTCAAGGTCTAAGGGCAATAGCTAGTAGTGTACCTAGATAGGCAATAATATTCATTTCTTGTTTCCTATTTCAAATTGTATAAGCAAGTTGTTAGTTTGTCAGTGTCGAGACAAACTCAACTATAAAGATTGATACAGCAATTTATATTCCTGAATCGCCTTTTAAAACCTTGCACGGAATTATAAAAAGTGGAAGACCATATCAAAATGGAAATGAAGGAAGTACTGGTTGATTAATATCTATACCAAGTTAATCAAATTAGGTGTATAAATTGTCGTCCCACACAATGTATCCTAAATCATAGTGGATTGAAATATAAACTTGAAAGAAGACTTATAACTTCATTATACGCGTCTTAGTAATTGTACTGTAAATAAATAAGTTAATCATGGTTGACCATACACAAGATGCTTCGATATTCCATACATAGTATATGACACGATACATAAAACGGTTGTAAAAAGACACTAAAGTTCGCGAAGGTTACATGGTCTTTGCATCATTGTTTTATTCTGTACCATACCTGGGAACTTTCTGTTTACGGAGATATTGAAGGTCAAACTTCCAACTATTTTTCTAAGCATTTTCACGATAAGAAATTTGTAATGTTATTACTACACTCTAAATACCCCTACGACCCCTGTACTATTGGATGCACCAAAAATAAAACTCGTTTCCCAGAACTCATTTTTGCAAAATGTTACTTAGTTTCATGAACAGTATGTGTAGTTGACAGCTATGTACTTGAAAAAAAAAAACTACAAGCAATTATAAAGTAGCTGTTCCCTTTTTTCAGCTCGTAAGTGTAAGCCACTACGCATATACTTCGGCACTAAGTCTATTCCCAGATATGAAGGAACACGAAGGGCTCTTGAAGCCAGAAGAGCTAAATGCCATCGAGGAACAAGCTAATACGCAGTGCACTGATTCTTATTTACAGCATTACAATCGACTGACAGAGAAAAAACAAAAAGTAAAGATTACCAGCCTTTTACAAGATTTCTTTAACAGTAAGTCATCTACTCAGTTATAATATATAGCCATCATACCATCAAGCTTGTATTCCTCGAAGGCCGAAGGGTTAGGCAGAGGTGTACCAATGTACACCCACAGCCCCTCAATAATAATATAGCCTAACCTTTTTCCTTTTCATGGGGAAATCCTCATGGACTGCCTCCGCCTTGGGGAAGGTGGAGAGGTGTGGTTTGTCGGACTCCTACCGACTAAAACTCCACGGTGTTCCACCAACTACCATTGACCGGGGCACGGGTGTCGCTCTGAGCATTCTTCCGCACCCTACTGCCTACCTACACACCTACTAAAATATTATTTAACTGTTTTCTTGCAGACTCCTTCATCGATCTCTTAGCAGAATACAAGAAATCCAAGGAGAACTATTGGAAATCTTTCAAACAATTTCAAATACTGAACAACGTTGCGCCATATTTGCTGATGCCTATTTCCATAAGACCAGATGGAATATTTTTAAAAACGTGGGCGATTTTGCGAGTAGCCTCTGCGTTTCTATTATGTCTACTCATACCAGTGAGTTTATATTATGATATTGTTTATGACACCTATAAGATTGACTATTTATTTAGATTGGGAACGTCTAGACGTGCGTTTATCAAATCTATTGTTATTAATTTAGCGTGAAAATGGAGCTGGACAAATAGGGAAGGTTGTTTTGTTTTGAACTAAAATAATGCATTCAACTTTGAATCATAATAGCGGTTTTGGTAAGACAGGAATAGTTGTAGCACATCTGCTGCAGTAAAACGCAACTCAATTGGCCTTTTAATTTATCACATTGAATAAGTAGGCAATTGTTAACCGGGCACAAATTCAGTCTCGGAGCGTCTACAGACAAATTCCTTATAGAAAAACATAGCTACTATCACAACTTGTGACCAAGACCAACTAGGTTCACTTGGAGAACTGTAATGACATGGCATAGGATTCAATCCTAGTTTTCTTAGGTTGTTCTTAGGTCCGCGTGAACGAAATCGCGGGCACAGCAAGTATTGAATAATGCAATAGAATCTAGTTACTTCTACCAATTAAAACAAATTAGGCACCTACACAATCTGAAGATACTCTTACAAACCTAGGTGGGTGTCAATTTCGACACAGTGAAACTTAACGTATGCTTATACTAATAAACAACTTCCTTTTGCTTTAAACTTCAAGGTGGTTGTATCGATGGCGCCACAGTTTGGATTATTCAATGTGACAATTGTGACTTTGGAAACCATCTGTTATGTAGATATGTATTTGATGCTACATGTGGCATACTACGGCTCCAAAAACCAGTTAATATACCATCCTTACATGACGGCAAAGCACTATTTACAGGTGAGCCCTATAATAAGTTAAAATGACAGTTTACCTTGTACACAATAGAGGGCGTTTTGCGAATCTCCTGACTAACCGCGGGTAGAAAAGCGCAAGAAAAACAAGGATTCGGCATTCCAATTACTAAATGCCTAATCTAACCACGTGTCGATGCATCATGGTTATGTTTTATATCCATTAGGGTGTAATGCTAAAGGTATAAGGTATTAGGACATTACAAAGGCGTTAACCAGACATACAGTCAACCAAACTGCGTACCATTAAGCACAAACATTGCTGGAAAAAAACTTTTGATGTTTGGTGTGAATAATCATTGTTAATGGCAGACTTTTTATTTAAACTTCGCCAAACATTGTGCTTACAGGTGCATCTAACAGTACAGAGTTCGTGGGGGTATGTAAAGTTTAAGGTTTTCGTAAAAAATGTCGGAACTTGGACCTTCTATATCTCCGTAACCAAGGTTCCGAATGATACTCCAGAAATAAACATGGGGACGACGGAAAGAAAATGTAACCACAAAAATAATTATAATTTCAGGGGCAATTCGTGGTAGACTTCATAACATGTTTCCCATGGTATGCAATTTGGAAGCTTTTCGTCCCCAAACATACTGAAGATCATTCAGATGAGGACCACTTGTATAACCACCACATGTACCACTGCGTGTTTAGAATGATTAATGTTTCACAAATTATTAAACTTTATGCTGCGTCCTGGGCCGAATCTATAGGTGCTTTGAGAAGGGTAATATCTTCTTTTAAATTCTTGAGTAGGTATTTGAGCCAACCTGCTGCACTCCACAGCTTCAACAATATAATAATACCTGCCTATTATATGTTTCACTGCAGGGTAAAAGGCTTTTTTTCATACAGAGGAGGTAACGAGCATTGATCACCACCCTTGCCCGATGCGGATTGGCTATTCCAGACTTTTATTAGTTATAAATTCAGGTTTCTATACGATGTTTTCCTTCACCAATGTCAGTGATGTCGAAGATAAACTTAGAAAATATATATAAATTCGCAGAATCCCGAATTTAAGTGAAGACCTTACCATGAGACCATCCTTAGGCATGAAAGGCGGGATCCACCAACTAGGCCTGTACGACAGTTGCGATAAGAGGAACAACCATGATAGTCTCTCCTATGTTTTTTCTATAAATGTCTTCAGATTTCTCTTTATGGTCACTTAACCATTTCTTTTCAGGCATACTTCATGAGCGTGGTGCACTTTCTTCTCCTCACGTTGTTCTTCTTGAATTTGTACACTTCGCTGCTGATCACTTTATCTTGTAGATACGTTAAGGCTGACGATCCGGAAGATTTCCAATATAAAGTATCAAAACTTCCGCATGGTTCCGTACCATATATGAAAGCTGAATTTCATCCTCATGGCAATATGGTTTGTCAGGAAGGCAAGTTTATAATGTACCGTAATTGATTTGAGACACTTTTTTAGGGTTCGAGCGGTCTATAATGTCCGTCTGGCATAGGGCTCTATCTTTTGAAACGTAAAATGAGGCACATGTAATTTTTAGTGTGTAATGCTATAGCCGCCATAAACAAAAATAAATTGAAAATTAAAGAGGGTTTCTACACTTACAAGAAATGTATTTATTTCTATACACTGTTATTGCATAGAGGAACGGAATCCTTCATATGACACTAATTTGGTTAGTTTTTTCTACACAAACCAAAATCGCAGTAATTACTAGCATACTCGATCATATTATTTTGTTATAGGGTCTTGGATAGACGGAGTGGTAATAATAAAAGGACACCACATGTCGCCGACTAAAGTATTCCTACTGGCTTATTATTGGGCAGCCACGAGCTTTGGAGGAGCGGGTTTCGGCGACATTACTCCTCAGAATATTGTTCACATGGTATTATGTAACTGCGTTAATATCCATGGTGTCCTATTTTTTGGGTGAGTTCATGCTGTGTTAGAAAAAATTAATTACAAATCGTATATCTACTGGTTCTTGAAATAACTTTAATATCAGAACTAGTGCACGCAAATAATAAAAATGTTAATCAGTTTACGATTTTTTTACTGCCGCGTTAGCCTAGTGGTCCCAAGAGCTAGAGGTCTTGGGTTCGATTCCCAGGTCGAGCAAAGTGTTATTTGGTTTTTCTATGCAATTCTCAGTAGCAGCTCGTAGTTAGGAATTGTGCCCGGTTAATGGCAACAGGGTCGCCCCCTATTACATGGGACCTAAACATACAGGCAAACTGCGGGTGTACATTGGTACACCTCTGCTTAACCGCTCGTGGAATACAGGCGTCATGATATGTTGTGGTGAACAATTTAGCATTATTTAATGAAAATGGTTTTTTTATCGGTTAGATATGTGTACGCAAGAATCGCATCGTTAAAAGCTATGGCTGATCAAGTTGTGACAAAGTATCAAGAGGACCTAAAACATTTGGAAATGTTTCTAAATAGAGAGAGAGTACCATTCCCACTAAAAAAGACGGTCATAGAATACTGGAAGTACCAATGGAAAAGAACGGGAGGATGGTCGGTATGTTTATTTTATAAGATGGCCCAACCACAATATTATCCTGAATTAAAAACAATAGAACGAATATTTGGTGCTTTTAAAATGCATTTATGAACACTGATCACATTTCACAGAAAACATGATCACATTTCACAGAAAACAAGTGCCTGCATAATAGATCTCTGGTCTGGGTATGTGGGATGGTAAGGCATTTGGTAGGCGTCTGATATTGCAGATGGCTATAGATGCTTTCTTTATTTGCATGGATTAGATTGTCTACTTGTAGTTTTTAAGTCTATAATTACGTATTTTTTTTGTATCATGGCAAACAAGCCGACGACGGCGGCCTACCTGAAGTTAAATGGTCACCGATGCTTATACACTATTACAAAACTTTGGTATGCTACAGCATGTCAAATCAACAGTAATGTAAATTAACACTGAGGATCACACATTACAATACTCTGCCTAGCCTTTTTCCCAACTATGTTGGGGTCGGCTTCCAGTCGAACCGGATGCAGCTGAATATCAGTATTTTACATGGAGCGACTGCCTATCAGACCTCCACAACCCAGTAATGGGTAAAACGATACTCTTGGTAAGACTGGTTGTCAGACTTTCTGGCTTTTGACTGACAGTAACGACTGTCAAAGATCTACAAATGACAGCCGGGACCAACGGCTTTACGTGCTTTCCGAGGCACGGAGGAAGCTCGCTATGGTAAATGGTCACCCATCCACAGACCAACCTCGGCAAGCGTGGCTTAACCCGGAAGATCGGTCTATGCGGCTGTAATTATTTAGCCACGAGCTCCTCAAGATCACACATTACAATCAACGTCAAAATATTATTTTTTCTGTCCAGCACCAATCCATATTAGGCAAGTTACATGCAAACTTAAACGAAGACGCAGTTCTATACATGTACGAAAAAACATTAAGAGAAATCCCATTATTTGAAGATGTCGAGTATTCCTTCTTCAGGGCTTTTGCCAAGAAACTAAAGGAACTCTATTTCCAAAAAGGATACATGGTTATGAGATCGAACGAAGTTATTGATACTATGTATATCATTTATAGAGGAAAGGTTAGTTTATTAGTTATCAACTTATGATAAATGGAGACGGGCGAACTGTCAGGTGTACAGTGGTAACAGTGGTACCTCTGCCTAACCTTTCAGAGAATACAGGCGTGGTGGTAGGCATGTGGTATGTGATAAATAGAGAATTGGACATAAGTTTACGCAAAAAGGATCCAACCCACAAAAATTGAGTTGCCTACACACTCAGGTCGACATTACCGTTAAAAAAAACCCAGAAATAAATAGAGATTGGCATTTGCATCAACATAAAGTAAAACCCACGTGTGTTTATGTTGTCTTTAGTATGTGCAACTGAATTTTGTGGTCTCTGTGTGTTGCATCCTTTTTGAGTAACAACTTCTACTTATTATCATGGCCTATTTCATCACGACTGAATATGTAGCTGCCCCGTTGGTCTCGTGGTCGCAAGTGCGACTGCTGTGCAAGGGGTCCCGGGTTCGATTCCCAGGTCGAGCAAAAAGTGTTATTGGGTTTTTCTATGAAATTCTCAGTAGCAGCTCGGAGTTTGGATTTGTGCCCGGTTAATGGCAATAGGCTCGCCCCCTATTATATGGGACCTAAATATACCGGCGAACTGTGGGTGTACATTGGTACACCTCTGCCTAACCCTTCGGGGAATACAGGCGTGATGGTGAATATGTAGAGGCTAACTTATCAATGTAATTTTAATCCAGCATATAAAACTGGTGCCTTGTGTCTTATTGTGTTTATTTCAAAACAGGTGGACATTACTTCAAATATAAATGAAGTAGAAGCATGTATGGGTCCAGGAGGAATATTCGGGAACATTAGAGGTGCCACAAAATATTTGACTATGTCAAACGTTACTGCGAGTCGGAATATTGACTTGCTTTGCATTCAAGGAAGGGATTTCTACGCACTGCTGAAGGTATTCTTTGCACTAAACGTTGGAGGGGACATTGCATCAAAAACTTGTAGGTACCGTGGACACAGTAGATGATTATTGATTACAGACTCACTCGCAGCCATGAAAAATTTATGGAGCAGCAGATTTTTTTTAATAACCTTCGATAAATGTTGCCCCCGAGCCCCCGAACATGAATCTATGGTCAAAGTTTTGTTAACGATGTCCCTTACACAGTTACACCCCTTGTATAGATAGTGCAATCCACGAAGACGCGCCCCACTACTATTCCTTCTAACCGTTTATAGTATATGTGTGCAAGCTTCCGTCAATGTTTGAGTGTTGTCGGTACACACTAATTACCTATGAGTGCACACGCACACTACAATGAATAGACTAATCAGGAGAGAGCGTCGTAGTCAAAATGAAAGACGCTGGAAAAGTGGCGGGGCGCGTCTTCGTGAATTGCACTATCTGTACCTACAGTACAAAATCGCCTCCACGTTCACCGTGTTACAAGGATTTCTTTATAATTACAGAGCTATCCATCAGTTCTTAAAAAAGTAAAGCACTCAGTTGAAACTGCAGCAAAAGACTACGTTCTACCAACGATAGCAACTGCAAGGAGCAGCAGTGAAGTAAATGTAACAATTGAGCTTAGTTCTGGCAAAAAAGCCAACCCACAATCTCTCAATAATTTAATTAGGAACCTCAAACTAATTGAATAATCCCAATATTATTTTTTTGTTTTAGTTTACATACATTCATTAGAATAAATTAGATTAGAATAGATTTCCACAATCCTTACAATTGACAACTTCGAAAAATAGGAGAAATGTTGACGTTTGTGGGTTCACTTTTGTAGATGTAAACCGAATTATGATACTTTATATGTAGTGTTTATTTAATAACAATCTTAAAATTAGGTAAAATTAGGCTCTTAGTAATTAAGTCATGCTTGCTTTTAGCAGGTAACCAACTTCCCGTTGTCGTACGAAACTGGCGAAGACGATGAAGAAGATGATGGGGAGATCGATGAAAATGCATATGTTGAGGTATGTTTAGTTTTATTACCGTTAAACAGAATTAATTTAGACAGAAGTACAAGCTCTATTTTAATTTACTGCGCGTCTTTTAAGAGTAGTAGTGAAAGTACCTACTCTTGAACACGACAACTTAAAAAATCAACAATTCCCACACGATCAAAGAGATCACCTGAATGCCAATTCAACTAACTAAAAGCTTTCAAAATCCAGTCGCAATCTCATCTGAGTGCTGAGGCATTTTTGACACTGAGTCTGAGATTAGATAGCGATCGCTGAAAGTTTGAAGCCCTAAGGGTTAGTCCATATCTGGGGGAAAATGCGTCGACCGTGTAGTAGACACCCTAACGCATCATCGGTTTAATGTGCAAGGTTGAATGTTCTTTTATATATTTGTGTGTTCTGGCGTTACGCGACGCGACGCATTTTCCGTCAGATATGCACCGACCCTGATTTGGTTTTCGTATTTTAGAGTTGGTCCCATAGTAAAAGTTATTCATGAGTGCTATCCAATATACCTTTATCCTTTTGAAATATACGCAGCAAAGTAAAAGACAGCGAGTATGTAAGTGTCAAAGTGTCGTGTATTGTTGCAAAATTCTTCGAAATAAATATCGATCTTCAACTTTTCAGAGTCCAGACAAAAGCATTGCAGAATCGCACGGATCCAAGTCTATCACATCTGCGGGGAACGTTGAATATACTCCAGCAGTATTAATGATTTTTAAGCCACACAGGTTATTATTGCTACTGCCTTCTTGGTTTAATGTGAGCGTGTGGGAAACTGGGTCGATTCGATTTCGCTTTTGAAGTAGGAAAAAATCTCGAAAAGCATGTAAAGGCATTTGTAGATCCAGGACCGTCATCACCGGCAGTCAGAAGCCTAAAAGCCAGTCTTTCCAAGGGGTATCGTGTTGGTCAGTAACTGGATTGTGAAGATAGGCAGTCGCTCCATGTATAATAGTGTAATTCAGCTACATCCAGACGCAATTTTGTTGAGAAAAGGTTACTCAGAAGACAGGTCATTAATATAACTGAGATTATCATATTTTAATAATTCAGCTTGCGAATTGAAAGTTCTTGAATACCTTTTCTTGGGCCAAAAATTATCATTGCCATACGACGCGATGCGACAATGCTGCCAGCATTATGGCATTTTCTCCATTGACGGTGAAGCGGTCGAGTTTTTGATGCCCTATGAACTTCCTTTCTTATATATAAATTGTCCATAATTTGTAATTTTATTATTACGGATAAGTTTCGTGTTTAGGTTATGTATTATTTTAGGAGTTGCAAAATGAATGAGATAATCTTTATTTCAATATAATTTCCTATTCCAGATGGTTCCGCAGCAGCATCATTCCGGATAGCAAATTGGTCACATTTATGGGTAAGCAATTATATTCTTTAAAATCATATAAAATAAAGTATATTTTTTACTAAATATATATTCGTTTCTTTCCAGAATATCTAATCCTCCTCATATCGTACATAGATTTCATGCTTGTTGTATACCAAATGGCGTTTCTCTCAGTGCCATATTTCTTTCACCTTTGCGTCATATTCGACATCGTGTTTCTATTTAAAGTGTTTCTAGACGTTCATAGCGGTTACATGAATAGATACGGAGATTATGTTTTGAATCCAAGGAAAGTCAGAAAAATGTGAGTCCTTTTGAGTTTTCATTTTATTGGTATCATAGAGAAGTGTTCAACCTTAGGGTGTCATAATTCCAGCCGGGGCTGCGGGTTGTTCGAAAGAGATACCGCGCCCCCGGAACGCAAAGGGCACATGAAGGAACATAGACGGGTTTTAGTCAGTAAAAGTCTGACACTCTCTCCCGCCCCGCCCAGGGCGGGGGAAGTTATTTGATGATTTCCCGTCTAAAAAAAAAAGGGTGTCATAATTATGGCACAGCAAAGGTTTATAAGCGTATAGGTAAACGCACGCTTTCTTATAATCACAGGTAAACTGAGAATTAGGTAGTAGCTACCATCCAAGACACAAGTTCTCTAAAAAAACACTTTATTTTAGCTCTGAAAACCCGATAAGAAATCAGATTTTTAGTTGCTTTGAAATAAAAAATAGTCAATTGAGTTGTCAAATGAGTGACGTCACACTTTGCTATTTCGGTGATAGGATTGCGTTTGGACAGCTCATAAAAAATATGTCATTTGATTGTTGAAGTCTACTACTTATTTACACTTGTGACGTTACAGGTATTTCTCCAAAATATATCTTCGAAGAAGGGACTTTCTGGCAAATTTTCTGATATGCTATGTCGCGTTATTCTTGTCTTTATCAACTCCTATGAAAATGGCTCTGTTCTGCTATTCACGCGCGCCTCTACTAATTAGAATTTCGTATTTATTTACGTACCGAACACATAGAAAATCGAGCATTGGTTCAGCGAATTTATTGTTTAAACTAACGTAAGTATATTTTTGTACTAGCTTTTGCCCGCGACTTCGTCCGCGTGGATTAATAGTTCCCGTTCCCGGGTGATTTCCGGGATGAAAACTATCCTATGTCTTTTCTCGGGTCCCAGACTATATCTGTACCAAATTTCATTGAAATCGGTTCAGTGGTTTAGGCGTGAAGAAGAGACAGACAGACAGACAGAGTTACTTTCACATTTATAATATTAGTACGGATAAGAGTGTTTAATAGACACAAACAATTGCCTGATTTTTTGTGTTCCGTAAGCAAAAGTTGCCAAACATGACACGATTAAAAATATTCTGCTGTTTGTATGTCCGCCCGTCTGTAACAGGGTTGTTTCTTTTGAACTGTAACAGGCAGATGCTTGAAATGCTCACAGAGTGTATACTATGGCCGTTCAACAACAAAATGTAATAATGAAATATAATACAAGATACGTGTTTTTTATGTAAAGTATTGTAGGGTGCACGGAACCTTTCGTGTTGGAATCGCATTTTGCCGCTTTTTTATGGTCCGGCACACTGAGCTCACGTTCTCACTTTTAGGCCCGGCGCACATTGGCGGCACGGCATGGCACAGTATGTTTTTGCGACAAATAAAAATAAAACTTAACGATAAAGAAATAAAGTTGAAATTTCAATGTTAACGTTCGGAAGTACAAAAGCTGTACTGTAACACCGTTAACATTGAAATTTCAACTTTATTTCTTTACAGTTAAGTTTTATTTTTATTTGTCGCAAAAAATGCTCGTGCCGGGAATGGGCGCCGGGCCTTACAGTGAGATTGCGACTGCCTGTACGTTTGGTGTGAACCGTACTTAATAGCAACGAGAAACTTAAAGTTTTGAACATTTTCAGAACAATAGCCATATGGGCATCGATACTATCGCACGTGAACGCTTGTATTTTCTTCAAGTTGTCGTGTTTAACTCCTGTGCACTGCACATCGGCTAACTGGATGTCAAAGGAAGCTCTGAATCTGAGGGCGAAATATTCTGAGGTATTTCATATTATTTATGCATTTTGTTATGTAAGCTTACTTTGGTTTTGAAGGCGCACGTTGATTAAATTTATAAAATCGTTACTTTGAAGACATAACAACTGGTGGTGTGTGTGGCTGGTATCACAAAGGTAAACTGACGGTCAAAATCAAACATAGAATCTAAAACCGTGTGACGTTTTCTTAGCAGTTTGATGCAGTGAAATACAATAAATATTTTCACCTTTAAATTAAGTTACAGGAATATTTCAACTAGTCATAGCTCATTATGGCAACGACACAGCTGAATTCGCCTCTAAAAATTCAACCAATAGCTATCAGCGCGGCGCCCGCGAGACGTCACCTTTTGTATCAATGTAATCAAAAATATATTTAAACACAGATGTTTTAAAGGCTTAATTTAAACGGCACATTATGTGCTATGTCGGAACCATGCTGTTATTATGCCTGCAATAAAATTACAAGTAATGAAAATGAATAAAATAGTTTATTTTGGCGTTCCTCAGGGTAATTACTTTGCCTTATACGTGGCAGCTCTATGGTACATGATCAACTTACTAACAATAACCGGAACCGGAGATGTGTCTTCACAGAACAGTTTTGAAGTTATTGAGACGATTATAGTTATTATCGTTATAAAGTTTTGTACAGGTATGGGTTTTAAAGATATAAAATACTCTGTTGCCAACTTTCAATTCCTTGTAAAAAATCGTGTCTAGAACATTGATAAACAAAAAAGTTAGATGCACAGTTCCTTACTAAGTACCTATTGCAATAAAATGTATGGTGGATGGATCAAATTAAACAATATAACTAATTTAAAACAATTTAGACTTAAACTCTTCTGCGTAAATCTTTTTTCGATCGTTATATTTACGAAATAAAACTTTATTTGGGGACATCTTTGGAACGTTGAGTGTCTCTTGGTGTTTTGTATATAGTGTACATTTTATTCTTTCTATAGGCCCTTTTAAAGTTTGTTAACTCCTCAGTATACAAACATTATATTAAGTTAAGTCCTTTTTATATATTTTTTTCAGGTCTTCTCATATCAGAAATGTCAGCAATGATCACGGCTCATTCGTCTTCTCGTATAGCATACGATTATGACATCAACGAGTTGCGAGATGGACTCCGGGACATGGACTTAAGTGTCCATCAAATGAGCAAAATGTGGGATTATGTGCGCGAATTGTGGAATAGGCAACAAGGAAAACAGGTACACCATGTTTTCGTTTTATGAGTATTAACTTTCGGTTGCGGGTTTAATACCGGACAAGTACCAATATGAATTTTCAATGCGTATGTACTTTATGACTTTATCTTGGACATCGGTGGGGGAAACCATCGCGAGGAAACCTAAGCCAAACTTAATGTAAGTCTGAAATCGTTGATACGCTTTGAGTAAACGTGGTGATTAATGCTCGCCTTTTGCCCTGAAGTGGTACATTAGGCTGGCAGTATTATTATTTTTAACTTTCGTAAGAAAAATAACATTGTCACGAAGGCATCAAAATTTTAGGGGAAGGGCCTAACATAGCCAATAACAAAACAGATATTTTGGCACAATCCTCATTTGTTCGGACTGTGCTACGCCTACCTGACTCGTGTCCAAATTGGTAAATGGTAATTTATGCTGTGACAACCCAAAACCAATTTAACACAAATATTCATCTTCATATTCATTTATTTGCATACCATAAGGTGTATAGAGATGTTACATCTGATCAGATCATGCATAAGTTGGAATTATCTTAAAACTTAAGGTTTTATGTTTATAATTATATTTTTTATTTATTTTTTATCGTGGAGAAATCCTTACGAATTCTCCATCTGGGACGATCTGAGAGAGAAAAATATGGCTATAGGTCAGCCCTTGGGCGTAGCCAAGTTTTCTTTACGGTGGGGCAATACTTTAACTTACTATCAAAAAGATATTTTTTAAACCAGATCTGTGCGTGCTTCCAGGTTACCTACCTCTTAAAAACAAAGAATTAGCTCTTTATAACATTATAAGGCCATCAGGGTGGAGCATGTTTGCCCCATCGTGCCTACGCGTATGAGTCAGCCTAAAACCCAACCTAACATTGTACCTATTATAATCACTGCAGATGCCATCATTAGCCTACGAACTGCCATTTCGTCTTCGTTGCCAAGTAATGCAAGCCGTTTACGGATCTCATATCCGAGAGTCGGTCATATTCAGCAAAACAGACGACGATTTCCAAAGAATGTTGGCCATGTGGATGAAGCACTGTGTATTCTTCCCTGGCAACTATATAGTGCAGTGCGGTGACTCAGACCAATGTATCTACTTCATACACAGAGGTCAGGTACGTGTGTATGGTAATCTCACTCATAAATGATATCATCGACGATATACCACACATATTAAACGACGACTACCGACGACCCGCGACTTCATCTGCGCAGATTTTAGAATTTTGTTAAAATCCTTAATTATTCCACGGGAAAACAAAAACGGG
Organism: Caradrina clavipalpis; assembly: GCA_932526535.1. Lineage (NCBI taxonomy): Eukaryota > Metazoa > Arthropoda > Insecta > Lepidoptera > Noctuidae > Caradrina > Caradrina clavipalpis. The sequence goes on along the minus strand of OW052092.1, from coordinate 10,146,660 downwards.
AAAAAAGTATTCTATGTGTTAATCTTATATATCTATAATATGCATGGCAAATTTCAGCTAATGCTGTGCAGCGGTAAAAGAATAACATACATATTCACAAACTTTTACGTTTGTTATGTTAATAGAATTTATCTGTAAAAGTGAGTCATTTGAAATATTTATTTCAGGTTGAAGTGTTAACAGTACATCCAAATTTGACGGAATCAATATATGACGTGTTAGGGCCGGAAGACAGCTTTGGGATCGCACAGGTTCAATTATTTTCATATCATTCTACATTGCATTTTTGCGACTTTTTACGCGTGAAAGTCGAAGACTACCCTAATTCGGCCCTGTCGCAAAATTTCATTCTTAGGTCCACTACTACCTATTTGCCAAATTTTAGCTTCATAGTTGAAGTTACTTTTTGAGATTTCGTGATTTGTTTGTGTGTGAATTTTCGCCTTTTGATTATGCATTTTGATTGTGCATTTATAAAATTAAAATAATCAATTCTATAGATGACATAATAAAAACTATTATATTTTAGGGTTTGTTCGTGGGAGTAGCGCATCATTTTTCTTTCCGGGCACGAACCGTCGTTGACATCGTATATCTAAAGTTAGACCAATGGAAGTACCTTCTGGATTACTACCCGAAATCAGCGAAAATCGTTAAGAGGAAAGTCGAAAACGTATATTTAGCGATTTGATGGAATTTGTTTTAGTGTAGTATTAGTAGCTGTAGTATTGTTAATTAGAATAAATAATATAGTTTTACGTTTTAATATTGTTTTTTATTTTAAACCGACACATAACATTTTTTGGTATAAAAAATGAAATTTATATTGTTTAAACATATTGAAAATAGCCTTAAAGATTAAGAGGCCACTAAAATAATCAATGTCTTTGGAATGTGAGTGACACATAAAGCCCTTTTACTAAAAACCACTTAAGGAATGTGTAATCTCAAAATAATCTATACGTTAAATAAAGTATAAGCTGAAATATCTGCTGACTTCACAATAAATAATTTTTAAACACGATCTTATACAGATGCAAATAAGAGCCAGCAGAGACCAACAGATATTTCCACTAAGTAATCAATAATAACAAATCACTACAAACATTCTAATAACTAATTGAAGAAAAAAGAAACTAAAATCAAATTCTACACTAAAAAAAAAACAAAAACAATCAAATAATCTTACCAAAGAGAAGAGATTTAGTGTAACTCTACTTTTGTTGCTTTCTCTTCCTTGTAACTCTCTGTGTGGATTCGGGTTCAATTACTTCTTCTTTTACTTTAGTGGGCTCCTCTACAAAAGTCTTTCTTGTAACGCGACGTGTAGTCGGAACTTCTGTGGGCTCTTCTTCAATAGTCTTTCTTGTAGCACGACGTGTAGTCGGAGCCACAGTGGGCTCTTCTTCAATAGTGTTTCTTGTAGCACGACGTGTATTCGGAACTTTAGTAGGCTCCTCTACAATAGTCTTTTCTGCAGCGTGACGTGTAGTCGAGGTTTTAGTGGGCTCTTCTTCAATAGTGTTTCTTGCAGCGTGACGTGTAATCGGAACTTCAGTGGGCTCTTCTTCAATAGTGTTTCTTGCAGCGTGACGTGTAGTCGGAACTTTAGTAGGCTCCTCTACAGAAGTCTTTCTTGTAGCACGACGTGTAGTCGGAGCCACAGTGGGCTCTTCTTCAATAGTGTTTCTTGTAGCACGACGTGTATTCGGAACTTTAGTAGGCTCCGATACAATAGTCTTTTCTGCAGCGTGACGTGTAGTCGAGGTTTTAGTGGGCTCTTCTTCAATAGTGTTTCTTGTAGCGTGACGTGTAGTCGGGGTTGTAGTAGGCTCTTCTTCAATAGTGTTTCTTGTTGCGTGACGTGTAGTTGGGGTTTTAGTGGGCTCCTCTTCAGAAGTTTTTCTTGTAGCACGACGTGTAATCGGAACTTTAGTAGGCTCCTCTACAGAAGTGTTCCTTGTAGCGCGACGTGGAGTCGGAGCCACAGTGGGCTCTTCTTCAATAGTGTTTCTTGCAGCGTGACGTGAATTCGGGGTTTTAGTGGGCTCTTCTACAGTGGGCTCTTCTTCAATAGTGTTTATTGTAGAGTGACGTGTAGTAGAAACTTGACTCTGTGGAAATCTGGAATTATTTGAAGAAATGGTTTAAAATCACATCGTTTTTTTTGTAAATCTGGCTGGAACTTTAAACCTATTTTTTATGGGACTAAAATATTCTCAGTTGACTTGTGAAATAGTGAGTCGTACACTTTTTATGAGAGCTTGAAATTGTTATTACTCGGTTGACATAGAGTCATAGAATTTCATACCAGACATATAAAAAATTGTGCAAAGAATCAAAACAAAAATAATTGCTGTGTGTCAAATAGGTCCAGCCTAGTATATACATATGCCAAACAACTATAACACCTGACACTGGTTGACTAAATTGTGGGACGTAACTGGCGAAATATGTTTAAAATTAAAATATTTAATAAGATGGAGAGACAGACGATATTTTAAGTTTATGTTTTAAAGATTTATTACACTTCACGTTAAAAGTCAAACAGTTTATGTTTGCGTTATTTTGAACTTAATTGTGGACAAATAGCGACTACAATAAGAAAAAGCGATTGAAGCAAAAAGCAACATTTGGTGATATTTACAATAGCACTTCATTTGTAATACAAAATTAACTTTATACCAATGCAGGTAGGGTAAATTTTGTATTTGAGTTGGATAGTACGCCAAATAAACAACATACACAGGGACAATACAAATAAATTAGCTTAAGGTGAACTGATAATACAATCACAGGGATGTTATCCAGTTAAGTTAGGTGCAATCCTCAATCGGTAGATTAGGTATAAAAGAAAATTTTATTTTTTGAAGTATCAGTTTAATTTTATGGAGTGGTGATGAATGATTTTAATTCTTAAGACAATGGGATTAAAATAAACAACATACAAATGTGAAACAAATGCAGAACATCAAATGCTACAACTATTTAATAGTTTAGAATCTGTATAAATTGTTGAGTAATGAAATATGATACAGCATGAATCAATACTTACAACAATCTTCAATAGTATAAAACTACAAACCATGCAGTATTTAATTGAGTAGATGACACCACCAATCAATTGATATAGGTACTTTTTATGAGCTGTCAAAATGCGACTCCGTCATAGATTTTGTATTGAAATAGCAACCTGAGATGTTGCTTATTTACAAACTCAATTGACTATTTTTCGATTTTATACTTAAACATCGGACGTAAGTATCGTTAACGTGACGTATCAGGTTTTCAAGGTTTAAATAAAGTGACCTTTTTTTAGTGGTTATGTCAAAAACTATTTATTGATCAACTAGCTTCTGCCCCCGATTTCCCAGTCTCTCATAAACACACTCACTCTCACCCTCACCATCCAATACTCACCCTCACACCTCATACAACAATACACCTCACCCACGGTACTCGTCCAGTTTTACTCCCATATACATCTCTGATGTATTAAATAAGTAGCGTTAAGATCTTCGGTTGGGGCCAGGAGACCCAAGACACAAGCTTTGCTTAGTTTGGGCTCCTGTCTCTCTTCTAATTCTGTATTGACTTAAATTGTAAATATGTTTTAAGGGAGAAAATAAACAAATTTATTATTATTATTTCGTCCGGGCCAAAGTTAATTTATAATCTCAGCGGAACCGTGCATTTTTCCAAGATAAAAAGTAGATTATAATCTGGAATCATTATGCTATTCCAGGTAATTGTTTCCATTTTAACACCACCACCTGTATGTTCACATTATGGATTGCAATAAAGAGTTGCGATATAAGATTTGAGATTCAGATTATAATCCGAAGCTGTGTGGCAAATTTCATCCAGATCCGTTCAGCCGTTCTAGCGTGACATTCATCAAAATCTCATTTATAAAGCCATTATCACACTGCACCGCGGATGTTCAGTAGATTTTAACATCGTATACCCCGCCTGTATTCCCCGAAGGGTTAGGCAGAGGTGTACCGATGTAAACCCACAGTTCGCCGGTATATTTAAGTCCCATGTAATAGGGGGCGAGCCTATTGCCATTAACCGGGCACAAATCCAAACTCCGAGCTGCTACTGAGAATTTCATAGAAAAACCCAATAACACTTTCTGCTCGACCTGGGAATCGAACCTAGGACCTCTAGTGTAGCAGTCGTGCTTAAGACCACTAGACTAAAGAGGCAGTTACAAGGAGTGGTTGTTATCGTATACAAGTAGGTATCTCAATTTATATAGAAAACACGCCTGGCACAAATACAACACACTACCGACACGTCATCGCGCGTGAAGTGCCTCACGATACGCGACGGGCGCGTTGCAGTGTGATAATCGCCTAATAGTAGTAAGATGGTGTCAACTACGCAATTAATTGTTATCTAGCACTGTGACTACTGCTACTGCTACAGGATGCAATTAATGACAAATGGGAGACCTTACCAGATGGTAATGTATAAGCTACATATTAGCATTATTATTTTTACATTTGCCGCTTTCGTTTCCTAGAAACTCTCTGTGAGATCTCGGGTATAACTTGGGTTTCATCCATCATTTCAGATGACTCATTCCCTTGGGTAGGCTCAACCATAGTATTGTATTCTTCAGAGTGACGTGTAGTGTCCGAAACTTGTGTCACTGGTAATCTGGAACTGATAAAGAAATGGTATGAGATTGGTATTACTAATTTAACTAACACAAAGAAAAATAATGGTATGTTATTGACGTAAATGGTAGATAAGTTTAATAATTCAAATGCCATAAAGAGATAGTATATTTAGCAACAGAGATTCTGAACTATATGTAGGTCAAAGTCAAAGCATTTATTTCAATTAGACAATTTACAGGCACTATTGCATTTTTGAGAAGTTATACAGAAAGTTGAAGCTAGTTGCTTGTTCCAAAACGTAGGTTTCTGTGAAGAAGAACGAGTAAGAAAATCCATGGACACTCTTTGGTTTTGCACACAAAACTCATTCATAACCTAGAGTTACGGGATATTCAACTGGTTGTATGTGAAAACAATGAAAGTGGATATAAAACAATAAAAAAAATATGTAAGCCATGGTAGTTCAGAGATGACCAATCCCAACAGTCAGCGCTCGTTCACGAACATGACGCATGGATCAAGGGATAGGTAAAGGAAGTCGTAGGTGATTCTAAATGGAGCAACGCCAAACAAAAAACCACATTCGAGTTCGCACGACTTCGCCGCTAAGTTTATCGTGGTAACGTGTACTCGTTGTCAAGTAAATCGTTACACTGAGCACTAGCTTTTGCCCGCGAGGTCGTTCGCGAAGTTTCATTTATTTAAAATTCAATCATGATTCGAAAAACACGTGGCGCCATCTATTATCATAAGAGAGAGAGAGAGTTATAGTCATTATCCTAGAGGATAGTACATTTTTTCGGAATGAAAGATACCTACCCTATGTTCGTTTCTGCTTACCTGACAATGTATAATATGCCGAATTTCAGAATGAGCGTTTCAGTGGTTTAGGCGGAAAAGGAAATAAACAAACTTACTTTCGCATTTACAATATTAGTTAAGTAGTGGTTTACACAAAAACAAAATAATAACAAACTAACCTTTCATTATTCAAGCACTCCAATTGTGCTTGCTCAAAATCGATTTTACAGCATGGCCACTTCTGTACCTTCTCTAAATACTTCGTCAGACATCTTGTATGGATGGCTAGACCACATCCCGGACAGTTGTAGCCCTGGAAAAGAACCGTGGATGCAATGAGCAATGCATTGTTTTTTAATTGCCCCAAGATGGTCCCTGTGCAATCTTTTATAGGCCATCTCAAAGGCAATCTATCATAGGTCTGCCTTTGTATTTTTTTTGTTGCATAAACATACATACATACAATCACGCCTGTATTCCCCGAAGCGCTAGGCAAAGGTGTACCAATATACACCCACAGTTCGCCGGTATGTTTAGGTCCCATGTAATAGGGGGCGAGCCTATTGCCATTAACCGGGCACAAATCCTGACTCCGAGCTGCTACTAACAATTTCATTGAAAAACCCAATAACACTTTTTAATCGAGCTGGGAATCGAACCCAAGACCCTAGCGTAGCAGTCGCGCTTAGGACCACTAGGCTACCGAGGCAGTCCGTCGTCCGTCAGTTGTTGCATATTTAAATAAATTGATAAATAGTGCATTTTGTGTTTCTGTCTTTTAGAAAACTAGCTTTAGTCCGTGATTTAGACTACGTGAATGTCGATTATTGCAGATGCAGATAAAGTCCCGACACCGCGCGACACACGACGCCGACTTTACGTGTAAAGTAGTTTTAAAATAATTATAAAACAAAAAAAAAAATATACCATCACGCCTTTATTCCCCGAAGGGTTAGGCAGAGGTGCACCAATTTAGGTTCACCCACAGTTCGCCGGTATATTTAGGTCCCATGTAATAGGGAGCGAGCCTATTGCCATTAACCGGGCACAAATCCAAACTCCGGGCTGCTACTGAGAAATTCCTAATGGAAAAACCCAATAACACTTTTTAATAATTATATTTAAGTAAATTAATATAAAATACTATACATAAATTGTATTTTATATTAATGTATTGTACTTAAATATGTATTTTCTTTGTACCTTTGCCCGATTTAGGCTCTAGACAGACGGACTGCAAATTTGCAGTTTTAATGCAGTTGAAATGCAGTCGCCCTATCATTACAGACAACAACTGTATGTCAACTGCATTCAAACTGCAAATTTGCAGTCCGTCTGTCTAGAGCCTTAAATGGAAGTGAAAAGTGGATATGGGCAGTGCAGGACCAGTCATTGTGGCTTTCTATAGCAGAAGCCTATGTCCAGCAGTGGACGTCGTTGGGCTGATATAATGTCGATGATGCTTTTGTGGTTTTGTTGAGATGAAGTAACAAACAAACAGGCATACATTTACATTTAAAATATTACTATGGAAGTATGGATGCAGGCTAAGATGTACTGATTAATTAGTTTTGTATTTACTATAAACATATGTATAGCTACAGTTCTGGTTTGTCACATATTACATAACATAACAATATTTGTACATGATATAAACATCAGAGTTGAAATTTTATCAAGTTTATGTTACAATAGCAAACACTTCAACATATTCTGATAACAATTTGCCATCTATAAATGCAACTAGACTGCATTACATTAATATAAACCACTTGATTACACTTCCTACAAAAATAAATTGATGCATCATACTGGATGAATCAATCAATGACCTTGAGTGACTACAATCTAATTGCACCTTTAGACATTAGAAAATAAAGTACAGATTTACTTACTCTGAAAACAATATGTTTACATAGGACACATTCTTCCACAGTATCTGGCATGTGTTGACGGAAATATCCTTCAAACTCATGGATTGCTCTTACTCCTAAAGCATAGTTATCTTGTTCCTTATCAAAGTATCGCATCCTACACCAGGTGTTCAGCACTTTCTGAAATGTAACACAAATAATAAAAATATTTACTTCTTTACTTGTATGAGCGTGAAGTATATGAGAATACAATTTATTTATCCATCTTAGACCAGAAGTAAACATTAAATCGTACTTATAACTAAAATACATACATAATTTCTAAGTTTTTAATGTACACTCATGAAGTTTTTAAGGTACACACTAGGGATTGCAAAATCCGGAGTTTTTTCAAATCCGGATTTCTGATTTCTCGTCCGATTAAAATCCGGATTATCCGGAGTTTTCGAAGTTTTTGGTGTTTTAAGTTATTTTGATAAAATGTATATAAAATAGTATAAATTAATTAAAATCTGCATCAATTGGCTCAATTCACAGCTCGACAGAATAAAAACAACTAAAATAATCAATAAATTTTGGGTATCAGTAATTTTTCTCGTTATAAATTTACATAATCATTACATAATATAAACTGTACTTAAACATTGATACCCCAGCACTCCAGTGGGGAGGAGCTGGAAAAGCACTGTTATCAAAGTGATGCGTAAAAAGCTTTTCAGCTTTTTATTCTCAGTGCATGTTCACAAATCCATAAAAAATAGAGTTAACTACCATAACCTACTCTCGAAACGTATTCTACATGTCCCTCTTCATAATGCAAATTGACCAGACGATGCCCCTTTTATTTACTCACACATATCTACAATAAAGCAAGTAAGTACTGTGATATCAAAGATCTCACCTCCCATTCATGTAGAAGAACCACAAAAACCTGGCTTCTTTCACTGTCATACAATTTAACCGAAAATTGCTAAATTATCAACAAAAAATTTCATACATGTGCTCCTACACAAGTTCCTACTCAAAATAATCCTAATCTCAATATTACACACATACACAATTTCACCAGCACACATCTCATCTCACTATTACAATATTTACAATCACATTTCATATTACCATCACACCCACACACCTCATTACACGTATTCCCCGCGCTATAAAACACCTTAACATTGTAAAACAACTTTTTTTTGTTTTGTTATTTATTCCATATTTTATTCTAACTTATAAAAAGTTGAAAATTAGATTGCCTTGTTCAATCTCATATAAAATCTTGATTTAAAAATTAATTTAAGCAACTCTAGCCCTCAAGGTACGGGCGCTGCCTATTATGGGGACTGCCATATATTTTATAACACATTTATTTTATAAATAAATTGTCACACCATATCTATACTAATTACTAATAATATTATAAAGAGGTAAGATTTGTTTGTTTTTTAAATTACTGGACCGATTTTACCAATTTTTTCACCAATACATAGCTACATTATTCCCGAGTAACATAGGCTATATAATATCACGCTACGATCCACGGGAGCGGAGCAGGAGCCTGCCAAGCAGGTGTCCAACACAATTAAAAAAATGACTAGAGGAAAGTCCCCGGGTCACGACGGTTTAAGCATTGAGCACTTGCGGTATGCCGGGCCGCACATGTCAAGAGTTTTGGCTATGTTTTATTCTTTATGTATGTGTCACTCTTACCTCCCCCATGATCTCATGCGAACTATCGTAGTGCCGATTATTAAAAATAAAACTGGCGACGTGGCTGACAAGTGCAACTATCGGCCCATCTCCCTGGCTACGATTATCGCAAAGATACTGGACAGTCAGCTGGACGCGCGTTTAGACAACTTTTTAAACTTACATGATGCGCAATTTGGGTTTCGCAATGACCTAAGTACTGAAACTGCGATTCTAGGCCTCAAACATACGGTACAATATTACACCGAACGCCGTACACCAGTTTATGCGTGTTTTCTAGATCTCTCCCGTGCCTTTGACCTGGTCTCGTATGATCTCATGTGGGAGAAGCTACGGGAGAGAAAAGTGCCGGCTGAACTGTTACGTATCCTCCAATTTTGGTACTACAACCAGACAAATAAAGTGAGGTGGGCCGATAAGTTGTCTGAGCCATATACTCTGTTGTGTGGGGTGAGACAGGGGGGAATAACGTCGCCAAAGCTCTTTAATCTCTACATCAACGACCTGATCGTTGAGCTTAGCAGTAAGAAAATCGGATGTCGCATTGACGACGTCAGCGTCAATAATATCAGTTACGCTGATGATATGGTGCTGCTGAGCCCAACGGTCCGGGCGCTCAGAGAACTACTCACGTGCTGTGAGTCCTATGCTCAGGCGCATGGCCTATTATATAATGTCGCAAAAAGCGAATTCCTGGTCTTCAGGGCTGACGGTGGCAAATGCCCAGAATCCGTGCCCACAATTACCCTGAACGGTATTGAACTTAAACGAGTCCAACAATTTAAGTACCTAGGGCATTATGTAACTGACAGCCTTGAAGACCGGGCCGATATTGAGCGCGAGCGTAGGGCGCTGGCGGTCCGATGTAACATGTTGGCACGCAGGTTTGCACGGTGTAGTGAACAAGTTAAAATAACTCTTTTTAAAGCTTACTGCCAAGTATTCTACACGTGCAGCCTGTGGACTAATTATACCCAGCGGGCCATCAGCGCCCTTCGGGTGCAATATAATAATGGCTTCAGGATGATGTTGGGGTTGCCCCGTTTCTGCAGTGCATCTGCTATGTTCGCGCAGAGTCACGTTGATGGCTTCCATGCCATCATAAGGCAGAAATCTGCCTCATTGCTCTGCAGAGTGCGGAGGAGCCCCAACTCCATCCTGAAAATCATAGCTGGGAGATACGACTCTTCGATAATGCATGGCATTATTAAGAGATGTATCTCTCAGAATAATCTTGTCCTAAAATAAAATAACAAATAAGCTTTACTAACATAGTCATAAGATTTTATGTTTACTAACCCACTAACCCACTATGGATGTTACTTGTCCGAAATAAAGGTTATTTTATTTTATTTTATTTATTAACCAAAGACGTAACTTATGGCGGGTGAAATAAGCAACGCGTACGAAGTCGCATGCAGTTCGCTATAACTTAGAATACCATACCATAATATGAAGTAAAGTTCTTTTAAGTTTATTTTGTCTTGTAACAATGCACCAATATTTTTTTATTTAATTTATTATTCTTATAATCAAAATTAATTACAAATATTATGCGTTATAATCAGTTTTGACTGAAATCCGAAAAAATCGAATTTGAGTCTTAAAATCCGGATTTAAAAAAGGCAAGAAAATCCGGATTTTTCAGTTGTTTTCGGATTTCGAAGTATCCGGATTGCAATCCCTAGTACACACAATAACAAATGCAAAGAAACAATCATATTAGCAAGTTCACAATATTGTAGCGAGTTCACCGCTCACGATAATGCTGTTGGCTGCTGTAATACATGTTAGCGATCTATTCCCAGGTGGAACAAATATTTGCATGGCTTAGAGGCTGTTGTCGGGCCTTGTTGTTTGTGTGTGACTTTCAGTGCTGTAACTACGGCAGTGCCAGCGCTGCACAGAAGGCACAGAGTGCTGGATGGAGAACCCTGGAGGGGCGCAGAAATGACCAGACCAGGACTAGTTCTTTTTTAAAAGGCGCAGTTATGGAAGTTTGGACATGTAAGGCTTATTACATTACTGACGACTTTATGTTTGCAAACACCCCCATAATACATGAAAAATACATTGTGTTTAAAAAAATAACATTAGTACCAGATCAGCAATAAAATAAAAAAATAAAAATAATATAAACTCACTTGTGCGTCACTTTTAGTCAAATTGGATTTCATAGTGCTTACTAGATTCATTGCATTGATTCCCGTAATCTGCCTAGAATCGGTACTCATGATCTGCTCAATGACAATTCTGAAATATTCCAGTTCGGTAGCTGAAAATATATTCTGCGCTTTTGTAGCAGCATCATCGGCAAGAGACAAAAATACAACAACATCTTCGTTTGTGACCTCATCTTTGGCTATCTTTATTTCCTGGTAATATGGCCGTATTTCATCATTGATGGCTTTCACTAAGTCAGACACTGATAGATCATTTTCATCTGAAATGCAAAATTAATTAAATTAATTACCAAGATTTCAATTTTTATGAAAAAGGTTTTTAATTGTTTTGTCAGTGTATGGCAAACCGCACATATTATTATTTGCAAAATCATCAAATTGTGCACAACAGCACACAACCCTGATTATTATGAATTCAATTACTATTTTGATTTTATTTTTGTATTTGAGACAGGTAATCTCTGGTCTAGGTCGGACACGACAAAGACAAAAGTCATTTCAGTTCATTTACAAATATTAATTAACATCTACAGATATTATTATTGGGCATAGCAATCACGTGATAATATTCTTAATTAATATCACTCAGCCCTTACGTTAAGTGAACAAGTGGATAAGCTTAGCTCACCTACTATCACCTATACAAAAAGGTAGTTATTTATCTACAATACACTGCCACCTAGTTTACTGCTTCACTAAGTAGCATTTTTAAGTTTCGTACACTATAAAATACCTTGAATTTGTATTAGTTTCATAGTTTTTGTAGTTTCTTACCGTTAAACCTTTCCAAAACTGTTTGAGCGTCCGTGATTGATAAAACTCCTTGGCTGGCAACTGTTCTTAGAAAGAATCTATGCACATTACCGTACGTCATGGTTGTTAGTTTATACTATAATACTCTTCTTTTCTTATAGAAACAATTATCAAATATTAATTGTTGTAAATAAACAAAGCGCTCGACATTGGCGGCGATTTGCAAGAATATCAAATCGGGCGTCGGCAGACAGCGAGTGTCACTACCGTCGTCCGTCAGTGTCAGTCTGTCAGGCAGTGTCAGTGTCATAATCAACTGTTTATGTCAAAGTCAAAACTTGGTTTTGAAGGTTGAACTTTTTAATAAAATTGGAACACTGGTCTTTTTATTAGCGGTCAAACCTTTAAATTAATTTACATAAATCTTAAACGGCGCGTAGGTAACCTGTGACCATGCATTGTACAAGTCAGATGACTACATGGACATTGTCTATTTCATTGTATACTTATATTTTAACACAGTTTTTTATACTGTATACTTATATTTGAACATAATAATTGAACATTATCCTTTAATCATTTTATATTAAACCCATACACAACATTTGTACAAACGGCATTCAGGACATCAGATCATTATCATCATGTCAGAGTAAAGATAAATAGGAAAAAATCAGCGAACTGTAGGTGTACTTACATTGAAACAACTCTGCCTAACCCTTCAGGGAATACAGGCGTGATGGATAAAGTAAAAGTATCTAAATGTTTCAACACTGGCAAATTTCTATTAGACAATTACTATTGCCATATGAAGTTCATATTCATTTTTAGAATTAGAATTACACGAATATTTCCACCTAAGAACTACGCAGATAAACAAGCTTATGTTCAGGAGAAGCAGTAGGTACTTCTATTTCTTAGAATCAAATTACTTATAGAAAAACGTGCATATCACAGTAAACAAAAATTTGAGTAGGCACTAACTAGATACTAATGAAGTTGGTTGTTGGTCTGTGATAGTGCCCTCATCAAATTTTAGCGTTCAACAAAGCAACACATAACATTATTAAGGAGCAACCGTACGGGCCACGAGCATAGTACTCCTATTAAAGTCGTAATTGCTTCCCCGTTCCCTAATTACTGCGTCCTGCGTCCCCACGCTCTCTTATCAATTATGGGGTCCCGTCCCCTGCGAGATCACCACAATTTCAAAGGAAAAGTTTGTACACGATGAAATATAGAGACGGGTGTATAGGCACACTAATCTATCAGCCAATTTCTTGTTTCATGTCGTAGATGTATTGTAAAATAGATAATGCAAATTGTCCGGCACGTTTACCGTATTAATTACTGTCACATAATATATAATTATAGTTCATCGTTTCGAGTCAATGGTTCAAGGTAATCCTTTTTTTGTTAGAATACTTGGGCCCAAGAGGTGGCCACGGTTATAGCGGTTAGCGGCATCAGTGGGGTATTTAATGTCCTCTAAAGTGCAAGTGTCGGCCACCGGGCACTGTAGTAAATGGGCCATAGCCTGAAAACAAAGAATAAAATAATTATTTTCTCCATATATTTTGTATGAAATACATACTACCTATCACGCCTGTAGGTATTCCCCGAACGGTTAGGCGGAGGTGACACCAATGTACACCCACAGTCCGCCGGTATGTTATAGGACCCATGTAATAGGGGGCGAGCCTATCACCATTAACCGGGCACAAATCCTAACTCCGAGCTGCTGCTGAGAATTTCATTTTTATGAAATATTATAATTCTATTATCAAGAATATCTACTTTAAAATAAGATATCCGTTCAGTGGCGGCTGCACAGTCACCATTTAAGCGATTGGATATAAAGTTTGAGTACCCATCAGCTTTCTCTACGACAATCATTTTGGTAGTTACATTATTTTAGTCGTATTTCCGCCCTTAAAATATTTGGTAGGTTGATTTTAAAGAGACATAGGCAGGTACATAATAAGGTACCTACAAATAGGTAGGTAGGCACATAATATATATGCGGTAACACAACTTCAACCACCTAAAACATTAAGCTTCGACAAAGTTAAGTAGGTACGAAAATATAAACACAAACATAAATTCATTAGTTTTCAGTACCCACGTATGCTTTTATAGACGGCATAACTCTCTCAGTAAATTATCTAAGCTACGAGCGCTTTCAAAACTTTTAATGGAGTCAATTTGGCCTCGCATTCAAAACACCTAACGTACTGGATGCCGAGGCAGGCCAGGTAAGTACGATTTATACAAACATTAGTGCCGAGCCTTTTATACGAGAGCCAACTTTTCTTAGAATTTTTATGCTTTTTGAATAGCGGGATGGCACAGTCAAAGAATTTCATTTCCTAGAGCAATACAGTACATGTAGCTTACAACAAAATTTTGCTTACATTTTCATTATTTTCTTGCAAGTACCTATTCTCTGTACCTACTAAGTTTTATTAAACAGTGTTCTTGGTGCCACGGCTGATATTCACGATAGTATTACTCTAAATTAAGCACTATGACGCTTACGCCCCGGTGCTATTTGCCACACACCTTTCTGTGAAAGTCGTTCAAGTGCATCGCATACATGAATAGAACGGAAAAAGCGACTGCATGTTTTTAATCGAACTACAAAAAGTGGAAAATAGACTCGGCTCGTGGCAGACACGATGGAAGTTTGAAAGTGTGCCAAATACTTAGTAGTTAAAGTTTACCAGTTCTAGTGTTTAGGTATCTAGTGGATGATTATGCTACTTTTAAAAAGTTTCCTTAGTTAATTCTGCAAATATTAAAATATTTTACACAGTAGGTCTACCCACGTAACATCGGCTTCCTACGTACTCTTAGTAGGCACTGAACCAACAAGGCTTTTAGCATTTGACAAATATTTAAAAAACAATTTCATTTTTTAATGTCAAATACAAATCTGTACCTACCCAAGTAATAAGGGTCTACTGTGTCAAAAAAATACAAGATAGAAAAATGAAAAATGTCACTCAAAGAGCAACACGGTCAGTACCTCTAAAGGTTTTTCCGAGAAACAATAAGGCGACGTTCAATGACTATACCTGTCATTGTCCAACATTCAGTAGTAGGCGAAGCGTTAACAATTCGGTTTGAAGGCTGTTAGAGAAGTTTTAATGGAGCAATTTGGAGGTGTATTGAAAACAGCCGGTTCTCGGAAGCGACAGAACTGAACCAAGCGAGCTCCCACCTCAGCCGATTAAGAAAACCAATTCTAATTTCAGTTTCGCCTTGTTTCTAGTGTAATTTTTGCATTGTTACTAGGTATAATGTCGGCTGCGATGTCGGGATTAAATGTTAGTGTACATTAAAGTAATACAGCCAGCATATCTGTATCACAATGGTGCTAAAGTGCATTATGCGTCTTTGTGTTTAAACATTTTGTTTGCAAATTATGCAGTTGTGGTTTTAATTTTTGTTAAGAAAGATTTCTAGCTGGACCATACCATAGCACTAAGCTATGGTATGGTCAAATCAAGATATATAACATGGGACATAAAATAGTGGAAGAGTTTATCAATTGAAATAATATCAACCCAAACTGTAAACATAAATCGTACCGGCCGAATAGATAAACTGAAAACGACGAGGGAATTTTCACTAACAACTTGAGTTAACTTCCTAAATTATAACGTTTCAAAATTACTTCACATAATTCCCTAGATAAACGCAAACTGCGATGTGTGCTAAGATTTAATATTGTATTTCTGCATGAAATGACGCAGTTTTGCATAGAGCTAACTGAATGCAGTCCATTAAAAGTTCTAGCAGTAGCAACATTCATAACTCGGTTCTCGAATTTGGTCTTAACTAACAGTTTACCTACAAATATTTTAAATTATAAAGCAACAGTGTAGGGGGATAGTTTATTTAGTTATCCACATTGCTTGTACTTCGAACTTTGAAACATGGTCATGCATGAATGGTATCGGATAAATTAATAAGGCAGATAGTATGGGCAATACACATTATGATGTGATATTTTGCTAGTAAGTAGGTATTGTAAGTATTTTTTGTAACAATCATTTTAAAGTAGAAAAGCGATAAAGTTTTAGCGCTTGATGCCTCGCGGCATTTGGAATATTTGATCTATAGAAATTTACCATACCTAGAAACCGTCTAAGTTGATCTACTGTTTGTGGGCGCGGATATTCTATGATGGCGTCGACTTTGTGATCTAGTGGTCGAATTCCACCAGTAGAGACTTCGTAGCCCAAGAACTCAATGCTGGACTTTCCGAATTCGCACTTGGACAGGTTTATAGTGATGCCGAACTCCCTAAACCTCTCGAAAACTTGTTTTAGTTGTGCTTTATTTTCTTCTAACGAGTCACTAGCTATTACTACGTCATCGACGTAACTAAATAAAAAATCTAACCCTCGCAATACTGTGTTGTTCATGAAACGTTGGAATGTTTGGCTCGCGTTGCGTAGGCCGAATGTCATTCGCGGGAATTCAAACAAGCCGAAAGGAGTTATGATTGCCGTTTTTTCGATGTCGTCCTTTGCCACTCTAACGCAATGATATGATTTGTTTATATCGAGTTTTGAAAAAAATTTCTTACCTGTCAATACATATGTGTAATCATGGAGCCGTGGTACGGGGTATCGGTCCGGCTTGGTGATGGCGTTTAGACGCCTGTAGTCTCCGCATGGCCGGATGTCCCCATTTTTCTTCGCCACCACATGTAGCGGGCTTGCCCACGCGCTCTTGGACGGTCTGCAGATCCCCATTTCCTGCATTACCCTAAATTCTTCCTTAACCTTATGATACCTGTTCGGAGGGAGCGGCCTGGCACGCGCATGGACGGGTGGTCCCGTAGTCTCGATGTGGTGCAGTACCTCGCTTCTCTCGTTTTCAGCGTCATCGTCCCTGTAAGGCCTGGGTTTCGTGATGTCTGAAAACTCTGATAATAGTTCGCGGAAGGGGTGGTTGTTGTCTACAATGCTGACCGAGGTTTCCGCGCATTTGACCACGTTACCGTTTGTTGATAAGTCGGTTTGTTTGCTTATCAATCTTTGTGCGTTTAAATCTACTAGCAACCTATAATGGCGTAAAAAATCTGCTCCTATGATAGGTTGTCTAACATTGGCCACAATAAAGGTCCATTTATACACGCTCTTACGATTAAAATTTAACTCTAAATTAGCTGTGCCGTATGTTTTTATCTCTGAGCCGTTTGCGGCGTACAATTTGAGATTAGTACTATCGCTTACATTATACCGTTTCCTGTTTACCGGTAAGACAGACACATTGGCACCAGTATCTATTAAAAAACGCATACCCGTGTTGTGGTCCCTGACGCATAGGCGGTGGTTTGCGGCGTCGATGCAGTGTCCCGCCGTTGACTGCATCACTGCTCGTTTCCCGTCTTCCGTTTCCCGGCGTCTGCTTCACTTTTTTCCCAACTACACGGTTGTTCGCATCTTGTGGCCCTTTTTCCGAAGCGGAAGTGGTAGTAACAAACCCAGTCTTCTGGTCTCTTCTTGTCGCGGTGTTGTGGAACATCGTTTCTTCTGTACCGTCGTGGTTGCCTCCTCTGACTCTGTCCACCTTGCTGTATCTCGTCAAATCTCTTATTGAGTTTTGCTATCTCCGCGATGATGGTTTCGTTGCTCGAAGAAGGTGCGCTGCTGGTGACTGCGCTGACTGCGTCGCTTGTTCTGGCTGTTTCTATGATGCTGTCCGCCTGTTTTGCCAATTTGTTTAGGTCGGTAACCTCGCTGATGGTCAGTACGGTGCGTGCCACGGGTGGTAGGTGACTGATCCACATGATGCGCAATGTTTCCTCTGGGAACTTGCCTCTCGATAGATTTTTCATCTTTTGGAGTAAGTGTGACGGCTTTTGGTCCCCGAGATCCATCTCCGTCAGTAGCTTCTGAATTCTCGACGCGTCCGTCTCTTCGAACACGTTCAGTAGCCTCTCCCGGAGTACCGTGTACGGTTTGTCTGCTGGCGGTTGTTCAATTAGGTCGGACACGTGTTGTGCGATGTCCTTGTTCAGTTTCCCGATCACCATATTAAATTTTGCTTTCTCACCTCGTTTGGAGTCTGCGGTGAGCGCTTCGAATTGACCGAACCAGATCCTTGGTTGGTCTGTCCAGAATTCCGGTATTTGCGCACGAATGTTGATTAGTGCTAATTCACTGTCCTCTGATTTTACGACGGGTGGAACTGGGGCCTGCATTTTGGTTGTTACGGTATACACTTGCACTTGAGTTCAGAGTTCACGCTGACGTGGCTACTTGCTTATTACGCGTCACGTTTATACGTTTTAACTCGCGTTCGGGGTCACCACTTTAGGGTTTTGTTCTCGTTGGATAACGATCACACAAGACCCTGTAATGAGTCCTGCGTCACCTGGTCTCGGGGTCTTTATCGAACAATTAAAAACGGGTTTTGGATACCGAATTTATTTCCGCGTTTAAACCCCGTGAGAGAACCGTTCACTTAGACCAGTGCGCAGCAACTGGCCGTACGTCCACGCGTCTCGCTTTCTTGCATTTCTGCTTGCCTTGCACTCTGCCATACATACTTACATGTGTTCCTACAAAGTGTTGTCGATAGGATTGTTTCGTTCGCTTGCAATCTTTAAAACTAACGTAAGATGGAGTTACTGATCTCTATTCTGTGAGCGCTGACTTAGGTCCTATTGTACTACATACAGTTATGATGAACTGAAGTAACTATAACAAGTACTATACATTTTGATTTTTTTTTCACTTTTCACAAGTATGGCAGTGTTCATGGGAGTTGGGAGTACCTGTCTTATTTTTATTGGAACAGAAGCTCGCCACACTATGCCACTGCAACACCTGAAAGCTAAATTTAACAATGACCATCTCTAATGTAGCGTCGAGGCAATGAAGTTCGAAGGGTCCCGGAACGAAATGATTCAATTGTCTTGGATCCCGCAACGAGATTAATCAGAATAGAACAGCAGAGGAGTAAGAAGAAACATCATCTCCCCTTCGCCCCAAACAAGCAGGAGACCGAACAGAACTCGGCCAATAGGCACAAAAGGACGTTTGCAATTGCGAGAAGCCCGGATTACGTAGCCCCTACAACTACTAACACCATTCATAGTCGGTTTACTACAGTTTAAAAGACAGAACAACACCAAGAAGAGTCGTTTAATAAAAATTTCCACTTCCCACCGACTTTAGTTTCCATACAATTTAATTTCGCACATGTCTATCCACCAAGTGCCGACCGGCGTAAGGCCGAGTACAGAATAATTTCACGGATGCTTTACCGACTACCCGACGACAGTGATGTATGAAATTATTCACTTAAGTGTTTTGTGACTTTATAATACCGAGTTTATGAAGGTGAAAATTGAATTAAATGAAAATGTGTTCGCGCATTTACATAAGTGTAGTGTAACTGTGTTGGTAACTATATTACTATTTTGTAATTACACTGCGGGATCTGCATACAAGGTGTCTGAATACCGGAGAAAAAAAACCATCTGATTTGTATTTTTTTGAGCTAAGTGTATAATTATATATACTTATAGATCGGCCGATTTTATTTTCATGATTTCAGAGTTGGTCCCAAAGTAAAATATGTATGTTCCTAATGATGAGTACAATGACCAAAAGGCCGTGGTATAGGTGTCATGGTATCTATGTTTTTAATTCTAGTGGATTAAAAGATATGTCACTTGACAGTTGGTAGTTCTTGAGACATTTTTTGTTGCATAAAGTTGTGTTAAATAAATTAATAAACAAAGTAAACTAACTTATTTTACCTTTGTTTTTAAACGTCAATCAAAACTTTTACTTAGAGTGAGTGTATGTGCTATTTATACAACGACCTCTCAAAATAAACCTCCACGAATGAACAATCTAGAATCAAATAAATTCAGTCCGAAACGGTTTCTTTGTTTACCTACAAGTAGGTAGGTGTATGTACCAACGATTTGGTAATTTCATGGTCCCGAACAGAAACGGTTTGTCTCGATCGCCTCGTTCTTTTTTTTAAAGTGTATCGAATGAAATGCCTAGTTACGGGGCTGCAAACCTTTTTCAGGGGTCTGTCGTATGTACGGATCCAATTTGACTCATATTTGATCTGCATTGAGTAGTCACGAATTGGTCGATCGAATACATTACAGATTCTGTTTCAGAATCGAAACGCAGCAGTGTTTTAAAGGTAAATGTACTAGTGTTTATTTTTGGGCAATGTCAACAATAAACATGGCTGACAGAAAATTAAAAACGTTGTGGATTTTTTTTTTCATGTTTTTCATTGAGGACGTAGCTTTATGAATAGCTTTAAATAAATGAACAGCCAGTCTATTCTGTAAAAACCTCTCGCGGTGAATTTAGTTGAATCGAGTTTGAGGTGAGGGTTGTAGGCAATTGACAGCTCATCTCTAACTCACTTCACCTGTTTATCGATGGAAAATTTTACAAAATAATATTTCTGTTTCAGGTAAGTACCTACTTATACTCAGGTTTCGCCTAAAAATTGCAAACCATTGTCACCTATTTTGTGTTAAATTTTATTCTCGACCAAAATTAGATAAATAACAATAATAGGAACTTCTAAAAAGGTAAGGAAATGTCATAAATTCGACGTTTTTTTACCTCCTTTCAGAAGAGTGACCTTTGCTGTCATGTCTCCCCAAAAAAGGAATATTTACGCATACTTACCTACTTTAACTTCATTTATAAATTTATTTTGGAACAATGGCTTTGTATTATAATAAAAGTGTTATAACTTAGTATAAAAATGTTTCGAAACTTACCGCGAACTGCTCGAGCGAAAGTAATTCAAACAAAGTAGATAAAAGTTGCGGTGCTAAAGAAGCGATTAAAAGAAAAATTAGCATTCTTTCAAATTAATTACTTCCATAATAAAGGTTTTTTTATAGGCGAGTATAATCTGAATATTTGTCGCTAACATTAGTTAGATAGTATCTAAACTTAATTTGTACCTGTCATGTTGTAAGTAGCCTTATCAATAGGTATCGTGTTCCCCAGTAACTGAGTTGTGAAGGTCAGATAGGCTGCATTCGGTTAGGCTAGAAGTCGACCGCCTACATTGTTGGTAAATGGCTAGACAGATGATGATGATGTTGTAAGGGTATGTTACCTTCAAACAACCATAGTAATTCTTTTTTTTTTTTGGTAAGTTACTTATGATAGACATGACTGTTTTCATCTTAGAATCGTCTTTATGAAGCAAAATTAAGATCAATTTTATTTTCTAAATTAACTGACAGTTGTTTTAATTCGGAAATGGTTTAATGTATGTTGAAGTTTTTGTTTATTTACCGACGCTGATAAAAATAAATGTCTTCTTATAAAAATAAACGTTTGTATGTTTATTATCTATGCGTTCTTTAGCCATTGTAATAATACTGACGAACACCTACATCCCAGTAAAAAAAAAGATTGATTACATTCTCTCATACGAAACTACCTTTTGGAATGGGCAACTAGATTCAAT
The DNA here is from genome assembly GCA_932526535.1 of Caradrina clavipalpis. Classification (NCBI taxonomy): domain Eukaryota; kingdom Metazoa; phylum Arthropoda; class Insecta; order Lepidoptera; family Noctuidae; genus Caradrina; species Caradrina clavipalpis. Next base: position 10,125,219 of record OW052092.1, on the reverse strand, counting down.
ATTAACGATTTTTTTATGTAATGACGTTCAAAAGTGCCTTTTAATGGCTTAATTGAAATAAATGATTTGACTTTGACTTTGACTTCATTTGAAAATGTGTAAAGAGGCAACGTTAAAAAGGTGCCTAAATATTCGCTGCACTGTAAAATAAAGTATAAATTTAAATCGGCCGAATATTGGCGCATAGTTTTGAATGGTTCCCTAACTGCTCTATTAATTCGCAGTTAGTTTCTTTCAGGCCCGATCCCCGGGTTTTGCTTTTGCTATCGGTTACTCGTTATGTTGGGTTTTGCCAGTTTTTCCCGTACTTTTGGTCGGGTGTGACGCCCTGTGGGCCGATCTAGTTTTTTCGTGTTTATATTAACTTTGTTCCAAATATGACGACCGTCGAATGGAAAATCATACACTAAATATTGTAATATTTTGGACTGTTGTCCAATATACATTCTGTTTGGAAATGTTGATATCTATACTCCATTCTAAATAACACCATCCATAACGCCTGTATTCCCCGAAGGGTTAGGCAGAGGTGTACCAATTTACACCCACAGTTCGCCGGGTATATTTAGGTCCCATGTAATAGGGGGCGAGCCTATTGCCATTAACCGGGCACAAATCCAAACTCTGAGCTGCTACTGAGAATTTCATAGAAAAACACAATAACACTTTTTGCTCGACCTGGGAATCGAACCCAGGACCTCTAGCGTAGCAGTCGTGCTTAGAACCACTAGGCTAACAAGGCAGTTCTAAATAACACTAGAAAAATAACTTTACAAGGCTACCATTATTTAAATGTTAGCGTATACGTATAGTAATCTTCGATAGTTCACATTAAATATGTAGCAATGTCGACTACTTAATGCTATTTACAAAAATAACAACAACTGTCGTTGTTAGGGCGTTATTATTATTTTTAATAAAATGTAAATAAATAATATATTAGTATTTAAAAGCTATAAATGGATAATAATAATTTATCTGTCAAAATAATTTTCAAAAGTCTCCCACCGTTTTAGTACGCATTGAATATATCGTCGTTGCGACTTTAAGACCTCCTATGTGACACTTTTGTTCAAAACACTTTTTCAATCCAGTCAATTGCACATTTTGAAGCCCTATCGAATGCAAAAACTCTCGTGTGGCTATGACGTTTTATTCGTAATTTATTTACCCATTTCAAGATCTTCAATGTGCTTGCTCATCATAATTTGGTACTTAAAATGTCTTATGTGTCGTATGTACACATACGAGTTTTTAAGTGTATCATGCTCGTGGCCTATAGGCAATTTTTGGTATAAAATATCCTATGTGCAATTTACACGGGTATTTTTTAATATTACTTTTGGTATCTTTAGACCGACAGGATCGAACAAGTGAACGAAAAGACGAGTGAAATAATATAGTCAACAGTTAACGTTTTTAAGGCATAATATTGTTATAGCATAATTATTTTTTGGCAGAACGTTTTTATGTCCGAATTTAAAATGGCAAAAACATCTGGCAAAGCACAAGAAAGTGTACTGTGCTTTGGTAGACTTGGAGAAGGCCTATGACAGTGTGTGGAGGGAAGAGCTATGGTCGACTCTATCCATGTATGGTGTGGACGGGCGTTTGATACGAGCACTGAAATCTTTATATAAAGATTCCAGTGCTTTTGTTAGGATAAATGGGGCATACACTGACTGGTTTTACATCTCAAGAGGTGCAAGACAGGGCTGTGTAGCGTCTCCTTGGCTGTTCAACATATATATGGATAGTTGATTGACAGATTTGAGAGAGAGTGAGAGTGGATTAAGAATGAATGAGTTGCCTGTCAAATGCCTGTTATACGCAGATGATCAAGTTCTTCTTGCGTCATCGGCGGAGCAGTTGCAAGACATGGTAACATTAATGAATGAAGCGTTTAAGAGAAAAGGGATGAACATAAATGTAAATAAGACGAAAGTGATGGTTTTTGAAAGAGAAGAGGATGTATCGGTATGTGATGTGAAAATAAATGATGTGAGTGTGGAGCAAGTGAATGAGTTTGTATACCTGGGCAGTATGTTTACAAGAGACGGTAAGATTGATGCTGATGTGGAAAGGAGAATAAATGCGGGAAATAAAGTGAATGGTGCTATACATGCGGTTTAAACCAACCAGTCGATGTCCAAAAAGGCTCGACTAGCTGTGCACAATGGCGTGCTGGTGTCTACACTTACGTATGGAAGTGAATGTTGGGTATGGCAAACGAGGCCTGAAAGTCGAATTAATGCTGTGGAGATGCGTTCCTTGCGAAGTATGTGTGGTGTAACGGTGAACGATAGAGTGAGGAATGAAATTATATGACAACGTTGCAGTTTAAAAGAGGATGTAGTGACAAAGGTTGATAAGAGTATGCTTAGATGGTTCGGTCATGTTGAGAGGATAAGTGAAAGGCGACTAACAAAAGGGATTGATAAGGCAGATGTGAGTGGCAATGCCGGGAGGGGACGCCCTAGAAAGACCTACCCTGACCTTAACGGTGAGGTTCTTCAGAAAGGTCAGGTGCGCAGTACTCGTAACCGGCGTGCTTGTATGACCAGATGTATGAATATGGTCGAGGCGAAAGGAGTGTGTAAGGATCGTAGCAGGTGGCGGTCCGTGGTTTCTGCCTACCCCCATGGGAAAAAGGCGTGAGTTTATGTATGTATGTATGTTAAAATGGCATACTTTTAATATGGCAGATTTTATTTGCATTATTGCCTTTGGCATACTTATAATTTCGTTTAGTATAACTTTTATAAAGAGCGAGCGAAGCAAGCTCGGGACTTGGGGCACCCTGACTCGGACAGGTTAGGTTAGGTTAGTTGGCGGAGTCTAGAGAGCGAGCGAAGCGAGCGAACAGACCCCGCCATCCACTTCGTGGTTATTTCTTTTGTAAACCCTTGAGCCCCGCTTGCGCTCCCCGATTATGTTTTTTGAGCCTCGAGGGCTCTGGATCTATCTCTAGGGACTTTGATATGAAATGTATGCCAAAAGACGATTCTGCCTGTGAAGTTTCTGGGTTATGATGGTTCTGCATTTTAATTATTATGGAAATGAAATTTATGCGAAATGAGGATTCTGCCATACAAAATTATGAGTTATAAATGTATGCCAAGTAAGTGATGCCAAATGACTTTCTGCGAAAAGAGGTTTATGCTATCAGTTGGTTTGCAAAATAAAATTAGGACTTAAAAAGTTCTGCTATAAAAGCCGTTTTATTTAAAGGTATTTTAGTTTAAAAGCACTGATGTGTAACTGACAGCGCAACCAAAACCTCTTAAGTGTCAATTTTTTTTTTTTTTTTTTTTTTTTACTATGTTGTACTTTTTTTTTTCAGCTTAAAAGATCGTATTAAAAAGCAGGCAGACATGTAGCTGTCACCTGTATTTTTTGTTGTACTTGGTTTCATTATATTTTTTTCAGTGGATGGTTTTTATCGATTTTCTCGTAAAAGTCAATTTTACACATAAGAGGTCTTGAAATCGCAACGACGATATATAGAAACGGATCCACCAAGCTTTTAACTCCTCCCGGCAAGTATTAGCTTAGCTTACCCGAACCGGACATGCCTCGTCGATGTTTACTTGTCTTGCTGCTTAGTTTTTCTTTAATTTTGTTTGTGTTCTTCACATGCCCGTCCAGTTTAGTGGTTTCCTACTACCTTTTATTTTATTTGCACAAAGGAAACGTTCCATGTAGGTCTTAACTGTTTTATCTTTAGTTAACGTTGAAAAAGCTTTTGTTTTTTAATTAAATGGATGTTTTAATTTGGTACTTTAGGAAATTAAAACAATTAACTTTATTTTTACAGATGAGAGTAACTTTACTGAGGATACCTACTCACGTTTTATTTTCCTGGTTTTCTTTGGTGAGCATATTTTTTTTCGTTTTCAAAACACAGATTGATGTCTGTTGACGGTTTTAATTAGTCTCATGACTTGGTTGACACCTTTAAATTGATTACGTCATTCAATTTTCACTGCATTCTATTAAAAAGTTAAAAAATTATGAATGTATCTGGCTGACAATGTTACTTTGGAAATACTTCTATTTAGCAACTTTGTAGAAATAAGTACAATCGGAATTGCTATTTTTACGACTTTATAAGCAAAGTTGCAATGGACATAAAATCCATTATTAATAGCTTCTAGAAATATAGAAATAATATTGAATATTTGCTACTTACAAAAAATATTTCGAATACAAAAACTATAAGGACTTTCTAATCCCAATTGTTGTTCAGTTAAGTTACAGGTTGTTTGAAGCCTATACATATGAATTTTTCATACTAATGGCTTAATCTGCCCCACCGCTAAGAATCTCGTGTTTTTACATACAAGATAAAAAAAAATGAGCAGCACATTGTCAAACAAAATGGACGTTTGATAGGTTATATCCCAAAGTTATTGTGTGGTAATTTAAGGCGATATCTACACAAGGCCATTCGTCAATCACGCGCGTCAGTGGCGGCATCTTGACAGGTCATGTCATGAACTCTCGAGGCGTGAGCTCCAATATGTTACGGACTTTGTACGTATAAGTAGGTAGGTATGGTGTACCTCCTTACTTAAGTACAATCATTCTATCCTACTTTCTTCCTACTTAATGTGCACAGTCTACTTCTGGGTAAGCTCAGTCTATCGTAGATTTTGTCTATGTCAACTTTGACCAAGACTAGAGTCAAGAGCTTACCCATCTCGAAAAAAAAAAAAACATGTTATAAATGTGAAAGTTTGAGGAGCTCGTGGCCAAATAATTACAGCCGCATAGACCGATCTTCCGGGTGAAGCCACGCTTGCCGAGGTTGGTCTGTGGGTGGGTGACCATTTACCATAGCGAGTTTCCTCCGTGCCTCGGAAAGCACGTAAAGCCGTTGGTCCCGGCTGACATTTGTAGATCTTTGACAGTCGTCAGAAGCCAAGAAGTCTGACAACCAGTCTAACCAAGGGGTATCGTGTTGCCCAGTTACTGCCCAAGTAACAAAAGCTTCTATAACCAAGGCGTTAGGTCACCAATCAGTGTTATAGTAGGCCTGTAATGGTAACCATTATGACTGCCTGTACTATAAAGGTTTTTAACAAAGCGTTTTGATTCTATAAGATAAAGAGCATTTAAATTCTATAATTAAGCTCTTAGAACGCTTACAGGACCATACAAAAGAATCGTTAAAGTTTTGCACTATAATAGATATGAATAAAGTGATTATGGTACTATTTAGTACTATTGAAGACCTTACCGACCCTTACATGTATCTATTTTGCACTAATAATGCGTCAAAATTACTTTTATAGTACTAGTTTTGTAGTAGTATCAAAAACATAATTACAGGATTAATCTGCACTATGAAAGCACCTTGCACAACTATTATGTAACCTTTTAGCTTTTTAAAAGCTCCCTCAGCATTGCTATGGGGCTAGTTATGTAAAAGTCATGAAAACTCTTCTATAGTATTAAATATCACATAACCATTCTAAATAGCACTATAAGTGAGTCTGTGTTACTAATAAGACACTAAAGCGTGACATAAAAGGATTAAAATGAATAATTAATGGACTAATTATATCTATACTAGCTTTTCAGAATCGATTATATTGACTAGTATTTCATTTAAAATGGTGACACAGCTAATAAAGGTTTAATAGGTAATGGATTTAAAATCTCTGCGTCGGTATAAAGTGAGTGGTAGTTATAAAAAAAAGGTGAAAAATCGATATACACAAGCACTATCATCGATACAACAAGCAAATGTAAATACTGGTCAAGCGGGTCCAGAAAATATAGCACATGGTTCTGTACAAAATATTTGTTTTGTACCACAACGGGGCTGTAGCAATACTGTTTCTTTTTCTCTAGCCAGGAATAAAGATGAAGAATATGAGAGGGAGAGCACCTCTGTTCAAAGTTCCCCAACATCGGAATGCTCAGATGAGGAGAGCAATAAAGATGAACAATTATGCAATGACATAAGAATTTTGTCCCATTATTACACACTTTATGATAAGGAAAACTAGTTCCGTGTTTAAAAAAAAGACTTAATGTTTCTTATTTGTTTATTAATTATAAACATGATGTATGGCAAGATGTGTTTTAATGTATGTATATTCTAAACCTAGAAAAAATAGGGGCACTTACGGTCGACATCACAATAAGCAATATTAAAAAAAAACATAACAATTATAGAAAAAAAAACACTTCGGCGGGCATAATCTCGCCTTCTTGAGAATAACTATCAACAAAAATATGCATACGCTAATGTAATACGCTAATGTCACAATTATTGTGACATTAGCGTATGCATCTTTTTGTTTAACAACATAATTATCATATCTTTTTTATAAATAAAAAATTAAACATTAAAATCTGTCTCAGGAAACAATCCACGTCCATTATATATGCCATCGTTAATTTTAGTATGTTACGACGCAGGTAAAGCACTGAAACAAACGCAATTGTACATTTACTTCCAGCATTATGACAAAAAAAAGGTTTATTTTATATTTGGATTACGAACCCTAATTCGTTTTCGGTAAAAATATGGCTGCTGTTTTCGGCCATGATAGCACATTAGCAGCACGGCTGAAGCCAATGTATACTATAGCAGTCATATTCGGGACCAGTCCTTATTTTATTAATTTTAATTTAATTAAAACACGTAAATTATAATGGCGCATTGTCAAATTTGAAATCAGCATAATGATTTTATCGATACAATAATTTTCGCAAGAGCAAGTTATGGGAGAGTAACACCATATCGATCCATGCATATTTTATAGTATGTTATGTTAAGCAACAATGGCAAACGACATAAAGCATAACTTACTGATATTTTGTTTTCTTGAAGAACACTTACGACTCACGATCACAACACAAACCAAATGGTCACCAGTGTGATAAAAAAGATCACTGGAATCGTTTACGGTGCAAAATAGCACTATAAACATGTTTTGGTGGCTATTTCAGTACTAAAGAGCGTTTCTCGACACTTTTACATTTCAACTAAAGAGCTGACTTATCACCGTGAGAGCCTTTATGTAATGTCTATACTTAATCAGTGATAATACTAGGGCCTAATTGGGGTTTTGTAAATGTTTACAACACCATTATAGTACTAATCATGAACACTAATTAGCACGTTCTAAAACGTTCTCAGGACCTTTATAGTACCAAATTTTGTTTCTTGGGTGGATTGTGAAGGTCAGATAGGCAGTTGCTCCATGTAAAACACTGGTATTCAGCTGCATCCGGTTAGACTTGAAGGCCGACCCCAACATAGTTCGGAAAAGGTTAAGCAGATGATGATGATGATGAAATGTGAAAGTTTGTGAAGATGTTTGGATGTTTGTTACGCAATCACGCCTGAACGGTTGAACGGATCTGGATGAAATTTAGCACAGAGATAGAATATGGTCTGGATTAGCACATAGGCTAGGCTTTTTACTGCGGAAACAATTACAGTTCCCGTGGAATAATATACTAACTTTTATAGAGGCGTTCCCTCAAACAAGCAATATTATCACTTGTTTAATGTATATTTCTAAATGTAGAATAATTTATATTTCTATTTCACCTGCAACATTATCGCCCCGACGATAGTTTCGCTCGTACATGAGGATGCCTTTAAGTGATACGATATCCTTAGCTGCCAGATTGAAGACAATATACTTAAATATAGGTAGGTACTCCCCTCTATTAAAGTAAATATATCTAACAAGATTTATTCAAAGTTCTACGTAGGTACAAATATTGTCTATCTAATTTCATTCGTTATGGCGATTTCCCTTATTCTTGACAAGACCTTTGTATTCAATATCATTACCATTCCTAGTCAGGCGGTGATGCAAAAACAGTGGTATCAGCTGTTTCCCTCCCGGGGCAATTTGTCAAGTCACGGTGAAGTATGTGTGCTTGCACTAGGGGTAGTTTTTAAGCTAGTAGAAGGTACTTATTTACCTATTTGTTACATGTTTCTTAGCCAGAACGTGCTAAGTAGCTATAAAGTGATATCGCTTGTAAAAAATTAAACAAATTGGAAAAAAAAAACGTGGAAAAATTAAATAACACTTTGCCCTAGAATTAACCTATATCATCAGACCTGTATTTTAAACACTTTTTGCTCGACCTGGGAATCGAACCCAAGACCTCTAGCGTAGCAGTCGCGCTTAGGACCACTAGGTCGCTAAACCCTTAGGCTGGGCGGGGTTAATAGGTTGGTATTATTTATGTTTATTTATTTATTTAGGACCTCCAACGAAAGATTCTTCTAACAGAACATTCAAACAATAGTTAGTCAACAAAGGTATTAAGCAGGTGTACACCTTCACAAATTATTCTGTAAACAAATAGCAACAAGATAATCAAAATCACCTATAACTTTAGAAGACGTAATAAACTCATTGATATAACGTTTGACAATGGTAATCGAGTACCAAAGCTAACTCGAGCACAACCCCAATAGTCTGTTACGTTAATTGAAGCTGAGTAAACCCACGGAAGCAATTTATGACGGCTAATAAATGGCACTGTGTAGTGTGTTGTGTACAGTTTGCCAAGTTGTTTGTTCGACTGTAATGGATTATTAGACTGTGGTCGCTCCGTCAAAATGTTGGATGTGAAAAATTAATGTGGACTTTTTTGGGGATCGGCTCGTTCAATTACTGTTGTGTTTGTTCTTGTTCGGAGTTGAGTTGAATATTAATAGTAGAAGCTAATGCGTGAAGCTGGTTTTAGAGAAGTGTTTTGTGAATATTGCATATTTGCAACATTCAGCTCAACTTAACTGCAACTTGTAGGTAGAAATGTAGGTTTTGTCGTGACCCTAATGATCACCGTTCCAGTTGGGTTGGGGTTTAATCTATACTTCTTCTTTATCGTGTGGGCAATCTATACTAAACTATATAAATATAGATTGGTTAGATACTTAGTAATATATTTGAAACTAGCAATGCCTCGCGGTTTCACATGCACTTTTTTTTCTTTTTTATAGCCGGGAAATCATCAAATAACTTCCCCCACCTTAGTGCCAGACTTTTACTGACTAAAACCCGTCTATGTGCCCTTTGCGTTCCGGGGGCGCGGTATCTCTTTTGGACAACCCGCAGCCCCGGCAGGCATCGGCCCTCAGTGGCCCCTTCCAAGTTTGCTGGCATCTCTTTGAGGCGCGCGTGGAACACGAACGCGCCGTGGACACGGTTTTCACATGCACTAAGTTACTTCTCAGATTACTGCTTTACTCCCGTGGTTCGATAAACGGGCTATGTATTACAAAAATATTTTTCGAATCGGATTAGTAGGTATTTCCTACGATTAGCGTGTTCTATTTATTATTATTAGATTTATAATCTTAGTTTAGTATCGATATTCATTTTTCATCCATCTTATAAAAAAATCGTCAGTTTGCTGTTAGGTTGACTGTCATTTCTTTGTACCTAATCCTATTTTCAACACTGCTTATCTCATACTATTTTTACTGTAAAAAATGTTTTTTAAATATCGAGCACCTAATTTCATTATTTAAAAACTAGATACAGACCATTCTTATAACTTTCATCACGAAAGGAACTAAAAATTATGTTAGCATGACTGTCTCAGTCGCTACTTACACTTATTGGAAATCTATTGCGAATAAATGTAACAGCACTGTCCGAACCAAAATGACAGCGTCTGGTTCTGACAAAAAATATGTCTATTGGTAGTAGATGTGTAGATAGGTGGAACACAAACGTTGGCTCTTTGCCATTCAGCCGTTTAAAACCTGTGGGAAACTGCCTTTTCATTATTTAATTCAACAACCATCGTATTTGCGCCAATGCCAAAATATATTGAGCGAATTCAATAAAAGTTTGTATACGTGCTATTAAAAGGCCACTGTGAGCGACGATATTTATGATACTGCATAAATGCACGATGCCGACGCCTGATATTGTGAAAATTTTATTAAAATCAAGTGCCTTTTTGTAATGCATGAGCCATAAGTGCATTAAGTAGTCACTTATATTATCAGGTAGATCTACTGTGGGTTTTTTGTTATGTGAGTTATTACAACGAGTAACAAATTGGAGACTAGGTAAAATTATATTTTTACCAGTGAACCAAATATGATGAAGATATAGATTTAATGTGTGAGCGTAAACAAAACAAAATTAAAAAGCATAATAACTACGTAAATAATATTAGAAATATTAATAAATATTATTACAGACATCGACATTTTTCAGACAATTTTATTGCGTATAGAAATTACTTTATCCACAAACAAAACCGTGAAATTACACTGGACAGTCACAGTCCCGGCCATACGAAAACGCAGCTTATGTAGGATGGTTATTATTGTGAAATGAATATCATCATCTGCAGCATCTGGCATCTGGGCAGTCGTGTGGTGTGGGTATTGTGAAATGAAATGAATATGAAATTTAATAAGAAAAAGTTTACTGTACACCACTAAAAAACTAACAAAAAAATTCCGACATCGACAAAAACCGATCATGTCCAAAAATAATAAAAAAGATAACATCTCACTCTCCTTGTACCGCAGCACAGAGCTTTCGTCCCTCCCTAAGGTACCATTAGACATCTTGTAACCCCCCCTTGCTTTTTACAGGCTGAGCGCCTTAAGTGCTCGCCTGCTTAAGCCCAGTGATGCTATAAAGGCCGGAAGAGGCCAACAGCATCTGTCCATTTGAAAAAAGGAAGACAATAGACGGAATACTAATGTACATTGTACAGTGCATTAAACGTGGGCTACGGCTTTACCGCTGAGTGCTTAGGGCTCTTTTTTCTGAAATTTGACGTTAAATTACGTTTTGTGGTCAACCCTTTCTTTAAAATGCCGTTAGTCTCAAGGTTGGCCCCATAAGAATTTGTTTTCTTTCATTCTGGACGGTTTCACTTTTTATTCAATTAGTACAGGCATGTTCGGTTGAGTAAACAACAAAAATAAACGTTTAAAACAATAACCAAGGGCCACGGAAAACTAAATACGGAATTCATTTGATTATAAACACGTCAAATAGTTCCGCTTATGCGACACGTTCCATCGAATACCTCTCATACAAGCGGTGTCAATAAATTCATCCTCCATAGCCGTGGTTAAAGGATAACTCACATAGTCTGAATGTCTGCGCAAGACTAACATTGTCAACTAGAAGGTTGTGGTTGCGTTGTCGGGGTATATTATATAGCCTATACAGGCTATGCAAGTATTCGTAACCAACGTTCCTGGAAGTTGGCAGTAACCACCAACCTTCTGTAAGCGTCTGAGTTGAACGGCATGCCACGTAACTTGAATTTGCGGGAAGTGCTTTGATGTTATTGTCGTAAAGAAGTAGGTACCTATTTGACACGTGTTTACTTTCCTAGTAGGTCACTGAGAAAGAATGTTTTTAGTGAACGACACAAGCTTGCCTTACATTTGGGAACTATAAACTCGCCCCCGATTTGGGACCTAGCTAGATGCATTCGATTTTTTATTTCAAGTATAGAATTGGAATCCGTTTTGCATGTTATGTTTATTTAGTGCGAATGTTTCAGTTAGGATTAAAGAAAATGAAGGCATTCGAAACGCTACTTCAAAATCAAAATCGAATACTTATCGCTAGCGCTGATTGGCAGAGCTGGTGGAAGGTCACCTACATTCCAGTACTATACTATAGTAGTACATAGTTGGTAGTAGTACTAAGAAAATATATCATCAATCTCTATCATTCTCTTTATGTATATACTATACGTTCAGCACCGTCTACACCTTGAAAGAATACAGCCGTAATGTTATTAAAAATTTGTTGAAAAAAAAGAAACAGTCTGTTTGCTACGTGTCTCTGGCTGCAAACAAAAAGTTCAAAATTGGAACATCTATGAATTAAGTCTTCACCGTTCCCTTTTCAAATCTCATTAAACGAGAGCTACCATTATTAATTTAAGCGACGTATCCCGAAAAATGTTCCAACAACAGCCTTTATGTTGTTGGAACATTTTTCGGGATACGTCGCATCAGAAACAAAGCACGCGTAACATACGAACTCGCAAATGATAAGTGACAAGTTCGAAGCCAATTCAAAGTGAAAGATAAACAGCCCGAATCTGAACAGACAAAGCAGACTTCTGACAAATTGTTCGTGTTAGCAACTCCATTGGTTCTTAAAGAAAAAATATTGCTCAGGAAAATCAACAGGAACTTGAAAGGAGGAAATATCTTGGTTCTCCTACTTGTGGGCCTTCCCTTTCGACGGATCATTTAACACTTGATTTGATTAACGATATAAATGCTTCGGGGCAAAATGTATGCTGATATAAAGTTACTGTTGCTTTTGTTTTAGTCGTTAATTTCAGTCAAAATTAACAAATGATGTTGATTTATTGATGTTTTATTAGGATGAAAAATCGAAAAGTCGTACACGTACCCGAGGGATTCCTGTAGGTACCACCGTATAATATTCAACACTAAGTACATATAAAAGGAATATGTTTCAGGTATGGAAATCCCCTAATTTGTAACTTAATTTTATTTTTTAGATATAACTCAGTGACAGACTAACCGGGCGGACAAAAAGCGGGGGCCTACGTAGAGGCCTTGCCTTTGCTGTAACTAAAACCTGCATTACAAGTCACCATTGTAGCATTATTATATAATTTTGTATAATTACATACCGAGCACAAACTTAACATCTCTAGGTACTTTCAACACCTTCTTTGTCATAATATCTTAGTCTTGCGCTGACGAATGCAAACTCCACGAAAAGGATTTACAAGAACTGCAGTGCGATTCTCTAAGCCTCACTTCGTAGTTCGAAAGCTGAATCCGCAGTGAGATTACAAAATGGTATTATGTTAAACACGATCACGATTCACGCCGGTGACGTCACCACGGCAAGCGAAAACACAACTAAAGTCAACTCAGGCACTACAGCAATCCTAATTTAAGTCCAACTTTTCTAGTGAGAGTGGAGTGGTGGTGGTTATAAATTTACAAGTAGTACCAGCCTACTACTGTCCCACAGCATGGCAAAGGCTTATTCTCATACAGAGAATTTACAAGCATTGATCACCACGCTTGCTCAAAGCGAAATGGCGATTTCAGACTTATATTCAATATTTTTAAGTTCAGATTTCCTTACGATGTGTTCCTTCACCGTGCAGAAGTAATACTTTACTGTAAATACTTAACTGATATTAAACTTGACGTTTTTGTTTTTGATGTACTTTATTAAATAAATAAATACTCTAAGTTCAGAAACCGTTTAAAAGAGAAACATCCTCATTTGGACCTTCTGCTTACACCAATACGGAAGCAAGCGTTATATTAAGATCAGCTAACTTAAACAAAAACCTATAGTTGGTAAGTACAACAGCAAACTGCTCAAGTCTTGTGTCCCGTTGTTTCTGGAGCAATTTATTTTTACAAGTTTTTATATCAAGCAAACGAGCTATTCATGACAAGGCGGAAGCCGGTCTTATCTATAAAACAAACTTTGCTAAACGGATCGCCTAGAAAAAGTTTCGGTGGCTTGGAGACTTTGCCACATCAAAGATCTTGCAGTGACCTAAAAACTGAGGGCTGGTGACTGTTTTGCATTTTCTTATTGATAGCGTAACGATGGTGATGGTAATGAGTGTGTTCTTATTGGTGGATTGTAGTTGGTTCCATTGGAGCTTATTCGTAACGGGTGTAAAAGAAGAAAAGCACTGAAAGAAGATAAAAGTTACTTGCTTAACCATCATTACATTTGTTTTCTGGATCATACCTTCTGCACTTTGTTCTTCATACGTTATACGATATGCAGTTTTGTATCCTCGGCAAATTGCAAGAGGTTGCCTTAAAGATACTTATATAAGTAATCAAATAAAATTAAGACATGTGGTCATATATTAGTAAATAGTTGTTTTATAGTTGTGTATGTTTAACGGTATTTCAATTACATTTGAATTCTTCTTCTTTTTGAAAGAACAGAATCGCTAATCTACCATCGCTGCAATCAGCTCAGCAATCATCGCAGATACTGTGTGCAAGCGGGTGCATCGCCCCGCCTGCCGAAACCCAGTGACAAGATCCAAGATGGCTAACCCCGCTTCAAAAATACCTACTAACAAACTTATAACACCCCTCTTTTTGCGTCGGGGGTTAAAAAGAAATCTATGAAATCCTACTTATCTTACTGTTGATTTGTGTTGACATCACTAGCATAGTTACCTCCTTGAATTTCACGAAGGTGCAAAACTGCACCTTGTATAATGTGCCCCTATAAACATTGACGTTTCTAAATATAATTTATTTCTCAGCAAAAACTTGCTCGTTGTTACTTAATTTGATGGACAGTTCATATACGTAATGAACGGCTGCGTTTTTAACCGACTTCAAAAAAAGGAGGAGATTATCAATTGTCATTTGTTACCTCGTTATTAACCACTGGGTAAACCGATTTTCATGATTCTTTTTTTATTTGAAAGCTGGTGCTCCCCGTGTGGTCCCATTGTCACCATTTCAATATCTGATGATAGGATCTTGTAAAAATCGGGGGAACTCATCAATAAATAACAGTAGATTAACCGCGATTGTTGCTATAGCATATCTAAGCATTGTTTACACCATCACACAACATAACATGACGCCTGTACACTCAAGGGTTACACAGATGTATACAGTTGTATTTGAAAATTTCTCATCCAAGTAAACGAAATCGCTTACTCTGCTTTCTTATGACTTTTTAGTGATGTCTCGTTAATTTACATAACATGGCAGTTTCTTCATGGATTTGGATGACAGGAAGTTGATACTAAAAAGGCAATACTAAACAACAAACAGAACCAAAGCCGCCGACTTCCAAAGCTAAAGTTATTTTTCTCTTTTTAGTTTTTGAAGGTGGTTGTCATTTTTTTTTTTTTTTTTTTTATGTTGAACTGCCCCGTTGGTGTAGTGGTCGCAAGTGCGACTGCTGTGCAAGGGGTCCTGGGTTCGATTCCCAGGTCGAGCAAAAAGTGTTATTGTGTTTTTCTATGAAATTCGCAGTAGCAGCTCGGAGTTTGGATTTGTGCCCGGTTAATGGCAATAGGCTCGCCCCCTATTACATGGGACCTAAATATACCGGCGAACTGTGGGTGTATATTGGTACACCTCTGCCTAACCCTTCGAGGAATACAGGCGTGATGGTGGTTGTAATTTTTGAAAAAAAATTTTTTTATTTGTGTCGCCTTTCGACATCACCAGTCAAGTTTCCAACTTAAATCAAGAATAATAAGGTTAATTACTGGTAGTTCCTAGAAAAGAACGCGGACGTCGCAAGCCAAGTCGAAGATGTCAAAATGAACTACACTTTATTAAAAAGTGTACCACAGCAAACGGCTGCAAGAAATGAAAAGAATTGTGGTAGGTCTGACACCAACTGCAACAGTGGGATAACATGTTGGGCTTATAATGTTAACAAGATGGTGGTTTACATTTATTATTATTATTTCCACTATAGGTACACACACACACACCATCACGCCTGTATTAAGTTTTAGGTCCCATGTAACAGGGAGCGAGCCTATTGCCATGAACCGGGTACAAATCCTAACTCCGAGCTGCTAGTGAGAATTTCATAGAACAACCCAATAACACTTTTTGCTCGAACCCAAGACCTCTAGCGTAGCAGTCGCGCGTAAGACCACTAGGCTAACGAGGCAGTTACAAACACATAATAACAAAATTGTACTTTATAGTTATTATTCTTTTAACTACATAAAACAATTGAAGTTATTACGGCACCGAAATCAAAATACACAGTAATACTATATCAATTAATTAAAAAGCACGATCTTTTTTTCATAAAAAGCGAGAATATTTATTGAAAATTTCCTCTTTGTTTTATCAGGAATAAACAGCCTCCTCTTGTATTTATACCATTATTGTTCGACAATGCACACTGCGTTGTGCACTTTTACATTCCAATCATTATTATTTGGGTAAATATTTATCTGGAATTTGTTCAATTGTTTACAAATAAATGTTGGTATTCTAATAGAAAATTATAATGGTTTATAGGTACATAATTATACGGTCTATTTTTTTACCTTACTATCAGTGCACGTGAAAAAGTATTGAATGCTATTTCTAGTCCTCACAATCCACCAAACAAATGCCAAAACTTGCGATGGCCGGATTTTTAAACGAAAATATTTAAAAGATTATTTTTAAAACATACATACCATCACGCCTGTATTTCCCGAAGGGTTAGGCAGAGGTGTACCAATGCACACCCACAGTTCGCCGGTATGTTTAGGTCCCATGTAATAGGGGGCGAGCCTATTGCCATTAACCGGGCACAACTCCAAACTCCGAGCTGCTACTGAGAATTTCATAGAAAAACCCAATAACACTTTTTGCTCGACCTGGGAATCGAACCCAGGACCTCTAGCGTAGCAGTCGTACTTATGACCACTAGGCTAACGAGGCAGTTTATTTTTAAAAGTAAGTAGTTAATAGTTTCTGCTTACATTACTATAAAGAAAAAGAAATGGACCTACGATCAAAGATATTCGAAAGCTTAAGACTGTGCCTGCGAGACAGTACCTAAAAATACCTAAGCATGAATTAATACTCCTCCGTATTCCGAGCTTTATTGTATGTAAATAAACGGAAGGACAAACTTACCGGGGTATACATTGGGACACCTCTGCCTATCCCTTCGCGGAATATAAGCATGGTGGTACGTATGTAACAAACAGAAAGATCTAAATAAAAACAACAAAATTATGACTCAAATTTTTATCGATAACATATACTCTGAAATGTAACACGCTGAACCCCCCACATTCTCAACAACAGGGCACGGAAATCATGTTATAACTGAAACGGGCTTTATAAGCGCATAAATTGGCGATCAGCCATCGTGCGGTTCAAAAACGGCTGTAATTGGCGCTACCATAATTTAATTCTGCTAACGTAGTGTTTGAGCTGATGCCAGCAAGCTCAAATTCAATAAAAATTCAGCCAGCTCCCATGAATCATGGGCCATCAATTTCGCTTCGATACGCTCGTTCCTATCGATGTCTTGTACACAATCGATGAAGTTATCGAGACTTGCTTTTGTAACTGAATATTACATACATTATTTTTGTTGGAGATCGTATGGTTTCTTTAATTTATAATTGTATAAAATGTATCATGATGAAGAGCCATTTTTAAAGCAAGTACCTTCATAAATATATAATATTAAACATCGATAGCTAAGTAAACTTTCAGGGTTGCGGATTTGTTCGAACGTCACCGTGGCCTTGCAACGCAAAGGGCATTAGGAGAAACACGGATGGATTTTAGTCAGTAAGAGTCTGACACTACCTTCCGCACTGCTCAGAGCGGAAGAAGGCATTTGATGACATCAGAAACTTAAACCGAACCGCCGATATACCGGCGAACTGTGGGTGTACATTGGTACACCTCTGCCTAATCCTTCGGGGAATACAGGCGTGATGGTATATTTATTTTATTTTTATATTTTAGAAACTTAAAAAAAAATAGGAATTTAAACTTGTTTACGTAAAAAAGACAAAAAAATGCAATTTAATTCTGTAGGTGCCTTTTTACACCAAACATTACAAACATAGTAATCAACCTATTTAAATAACTTGCTAAAGAATACTACATAAAACAATTTCATGCAACGAGACAATTTTAGTTACAAACCAGTTTTTCTCGTTATTCCATTCTACTAACTCCGGTTTTCATGAACACATATTTAATTATTCGGGAACAAGAATTCATAAGGCGAAAATGAAGTATGCATATCATTAAAAAGTTGAACCGCACGCTTCAGAGTTACAATGGAAAGTCACAGGGCGATGACGTGTTTACATACCATCACGCCTGTATTTCCCGAAAGGTTAGGCAGAGGTGTACCAATGTACGCTGCTTAGGTCTCATTTAATAGGGGGCGAGCCTATTGCCATTAACCGGGCACAGGTTCTAACTTCGAGCTTCTACTTGATAAGGATAACAGCTTACTTCTTTAGCTTCTTCACCGAGGGATATTTTTACAGAATACCAGTGCTAAAAAACTAAGATTCGTGTCTACTTTTCTCAAAACGATAAAGGAAGTAGAGAATTCCTTATCCACTGCAGTCGGTCAGCCTTCTTACCTTTCCAAGTCTCTTCCCCTTTTGATATCCACAGATATAAAGAACATAATAAAGTAAGCAAAGTGAAGTTTATTCATCATTGTTACAGAGGTTCCTTATAATTAGGTTTTCGGAATTCGGAACGTGGGACCTAAACGTACCGGCGAACTGTGGGTGTACATTAGCAAACCTCTGCCTAACCCTTTGGGGAAAACAGTTAGCGGATCGCACTTCTAGTAAGAATAAATCTCATAATAACTAATAAAAGTCACAATAGAACCTACTGCTACAAAACCAAAAATTTGTGTCTACTTTTCACAAAACGATAAAGCAAGAAGACAACCTGATCCACGGCAGTCGGTCAGCCATAACTAAACTCTCTTAACCCTCTAACATCCACAGATATAAAGAAGATCTCATAATAACTACAAAAGTCACAAAACTCCGAGCTACTAAAACATTGGCAGCAAATAAAGCGAACCATTATTTGTTTTGTGTATAAGAAATGTAACCTTTATTTTCGTACTGAAGTTAGTCCCTCTCAATGAAACTTCATCGTCGCTCTCACATCAAACACAGACGAAGTTTGTTAAGTTTTTAACACAACTCTTCTTGACTTTCGGAGTATCTTTGAAGTTAACATTGACATTTATTCAAAGTGAATGTTAAGGCGGTGAAGTATTTAATACGAATACTGTGACTTTAATCGATTGGTTGGTGATTAATCGATTATAATTAATTAGGTATAGCTGAGTTTGAGTTTGGGTTGAGTTTTTTTTATACGACTCACTGTTTGTAAATCCCTCGGTTTTGAGTTCATTATTATCTTTTTGGGGGGTGATAATAATGATAAAATAAAAATAAAAATGATAACCGATTTTTGTATCGGTGATCAATCTCTATGGAGACTAGCAGATACGTAGGACATATACGTGCACAAGTGTGTGCGCAAACACAGGTGCGCTCTCTTTTCCCTCACTCCCATAATCCGATGGGACGGCAATCTGTCACGGCTGGTGAGAGATCAGGCGTAGGACAAACGGATTTTCGTGGTTTGCGAGACACGGTGGTGTTACATTACCAATTTCTGAACTCTAGGCTGTTCCAAAAAATTTCCTAACGGAAAAACCCGGCAACGCTTTTACCCCGACCTGAGAATCGAACCCACGCTTAGCAGTTGCCTTTGCGACACAAAGTAGACCAACTGGGCAGACCTAATAATACATACTAATAAATACAAGTTTTACTAGGTACATACAAGACCAATTGTTTATTATCGTAAAATACACTGTTTTTCAATAAAACAATTAAACACAATAAAAATAAACGAAACACAATTGTCACTGAATAAAATAACTTTGGACATACATAATG
Source organism: Caradrina clavipalpis (assembly GCA_932526535.1). Lineage (NCBI taxonomy): Eukaryota > Metazoa > Arthropoda > Insecta > Lepidoptera > Noctuidae > Caradrina > Caradrina clavipalpis. Next base: position 10,105,752 of record OW052092.1, on the reverse strand, counting down.
TAGGTTACAGTAATTACCTATTAACGCCAAAACAAATAAAACTCAAATAAACAAAAAGCCCACATACCTACCACATAAATGTAATCGAAACTCATGTCAGTTAAACAACATTTAAGTAATAAAACAAACATTTTGCTTTCAGCGCGGCAACCGCAAAACGTTTCCCGTCATTACCGCCGGCGAGTAAACGGTAATGAACGATTTAAAAGATATTGCAGCGCTATTAAAAATATTCCTGCTATCCCAGATAATGTTCATACTTTCAGAAACACGATAGATTCACCGGGGAGCGCCGGTTAAGGCGAGGAACACACGGCCCGATCTCCCCACAATTCATTTCTCATTTCCGTAACGTTCGCCCGCCGCTGATCCCCGCTCGGTCACAAACTCTCATCTTGTAACAGGTAATTTATTTTACTTAAAACGTTCCATTCCAACAAATAACGGTTTGGAGAATGGAATGAGCTGGATAGTTGCAGTTTTAACTAAGGTTCTGTAAAATATTACTCGATTAGACTTTTCGCGCGCACGGTTTCTAAGTCCGTGATTTTCCAAGCGAAATAAGTTCTATTTAGTTCATTTGGGTTTGCTTTTTCATTGTACTTATGCTTTGAAAAGGCAAATAAAACTCTTTACTTAATGTATGGCTCGAAAAGCTAAGCTGTAAATGGTTAAGCCGTATGAATCGACTCTCGGAGCGATCGATTCGCACTTGAATATCGTTCACTTTGACGATTGAACTCGTGCACTGCGTTTTTATTTCCATGATTTTTCTTCACGTTTCTGACGATTTTTGAATGTTAGAATATCTCAATTAAGTTACTTATTTTATGTTGTAAAGTGAGAATTTTAACAGATATTTAGTCAGTTAATAAAACCACAATTTGTTTTTATTTTATGCCTTTCGGTGATAAGTTATATTTTAAAATATGTCACATAAACTAAAAGCCCCCCTAAAACTAAACTAAAACTCCCTTTTTGGGCAGCCATGTAAAAACTAAAACGAGTAACAAAATAATATTTTAAATGGAATATACTGCGTACTCTGAAATGATCTAACAACTTGTCGTGTGACAGTGTGAACAGTAATTTAAATTCATGTTTTCAAAACAATTGGATTGAGATCCGAGAGCCGTCAGACCTAAGTTAGTTTAACATGGATTAAATTTCGAGTATAGGTAGAGTAATAATATGCGTATGCTTTAAAGCTGTGCCCTTTTTCAGGTTCTTGGTATAAAAGGCACCTATTTACCTCACTCATTTACCAGTGTAGTGTGTGTAGTGAATTTGATATACTTATTTAAAAAACAAATGAAATTATTACCAGGCAGTTTCCGTGGACCATAGCTTTAGCGTGACACTGTCATTTTAATGACCAAATAATGTAAAAACCAAATTGAAAGAAAAGAGTGTCCATGGAGTTTCTTGCTCGTTCTTTTCCATAGAGACCTACGTATTGGAACGAGCAACTAGCTTCAATTCTAAACTGTAACTTCTTGACATTCAAAAGTGCCTGTAAATGGTCTAATTGAAATAAATGCTTTGACTTTGACAACATTTTGATGCCTTCTACCTGTCCTCATTTCCAGTCATATTAAAATGACGTAAATCTGGCGACCTAGAGATCTTAAACCTAACTCTTACATTGTATGGATACAAGCAATTAAACTAAAATTTAAAACTATTTTTCATTATAATGAAAACATAAAAATATTTATGTGCATGTTATTTTATTACCAAATTTTATAACGAGTTCTGCGCTCCATTAATGTTAATGAAAATAATAACATTTGTATAAATAAATGGATGTCACCTATTTGTAGAATTTCTTTGAAAATATTTTTGAAATTAACCTCCCTCGGATTTTTTTAATGTGTGTTTTCTAAATAGTATCGGTGGTAGCTAAATTACCGTTATCAACACGTTTCATGTGCATATTGTCAGCCATCGTAAATTGTATTTTTTTATAAAAATAGAATTATTTGTAACATAGGCTAATATTTCTTTTTCCGTGGACGTTTTTTAGTCACGTAAAATTACGTTTTCGACGTTTAATAAAACGTTTAATTACGAGGTTCTTACTCGTCGCCCACGATATTTGTACATAAGAAGAATATTATATCTTGTTGTGAGAATCTTCGTCTTCTACTTCGACATATACCTCTTATCGAGGTGAGAGTTACTATGTAAAAAAAAGAAAAACTTGTCTTCTCGTTTTCTACATAGTAACTCTATATTAAGTAGTAACGGAATTTATAAGAGGCTGCAAAGAGTCTTACCGTCGAAAGTGCACTAAACGTATGTACCTACTTACCCTCCAAGTAATGTAACTCAGAGAAGCTCTTCCTATAAAGACAACTCGATGTATCCAGCGTAATTCGTCTCTTACGATTCCGATAATAAGGGTCGATTTCAAAGAAAACCCTTCCTAAGTAATGGACAAATTCGTCAATTTATTTTGTTGCAATTCCGGACCACGTTTTCATTTTACCACCGTTTATTTTGTACGGATTTGGAGCGAATGTGGCGAGACTAATTTCACGCCGACTTTGAAAGAGAGCCAGCGAAAATCAAAGCTCGGTTTACTCGTAAAATATATAGTGCTAGTCTATATTTTGTGTTGGTAGTTGAGCGTTATTTCAGTTGCTGTGAAATATGGCACCCGATTCGGAAAAAACATGTTTTAAATACGTTATCCATTTGATAAGTCGGTGACTTGTATATAGCGACTCGGATTGTGTTTGTTTAGTTTTTGAAAGAGGTCTATTTTTGTTAATAGAAAATCTATACTAATACAATAAAGCTAAAGACTTTTTTTTGTATGTTGATTTAAACGCGCTTATTTTTGGAGATGTCTGTCGGATTAGAAAATATGTTTTTGTATATGATAGGCAGTTTTATGAGGAACTAGCTTTTGCCCGCGACTTCGTCCGCGTGGATTAATAGTTCCCGTTCCCGGGGGATTTCCGGGATGAAAACTATCCTATGTCCTTACTCGGGTCCCAGACTATATCTGTACCAAATTTCATTGAAATCGGTTCAGTGGTTTAGGCGTGAAAAAGAGACAGACAGACAGAGTTACTTTCGCATTTATAATATTAGTACGGAAGTACGGATAGTATAGGAAAATAACACTGGTAAAAAAAACCTCGCGGTCGGTGTCGGAGGCAGAAGCTAGTGTTATTATATTATTTGACCTTTTCTTTTTTCACTTTTATACACATCATTACTGTTTTATCAATCACATAAATATCGATAAATATGTTGGTACAAACTGGAATTCAGTAACAGAACACGTTCTCAAAAGTATTTTTTTACAAAGAAATTGTTCTTTTAATGATTTGGTAAATACGGAGAATTGTTACAATTACACCTGATACAATTTATGTCTACAGAAATATTTTTATATTTCAATTGAAAAATATATTAAAGAATGCTTGACAGGTTGTGAATTATATTTTGCTATATACATATGACATATGTATATTAAATTGTAGAGTTTTTAATAATGCATTTGAATATAAAAAACACTATTATAAATGACAATATACACAGCACTGTAGGGGTTCTGGCTGAATAAGCCGAATTCAAACTCTTCTAAGTTGTTTATACTATGAGATAGATGCTAGAAGGAAAGAGAGGCCATGACTGCGGCTGTCAAGTAACTTAAAAACATAACATACCATCACACCTTTATTCCCGAAGGGTTAGGCAGAGGTGTACCAATGTACACCCACAGTTCGCCGGTATTTTTAAATTACAATAGGTATATATTATAATATAGATAATATTTTTTTTTTACACAAAGTACTAAAATTTAGTATAACATGTTAATATAACATGTTTCAATAATACGAGTAGATAGATCCCTCCACGTCTACAGTACCTTATATTAATTACAGAAATCCAAAGTTTTCAACACAATATCGTAGACTGTGATTTTTATACGAAACTTAAACCAATCTGATGGATTGTTTATTTATTACCGGAGCCAATAAAGTGAGTAGGCACTTTATTGACTACGGTTATTGTCAATTAAAGGTAACGATTTTTAATTGAACCCAGTATCTCGTTGCAAAGTAAATCAATTAGTGCAAGGGGTGTAGGCGGTCGCTCGCAAATTGATTCGGTTTGCCCAACCTCTATGAGCCTGTGTCACACTCATTTAGACGTTGTGTACCTAAACATTTTTTTCAATTACGGTGTGAAAATTTAAACCGGGCCCCTTTCATTCTCGCCTACCGTTTTGTACCGGGCTTTAATAGGGAGACAGCTAATGTCAGGTACAAATAGGTGTAGTTATTCAGTTGATTTTGTTAATGAACCTGGGAACGAATCTCGTATATTTGAATGTGATAATTTGATTAGAAAATTTAATGAAAAATAAATAGAGTTACAGTCTCTAAGTCTGTCTGAGGATTATCTTTATGCGTATTGGAAGTTTTAGCAAATGTCAGACAAAAGATAGTTAAGTCTTGTTGTGCCTAGTATAATTTTGTTGGAAAATAATTTTACATCGTTTAGTTTAGATATTGCGAATGTGACTTCTTCAATTTGTAAGTACCTACCTACTTACTGAGATTATCTTGGACGTTACTAACATCGGTGAAGAAAAATATCGTGAGGATACCTGAACTTATATTATTAATTAAAACGCCAATTCACCTTGACCAAGCGTGGTGGCCAATGCTTGTGCCTTCTCTGTATAAGAAGAAGCCTTTGTCCTGCAGTGAGACAGTTATAATAAGCTGAAATTTTATATATCTTATATTTAGATAACAGAAGAGCTTTTTATCCGTTTAGCAGCAGCTATACTACAGCAGACACAGTGGTGGACTGTTTTTATAGACACATCTGGCTAATAAATTCCAACATACCATCCATTACTGCATCAAAACCTACATTCCACATGCTAAAATGACCTTTATTGTGACACCTGTAAAGTTCCCTAAACTAAACTCTATAATACTAAAAACTCTATAATCGACTATGTATTAATATTAAACACCTACATAAATAAACAATGCGATGACCACAGCTCCATTCCAGTGTCACCGGAGGTGTGCAACGATTCCTGTCACTGCCATCATTTATGTAAAACTGTGGTCCCTTTAATAAATTAATCAACCGGCGCATTTATGGGCGAATGCGACAAATTGCTCAATAATAATTTTCAGGGCACAGCTTGTACAAATTTATAATTTCCTCACACGCAATAATAAACCTAATTACGTACCGTTGAGTGGTGGACGGAAAATTATTGGTATCAGCAACTTGCGTTCGCGGATCACGCGTTTAATTTAATTAAATTGAATGACAATTGAATGTTTAATTGTGTGTAAGATCGTTTTGAATCAATCATAGTCGATTGTATTGTATATAGTAGCTGTTATTGAATGTAGTTGGTATTTTGAATACCTACTTGTGGCAACTACCTCGTTAGCCTAGTGGTCTTAAGCGCGACTGATACGCTAGAGGTCTTGAGTTCAATTCCAAAGTTGAGCAAAGTGTTATTGGGTTTATTTATGAAATTCTCAGTAGCACCTCGGAGTAAGGATTTGTGCCCGGTTAATGGCAGTAGGCTCGCCCCCTATTACATAGGACCTAAAGCATCCCGGCAAACTTTCATACATTGGTACACCTCGGCCTAACCCTTCAGGGAATACAGGCGTGATGGTATGTATACTTATGATAATTTTTAGGAGCATATATTGTTGGTAAATAATTTCAACTTTATAATTTCTAGTAAATATGACACATTAATTATAGTCATATGCTACTGTGACTTCCACAGTACTGGAAATATTCTCATAATGTATGCAGATCAGTACGCACCTATTCTAAAACTTCTTGTTCCTACATTCAAACATTTCCATTAACCAACAGTATCTGGTTGATAAAACAAACTAAGAGTGCCGATATCGCAACCGCACACTTTAAAAGCCCATGACGAAGGTACAAACAGACACTAAGTATTCAAACTTGGTATATTGCTATCATTGTTTTGCGGTCTAAGGGCTATACCCTTGTAACGCGAAACACGTATTTGTGGTTATCAAAATGTTCGGGGTCGCCTTGTCTTCAAAGTGCTTTCGATGTGACAATACAATTGCTTTTATAGAATAAGCTGGGGCTGCCCAGAGCTTTGTCCCCAATGGACAGAATCAAGGGGATTCGGGAAAATGAGGGCGTGATGTGAACTCAATGGCTCTATGCATTGATAACCCTTTATTCAAGTGCCTGGAGTTCGGTAAAGGGATCTGTTGTAAGTAGTAGTACCGTTTACGATTTGACGAAAAGAGAAGTTTATTTTGCTGTTGCATTGCTAATTAACTAAAACTATTCTTAAGATAAAGTATTAATAGCAATCGAAGTCATAACCAAATTATTTATTTTAATTAGATAATTATAAGGCACTTCTGAACGCCACTACAAGAAAGGAAAAAAAATTAATATAGTTGCAATAAGTACATACCTACAGCAGATTAAAAATCACAGGTAGATTTTAATTACTTTTCGTTTCGAACTTGGCTGACACAAGCCGTGTATTTTGATCGTACCCTTTGTACGTTTTCCAAGAATCGTTATTTCCATAAAAGTTCATTAAAAATGTCGGTATACAATGTCGGCTAGACGGCTACTTCTGTACATAATAATAACAAGTAATTAAGGTTTCGCAGAACAAACTTATAATTATTACGAGTATGAACATATATTAGCTACCTACATTCAAGACACTATTAAGAATGGCTATTTCCATTTGATTATCACTTGTTTATGTCATTATGTAAGTAGGCAAAGTAGGTTTAAAAAAATGCATTTGAATTGTCAAAAAAAGGTAAAAAAGGTAAATCCAGGTATATTAAATACCTGAACTGTACACTTTTAACAATACCGGGATTTAATTTTAACATCATATTTTATTTTCTCATGATTAGGATACGCGGTTCCGTTATAATATTCCAGTGCCTACTTTCCTTGTCCATGATCCTATCAGATCGATGGTACCATATTATTGTATTGTCATGGCTTTTACACACATTTGAAAAGTTTCAAATCGATACGACAATTAAAAGTTGGTTTAATTCAACTTCCAAGTTTTCGATAGTCAGTTACATTTGAAATATAAATAAAATGTATTTATAGAAACCAAAAATATAAAGTGTGTCGAAAACTAGCAGACGCTAGCTAAGATTTTAAATAATCGAATACCTAACTACTGTCAAATACTGGAATGACTAATTGCTTCTATTACTGACTAAACATAACAGTATTAGGAATGTTATTGCATATTCATACACGAAAATGCATTGTGTAATTGTCCATACTGGTTCTAACTGAAACAATATTGGTATCTACAGCAACAAACATTATATCGGTATCATTTCAAATGATTAGTATCTAATGTTACGTAAGCTCCCCACATTTGACCAGCGGTATTGAACAATGCTAAAATTGGGCCCGAAATTAATAATTATTCTGCATGTTAAACGTACACTAACATTAGCATGACTAATTCTTGTGCCTAACACGTGTAGTTGTACAGTGTACCTACAATAGATTAATAATGTTAACTCATCAATAAACAATCACTATAATAATTATGTAGTTCAATCAGCGTAGTCTAATTGATATTGGACTTGAGCTTGACGTAACAGGTAAATCTGGGTATCTCAGAAGCAACCACATTTGGAGGCAGTGACATTTTTGATTAGAATAACCACTGATTTGTACATCTAAATGGCTATCTAAACTATAATCCTATTAATATTATAAATGCTAAAGTTTGTAAGGATGGATGGATGGATGGATGTTTGTTACTTTTTCACGCTAAAACGGCTGAAGGGATTTGGGTGAAATTAGAGACTGAGATAGATCGTAATATGGCCCACATAGGATACTTTTTATCCCGGAAAAATGTACGTTTCTCGCTTGATAATTATATCAAATTTGAAGTCACTGGCAGAAGATAGTAATTATAAAGTAGTAAAATTGTTTGTTTGGTAATTGGTAAACTAGTTTTTTTTTAAATTTTGATTTGATTACAAAAATTAACGCATAGAAAGCTACATTATTAAGTGCCATAGCCTATGTTTTGTCGTAAGGTATACTTAACTTCCACGTGGATAAAGTCGCTGGCGGAAGCAATTAACTCATGTTTTTTGACTCAGAGCAATAATTCTTTTTTGTTTTCAGCCATTGACAATCTGACGGTCAACTCTCGTAATTAAACATGTTTAAAATTAAGTCGCAAACTCATCTCAGTGACAATCAATATTAAATAAAATTCAAAAATTAAGGTAATTTAGAAGTAATTTTGACAGATTAAGACTGAGATAGGGATAAATCTAAAAATATATCCGTGTAAATAAAACCGAATTTTCTCTAAGTATCGGTTAATAAATAACGGAAAATGATGTAACAAATATGGTGAAAAATGTAAACGAATTGAAAACTTCCTCCTTTTTGGAGTCGGTTAAAAATACGAGAAAAGCCCCTCTGTAATCTCGTTGCTCCAAACAATAGAGCATCATAGTAAACAAGACAATGTTATGACAACATTAAATATATTATCACACTACAATGTCCAAGTTTCTTTCTCACAATAAAGGTATTAAAACTAATTTCGTCGGTCCACTCGACACACAATAATATCAGTGTTACCTATCTTTTGTCGATGGCCATTTTCCATCGAATAAACGACAAAAGAGACTGAATACAATGTGACGAAAAGAATTACTGTTGAATCAAGCGTTATTATGGTCACAATAATAGTTACGTAAACTGCCTATAATATCAGCCTGTTCTTTCACTGGGCCAAGGCTTTTATCTAGGGAACAGGATTCACTACGCTTGGTTACTGTGTATTAAGAATTCTATATAAGTACCTATTTAGTTCTATGATTTCTCACGATCTTTTTCCCTGATTTACTCATAAAGTATATTTTTTAAATTTGGGAGAACCATTCCTTTATTTTAATCTCTGTAAAACTGTCAAAATCACATCTCGTTTACCAATATTTTTCGTCTGGGTAAGCTCACTCTATTGTCAAGCTTGTCTTTGTCACCTCTGACCTAGACTAGAAACAAGAGCTTACCCATCTCTAATTTAAAAAAAAGTACTTGTCATAAGTTAATAGCACAATGAAACTAAGTAACTTTTAGCTGAAACAATTTCTGGGAAGCCTTTAATTTTTTTGGTGTGATACATCACTGTTTGTTATTTTCGTACGTGTATAACTAATCGTTACAATAGATTAATGACCTTACATTATTTCGTGTATTTTACGGCTAATTAGTTTTTATGAAGACATTTTCCTTTATTTCTGAGATTAGCCTCGTATCTTTATCTACGTATGTACCCATAGGTAGTTCTTGGAAAATGCTTGTTGTATCGATCCTTTGCTAGTGCTTTAGGAGTTAGAGCTAAAGCAGATATACTAATTTATTTACGTTAGTCAGCGATAAGAAAGATTGTCAATCAATGGTTTGTATAAGTTACTAAATAGCCTCGCCCCCTACTGCATGGAATTCATACTCTTCTCTCTTCGGGGAATACAGGCGTGATGGTATTTATGTATGTATGTAAGTTTCTAAATACCTATGTTGCAATGACCTAAGAAGGAGCTAGGAGTGGAACTCTCTACCTGCGCCTGCAACTTCCGAACGCATTCAACCCTAATCTCTTCAAAGTTAGACTGAACAGGCTTCTTCTGGGTAAGCTCACTCCATCGTAGACTTTGTCTATGTCACTTCTGACTAACACCGAGCCAAGAGCTTTACCCATCTCAAATATTAAAAAAAGCCTATTTGTAACTATTACTGAAAAAAACATGTGAGATATCACAAAAAAAATTACCAAAACACATTCAAAACTTTGGATTATTCCACTTTCTTTACTCGGCGATATCACCCAGGTGAACATAGTGGAATAATCTAAAAGTTTCCAAGACAACTCGAAACATACAGCCTGAGAAACAACGAAAACTTTGTTCAACAAAACACAGTTGTTACTCTTGGCACAATCGGTGTCACAGATAGCTAATACAACTAATTAGAACTAACAGTTTCTCTGATTGCACTATAAGTAATGGTGGACGTGCAATGCTTATTTGCAACTAGCTTATGCCCCCGACTGCGCTCGAGTGAATATCGATTATCAACGGTATTTTCTGTATACCCGAAACCCTAATACTGTTACTTGAAAAATAAATAAATAATTCTCTTAAATTATAAGTAACTCAAGTTACTCTTCAGATCAGCTATGTGCCAGTAAAAGTCCCGCCAAAATCGGTTCAGCCGTTTAGGAGAATAGCCGAAACAAACAAGCAGACAGACAAAAAAACATTCTTAATGATATGTGGTTAAAAGCTGTTATTTTGACATTACAAATAAACACACACACACACACACACACCATCACGCCTGTATTCCCCGAAGGGTTAGGCAGAGGTGTACAAATGTACACCCACAGTTGGCCGGTATACAAACAAACACTTCAATCTTATTTATATGTATAGAAACGGACATACGGACACATTACATTTGCACCACTCGGCTATTATCAAGAGAAATCGATGGCGTCTTTCACATACAATTAAACACAATTGGGTTGGTTACACCACTAATCAATAATTCCAAGACACAACTTCTAGTCACCTCCTTCTGTGAGGATGTGATGCTAGAGAAGGAGGTGGTGGGACGGGAGAGGGAGAGAAGAGTCTCTCGTCCCAGCAGCCGCCGCGGAAGACCCTCCGGGCGTCGGGAGCCATGAGACGACTCCCGGCCACCGTAGACGCGGGTCTGTGGACGGTAAGTAATGGGGAGCTCACCATCCGTACGTTAACTAACGACAGACCATGTCGACGGCGCGTTCGTGTTCCACGCGCGACTCAAAGAGACGTCGATAAAAAAAAACAAATGAGACCGGGATCTAAGAACTTCGTCAAAAATTCTCTAGTCATGGAGAAAGGAGGAAATGCGACTTCGTACAACAACTGTGGAAATACGAAATAGATGTCTGGCCTGCATTCGCTATAGAAGCCAACAATTTAAGCAGAATATGCAAAAAAGATACAATAAATGTTCGAAATGCATTTTTTATTATTTCTAGTGGGGGTATTAGAAATAATAAAAAATGCATTTTGAAAAAGAGAGGTACGAGACAGATTTTATCTTATAAGAGTGAGATAACATATTTTAATACGTTTTTCAGGTGTTATTTTAGCAAAACAAAATTTTTAAACCATAATTTGGAATTTTGTATTTTGTGACTCGATTCACAATTCTAGCGAATTCACGAAGTTGTAAAAAGATTTTTATGGTATGTGGCACATCACTAGCAAGAGGATAAACTAGAGAATTTTTGACGAAGTTCTTAGATCCCGGTCTCATTTGGTTTTTTTTTTATAGCCATGTAAATAGCTGTAACATGGACAGCTTTAATTGAAGTCCAAAACTTTGCGAGTAAATAAATGGAAAACTAGATGACTAATGTCACTAATTTTGAATTTAAAAGTATTGTAGTACAATGCACATCTAAATAAAATTAAAATACACAGTCTACGACGTGTACTTTTACAAAAAAAATGTACTTGAATGTAAAATTTTGATATTTTTTTTATAAAACATTAAAAAGTCGATGAAAAATAATACACAGGGCATGAGAAGTGTTTAGGGGTCTGAAAGGATAGCAGATGACCCCCTCAGTCGACCATTTCAATTTGGCACACGATGCACCAAACACCCTGTATATAAAAAAAAAGACACAACTTCTCTATAAAAATATACTTTATTTTAGTCCTAAAATTCCATTTTTACTTGCTTTGAAATCCATAAATAGTTAGTAAATTGACTAGGCCCATAAGTGACGTCACAGTTCGATATTGACCTACAAAATCTATGGGAGAATCGCGTTTTGACAGTTCTTTAAAAGTATGTCAATTGATGGTGGTGTCAACTACCCAATTGTTTCATATCGTACGGTTAGGTAACGATACGATAATTATACCAACTGTATAGGTAGGTAATTAATAACTACTTCGAACACGCTTATCAAAAAAGTTTTTCAAATAAAAATATTGGAAAACTACAATTAAAGTAATTTTCTTTTATTGAGCGAGTGTTATCGGCCAGTTGTTAAATTCGTAGTTTTTATGAGTGATTCAAAATACGTACTTCACAAAGATAAATTCAATGTTTTTTTGGTTTCAGCTATCGATGATCCAATTTAAGTACCACTGCAGTAATTAATATTAAAAACACTAATGATTTTTTAAGCCTGTGTTGTTCCACTGCGTCTTACTGGCACTTCTTTTCCTTTCCCCAATAGTTTCTTAGATGTGCTACTGTTTATTAAATACTACATACTACGGAAAAAGTATTCATTATTATTTAATTAAGTATTGTATTTCACACAATAACAACACACACAACAACAACAACAACACAATACACCTACAACTTACATTTACATAAGTAATGTACATGGCATATGTTTGTATGCACTTGTGCGTTCCATACAGTTATTTTTTGGTTAATCGTCAAATGAATTATTCCGGGCAGAGCGGAATAGAGTGTCAGACTGTTACTGTCTAAAACCCTTCCGTCTTCTTCCTAATACCCTTTGCGTTGACGGCCCGTGCTGACTCTTTAGAGATAATTCCGCGACACTGGCAACCCCACAAGGTATAAGGGCAAGATCATAACAATGATGTCAATAAATAATTACAAGATATACTAATCAGCACAGAAAAAAAGCTCATTCAATTATTCCTCAGCACTAATCATTCATTCACATCAATACAAATAACAAAAATAATAGCCACCCTCTTCGTTCCAAATAATAATCGGGTTGTGTAAATACACGGGTGCGGGCGGGCGATACCGATAGCGTGTCCAAACGATGGCATATTGCCCGCGTATAATCCGGCGGAGCTGTCCGATGACGCGTACCGCGGAGACTACAGCGTGATTGTGATCGAGATTTGACAGTTTCGTGATTAGTCGTAAGTAATGAGTATTTGTAAGTGGTCATTTAGGTTGTATCAAGAATAGGGTACTGAAGGACTATGTTTAAGAATAAGGTCGGTTTTCACAAGCCAATATCATTTCGACTGCCTCGTTGGCCTAGTGGTTATAAGCGCGACTGCTATGCTAGAGGTCTTGGGTTCGATTCCGAGGTCGAGCACAATGTTATTGGGTTTTTCTATGAAATTCTCAGTAGCAGCTCGGAGGTTGGATTTGTGCCCGGTTAATGGCAATAGGCTCGCCCCCTATTACATGGGACCTAAATATACCGGCGAACTGTGGGTGTACATCGGTACACTTCTGCCTAACCCTTCGGGGAATACAGGTGTGTTGGTATATTTTTAATATCATTTCAGTATTTTAGGAACGTTCGTATTTTAAGTCTTGATCTTGATGAAATGGTTTTAAATCATGGTGTCTTGTGAATTTTTCAGCAAACAAGTTGTCTCCTTTATAATTATAGAGGATTAGCTCCTACACGCGACTTCGTTCGAGTGGTACAGTTCACCCACGTTAAGTTACTGCTCTGCTCCTGTGGGTCACAGCGTGATGTTATATAGCCTATAGTAGTCCTCATGAATCTGGCTATCATGTTCTCCGAAAAAGTGTCCTTCGCCTAATTACCGTACCCATTTTTATTTTTCACCAATTTGACTTAAAAACATTAAAACATGAAACACATCAAAGAACGAATTTAATAAATTAATGGAGCATTTAACGCCTCATTAATTTATTGTTTTAATTAATATGTTTTTATGCATTTAAGTCAAATCGGTGAAAAATAAAATGGGTACGGTAATTAGGCGAAATTTCTAGAGTCATGGCTTACTCGGAGAATGGCTGACAAAGAGATGTTTTCCAATTCGACGCGGTTAGTTTCAGCGTATTGCGCGACTAAACAAAGAAACTAACAAAAAATTTCTTCAGCTTTAAATCAGCAGTATAGCTCATTAAATAGTGCATTAGCTAGTGTCATTAGCTAGTGGTTAGTGGCCCTGACTGCTAAGCCGGAGGTCGTGGGTTCGATTCCCACCCAGGACAAACTTTGTGTGATGAGCATGATTGTTTGTTCTGTGTTTGGGTGTGATTTATCTATAATATGTATGTATTTACAAATTATATAAGTATGTATATCAGTTGTCTGGTTACCATAACACAAGCTCTGCTTAGCTTGGGATCAGATAGCCGTGTGTGAGTTGTCCCAAGATATTTATTTTATTTATTTATTTATTTATTTATCATAACATATAGCTATAGTGCATAATAATATGCGTTCATGTGGGATATATACTTACGGTACGGTGCACGGGTGGTTCACGTAAAACAATTAATTCGTGTCACCATGCGCGAAAAAGCTCATCATACGCTGGCTTAGCAATGCGAGGGTTTACACCGAATTATTTTTTGTCTATTAATTTAAATTTTATGTTAAACAACGAGAATTTTAATTCACTGCCGATTTTTTGTGCGTGAAAGTACTAATAAATATGAACAATTTATTATAAAAATAAAATTGCGTTTATTATGGGAATTATTATGGGATGTTTATTTTAAAAAATCTGCGTTTTTTTTTTCATATTTCAAAGCTGATTGCTTAATAAAAGTTGCTTATATTCTATACGCACTTTCACATCTAGAACTGTAGAATGATGCCTTTGCAATATTAAGCAACCTCAGACTAATATTCGAAAGAATATTACGTAGCTACCTAGGATAGTCGTATTAAATTAGTTTACATAGTACAAAACAAACTCGTATCCCGTCGTCTGTACGCTTAGATCATTAAAACTACGAAGCGGATTTTAACGTGGTTATTGATACAAGAGAAAGGTTTATTCGTATAGAACATCACGCTACGACCAATGGGAGAGGAGCAGTAACCAAAGACGTAACTAAACGCGGGTGACACTGTGTGTATAACTAGTTTATTTATATTAGATAAATAGTTTAAGTGACTATAAAACAAATGTTGAAACGTAGATAAGTAATCCTTACTTAATATTATAAATGCGAAAGTAACTCTGTCTGTCTGTCTGTCTCTTCTTCACGCCTAAACCACTGAACCGATTTCAATGAAATTTGGTACAGATATAGTCTGGGACCCGAGAAAGGACATAGGATAGTTTTCATCCCGGAAATCCCCCGGGAACGGGAACTATTAATCCACGCGGACGAAGTCGCGGGCAAAAGCTAGTTTATTATAAGTTTTAGTTCTTCAAACTGTATTAGACTAAAGTTCATTGCAATTTATCCACTCTACGAGATAAAACATAGCTTATTAAACTAACTACATCTAAAGACTTACATAGTCTTTATTTGATAGGATTAAGCAGACGACATGACTCTTGTAAGTTAATTAATCCCATTGTGATTCACTTACAACTTATTCTTGTGTACTTTTATTACATTAAGACTTGTTTGGAACTTTGATACTGGGTCGCAAATGTATTTATAGGATTCCCTATATAATCTTACGTAAATTATTTTTCTCGGCTGAAACATTTTTAGGTCAAATCATTTGTAGTAAAGACGATTGAAATACAATAAAATAAAAATCGTATTTCACCACTTGTTAATAAAAACACGGCTTTTTATAATTCAGATAAGGTTCTTTTTACTTTTATTATGTATAAATATCAAGAAACCTACGTATTTTGATTTTCATTAGATTGTTTCTTGGAAATACAAAATTGTCTGGAACAAAGCGCGTACAGACCTACTCTTACCTATCGTTTGAAATGTATATACATTATATTCATAAAAATAACAAACTAAAATCTTTGTTCTTTTGTTAAATAATAATAATTTTAATGTTTTCACTTCGATTGGTAAATAACGAGCACCTATAAAGGGCCATAACACTCATAGTTAACTTATAATGGCTGTAACCGTATACAATACAGATGAATATTTAATTTTGTTTTTTTTTGGGCAAAATTCTCCACGCAGTAGGAGCCTGAGGATAGCCGGCGTCTCCGAAGCAGGAAGAAGTAGCGAGATGACTTAAACTTAGGACTGGATTGGGGTACCAAAGGAAAAGAATACCTGAAAGGACTTGGGGGAGGCCAAAAGTGGAACAATACAGGATAGTTAAACAAAAATGTAATAAGCCTATGTGACCACCATTATCATTAGACTCGAAAAGGAATTTGAACAAAGAAATAAACCAAAAACCTCCACATTCCGCAGACATTTATTCCCGTTCCGTGCAGTCATTTGGTTGTCCTTCAATATTTTGTAGTCACATAGAAAAACGATCGCTCTTTCATCCCGCACCGAGTATCGGCACCGTGATCTATTTGTTGAGCCCAAAACCCGGGCACTTGGAAAATGGTATGTAGTCACGACACATCTTGACGTTTGACTGATGGTAAGTCGCGTCGGTTCCTTTCACGCTTGGATTGTAGTGAAACTCGTATACAATTGTAGCTATTTATTGCAGGGCTGGGAAATGATTTGCGGGAATCGACGTCCGCCTCATCTGGTTGGGAAAGAAAGAATTTTAGATATGAAATATGTTGTGCGAATGTGTTTGCCAGATTTGTGGGAACTGAGTTGTTCAACTGTGTCGAATAGTATTTCGTTCAAGGTTAAGGTTTTATGAAAAAGATTGCAGACCGTCAAGCTGTAGGGTACTCACTTACTTACCGTTACCAGACCAGACTACTTAAGAGTGGTCACGATAAGTATATCGTGACCTCTTAAACATGTAGGTACACCTACTCTACAAAGTCAGAGTTATGGCTCAATATAACAGCACGGTAAACGGCTAACACAGCAAATAATTTGCCATTCAATTTAGGGCTTTAAGTGGTATATTTTAAAATATTTTTTTTAAATAACAAGGTAAAAAAGGCGACGGCGGAAGGTGACGGCTTGAGGGCGGCGCGCTAGCAGTTAACGTTTGGATTTTTTGAAAGCAATGTTAGTGCTGTTGTGATAAGCGGTACAGACCTTTTTTTTCGTGCAGCTTACAGACTAATAACACAATTAAAATCTTTTTTATGTAGGAAAAATCGCTAATTACAATCTTCCACATGTATAAAACATACATAATACAGACGACTTCATTTATCTCTGACTGCCTCGTTAGCCTGGTGGTCCTAAGCACGACTGCTACGCTAGAGGTCCTGAGTTCGATTCCCAGGTCGAGCAAAAAGTGTTATTGGGTTTTTCTATGAAATTCTCAGTAGTAGCTCGGAGTTTGGATTTGTGCCCGGTTAATGGCAATAGGCTCGCCCCCTATTACATGGGACGTAAATATACCGGCGAACTGTGGGTGTAAATTGGTACACCTTTGCCTAACCCTTCGGGAAATACAGGTGTGATGGTATATATATAATTCATTTATCTCATATAAAATGGTGTATGACATTTTTCTAAACAAACCAAATATCATATTAGTTAGATAATATTTGAATTATATCGATGTAGTGTACGTAGTGTTCTCGACAGCATACCGTATTATGCAATATACTCGCATGTATTTCATTAGGGAATTCTCAGAAGTTGAACCGTCTCGATACGTGATAGATTTAAATCAAATATTATTGGATAGCGCTTTAGCATACAGAAATTACGCGTTAGAACGCAATAATGGATAAGTGGTTTCGAATTGTCAATTTAATGCTTATCTTATTTCTTGAGCACTTTATAGCGTTAATAAGAGTCTTGGATCATTTTATAGTAGGTATGTCATGTATATTTTATTTACTGCCCGGTTGGTCTCATGGTCGCAAGTGCGACTGTGCAAGGGGTCCCGGGTTCGATTCCCAGGTCGAGCAAAAAGTGTTATTGGGTACAAAACAGTTTTATTCGGGAAAACAAACAATAACTTTTTTGAATTAAATACTCGTAATTATTTTTGTTCATTAGGTTTTCACACACAGACATATCACTTTACCTTTAAATTAAACATTAAAGAAAATAAAAAAGTGAGGTTACAGATGAATAAACAACAACAAAACAAGATCTAGAATTATCATTATTCTACACGTTTCTCAAAATAAACTTCGGGCTGCTTCTGAGAAATTCCTAATGGATATAACCCTTTTTTCCATAACACTTTTTTTGCCCTACCTGGGAATCCAACCCAGGACTCTACACTCATCATTCGAGCTTGCGACCACGAGGCCTTCGAGGAAAGGGCAACGAGACAATAAAAAAATCAATGCAGCAAATTACATTGAAAATTAAAATAATTAATTTCCATTTGCAGAACAACGGGAGCTGTGATGGGGCCTACTAATAATGTAATTTTAATCCGCCACCGTAAATACAACCACGTGAAAATTCATCCATCCATAATTTGTATTGACACAAGGTGATTGAAATTGATTGAATGCGGCTCGAGTACGGTTGCATGATATTTGTATGAGTTTGCGGTTTTCCCTTTTCGGAGGACACTAAAATCAGTATTGCTTTTGAGGGTTATTGCAGTCAGTGATGCGTGAACAGTACTTGTGTATGTAGCGTTGTTTTTATTTGTGGCAGGGAAAATAAAAATGTGTAACCATTTTCGATGTTTACACGGGTAAATAAATAAACATTTCGCATAATAGTATGGGAATATTCCATTTATTTTGCAGAAAACCATTTTTGTTTTTTAATCCGACTACCTGTAATATAGGTATGTAGTTGTAGGTATATATATATTTTGCATACAGTTGTACTTGCCTATCGATCTTACCTGGTGCAATGAACGCAATAACAAACTGTCAATTTTAGTCCATCAATTTGTAAGAAAATAATGGCTAAAATAAGATAACAATCAAATCATGCAAACACATTACAAGCCAATAGAAAACAAAATTAAAAGCCGAAAAAAATCTAACCGAGCCACCTCAACAGGTTAAAACCAATTTAGCGTCATAAAGATTGGACGTTCCAACAAGCGGATCATTTTCTGCTCCATCATTCTGGAGCATCAAAGGCTCTCAAATTAAGCTCGCCGGGAACATGAGTGCCTACTTTGACGCGGAGAACTTTTAATATTTTCAACGAACCGACAACTAGGTAATGATGAGGATTTCAGCTTTGAAACACACCCCAAAAGGATACAAATTTTGGCAAAAAGCCGCGATAATAACATAAAAACCACATACCATCACGCCTGTATTCCCCGAATGGTTAGGCAGAGGTGTAGTTACCAATGTGCAGTCAAGTCACAGTTTGTCGGTATATTTTTGTAGGTCCCATGTAATAGGGGGCGAGCCTATTGCCATTAACCGGGCACAAAACCTAACTCCGAGCTGCTACTAAGAATTTTATAGAAAAACCCAATGACTCTTTTTGCTCGACCTGAGAACCGAACCTAAAACCTCTAGCGTAACATAAAAAAGGTTCACAAAATACAAACACTTAGCCAATTTTACATTGGCTGTAGCAAGCAAACATTGTTCAAGTGTTCAGCACATACCTCGCTAGACAAGAATGTTCAATACAATACAAGCACAAAGTTGCGAGTATACTGCACAAGACAGAATAGGTTTTCCGAACACGATAGGTACAGTGAAAAACAAAACGGCCAAACGCGATTGAGAGCACAAAGCGTATCACACGTCGCTAGACAAGGACTGAGTGACAAAAGATAAACTTTATATGAGACAAGTCAATCTCAGTCTCCCCAAATACAGATAATAAGTTGAAGATACGGTATACTGAACAGAAACAGTAAATCTACTCGTCTAATTCCGCATAAATAACCAGATGTTCTTAATAAATCGTGTAATTTGATATTTTTGTGTAGGTACACGATATCCTGTAATAGGGGCTAGCAAAGGGAAAAGAAAAACAAAATTTGCTTGGCCCAAGAGTGATGGACAAATTTCCTGGTAAACGGCTTCTTCCGCGCCGGGACTATTTGTCTGAATTTGAATCGCATTTGTTTCCAGGGAAATTTGTCTCCTAAGCCTCGGGAGTATATCCTGGGAACGGTTGTGGTGCTTCGTCTCTCTTAATTGAATATAGACCTCCTTATTCGTTCCTTATTGTGTAATTATCTACATACACTGTATCCGTGTTTCCGCGAGACGCCGCGCCTTGATTTTATTTTTCCCATAAAGCTTTGTTGTAAAATCACAGCGTAGGAAGTCAGTGTTTACTTTCTAATTTTCCGGTTGTCTTCACGAGGTCTGAAGGCAGACGGGGCGATGCCTGGCATGTTATATGTGACAGGAGTATTACAAAACCCTGCTGATAGATGGTCTTTGTATAACAGAATAAACTCAATGCAGATTACAATACCTTTTGTTTTATACCGTGTTCCTATTAGGCGAGCAAGTGCTTAAATTAGTAAGAGAATTTCCTTAAGTTTATCTTAACGACTGGTTGATCCTATAATGGGTCATATAAATTGCTTATTATCGGTACGAGTGGTCATTAAGAGGAGATACGAAATCCTCTACTTAATGGTGGAATAACATTTGATAGTACGCTCCATAGATTTGTTATTTGGGCCTAAAGATTCATGTCTCCTAAGCCTTTGTTGAGGACAAAAAGGACCTGAGTTCCTAGTTTTTCAACTGTAGTTAAAAAAGAATTCTGTGATGAAATATCTATATCGGCGCAAGTACGTTATTTAAAGAACCTAGTCAACTATATAAGATGCAGCTACATCAACGAATAAATAGATTAAGAGTTGATTACAATTATGATCACGAATTAATTGTTTAAAACCACAAAATTATGTTAATGTTATTTATTTTGATGGTTAATTAATTATTATTGATGATTAATTAATTATCATTGCATGGTTCATTTAATTATCAGTTTATTTACTCCAAAACATTGTAAAAATAATCATTTATTTACAAAGTTTGAATCATAACCTAAAAACTCAAACACGTGCGCCGAGCACGTGGTCAGTGTCTATAAATACAGACGACAGCCACAGAGCGCCACAGTTGCGCACGGGCCGTCGGACGGAACACATCTATGTGTCATAGTTGTACTGTCGTCGTTATACATAAATAAATAAATAAGTAAATAAATAAGTAAGTAAATAAATAAGTAAATACTGATTGTTACGTCACTGAATAAAAGTTATTCAAGTGTAGAAAGTGTTTTATTTAAAGAAGATGGAAAATAACTAAGAGTGTGATGTCAGCAATGCTGACGTCACTCTTTTTAAAAACAACCATGGCGCCGACCATCCGTCATCTATATTTTTATATTATAAAGCTGAAAAGTTCGTTGGTCAGGTTGAACGCGATAATCTCGAATTCAATTTTTTTTTTGTGTTGAGTAGTCAGTTTTATCGAGGAAGGCTATAGGCTACATAACATTACGCTAAGACTAATCGGTGCGGAGCAGTAACTAAAGACGTAACTTCATGCGAGTAATAAAACTACACGGTCGAAGTCGCGGGGAGAAGCTAGTAAAATAAGATAAATATAGAAAAATGACGGCTAATTTACCGTCACAGCGAACTCTTCAACAAACTGTTCTTCAATTAAACTCGAGGGTTTAAAAAAAAACTTGAACGGGTCCATTCGGAAATAAATTACTGCAAAGAAAAGGATTACTCGCCAATTTTAGATGTCTTTCAAAAAGCTCGAAGCGATGATTAAGTTCTAAAAGTTTGGCTAATTTCTTGAATTTATTATCAATTTATTCTTTCACAGACTCTTTACTGTGTTCAATGACTATGAAAATGTTTGAAACGTAATAATCAGAGTAATTTACATTAATTATAAATATTAGGCACGAGAGAGAGAAATGTTTTGACGACGTTGTGCTGAATTATTTTATGTTTAGGTATTAGCTACCTAGTGCTGTATTACCTGCCGTGATACCTAGAGATTAAGGCGCCCCGCTTCTTGGCTACGGGTTTCAAACCAGGTACTTTCAGATACTTTCTAAAGTTATACTGGACAGACTTCGGTAGATATTGATCTATATTAATACTCGTAGATATATATTAAACTTTGGATTAATTCTGAAATATGCGCTCAAATCTAAAATCTGGTGATCGACACTGTGCCGTATTTGTATGAGAATAGCTTTTGCCTTGCAATGGGGCAGATTGCTGCCCCACTGCAAGGCAAAAGCTATTCTCCCTAATTTCGGCCTATTAAGGTCGGTATTATTTTATTAGCTACTTATAATGTTTTTCAAAAATAAAAATATATGGGTCGCTTTTCATGTCTGCTTATTCTATACCAACAATTATATTGCCATATTAAGATTTCAATATCCGTGTCTGTGTTTATTCCATAACATAATATTTCTCAGAAAATAATTTATGAACGGAACAAAATAATGTGCATATTTCAAATTGCTGCTCAACGTTCGACATCCATGAACTCGTAGTTTCCGCATTGTAGTCTTCAATCTATATACACGATGCATACGCAGCAATTCCCATATAAGTACTTGTGTTAGAGAAGCGTAACAAGTTTAAAATGAAAATAAAACCAAGAACAGTTTTCTTCGCTCCGAGCAAGTTATAAAAGCCAACGGGAATATTACAATCTTCAAACAAAACGCACGCAAGCAATTTTCTCATAATGCAGTGCAAAATAAACAATGCCAAAGAAGAAATAAAGAAAAATAAATAAATGTCATCTAACTTGACAACGGACACTATTAATTGAAACACCATCACGCCTGTATCCGGTTAGGCAGAGGCGTACCAATGTACACCCACAGTTCGCCGGTATATTTATGTCCCATGTAATAGGGGGCGAGCCTATTGCCATTAACCGTGCACAAATCCAAACTCCGAGCTGCTACTGAGAATTTCATAGAAAAACCCAATAACAATTTTTGCTCGACCTGGGAATCAAACCCAGGACCTCTAGCGTAGCAGTTGCGCTCAGGACCACTAGGCCAACGAGGCAGTTGTTTCTATTGAAACAATGAAAATAATACTAGACTATCATTGTCCCACTGCAAGACAAAGGCATCTCCTCATACAGGGAAGCCACGAGTGTTGATCACCACGTTTGCTCAAGGCGGATTGACGATTTCAGGCTTATAATATTAAGTACTATGTCGAGGTTTTCTCACGATTGTTCCTTCACCGATATCATTGATGTCTAAGATAAACTTAGAAAGTACATATGAATTGTAAAGTCACATTAGTACTTTTCCAGGCGAGATGACCTAGACTCAAACCGGGAAGGCTGGTTCGAGGTCAAAAAATATATGGAGGGACTTGGAGGAGGCCTTTGCCCTGCAGTAGGACATTAAAGGTAAGAAAAAAAAAGATTTTGGATCTGCCTGATTTTGCATCTACAACCTCATGTATGGCAAGGCATGTATATTAACCGCTGGGCAATCAAAATACTAAGATAAGACAATAGATCTTAAACGACCCAATTTTAATAGACAAAATAGTAATATTCTCTTAAATAAGGAAGTGATTTCCAGAATTATTATTCTCATTCCGCAATAGAGAACTTTTAACAAGAAAACTTTTCAATGTTCTCGGGCAACAATGTTCCGGGAAAGTTATTGTCGGTACCAGGGAATAAATTTTGATCACTCTATTAAATCGATCAAGGGACACCGCTTAAATAGGTACTTTTACCTGTTACCTACTTCGTTACTTTTGAAAGAAAATGTAAAATGTGTTCGTTGAATATTTTACTAAAGGATAGATGACGCTGTCTTTTTATGAGCTGACTATGGCGAAGCAAAAAGGAGGGCGGCATGTATGTGTATGTTCATCTATTTGCGCGTAATTTCTAAACTACTTATCATAATTCGATATAAGAGGTATCATTGGAAGCGTCTTAATCGCCCTCTGGTGACAGGAGGAAAGCCAAAACAATACATTTTAAGAGTAGTAGCGAGCATAAGCTTTAGGGGAACGTAGTATATGACCACGGCTATCCTCTGATCTTACTTATAACAATTTCAGATGTGAATATTTTAGAATATATTTTTTATAAAACTTCACGTCCGAAGAAATATTACTTCTCATAAAGTTACCGGCAATGCTATTCTATACCTACTCCGTGAATTTAGCTGAAATTAATTGTTAATTCGTATAATTGTGGAATGACTCGGCAACTCACCTCACTTAAAGTCACTGAGGAAGATTTTTACAGAATAGTCCGACGCGACGGTTACATGAAACTGCACAATAACAGAGCTACTCAAGTCGTTTCAACTATACGTGACCTAAAATTGTACACAATTAGATATTCAAAATTCATTGCAACCACCAGTGCGGAACGTCGTAAGGTGCAAAGTTGGTCAATATAACTTAGTTCAAACTTCCTTTGTTTGTTTATATCGTTTGCCTTGTTTTACCGAGAATATCCGAATGTAGGTAAATTGCAAAGTTGCTCTGCGCCGCAGAATGATATAGGTGTACGTTTTGATAGTGTTACAACTAAGTGCATTTGGCAAGTATATTGTGAGTAAGACTGTTGAGATTGTAAGGTATGTACAGACTTCTGCTATTTTAGTACGTTGTGCTAGGCAACTGGGCTTTTCTTAGTTGTGTATGACCCTTTGTGCCTATTGGGCCTATTTAATATTATGTTTTTTTTTTAATCTTTCTGATGTTCTTTTCTAATTAATTTCGTTGCGGGACAATTGATTTAAGTAGTATTTTGCTAAGTGTATATTAGTGCTCGTAACTGTACGACTGTCAATAATTGTATTACAACCTTTCAATGGGTTTTAATTAAATTACTTGGCAGATCATTTCAAATAAATTATGATCCATGTTTTGCGCGACTGCTTATATTATATATTATAAGTATACTTATATTATAAAGAGGAAAGATTTTTTTGTTTCTTTGTTCCGAATAAGATCCGAAACTACTGGGCTTATTTTAACAATTTTTCATCAATAGATAGCTACAATATTCCTGAGGAACATAGTCTATTAACATCACGCTACAACATACAGGAGCGGAGCAGTAACCAAAGACGTAACTGAACGCGGGTGAAATAAGCCACCCGGACGAAGTCGCGGGCGGAACCTAGTATAATATAAACAGACCCTACATGTTTTCCACCGTTTTCTTAGTAATATCTATTATATACCCTAATGTAATAGTGATAAGGTAGGTAGATGCATGCCAGTTACAATGGATGTTGATATATCTTCCAAGAAAGCATCTTTAATGATCGTAGTTTACACAGAAGTATCCCATATACCTGGAAAAAGTTCGGAGGGGCCACTAATGCCATGCCTGCCGGGGCTCCGGGTTCTTCGAAAGATGTACCGCGCCCCCGGAACGCAAAAGGCACAAGAAGGAACATGGATGGGTTTTAGTCAGTAAAAGTCTGACACTCCCTCCCGCCCCGCCCAGGGCGAGGGAAGTCATTTGATGATTTCCCATCTTGAAAAAAAAAAAAAACCTGGAAAAGGTATAAGGAATATAAAACCTCGATCGATGTCAGGGGCACAACTAGCAATATTATTGGATACATAAATATGCCAGCATATTGGGTCATAATTAGAGATAGCATATTCCAACGAGAATTGTACCGATCTTTATCAAGAGAACACTTAATAAGGAAAGGCGTGACTGCTATGAACGACCCTTTGTTACCCATTCCCAAATGTTATATTATAGTTAGCCAAATCTTTATCCCTTTCTCTAACCTGTTAATATTTTCACACGCGTTATTGGATAAAATGAAATAAACTGGCAAATAAATTACCTATAAGTTGAATGGAATTATTTATTGTTGGTTTCGTTGATAACAGTTACAATGTATAATAACAATTACAATTTACTTACAAATGGGCTTTGATATTGCTAAAAAAAAACTGTGTAGAAATTTTTCACATATTTTAAATCTATTCTAAGCATCTCCATTTTTGGTTTATATATTATATAATGTAATAATAAAAATATTTTTACGCCATTTATAGGGGAACCATAAATTGACTCTAATTGATACAATGTACTGCATGCTCTTGTATAAGTAACATGTTTAATTAAATAAATATATTTTATCTGGCGTTTGTACAGTGCACTTGCTTTTATCTCTACTCTATTAATCTTATCTTATTTCATAAGTTTTGAAATGTATAGTGATTTGTATTGCTGAATAGTAATGAAAAACGTTTAAAATATTGAATTAATTGATCAGTAGAAGTGGAACACTCGTTTTCTCAGAATTAAACTAAAAAAAAGTAACAACGAGTCTTACAATAAACGAGGCATATCTCAAATCAGAATAAAAATACCAACCAGCAAGTAAAAGTTAATCCAGAACAGTTTCTCATGACTAATGAGTATTCTGTTTTCACAAGACAATGGACATTGACGAAACACAGTGTTCAACCAGAAACCCGGCCACGGCCGCAAGACGTCGGATTGCTTGCAGCCACCAGGAAATGACTAGGAAATTGCCCCATTATGCTTGCAAGTCGTGAGCTGCATTCGAATTACTTCTTTGGTTGTAATTTTGCATAGTATGAGAAACGATTGAGCTTAAAAGCGTCTACGCACGATGAGGAGTTGCGGGAGACGTAATGGCGTGCAATTGTGTGTTATGGCCACATGTTTTAGTTCGTAGATATGAGGGGATGATTTCGTGACTATATCTTGAACAAGGATTTAAATTGTTAGATATATCCCACCGTGTCAAATAAAGGTCACGTTCTGTTTTGTTGAAAGTACTCGTAGTATTATAAAGAGGAAAGATTTTTTTGTTTGTTTGTACTGAATAAGCTCCTAAAGTACTGGACAGATTTTTAGTATTTGTTCACCAATACACAACTACATTTTTCTTGAATAACATAGGCTGTAACATCACGCTACGACATGCGGTAGCTGAGCAGTAACCAAAGGCGTGACTTAACGCGGGTGAAATAAGCCACGCGGACGAAGTCGCGGGCAAAGCTACTGTCTTATATCACGAAACCGTCATTTTTATTTGAACAACAATGTGAGAGGTCTTTTGTTTTTAGTAATATTGCAACTTTTTCGTGTTAAATAAGTATTGTGAGATCACATCTGGCAATTTAAATCTTTGGTTTTGAATTCGGCATGAATACACATTCCGAATTCAAAATTGGTATTGATGTTACAAAAATCATTTTTTGGAATAATTAAATTACAAATTATGTACAGTTTATAAAAAAAGGGGAGCTCATAGGGCATCAAAAAACCTATTCACATCGCTGTCAATGGGACAAGTGCTCAAAAGGCTAGCTGGCAGCATCGCCACATTGTAGGGCAATGCTGATTCTTTGGCCTTTTTTTGCTATGTATGAAATATACCAACACGCCTCATCTTTTAAGCTTGTTGCCTCTCCTTTGTGTCAATGTTCTACATCTGACTGTGAATATGAACAATCTGCTCATCACATCTTATGGGAGTGTATTCTTTGGCAGAATGAGCGAAATATTATGTTAGATAGTGTACAGGTTACATCCGGTGTTGTTTATTATGCGGACCTTGTAGAAACTAGAACTAATTTCCGTGCGTTCAAGCGTTTTTGCCATACCTATTACTGGAATCAAATGTAACAGTTCACATTAGGACCCATTAAAGTTCATGATAATTGCAATCCGTGGTGCTTGGCAATCTGGGCTTCTCCCAGTTGTAAATAATCCCTTTGTGCCTATTGGCCTAATTCTGTTCTGTCTCCTGCTTGTTTGGAGGGAAGTGGAAATTATATTTTTCTTACTCCTCCGCTAATCTTTTCTGATTAATTTCGTTGCGGGATCCAAGACAGTTAAATCGTTTCTCTGGGACTCGTCGAGCTTCATTGTCTCGGCGCTTTTCTTGTGGTCGCCACTGTTGATTCTGGCTTACAGGAGTTGCAGTGGTTTGGGAACAGTGTGGCGGGCTTGTCCCATTAAAAGATACCAACACGCCTGTATTCCCCGAAGGGTTAGGCAGAGGTGTACCAATGTACACCCACAGTTCGCCGGTATATTTAGGTCCCATGTAATAGGGGGCGAGCCTATTGCCATTAACCGGGCACAAATCCAAACTCCGAGCCGCTACTGAGAAATTCATAGAAAAACTCAATAACACTTTTTGCTCGACCTGGGAATCGAACCCGGGACCCCTTGCAAAGCGGTCGCGCCTGCGACCACGAGACCAACGGGGCAGTTAAAAAAAAAATGAAAATGACGAAAAGGTGCCAAAAGGCTTTTTTCATAAAAAATTGTTTTGTACCTAAAAAAAATCTAACAAACAAAATGTTTTATAATGAAAACGCTTTAAACTATTTACCCAAATACCTACTTACACCTCTTTATAATTACCCAATTATTCCCACAAACAAAACGCATTCATGAGCGTTATTAATCCGCTTCGTTTTCAATAGCATTTTCAAGCCAAATAAAACTTAATTGAACAATAATACGGTGATATTATTACTCATTGATTTTTAATTAAAGCGCCATGCAAATGTATTGGCTGTACGGTGGACGTATCGCCACCAATACCGTGAACTTTAAATTTTACGTCATCTGCATAAATAGGGTTGATACAAACTTGATTTTTTGGAACCAATATCTATACAGATTTAATAAAGCTGAAGAATTTGTTTGTTTGGTTGAACGCGCTAATCTCTGAAAGTAACAGATTCACGAAAAACAGTATAGGCTACATAACATACGGTACGATTCATGGGTGCGGAGCAGTAACCAAAGACATAATCTAATGCGGGTGAAAATATAATTCTTATCTTGACTTATTTAACTTGAGTTTTTAAAACGTAAACGTGACAAATTTTTTAATCCATAATCTATCTCTATCTATTATATTAGATTCAATAGTTTAAGTTAATTGACGTCCGAAAGTGCCTTATTATGGTCTAATTGGAATAAATGATTTGACTTTGACTTTGACTATAAACTTATAGCTAAAGCATTCTCTATTTCTTTAATAACGAAAAATTCTTATTTTTTAAAGTAGGTGTGTAGCAACCCTATTAAAGCGACGTATAAAATCGTGCCGGTTCATTCGGCTCCCGCATCCATGCCTACCAGTGTCGCTACTATACAAATTGCATCGTTTAATGAGACTCACATGTGACTACCAAGTTAAATGATGTTTTACCAACACCCAAATAATATACACTGTGAAGTTAAGCCCAATTCATATATGAAAAGTCATAGTTTTTTTTTAAAGACACGCTTTTTGCCCACTCTTTTGCGTGTACGATTCCTACATGGAATAAATATTTGTATGGTCTACAGACAGTTGTTCCTTGTGGCTGTTTGTGTGTTCATATGTTTATAAAAAACTCTAGGTAAAATGCTAGGCTAACCTTGCGCGGAGAAATTCCCAGTGCGAAGCAAA
This sequence comes from Caradrina clavipalpis, assembly GCA_932526535.1. Taxonomy (NCBI): domain Eukaryota; kingdom Metazoa; phylum Arthropoda; class Insecta; order Lepidoptera; family Noctuidae; genus Caradrina; species Caradrina clavipalpis. The sequence continues at coordinate 10,076,484 of OW052092.1, read as the reverse complement.
CTTACATAAAAAAGTTAGATATTAGCCGGCTATTCTGCAGTTGTACCTCAAGCTTATCATCATCATAACAGCCGCAGGACGTCTACTGCTAGACATAGGCCTCCCCCATAGATTTACAAAAGGACCGATTGAAAGCGACCAGCATTACTTTGCTTAAATTCAAAGAGGCAGATTTCTACGGACTAGCGCTGGGATCATATTTATGATCAGTATCAATATAGAGATAATCCTATGGATTAAAGCCCTTGAGGCCCTTGAGGCTTGTTTGAGGCCCTTGAGGCGGTTTAGAAACTCTGACACTAGGGTGTGTGGGGTCGTTTAGACCTTACTGCCCACACGATAAAGAAGAAGATGGATTAAAGAAAGCTAAAATCTTCTGAAACAACTGCTAAAGGCTGCCGATACAGTTCGTAGCAGTCCAGCGCTTTCTATCGACGTAGCTGTCGAGACGTAGCTGTCTACTCGTAGCACTCGTAGCAGAACGTTGCTTTGACGTAGCATTGCGGGCAGGTTAGTGTAAATGCTATAGCTGCGGCATTTTAGGGCAACAGCGGTCATTGGCATTTTTCTAATAACTCTTTGTAAGAAACTGAACAAAAACTATTTATCGTTTTTCATTTGTGAAATTGATATCGATCGGGAAGTTAACTCACATTGTCTCCAGCTTTGAATGGTTAAAATTTTGGCGGGTAGTTCGCTATTGCCATGTTAGATATAATGCTGCAACTATACCTAGATTATGACGGTTAGTAGATTTTTGGCTTCGGATATTGTATAGGTACATGCTCAATCCCACTCGCAGAACAGCCATAATATTATTTTCGCGTAATTCTAATTTTGACTACTTCGTTAGCCTAGTGGTCCTAAGCGAGATTGCTACGCTAGAGGTCTTGGGTTCGATTTCCAGATCGAGCAAAGAGTTATTGTATTTTTCTATGAAATTCTCAGTAGTAAGCTCGGAATTAGGATTTGTGCCCGGTTAATGCTCCTTATTACGAGTACATGAGACCTATACGTACATATACCGGCGGACTGTGGGTATACATTGGTACAACTCTACCTAACCCTTCGGGGAATATGTGTTATTCTGCGCTATTACCTATCTCAGTGCCAAATTTCCTGCCGGGGCTGCGGGTTGTTCGAAAGAGATACCGCGCCCCCGGAACGCAAAGGGCACATGAAGGAACATAGACGGGTTTTAGTCAGTAAAACTCTGACACTCCCTCCCGCCCCGCCCAGGGCGGGGGAAGTTATTTGATGATTTCCCGTCTATAAAAAAAAAAGTTCCAAATTTCATTCAGATCCGTTCAGCCGTTTGAGCGTGAGTAAGAGACAAACATACAAACTTTCGCATTTAAAATATTAGTAGGATATTAAACTTGAGAAATTCAGAGGTTCATCAAGTAAATGGATTTTGTTGGCAAAAGTAATGAACCAGAAATCAGTACCTACTTACATTAATTATTGATTAAATTAGTTCATTAATTTTCAGGTGCACGGTTAATTCTAGGAAATTAAGTTTAGTACCATTTTCTTAGTTTATCTTGAACATCATTGATATCGGTGAAGGTAAAAACCTTGAGAGAACCCGAATTAATAATTATTTTATATCTGAAATCGCCAATTCGCCCAATCGCCCTCTTTGTAAGAGAAGAGGCCTGCTCTGCAGTGGGTCAACAATAGGTTGGTATTAATATACCATGCATAAATAAAACTATAACTAAGTATATTTATTTATGCATGCACCACAATGATGGGGTCTCGTGGGGGCCTTATACTTTTATCTGTGTTTGATTGATAATTACTGCCTCGTTACTGCCTCGTTCGGCGAACTGTGGGTGTACATTGGTACACCTCTGCCTATCCCTTTAGGGAATACAGGCGTAATGGTATGATGATGGTATGATTGGTAATCCTTTATGCGGTATAACGAAATACCATTTTTGCAAATAAAAGAATCTTATCAGATTTTTATATAGTGCAAATTACAAAGATTGTTGGGCTTTCGTTAAATCTAACAACTATATAAGGAAACAAAATAACAACCAAATTATTCTCATTTATTCATTGCATTCACATATTTAAAACATTTTTAAATATTAGTATAAAAAGAATATAAAAACATTTAAAAATATAAAAAATAGTAGCCCACCGGCGTCGGGAACAGGTTATTATTAACCAAATTATTATTATTAAAATAATTAACTTGTTCTGTGCCACTGTTGGGCAACCCCTTCACTCCCTTACTTCATTCCATCAGTCGCGACTTTACGCTACGTCTTGCCAATTCTAAAGGAAGCCGACTAAATGTCATCTCCTTCGTAGTGTACCGCGTCCCCGTCTCAAACAAAATATTATTAAAAAAAAACGAACAAAATCTTGTACCTTCATACCACAATTTTGCATAATAATATAACCTAAAAACTGTCCCACTGCAGGGCAAAGGCCTCTTCTCATACAGAGAAGGAAAAAAAAGCATAAAATATTCGATATTCTAAAACAAGTTAAAAAAGTTCAACTTTATTATAAACTTTCACAAATGAATAAAAAAACACGAGTTAAAAAGCAGAGGTCACAATTCTCACAAAAGAATTGTGACGTCACTCCTCTTATTCATAATCGCGATCTAAAAGCAAATGTAATAACTCGCTGTTACCAGCCAATAATACACTGGGACGGAGGGGTACGCACGAACAAAGAGAGGGACTAACCCGACATAGCCCGCACTAGGGGGTTAAGTGTACTACAGCACTAATCGCCTACAAGTGGCTCTTTAGAAGATTCCAAGTGTTCTTTCGACGGATCACTATTGCCGGAGAAACACGTCCCGATGTTAGATAATGAATTTTCTCTAATTGGATTAGCGTATTGAGTACGAGTGCCTACTAACGTTTGTCTGGGTAATCTAGAATGCATATAATTTCGGATATTCAGATTTTCGGATTCGGGTCTAATTAGGGTTTAGCGTTTTATTAAGTAGTGGCCTCGTAATGTTATAGCTTATTGCGGTTTCGTTAATTCCCGACGTAATTGATTAGTCCATTGGGTTTTCTTTAATGTGTATTAAGGATTGTAATTGTGTAATGTGGAATTATAACTTTACTGTAAAAAAGACACTGATATTTTGGAGATGGCCGAATAGAAATTTATTTGCGTAAAAAACTTACTTTTATTGATAGTTTGAAAAAGTAAAAAAAAAAAAACTTATAATAGTTTATTTTTTTCCTTTTTAGGTACGGAACCCTAATACTACGGGAGAATAATCTTAAATACTTAGAATTAATCTTAAATATTAAATCCTAACTTTAGCCAATATATTGTTCATATTAAAAAGTACCTAGGCCACGCATGTAAAACTAGAACTCTAACATTATGGTAATGTTCAAATTATTCTTGCATCTAAAAACAGTTTTGGCTAGTAACGTCACTGTTCTTGTGTAAAGAACCGTGAAAGGTATATTAGCATACACATATGAATATTCAAAACGCAAAACACAAACGCCTTTGCGTCGTTTAAAAAGTCGCCTGTCTTTTCCTGCGTAGATTAAAATAAGATAAAATACAAATACAAACAAAAATACTTGCCAAGCCAATACACATCTTATTAACAGATCCAAAAGCTCGTTTCTCCATGTTCGTAGACTTTGACGTGTCTTTAAATACGTCTTTTGAACTTTGAATAATAATAGGCGAAAAAAATTTCATACGTTTGAAGTGTTCCTTTGAAACCGTGGCTTTCGTATGGAGAAATTTAATGAATTTTCGTATTATGTTTCGTTCACCAGTGTCATTTGTCACCCGTATGAAAAGAAAATGAAAAAGATCTTTAATTTCTTGTAAGTCACATCAAAGCAAAGATATCGTTTCTAATGCCATTTGATTTGAATTTCTGAATAGGATTCCAATGAAAAAGATTTTGTTATTATTTATTTTGTACATATTCAAAGCGTCAATGGGCATTTCGTGACGTGAATATTTTAGCGTGGGCCCCTCTATATAATGTTTGAATATAATTGGATCTATACAAACAGCTCCTAATTCATAAATACTATGTTTATCTTCAAATGCACACCCTTGCATATTTCAAGTGTAGGCTCAGCATTTGCATTTTCTATTCACGCATTAAACCGTCGTCTACACAAAATGCTCAAAATATAAGCTCTGCATAAATAATTATTCTAACTATCAAAACAAAGATTAAAGGATAAAACTTTAGGCTAGACTAGACACGTTCACTCAAGTCTAAATAAATAAGTTAAAGTCAAGTAATTAATCATTGGACGGAGAATAAATTTAATATAGGTGACGCGATTGACGCAGTGGCAAAGCGATTGGCTGTTGGGTTGCATGGCTCGGGTTTGATTCCCGCAGGGAACATATATTTGTATTGTCTACATACGGTTAAGGTTTGGCTAGTGTAGGTATGTGAATTTATATGTGAACGCCACCTACAAAACAGGAGAAATTCTTAGAATGGGGCTAAATAAAAAAACAAACAGAAATAACCTCAGCAAACTGGCCATTGATATTCGCAACACGCCTTCTAAGTTTAAATTAAATTATACCCTAAACTCGCTAAAAAAACATAATTAGCTATCCAATTACCATAACAAACGACATTCAACCACAAAACAAACATCAAACCGCCCTTTGCACCTCTAATATTAAACGAAACCTAAAAGAGTTTCCCCTGCCTTTAATTTCAATTAAGTAGCTGCGTAACAAAACAATATTAACCATTATGTTGTGCACCCCATAATGTTGTCCTTACTCTACTAATGATATCTTTGAACGGCACACGCGTGGCATACAAAATGTTCGGCACCCCTGTAAATTTGCCAAGGCTTAATGAAACCGAGAAACGCACTGTCGAAGTCTCCAGATTTGATTAGAACGGCACGCGAAGCACGTGCCTGTTATGTTCATTTGATTAAATAAATGTTTGATTCGGAATAGTTTGCTTAACACAGCGTCTGGCGCTGTCAAGAAATTAGATGCGTTAAGAATTAGTAATTCGAAACTTGGAGCAAGTTTGGATTCTGAATTGTTTTCCTTTTAGATAGGTTGTACTGGCTAATAATCTGTCAACATTGTCCTTTTTGAGATTTGTAAACACGACACGTTTTCTTTCATATGTTTTCGAGAGTTGTTGCCGTGGCTCAAGTTGTTGCTGTTGTTGAATGCCAATTTGGTCACGAAGGAAACTGAGCCAGAAGGTTTAATAGCTATCGAAGAAGAGTGACTCATATGGCCAATTTTTCAAATGCAACTCAGTTTTAAGTATGTTACTGGTGGCATTGCCATCAAAAGTGGCAATGCCACCGGGCTATAGGGCACATTTCTAGTTGGCGGTGATGAGGAGGAACTTTTTGTGTTTTTTATTACAATTGGTTGTCTTGTTTTAAGTTGTCTTTAAATCTAATGCTTTCTCTGTCATTATAAGGTGTATTGTGGCGACAGAGATACATTTGAGAACGTCTTAAAATTATGTGTCGTGATTCGGGGTATATACGTTTGGTTTTAGGGAACTACCAGTATTTTGTAAAAGACAACTTAAGTTTTTATTATTTACAGAAGCTAAACAGACAAAACAACAATCGGACGGTACTTGATTGCTAGCACTTATATTTGTAAGACGACGTCACATGCGAGCACTAAAAATATACCAGTTAGAAGAATTTTCAAATTGAATACAACATTTCATGGCTCCCGGAATGTTCCTGTACAAGGAATTTTATTTGTATCTACAGAATGGCTAGCTGGGGTTCCGTAAATCAAGCTTATAAATGTAACATACTTGACAAAATACAAAGAATTTTCAAGACGTGTGACAATGTTAATATGATTAGAAATAAAATTCACTGCCTCATTAGCCTAGTAGTCTGAAGCACGACTGCTACGCTAGAGGTCCTGAGTTCGATTTCCAGGTCGAGAAAAGAGTTATTGGGTTTTTCTATGAAATTCTCAGTAGCAGCTCGCAGTTTGGATTTGTGCCCGATTAATGGCAATAGGCTCGCCCCCTATTACATGGGACCTAAATATACCGGCGAACTGTGGGTGTACATTGGTACACCACTGCCTAACCCTTCGGGGTATACAGGCGTGATGGTATTTTTTTATATAGGTATATTTATAAATAAAAATTCAGTTAGACATTTAAAAAGTGTTCTTTTATACTGGATAGCTCCAGGATTAAGGCACTGTTTTGTGTGAGTTTTCAGGCCTAAAAACCGGCTCGTAGCACGAGATTAGGCCCACTATTCTGCCGTCGTAAGAAAGAAGGGCACAACTAACATTTTTATCAAAATCGAGTTATATACATATTCGGAATCAGGAAAAAAAGGCCTATCTGCCTAATTTTTTGTGTATTTTTAACAATAAAACAAACAGAGATAGCATAAGCATAAAGGGCACAACTGCACCATTTTTTAAGATATTGTAAAGAAAAAGGTCACATTGTGATATATGTCTTCTATTTCACATTTATGTCTTTAAAATATTTAGTTGAAAAGGCATAATTGGCGCACGTTAAATATAAAGGGCTTATGTGGCAATTGTGCTATTTTTTTTAAACCAACACCTTAGCAAGAAATGTAGAAAGAAAGTCACAACTGGCAATTGTGTCTTTACTATTTACATTACTCCTTAATATTTTGTATAAAAATAGGCACACTGGCGGTTATGCCTTTACTACTTACCCTACTCCTTAATATTTTGTAAAAAAAATTGGCACACTGGCGGTTATGCCTTTACTACTTACCCTACTCCTTAATAATTTGGTAAAAAAATATGGCACACTGGCGGTTATGCCTTTACTACTTAACATCTCTACAGAGAAATGAAGTGAGGGGAGCGAGGTATGAGTGAGATTACGCCACTTGTGCCTGGCGTGTCAGGCACAACTGTCTGGCGTCGGCGGCAAGACGAACCCACGCATGTCAGTGCCGCGCTATGGTAAGATTATTTTTAACCGACTTAAAAAAAAGGAGGTTGTCAATTCGAACCGTATGTAAGTAATATTTCCAGTGGGCAGTACTGGAAATAATAAATAATAATAATAATAATAAATATCTTGGGACAACTCACACACGGCTATCTGATCCCAAGCTAAGCAGAGCTTGTGTTATGGTAACCAGACAACTGATATACATACTTATATAGTTTTGTAAATACATACATGTTATAGATAAAAAAAATAAAAATACAAAAAAAAATAAAAAAATAAAATAAAAATAATACATACAAATATTACATACATACGGTTCTTTTTAGTTTTTGAAGGCGGTTGTCTTTTTTTGTAAAAAAGTTTTTTATTTCTCGCTTTTTAGCATAAACTTCCTGTCAACCAAATCCATGAAGAAACTGTCATGTTATGTAAATCAACGAGACACCACTAAAAAGTCATAAGAAAGCAGAATATGCGATTTCGTTTACTTGGATGAGAAATTGTCAAATACTACTGTATACATCTGTGTAACCCTTTTGAGTGTACAGGCGTGATGTTATGTTGTGTGATTGCGTAAACAATGCATATTTATGCGATAGCAGCAATCGCAGTCGATTTGCTGTAATTTTTTGAAGAGTTCCGTTGTCTGTCTCCGGAATCCATCATCATATCTATATGAAATTTAAATGGGACCATTTGGAAAGTGTACCCTTTCCAACAAAAAAAAATCATCAAAATTAGTTCATAAACAAAGAAGTTATCCGCGAACAAACATAATAAAATAAAAAGTCGGTTAAAATTCTCTGTCTCAAAAACTACTTACTAACCGATTTTGATAAAACTTCCAGTATTCCCTAAGTTGGACAATACCTAGTACAACAAAAAAAAAAGAATTACTTAAATCGGACTTGTAGTTACGGAGATATGCGAACACAAACATAAAAACATACATACGTACATACATACACTCTTGAAATTTGACACATTTGTTCAGACGCTGATGTAGATTAACATAATTATACGAAAACTGGACAGTTTTGAAAATATTACATATATACGGGTCGAATTGATAACCTCCTTTTTTTTGAAGCCGGTTAATAACTTTAGCTTTGGAAGTCGGCGGCAATACAAAACAACACACAGAACCAAAGCCGCCGACTTCCAAAGCTAATTACCTTGTTTTATTCAAATAGAAGTAATTTATAATATTTTACTGTATACATCTATACGAATAATAATACTGTGAAAAGGCACAACTGAATAAAATGTGCCTTTCCATTGTAACATTATAAAATTTTCCTCAAAATGTTACATTAAAAAGGCGCATTTGGTTGTTTGTGCCTTTTAAACGTAATATTATTGTTTTGAACTTATTTTTTATGTTACGATGAAATAAATTAAGCTAATTATCTATTATATGCATTAAAATTAAAAATTAAAAATGATCATGGTCTTATATGTACTATACAGGAAAAATTTTTAACCAGTGCGTAAATTTTGCCATAATAAACTTCAACACGTTTTATTAAACACGTATATTTTATTTTGATATGTCTTAGTACTAAAAAAAAAAGTTATCGCTTACGAAACATGTATACTTAAAAACCATATTTTATTGTCACTCGGCGCTAGCGCATTCCCCACCCCCTCACCCCAGCCATGCGCCCGGGCGGCGGCCAAGAGTTGTCATTGATAGTATGGCGAATAGATTATGTCCATGTTTTGCTTATTTCAAACTCGGATAAGGATGAAATTTTTTTTTATTTTTTTTTTAACTAAACACGGAAATGTGGTCTATTACTGACACTGAACTACCAAAAAAAATTTACGCACTGGTTAAAAACTTATCCTGTATAAATGCATGTATTGCCATTCACAAAATTCCGAAAAACATAGTTTAGTGGTGTAATTTTCAATAACAACTAAAAAAAATTTCAAACTTGATTTTCTCAATATTTGCAAAATGTTAGTTGTGCCCTTCTTTCTTAGGACGGCAGTATTGCAAACGCATTCAGTTTTGTTCGTTTTCTACACGAAAAGCTACGTATATCCAGACTAACACCGATTGAATCTACATGAAGTTGTAGGTATGAGAAAACGTTTGAAAATTTCAAAAAGGATTTAGAAAAATTAAAGTTTTCTACACATGTGCTAACTTAAGAAACTTAATGCATAGACACATTAAACATCAAGTTACGACTAAATTGTCAGTAAAATACTAATCACAAATTCTGTCATTCCTTGTCAGTCGTATTTTAATCGCTATAAGGCCGGTGATTGTGTTACACTTACAACAATTATGTTTCCCGTCAGTACATTTGACCTGAAGGTTAATTCAACTAATTAAAAACGTTCAAAATTAAGTCTCAATCTCATCACACTGACAAAAATTGTCGGGAAATAATATGAGTTATATTTTTCTCAGAGTAAGTCTGAAATTAGTTTGAGATCGTTCCCAAAAGTTATTAGAATTGCCCCCTTGTTATTTTAATCAAGATTCTTTATGGGATTACAGAATACAACCTTACTAAATAAATCCAAAACCAACAGAAACATTTTCATTTAGCCTATGATAAACTCAAATATATTCCCATTTATGTAAGTGTGTAAACTCACAATCTGTTATCTGTCGCAGAGCCGCGGGCGCAGTCACCACTGTCAGTTATATAAAATACGGCGTCATCAAAAATGCAACGAAACAGACTGCATGAATTATGGTTACAACGCTTCAATGGAAAATAAATATGGAATGTCCGACGCCACCGTCATTTCGTATTTGTCGGTGCGGTAATTTTAACGGAATGACTTCAATTGATGGAATGGATGATAATAGTATGGAAATTATCTGTTTCGTGAGGTGTTTCGATCGTTTCTTGCAGATACAACAGGTATTTATCTATCTGTCGCACCAGCACCAGTCTTAAGTTACGTCTTTATTCACTGCTTCGTTTCCGTAGGTCTTCGCGTGATTTTATAGAGCATATATTTTTCCTTATGAGTCTGGCTATCAGGCAGTGTATAACTGCCACGCTAACTGCTACGCTAGAGGGTTCGATTTCCAGGTCGAGCTAAAAGTGTTATTTGGTTTTTCTATGAAATTCTTAGTAGCAGCTCGGAGTTAGGTTTTGTGCCCGGTTAATGGCAATAGGCTCGCTCCCTATTACATGGGACCTAAAAATACCGGCGAACATTGGTACACCTCTGCTTAACCCTTCGGGGAATACAGGCGTGATGGTATGTTGTAGATAGAAAACTATGTATAAAAGCGAAAGACTATGAAATTGAAGTTCATTAATATGTAAGAGAAGTCTATGTCTATGAAAACTATGACATCCACGCAGGCAAAGTCACAGGCAAAAGCTAGTTGTTGAAAGTATTTTTATTTTAATCTTAGAATTAAAATGTTTATTTCATTACAAGATATACGTAGAAACTTCGAAATAGATTGAAAAGTAAGACTAAACACGATTCTAAGAAAAATAAACTGTTAAATAAATTGTCAAATGAGTTACAATATTACCAATCCTTTTAAGTCGATTTCAAGATTTTATATTACAAGAAGAAAAATCCATGTAATTTATTTTCCCTCCATGAAAACTGTTAACCATTTTCCCCAAAAATAAATCAATGTTGTCGTAAAAAACGTGGTGATTCATTATTTATGGACGTTAAATCGACAGTACGTGTCGGCTCGGCATGTAGAGTGCAACGCACGCCTCCTCCGCGTCATATTTATACTGACAATAACTGTCTCATTAATGCATTTATATCCTGACATGATTTATTTACATTTTCACATGTTTTCGAGTAACAATATATGAATGTATTGTCTTGTCAGCGTGTGTAACAAAGAATCTTTGTGCGGACTAAAATTAAAATGAAATTTCTTTTTGAAATTGCAATTTATTTCTTTACTGGCTTTTGCCCGCGACTTTGTCCGCGTAGAAGTCAAATTTTTCTATTAAATATATCCTATGACATTCGGCAATAGTGTAGCTTTCTAACACTGAAAGATTTTATGTATTCAAACCAATATATCTGGAGATTATAAAAAAAAAACTTTACCTATTCATAACATTGGTATAGATTTAATTTACCAACATGTTCATTGATGTTCACACTAACATCTTGAACGTAGAAATAATATATCTTTAAAACTCGAAACAGTGTAACAATTATTTAAGGTTTTTCAAACATAAACGAAATTATGTTAATTGTAAGTCTAAGCTTACACATTATACGTACAATATACTTACACACAAACATACATGATAATGATACATGTAATTTGTAAAGTAGTAGTAATCATGTAAAGTTTACAAGCAAACTTAAAACCATCCATCACGCCTGTATTCCCCTAAGGGTTAGGCAGAGGTGTACCAATGTACACCCACAAGGTCCCATGTAATAGGGGGCGAGCCTATTGTCATTAATTAACCGGGCACAAATCCAAACTCCGAGCTGCTACTGAGAATTTCATAGAAAAACCCAATAACACTTTTTGCTCGACCTGGGAATCGAACCCGGGACCCCTTGCACAGCATACTTAAAACAAAGAATAAATAAATACATTATTTTTTCTATTTATATGCTGCCAAGATTTATTAACACTTTAACATGTTTTTGAGTAACAATCTGTGAATATATTGTCTTGTCAGTGTTCATGACAAAGAATCTTAGTGGGGAGCTAAATTTTAATGGAATTTCTCTGTGAAATTGTAATGAATGTTCCACATTATTACGATAGGGCCTCATTTAAATGTCACATTAGTAATATGAATTTTGCACTGTCTTAGAACTTTGTTGTTTAGAATGTTACGCGAATAAAGTAGATATACTTATCTTAATCTTAGGATTAACCCTTAAGAAGTTTTGAAATTAACGGCTAACTACCATACTCAGAGACGTTTAACGGTTACGTAAGAATGTAAGCGTAATGGAAAATAATTGAAGGTAGGTATTAATACTACTAAACAAAATGTTTATTTTAATCTGTTAATAGAGAGCAAATATGTGGAGATCTAAAGGGGAGGCCTATGTTCAGCAGTGGACGTCCTATGGCTGAGATGATGATGATGATAATTAGAGAGAAAATTAAAAAAAAAAATAACTATTGGACGAAAACTTCAGTAGCATTAAAATAACACAAAGAAGTTAATAGTTAGTATAACACCAATTATCAATATTAAACAGGGTGTTAAAGGTAGACATCAAATAGCCGTTAATTGCAAATCAACTCAACTGCCTAGCCTTTTTCCCAACTATGTTGGGGTCGGCTTCCAGTCGAATCGGATGCAGCTGAATATCAGTATTTTACATGGAGCGACTGCCTATCGGACCTCCACAACCCAGTAATGGGTAATACAATACTCTCGGTAAGACTGGTTGTCAGACTTTCGGGCTTCTGACTAACAGTAACGACTGTCAAAGATCTACAAATGACAGCCGGGACCAACGGCTTTACGTGCTTTCCGAGGCACGGAGGAAACTCGCTATAGTAAATGGTCACCCATCCACAGACCAACCTCGGCAAGCGTGGCTTAACCCGGAAGATCGGTCTATGCGGCTGTAATTATTGCAAATACTGACGTTTAAACTAAGTCCTTTGATCAAAAATTGCTGCTGTGAAACGTTTATTTTCGTAAAATAATCTTCAACTTTCAAAATCAGAACGGTCCCTAAGTTTGGTCCCGAATAAAAAAACACACAATGATGGGAACAACATTAGGTATAACTTGCGGCTGCATTAAGGGTGTTTTTACATCCATAAAAATCCATTCTAACCTTCCCAAATATTTATTCCAAAACTAATCATCATCACACAAGTCATCATCTGCTAAGCCTTTTCTCAACTATGTTGTCAGCAGAATACTAGTGTTTTACATGGAGTGACAGCCTTTTTGACCTCCGAGACCTAGTTACTGGGCAACACGATACCTCTTCGTAAAACTGGTTGTCAGTCTTCCCGGCTTCTGACTACCCGTAACTACTGTCAAAGATCTACGAATGACAGCCATGAACAACGGCTGTACGTACTTTTCGAGACACGGGGTTGTCACACCACCAACCTCCAAACTCCGGGCTGCTACTGAGAAATTCCTAACGAAAAACGCAACAACACTTATTGCCTGACCTGGAAATCGAACGGAGGACCCCACGCTCATCAGTCGCTTGCAACCACGAGATCAACGGGGCAGTCCCACGTCAATAATAGAAGTAGTACCTACTTAATAAAGTTTACACAGACGTCTTAAGAGACTGGTCACGTCTTTCCGAACGAGCCGACACAACTAGCCTTGCAAGTCCCAAGTTCTTTGCATGTGAACTTAGTTGAGGCCTTTTCGAATCCAGTACTAACATTGAGAAAACATATAAGTTAGTATGTAGACAAGATTTGAGACGAGTTGAAGGCGATCATGTCTGTTGAACTATTGATTTGTCTCATTAGTCTGCGAAGCTTAATTGAGCAATTCTTCAACCACAAACATGCATTACAAATATGCATCTGATTAATGTCTCCTTAGATATGGATCTAGAGAGGGATTAATCAGATGCATATTTACTTAGACTTCAGATGTTAGCGTATAAAATGGTCTTTTGTATCGAAATAATATCTCGATTTCAAAACAGTTGTGGGTTTTTTATCACCAAATCAATTAGTTTTAGACAGCGTGTATAATACTTTCTTAGCGAAAAATGGGAGTATTCCTCAAAGCGAATAAAATTAAGCACCAAAATTACTCCTCAAAACGCACCAACTGGTCAAGGTGTGAATAGAGATGGGTATCTAAAGGAAAAAAATTGCGATATTTGTTTTCTATATTTTATAGAAAACAAATATCGCACTTTTTTTTTAAGAGTCCTTAAAAAATACATACTAAATGAGATGAATTTCAGTTATTTTTGCATCCAATTATTCGATCTCGAACTAAAACACCGAAGTTAAAAACTGACGTTGGTAAGCATTGGAGAAATAATCTAATTGGAAAATTTGAAAATGGTGCCTATAATAAAAATGAAAAGGCAAAATTTAGCGTAATAAATGTTTAAAAAGAAATACCATTTTCAAGTCGAAGTTAGGAAACAACAATATTTAAAAGTAAAATTCAAAGTTGGAGAAATAGCACATAGCGGGCTCGTAGCTTATAATTGACCATTTATACAGAAAAAAACATACATAAATTCACGCCTTTTTCCCATGCGGGTAGGCAGAAACCACAGAAAGCCACCTGCTACCCTTACATACGATGCGATCCTTACATATTCCTTACGCCTCATCCACATTCATACATCAGGATTGTACGAAAGAAAAAAAAAAATTTGTTTCTTCTATCTCCACTTTTCTAATAAAGGAGAAGGTACACACGGTGTATTGTTCATGAACCAAAAATTAGAAGACACGAGCCGCACTCAGCGTGGTTTCCATCTTTTAGAGAGGAGGCGTTTGTCCTATGTAGAAACATTTTAAGTTGCGTCCCATTTTTATATCTATTTTTATTTATTTTTATATATTTGAACTTTACGCAACTAAAGCTGGTGAAGAAACAATTTTACAGGTTAAAATTATCATATAAGCTTATTATTACTGCACTATACTTAGGTTAAGGTATTAAATTGAAGCTTGAACGTCAGTGAACGTAGCGTTAACATATTCACAGTACACCAACGTACAAAACAATATAAAAAAAACAGTTGTGTAGTAAAAATACAGGAATGCAGGGCCCATTATTTGTGAATTTGAATCTGAAATTAAATTAATTGAAGATTGATCGCAATCAATTTCAAGAATTTTTATTTTCTGTATATTACTGTTGCATTATAAATTTAAGTTTTTACTACACTGCTATGCCCTAACAGGGTCCATAACTGTCCTTCACCTTTAAGCCCCTTGTAACATATTTTATACACATTATGGTATGCAAATAAATGAATATCTACGTTCCGTATCGTTGTAGAAATTATTTGCACAGAAACGGCACGTAAAGCCACGGGATATACCGACCTATGTACCGAGTATCCTTATCCGTACACGCTTCTTCCACATACATGAATCCTTTCATACATGGAGCCGTTTTGGAGTGCTATTCACCTGAACGAATCTTAGTTTCTCATCAATATGAGCGTTCAATCGTTAGATGGATTCCCTTGCCAGGTATTCGACAAGAATATAGGAACATGGTGGTTGTGTGTGCCTGAACATATTCAGTTACAAGATCATAATATTGAAAAGGGTGTATGTGTTCGAGAAAAGTCTCTACGAGTTCTATAAGTGACGCCAAAACAATGCAATTATTTACAGCACGATTTTATGTTGCGACTTTTGCGTTGCGATTATTTATGGAATTTTCGAGCAATTTCATCATCTGCTTAGCCTTTTTCCTAACTGCATTGGGGTCGGCTTCCAATTTTCGAGCAATTTCATAATGCATAAAAATAAAAATAAATAGAATTGAATTAGTGTCAGTTTATAATATGAATGTCTACAAAATATACTTTTAAATATCAAATTTTTGTTTGTTTAAATTATTTTTTCTGTTTGTTCCAGCTAATCTCCAAAACGACTATACCGATTTTGCCGGGATTTCACTAGCAGAAAGATGATATTAAAAGGAGTAATTTACGCTACCTACTTAAATGATATAAAAATAAATCAGGTTTACGCACGAATACGAAGGAACGCGGGCGAAATCGCGGGGATAAGCTAGTCTGTAATAAAATGATCGCACTCACTTTTACTACACACTACCATCTTTATTAGTCTCTTCTACAAGTAATCATTACTAGCTGACTGTTATTTGTGTTACTGCATGACCTCCTTTATGAACAGATTTTTTCTATTTACTACTTTTATTCCAAAAAATACTAATACAAAAAAAAAATATACCACTACGCCTGTATTCTCCGAAGGGTTAGGTAGAGGTGTACCAATGTACACCCACGAATACCCAGGCCCGTGTAATAGAGGGCGAGCCTATTGCCGTTAACCGGGCACAAATCCAAACTCCGAGCTGCTACTGAAAATTTCTTAGAAAAACCCAATAACACTTTTTGCTCGACCTGGGAATCGAACCCAGGACCTCTAACGTAGCAGTCGTGCTTAGGACCACTAGGCTAATGAGGCAAATAAATACTAATACTAGTGGCGTATAACAAGTATCCTTTTAATAGTTGATATTGGATCATACTTGCTTTTATTTTATCTTCACATTTTTTGCAACATTTTCATCCAATTTTTGTAGGATGTTATTTATTTAGTCACGCAAAACCGTGGGTCTGATAGGGGTCATAAATCTTTGTATCGTCTGGTAATAAATAAAGTAAATAAGACTTTTAATAATCAAAGTTTGTGAAAGACTATTTGTGTTCTTGGCAAAATGCTTTAACACTGTGAGCGGAATGCATATTACGTAAACAACTAAATAAATAAAATAAAATAAATAAATAAATATCTTGGGGCAACTCACACACGGCTATCTGATCCCAAGCTAAGCAGAGCTTGTGTTATGGTAACCAGACAACTGATATACATACTTATATAATTTATAAATACATACATATTATGGATAAATCACACCCAGACACAGAACAAACAATCATGCTCATCACACAAAGTTTGTCCTGGGTGGGAATCGAACCCACGACCTCCGGCTTAGCAGTCAGAGCCAGTAACCACTAGACCAACAGGCCCGTCCTTAAATCCTTAATTAAATCCTTAATTTACCTACCTTTGTTTCGTCCAAGCACATAAAGGTAATATCAGGCTATTATTTTCCCACTGCAGAGCAAACGTCTCTTCTCACACAGAGAAGGCACGAGCATTGATCACCTTCTTAAGGCGGATTAGAGACTTCAGACTTATCAGGTTTCCTAGCGATCTTTTCCTTCACTGATGTCAGTGATGTCCAAGATAAAGTTAGAAACTACATTATAGGATTATAAAATTCACATTTAGCTAAGCAACTGAGGGCAACCCGCAGCCCCGGCGGGCTGCGGGTTGTTCGAAAGATATACCGCGCCCCCGGAACGCAAAGGGCACATGAAATAACATAGACGGGTTTTAGTCAGTAAAAGTCTGACACTCCCTCCCGCCCCGCCCAGGGCGGGGGAAGATATTTGATGATTTCCCGTCAAAAAAAAAAAAACAATACCTAAGCACATTGCATTTTATTTTTATCTTTACGTTGACAAATGATTTACAGTCATTGTTTTATCCGTTGTAAATTAAACATAAATAAATAAGAAAAGAACATTTAAATATGGCTCCAGATTTTCAGTTATTATTATAAGTAGTTCTTAAAGAAGCTTGATATAAGGTTCAGCTGTTCAAGAAAAGTAAGGACTTAAAGTTGTATCAAAGAAGATAAAAATAAAATTGCACTACGCAGCTGCATACTAAAGTGTCTCATCTGCTATTTTCTTTGTTTCCCCTTACTCGATTTTTACAGATACACTGGATAAAAAGGAGTTCATTACAATTTGTAACATTATCTATTGGAATTTTCTGTTGCCTGCAATTATCCGACACTGATTCTTAGTTACCGATTACAAATAGGTCGTTGTTGTGCTACTCCATTGCAAGTATGTTTTTTATTATTATTTATTTTGCGTGTTCGAAAACTGGCGAATACCGATGTAATTTTTTTGGATCATATAATATATACTTTCTAAGATTATCTTGAACATCTCTGACATCGGTGTTGGAAATTATCGTTAGGTAACCTACACTTATAATCAATATGAGTCTGAAATCTTGCGCTACGGCTATAGGCTGATGTGTCGATGATGAAGTCTGAAACCGTCAATTCGTCTTGAGCAAGCGTCGTGATCAGTGCTCGTGCTTTCTCTGTATGAGAAAAGGCTTTTGCTTTAGGGTTCGTATTATAGTTTCTTATGTTTTTTCACTCATTAGGTCACCGATTATAGGCAAGCGCATCATATCAATATCTATTTTCCTTTGTGTAAAGCCTTAAGTCGTCTGAGAACTCCAGTTGTTAAAATAACCGGTGGATAAGGACACCCACCGATTTTATCCACTGGAAATATAGGTACTTACATAAAAGCAGCATACATTTTATATTTATAACAACATACAGACTTGCTGTTTACATAAACGTTGTGTGTAGGTAGTGCCTTAAAATTAATTAAATGTGTCCCAAGCAGACATTTGCGTGTGGTGGAAACGTGTCTCTTGAAGGACTATCACACTTAATCTCCATACAACACATACTTACTCGGCTTTTCATATGACGCCGCCACATACGCCTCGTACGTATTTCGCTTTTGGACGAAAATATGGTTTTTAATTTACTAACATTTAATGTAACAGAAAATAAATTATAAAAAAATGAATTAATTTCTTAAATTGGATTCTATATCCTAAATGTAGACGGTATCCAGTAACGGGACCCAATTCAATCATTTGTCTGTCCATCGTTCTTTTTGTTCGCTTGCCTGTCCGTCTTCTCAGTGCAATTTATTAACCGAAACTAAGTGTATATGTTTCGGTAATAAAAAAATGTGATAAATAGTACTGCGAGACGGAATTTAAACGGGCTGTCTACCAGTCCGAATTAGAAACACAGTAACCTGTGACCTGTTTCATATCACATACATACATAAACTCACGCCTTTTTCCCATGGGGGTAGGCAGAAACCACGGACTGCCACCTGCTACGATCCTTACACACTCCTTTCGCCTCGTTCACATTCATACATCTGGTCATACAAGCACGCCGGTTACGAGTACTGCGCACCTGACCTTTCTGAAGAACCCCACAAATAAGGTCAATGTAGGTCTTTCTAGGGCGTCCCTACCCGGCATTGCCATTGCATTGCATTTGCATTGGCATTGTTTCATATCAAAGAATAAAAATTAGATTATAAGTTCTACTTGATATTTCGTGATGGCCTAGTGATTAAGCCACCCGCTTCTCATGCAGGAGGTTGTGGATTCGCAACTAGGCAGGGGCAAGAACCAATGTCACTTTTTCTACTTCATATGTACTTTCTAAGTTTATCTTGGACATCACTGACATCGGTTAAGGAAAACATTGTGAGGAAACCTAGACTTATAATTAATGAAATTTTGAAATCGCCAATCCGCCTTAAGCAAGCCTGGCGACCAATGTGTATGAGAAGAGGCTTTTGCCCTATTGTGGGTCAGTTATAGGCTGGTATTTTTATAAATTCTAGTGGTACAAAACCCGTAGTGCACGAGTCAAAGTCGTATTCAGTCGATATTTTAAAGGAACAAAGTAACAATATTGCCACGACAAGGAAAATAATTAGGAGTAAAAAATGTTCTCCTTAACAATTAATTAATTAAACGACAAACTACTTCAGTAAAAAGCGAGCTCATAGGACGCTAAAAGGACCAGGTTTTATTTTGCAATGAAAGTAAAAAGACAATCGGGAAAAAAATGTGCATCAGAAAAACATATTTACTCTCTTTAGATTCTTACTATAGGAGAGTAAAAAAGTTTGTTGCTTACGATTCATTCAACTTTTATCCTTCACTGTGCGAGTATCTTCTCAAACGCAGACCGTTTATATTTATGAATTGTTTCCATTAAACATTGTCTTTAGGTACGTTTTGTTTAAAATATTTAATAGATAATAAATAAAACAAAACTGCCCCGTTGGTCTCGTGGTCGCAAGTGCGACTGCTGCGCAAGGGGTCCCGGGTTCGATTCCCAGGTCGAGCAAAAAGTGTTATTGGGTTTTTCTATGAAATTCTCAGTAGCAGCTCGGAGTTTGGATTTGTGCCCGGTTAATGGCAATAGGCTCGCCCCCTATTACATGGGACCTAAATATACCGGCGAACTGTGGGTGTACATTGGTACACCTCTGCCTAACCCTTCGGGGAATACAGGCGTGATGGTATATTTGTATATTTCTTTTTATATAAAACAAAATCGATTTGAAATATAACTCTTTTTTTATTCATCGGCCGGAATTGTTAACAGCTCATACGCCCCGCCCGCAAGCCGCCTTTTTATCTTGCCATTATTTTACCGCAAACGATTTAAAAGGTCTAATTTGAATGACAAATAATTTGTTGAGTCGATTAAAATGAGAGACGACTTCTTATTTAAAAGGAGCTCTATTTTCTTTATTCTCAATATTGCATCTTATGTACGTACTTCTTCTATTTACAAGCATCAAGTCATTAATTAGTAGCAAATTCTTGCGGTACGGTATTATGTATTGTCATATCTCTATGCATACGCATACTAGGTCATTAAGCCTCCAAAATCTATTACCCATCAAGGGAATACCGCACAGCAACATCGTCCTGTAGCTATGCGGACAAGTTGTCGGTCAGAGGACATTAGACGTCACCTACATTAAGTACCTACCTCTAGGTAGGTTAGGTAGGTAGGTAGGTAGGTAGGTCCCACCTTCGCGTTGTCAAGCAGCAGATGGAATGGTTCTCAGTGCGTTGCTAATGCATCATTTGTGGCGCATTGATTTGGAAATGTTTAACCTAGGTCGAAGTATAACTTATTAATTATTACAGTAGTATCTTTGTTTTCTGACTATTTTGTTGTTGAGTTGATTGGAGTAAAGGCCGGTCACACGGCAATCGAACTACTTGCAGGCGCGGTCGCAAGATTTATTGCAGTAGCGGCGCTACCCCCGATGATGTGGATTTGTTTATACAAAATTACTACTGCGGTATCTGAAGACGTTTCGATTAAGCTTTGCTTTTACTAGTGCTCCGCGTTAAAATCATGTAGGGCTAAAAACAAGAGACAACCACGAAAACCACCTTAAACAACTTTTTAAAATGAGCGCTTTTAGCAATCAGAAAACGTCGTAACTTCAAGCAAACTGGCTGATGGCGAAAGTATTTGCAGAAAATAACCACCATTTTTTTTCTGAATTTTATTTTCAAATCATAGTCGCAGCAGCTACCCATAATACTAGTTTACCGAAACATTACTTACAGGTCCGGAGGGTACAATTCTGTTATTGGCCAAATTCTCGCAAAACAATGGACACAAGAAAGCAATTGTCGTGCCGTACCGAGCGCCACCTAGCGGCACCTGAGTCGGAGCTATTAATCCGTGCCCCATCTCAACTGGATCCTTTCAAACTTTATTCATTGTTTCAGTTTCGCTGCACTGCACCCCTCCCCGCTACCCGCCTCGGTTTACTTAGATTGGATTTGTCTTTCATATATAGGTACACTCGGAACCTAATTCTGGGATTTTGCATTAGTCTAACTTTCCTGAACAGTTACACACATATAAGGTAATTAATTATGTTTAATTTAAAAATTAATTACGTACTTCCAAAAGTTCCAAAGCCTGCTTGGTTTTCTTCTGTGTTCTTGCACTACCATCGTAAACCACAACTATAGGACTCGTTCAAATGATTAGAAAGTTGTGATAATGATATTCTCCAGATTAAGGTCACGGTGGCCCAATTCCAACGGAGTCTAGCGAAATACACAGTAGGTATTATAGTGCACGAGTGTGTGCGCAAACACAGATGCACTCCTTCTTCCCCCCTCATTCTCCTTATCCGATGAGACTGCAATCCGACACGACCAGGGAGAGATCAAGCTTAGGACCAACCAATGTTCGTGCTCTCCGAGATTTCGATACACGGGTATGTTACACCACCATCTTTTAAACACCAAGCTGCTACTGAGAAATGCCTCACGAAAACACCCATTATCAATTTTTGCCCGACTCAGGAATTCAACCCAGGACTCCACCCTTAGCAGTCGTAATTGCGACCACGAGACCAACGGGGCAGGTAAATGGGGAATTAGGTATATTATTTTGTTATGCCGAACAATAATACCAACACACCAACATAATCCAAATCCTTTACGACGAAAGCAATACTTACTTCACTCCGAAACTATCGCCAATTGTACTCCGACCGTTATTCTAATGAGTTACGCAATTCAAGTAAGTTTTCATTGGCAACCCAGCAGTTCGACTAATAGAGCGGTGCTCACGTTTCGACATATTAATCGCTCGGATAGGAATTGTACCCACTTGCCTATTGTGGACGTGTCCCGTAAAGTGGCGAGTTAGGAATAATTGTCTCTTGTAGTGTACACGGGATTAGGTATAATAATGCCAACCTATAATTGTCCCAATGCAAGGCAAAAGCCTCTACTTAAACAGAGGAGGCACGGGCATTGATCACCACGCTTGTTTAAAACGGATTGACGGTTTCAGACTTGCTTTAATTATAAAGTCCAGGTTTCCTCACGATGTTTTCCTTCACCAATGTCAGTGTCGTCTAAGATAAACTTAAAAAGTACATTTGACATAGAAAAATGCACTACCTTTTTTGCAAAAATTGGAAAAAATAACTTAGGAAAACATCTTTAAATGTACTTACTAAACTTTGAATAGCTCCACGACTTTTGCTACTGTGTCTGCATCTGCAAGCGCATTTTTTGCGTGCGTTATATTGCGTCTACCATAAACAGTCATATCACACAGTTTTTAAAAAAGGAACCTGTCTGGATCAGTTTTAAACCAATGAGAAGACTCCGATATTTACATTTCACTATTCAATGACAACCGTTGGTTACACTGTCAAACTTGTCAGCTTTATGGCAACACTATCATATGTCTATGTTGTAAAAGTGAAAAATGTATATTGCCTGCCAGAGAATATATTTATCGTGGCAGTAAAGCTGAAAACATCAGATTTGGAAATTCTGCTCGAGATTTGTTAGATACTTGAAAATGTTTTTACAGAATGTCTAGTTGATATTTTTTTGTTGTATTTAGGTAATATCTATACTAATGTAATAAAGCGGAGGAGATTTTTTGTATGTTTAAACGCGCTAATCTCCGGAATTGCCAGTCGTAGGTATTGAAAAAAATCTTTTTGTAAATGATAACCAGTTTCATGAAAAATAGTAAAAGCTATATAACATCGTGCTACAACTCATGGGAGCAGAGCAGGGTGCTAAGTGTGAGTTTTGTCGACTTAAGTTTGAATTTTGTATGAGAAATTTGGTTTCTCTTAGTGACCACCAGTTGGCGTTATAATTTTTTTCCATACAAAATTCATCGAACAACAATCGAACGTAAATTACAAAACTCACACTCAGCACCTAGTAATCAAAACATGAGCAGAGCAGTAACGCAACGCGGGTGAAAAAAACCATGTGAACGAAGTGGCAGGCATAAGTTAGTATAGATATAAAGCTGATAACCTTAATTTAAAGTGCCACTGACGGTAAATTATTCCAGGTGTTTGTTGGTTGTCGGTTGCTGCCTTGTATATAAGACTGATAAAAAGACGAAAACGTGAAGACTCAATCAGTCTAGAAGTTGTCAATTTGGCTGCATTACACTGTTCTATGTGCACGTTCGTTCCTACACACTACACACCGCAAAGACAATTAGCGCTTCCCAACCTTAAAGGTTATTTAAGGTAATTTTTCAAACGACACATCCTCAGTTCTTGATCGATCTGTTTGTTTATTTCTGTTTCAAAATGTTAATTTGTGTATTTGTGTGACTCCTTTTAACGTATTTAATAATGTACATTTTAATTCAATTTAATTATTTAACCCACAATTATAATCTATTCTCTTAATTTTATTAATGTCTTCTAATTTATTGCTTTATTTGTTATTTTTATATTTTTAATTTATAATCGGTTTTGTATCCCTATTTAAATGATGTTATGATGTTTTGAATGTATTTTTTATAATTCTTTATTATGATTAAATGATTGTACAAGTGCTGTGCACACCTATAAGTGACGAATTCACCGCAAAGCTGATAACAATGTATGAATGTAATGATTTAGTGAATAAGTCGTTGGTGTGTCAATAAATAAATAAATAAATAAATAAATAAATAAAGTCTATTAATCAAAGCTCACACCGGACAACCCGACAGCGCTCTTTAGAGCAAATTCTGTGTAAAAAAACTGGCCAAGAACGGGTCGGACTCACGAAGGGTTCTGCACCATCGTACAATGTTTAGCACGATATACATGAAAACATGTTTCTTGTATAAGGAGTTACTTGATTTTATTTTGTTTGATTGAAGGTACAGCAGCAGTAGAATAAAAAAAAAATGAAAATGTTAATTCTCTACTTACTACGGTTCTTGAGATACAGCTCGCTGACAGGCAGACGTACGGATAGATGGATGGATGGACAGACGGACGCTTAGTAATAAGGTCTCGTTAGTACACTTCAGTGATGGAACCCAAAAAATACTATTGGAAAGCAATTAATTTGGGAATTGGCCAGCTTCGCGGCTGCGGTGCGGCAACGCGCGTGGATACCCGACAAATGGCGCACGTCATTTAATTCTGCCGATCTCATGTTTGTGCTCCGCGCCATCATATTTAAATTGAATTTCAGGATACGTAGGAAGCAAACAAAAACGGATTATTACAGTGCACAGCTCGACAGAACGATTTCAATGTTCATCTTTAAAATTAATTTTCATATTTGACTTTTATTTTAATAAGTCAGTATAATTGGTAATTTAATATCAGGATTATGACAGTGCGATTAAAACGCGATCGATCATAAAGTTAACAGTAAAAGCAACTATTTATAATTGCATTGAAATGTAAATAAAATTAACTGCACGAGTTTAACTATAGTTAAACTTAATGTTAATTAGCTTCATTTGTTTATATTGCCATTACGCTATAAATATGAAGTACCTAGGGTTTAAGCTAGTGAAACAAAGAGCAACATATAAATGATAATAAAGATGAATACTCAACTTTTGTCTGAGTAACAAAAGTGTCGAGTCTTATTTAATCGTATATTTTATCATTTGTTTGTATGTGACTTTAAAGGCGAATGTTTATGCTGTTACACGTTTTGCTGGGTTTTGTTAATCATCTACGGTTTGCAAAAGTTTGCAGTTTGTTTATCAATTTGAATTATTTTTGAAATCATTTTTATTTTGCTCCCAACTCTGTCCTTAAGAAAAAAAGGCAATTTATTTACTTATTTTCTACAAGTAAATTGAAAATCCTGTTTTAAAAAAATGGCTGATTTCTCATAGCTTTAAAGTAACATAATTTACCAGAAAGCATTTCCGAAATTATAGGACTAACAAGATTTTTTACAACTGAGTAAAAGCTATGAGAAATTAGCCATTTTGTCAAAACAGAATTTTCAATCTACTTGTAAAAAAATAAGTAAATAAAATAACCCTTGTTTATTATAATAGGTACCCTTCCTTCAAAAAACCATTAATCAATGACATTGTTAGCAACACTATTTATATATCAACACGTTAAAATATTCAAACACACCTAACGAAAGATAAACCCAAGACTTTTCCAAGAAAAATATACCCAACATAAACTGCATCTCTCCGTAAGTTCGCGTCGAGTTTCTTATAAAAATGTTGGCAGAATTTTGACGTAATAATCTGGTGAGATTCATGAGTAACCCGGCTTGTCATTACATGCAGGATGTCGTCACGCTAACGAGCAGTGAGCAAATAACTCCTCATAATACAACCGAGAGGAGGTATACCATAAAAAGGATCGTTGGAAATATGATGCTACTCGAGCGAGTTAGGTATTGTGATGGAAGTGTCTGTGAACGTTGTTTGTAGAGTAAAAAGCGCTTGTAGGAATAGGTGTTTATTAAAATATTGTGTAGTTGGAATAATTGACATAATTATTTCTTACTAGTTCCGCCCGCAACTTCATTCGCTTGAAAGTTAATATTTATATTATCCCACGGAAACCGTACATTTTCCGCGATAGAAATCATCTTATGTGTTATTCCACACCACAATCTATCTCAGTGCTAAATTTCATCCAGATCCGTTCAGCTGTTTGAGCATAAAGAAGAGACAAACACACAATGTTTCGGTGTGTGATACAGTGCTAATTAGTACAATAATGCGATATTCAAAATAAAATCATGTGTGGAACGAGAAGTTAAGATACAGCAAACGATTTTAGTTTAAATGCAGTTTACAATTATTGGTACGTATTTGTTGGGTTATAAAAGGTAATTTGTGTATTTGACTAATCTCTACATAATATAAAACCTCTGAACGCTTAGATCTTTTAAACTACTCAATAGATTTTAATGCGGTTTATCAATAGATAGGGTGATTTAAGAGGAAACTTTCATCACGCTTTGACTAACGGGAGCAGAGCAGTAATCAATGATGTAGCTATGTAGTTTGTACACTGATGCAAAAAAACGATGTAAAGACAATCATGTTAATATGTTTATATTACAGCCTGCAATCAGGGTTTATTGTAGGTAAACCCACACACTAAATACTAAAGGACAGTCTAGAATACTACAATTAAAAAAAAACTTGCAACCTCCCACAAAATAAACCACATCTCAAAGAAACATTACACAATCTAAACCACAAAATTACCGTTATTTATCTACTCGACTAAACTAATGATGTAATAATGAATGAGACAAGTAATTAAGACATAGTAATATTTTCCACTAGCACGTGTGAACGAGCACACACTGTTGTGAAGTGTGGTCGCATACACAGGCGACACGCTCGCTCTTATTAATAAACCTACTTAGATTAAAACTAGCGTTACAAATTAACTTCCAGGGTTTTAGTTGCTATTAGATTTAGGATTCTGTTTCAAAAGTCATGAAACACGTCACTGATGTTGCGAATGCCGTGGCTATTTGGCGAAAATACTCTTACAAAAAATAAGTTTTACTTTTAATAAAAAATCGATTCGAAAAGAAGAAGAAATTGTTAGGCCCGCGGTTATGTTCAGTTTTGGTTTACTGCTCTGCCTCCATGAGTACTGCGTATTGTTATATAGCCTATAACCTTCCTCAATAAACGAACTACATATGTAACGCTCCAGGATTTTTTCAAATCGGACCAGTAATTTCTGAGCACAAGAACAAGACGCGTTCAAACAAAATAAACTTTTTAACTTTATACTTTGTACTGTTTCAATGAATATTTATTACACAATAAATATCATAGCATAATATTGTTTACGTTTCTAAAGAGAATTACAAAAAGTTATTTAAAATGTTAAGCAACAAACATGTCGTATCATTGAAGTTAGTTCTACTTAGAGATAAACATTATCTTAATAGTCGGTTCTTTGTCTAGATTATATAAAACTGTGTAGGAGTATATAATCCATAAGAACTTAAGTGGTTTTCTTATTGTAATGAATATTTAGTGAAACAACTCGAAATAAAAACATAATAATATATTTAAAACACGTCTAGACAAAGTTATTATTATCCTATTATACCCTTAAGTTCCTCGTAATAAAACCGGGGTAAAGTTACACCAGTATTAACTTCAGTTTAATCATACAGTTTTCGAGTTTTAAGTTTAGCATAATTTTATTAGTGAAGAGATTAAAGTTTTCGAAGACCAAAACTAAAGTAACTTTTAAACGGCTACTTTTAAAATTTGCTCAACCTAATCAAATGCTATAATTTAACATGAGAAAACGCATCTTGAAGGAACCATGTCAAAAATATTGTCTTAAGAAATTATCAATGTTCAATACTTCTGTGGGACTTTTCAATTTGATGATAAAAGGCACAAAAATCTGACTAAACACATAAAGTAAATATATTGACAAACAAAAAATATAGGTTACGTACATAAAGAAGCAAAATATCAAAGCCATTTATAATTTTTCTAGACTAATAATATAAGTAATCTCTCTCAAGAACACAAGATATTTATATATAGTTTAATGAAAATGTTGATTACAAAAAAGTAAATAAGCCTCTTAGAAGAAAACAGTAAGTCGGAACATAAAAAATTGATAAAAAAGCCATCATTCATCTACCTAGCCTTTTCCCGTCTTTGTTAGGGTAGGCTTCCAGTCTAAACGGATTCAGCCTAATCCAGTATTTTACAAGGAGGGACTACCTATCTGAACCCCACTATCCAGTTTCTGGGCGACTTGATACCGCTTGAATTATTCGGGTTTCCGTGGCAAAGATCTACGAACGTCAATCGGCACCAACGTGCTTTCCGATTTTTACAATCACACCACCAAATTACGGGGGTTAGAAATAGCACAAATTGATAAAGTGGAATCCCCCTTTATTGCAGAACTTTTTACGTCACAATATTATTTTGTATAACAGCGGATAACATAAACTTCATTTCGCAGAAAATCGTTTGGCGTCGCTCATTTAGCATACATACAAAACTTATAATTTTGTAAGTCAGAATCATCTTTAGGCATAAATTTCATTGTGTAAGTCACAAACTTTTTGTGTTTTCCACACAACGCAATAACACCTTTTGTCTATTATTAAACTTCTTCAAAAACCGTGTGGGCGGTATTATATTGCGAAATACTCAGAGGTCTTTATTTAGACATGAGTATAATCTTTCAAGTTGAGTATCAAGTAGGTACTGACGACTAGATAATTTTTACGGTGTTCAGACTTGCTCCCACGTTTTTCTTACGTGTTATCTAACATTTCTTAAGTACGTTATTATTATTTTTTGTGCTCTCTTACTATAACCAACATTATAATAGTACCAGCCTATTATTATGGGGACAATAATAGGCTGGTACTATATATATACCATCACGCCTGTATTCCCCGAAGGGCTAGGCAGAGGTGTACCAATTTACACCCACAGTTCGCCGGTATATTTAGGTCCCATGTAATAGGGGGCGAGCCTATTGCCGTTAATCGGGCACAAATCCAAACTCCGAGCTGCTACTGAGAATTTCATAGAAAAACCCAATAACACTTTTTGCTCGACCTGGGAATCGAACCCAGGACCTTTAGCGTAGCAGTCGCGCTTAGGACCACTAGGCCATCGAGGCAGTTGTAGGCTGGTACTATAATTGTGTATTATTATGTTAGAGTTTTTTATCTATAGGGATGGAGGATAAAAAACTCTTTACTCAGAGAAAGCAAGAGCATTGATCACAACCGCTAGCTCAAGGGGGATTGGCAATTCCAAGTTTTACATAAATTATAAAGACCCGGTTTTCTCACGATGTTTTAGTCCACCAATGTCACTGATGTTCAGAATAAAATTAGGACATGCATATGAATTTAACACGTATTTTTGTTACTTGCACAAACATTTGTAAAAGTTAGTTACTGATTTGTGTTTATTCAGCTCCTGAAAAGTCAATCGCGAAATCAAATTGGCAAACAAGAAAAATCCCACGATTCTAAATTACAAACTCTAAATTAAATCAAATTAAAATTCAATTATTAGACAACGTAACGAACTCAATCGAGAATTATTATTTATCTTTGTTCATTTGAATTAAACTGATCTATCTCATGAATTTGAGTACCGGACGAATGTCTTAACTAGAACATTTACTAAGCAAATTGTATCGGGACTCACGGTTCAGTGGTCGCTGGAACTTGGCTCAGGCTAAGAGTAACCGCAAGGAGTTCATCATTATTGAAGTGCCTTTAATTGGAACTGAAGAGCAAGCAATTATTATGCATAACTTTACAAGAGCCATCGTCTCTCTCGACATAATAGACCTTCTATTAATTGACAAGAATTGATTTTCTAATGCATAATATTATTCTACATACCTTTCAACAATTATATTTCTTTATAAAAACTTTCATATTCATTGGAGAATAAGTTAATTAAATACCGTGTTTACTAATGAAAAAATGCATGTGAGTGTGTTTCAATCTTAATGAAATATCTTTAAGGACAATGCATAATGTTTTTAAATAACAGGACATAAAATAAATAAAGCTGAAGATTTTTTTATTAGTTTGTTTGTGTGTATTGCTGGAATTACCAGGCATATTGGAAAAAATCTTTATATATATGATAGCCAGATTTATGAGAAATAGTATTGGCTATATAACATCACGCTACGATACACAGGAGCGGAGCAGTATCCAAAAACGTTATTTAGAAAAACATGCGAATGAAGTCGCAGACACAAGCCAGTAATTGGATACTTTTAAGCAGCAAAGTTATTTATTATGAGGGTATTTCTATAAAACATTACAAAAGATAGGGAAGTCACTTTTCACGAACGCAATGAATACCTCGTGAAGAAGGAAAAAAATTAGTTTCCGCTTTCAAAGTGAGTCCCTTAGATTTTAATATTTATAAAATCCCGTTGAGGACCGGAGTTGTGCAAACTGTCTTCGCGTTTTTTGTGAGGACCCCGAAGTTGGCGTTTTCATAACTCTTTCTTTGGAGGACTTTAACAAGTTTTCCGCTGACACAACATCCCCCCTCTAGCCGCTTTTGGGGGCGATAAATAGAATGTAAACGGTTTGGTAAACCTTTTATTTGAAAAATATGTTCGCAATATAAAGATTTGAGATTTTCTAGCTTACCAAGAGTGTGCTTTGATTTACGAGCTAAAGTATAAAAAAAGTGTAATGGTCGAATATAAAGATGCTACATTTTTATTATTGTTTGCACTGACGCTAGTGTCTTTAACATTAAATTTATAGTGCTCGCTAGACTTGATAATGCTATGACATGATATATTACATTCATTCGTTCGTTGAAATAAAAATAAACTTTTAAGTTTTTAGACAAATGAAGTCGTAGATATTCTAAGTTATTTTAAAGTTGCTGTATTTGCTTTTTTTCAAATTATAACGTACTAGCTTCTGCCCGCGACTTCGTCCGCGTCACAGTTGATGTGTTATCCTACGGGTACCGTACATTTTCCCGGGATAAAAAGTAGCCTATGTGTTATTCCAGACTATAATCTATCTTTGTGCCAAATTTCATCCAGATCCATTCAGCCGTTTAAGCGTGAAAGAGTAACAAACATCCATACATCCATACATACAAACTTTCGCCTTTATAATAGTAGTAGGATATATTATTTACTAGTATAATTCTGAAACATGTTTTGCAATTCTTAATTCTCAAAAAAACTGGCCAGAAAAAATAAAATTCTTGTGAAAAAAAAAAAAAAATCTGAATTGACGACCTAGGTGCCATAAAAAAATTTCTTAAACTATTAACAAAAAAAAAATATAATTACAACAACACAAAATATAAATCCCCTACACATCATCAAAAAAATGACACACCTTAACTATTTCACAACAAAATCCGTAGCATTTTTCCATCAAATTTTTCACCTTATTTCTCCGTATTTTTAACCTTCCAACATATTGGGTGTGTTTCGTGGCGACAGTCGGTAAACAAAATAATATTTAGATATGAAGTCGTTATCTGGGGTTGAACTCGCGAGTGTGACAAAGTGACATCTATAAAGGCGGTAGAAGCGGCAAAACACTTGACTGTCGACCTCAGAGAGCTATGAAACACGTAAATTGAATGAGGAGATGCGGTATTGTGGGGTTAAGATGTCGATTGATGTTATGTTGTACGGTAACTTTATGTGTGCTGAAGACAATGTCAGAGTAGGTACTTTTAATTGAATCCCAGTTTTATGCTATGTGTCCTAGTATTTTTTGTGTGTGAAGCATAGAGATATATATAATAATATAAATTGAGGTGACCTTGACTTATAAATGTTAAAAAAAAAATACTTATCAGAACGTGTCATGTCTGTCATTTTAGGTTTGAAATAAGGTTCATATTTCTAGGAAACAAGGCGAATGTTGCAGTCTTTTCCGTAGTTAGGGCCGGTCAATAGATACAGGTCAGTGGAAAGAATTAAGGTTAGAATGCCAGGTACAACAAAACTTCTGGTAGAGAGGACATTTATGAATGTCGGGGAAACTGAAAGTTTCTTCAACTAAACTTACTGACGCAAGAATGTCCTCGTGCATGTAAAATATAAAAATTACATACTTAGTTGTATATATATATATATATATATATATAGGTTTGGTGGGTTTTTTGAGGATTTGGTTGGGGTTTTAGGTTAGCCGACCCCAACATAGTTGGGAAAGGGCTAAGCAGATGTAACTGATGATATATAAGTTTTACATTTTAGGTGACCTATCGTCAACCACATCGACCCTTCATCATCATGATCATCATATCAGCCACAGGGCGTCCACTGCTGGACATAAGCCTCCCTCATAGATTTCCAAAACAACAACCCTTACCATGAGATAAAATAGTACTCAAACACGAGCCATAACTTCCCAAAAACAAAACTGAAGTAAAAACGTAGTGGACAGATTCCAATAACAAATAATAGATTTAAGACTTTTTTATAATTTTAGGTAATATTAAAAAATCAAAGTATTTTTTTTTAGCTTTTAAATATAACGTTAAAAACAGAACCAAATCAAGAAAATCGGTGTAGTATTCAAGATTAAAATCTTAGAAAGCAGTTGGGCATAACAGTCGGTAAAGTTACACTCGTTTGAACAAAGGAATCGGGGACGCCCGCCGGCTATGTCATACGATAGGTGCACAGGATCTTACATTTGCATTGGTTGAATTGAATGGATAAAATTTAAGTTCCGTGTAACATTTGAAATATTCTGTGATAATCTGACGGTTGGAATGGTTTAGTGTTACCTATTTGGATTGCCGGATAAAAGGGCGATAATAAAAAAAAAAATGTTTAGACAAGGTTAGGCATGCAAGGCATACTTTTTTCATAAAGTTTAAATAGATAAGAGATATCGAAGCTTTCAAACAAAAACGCAATCCGCAATTACTGCAATATTCTCGAATAAATAGTTGTAGGTACTTCATTTTGTATCATCATAATATATTTATCTGCTTACCCAAAAATATTGATACACCCTCAAACAAAGAAATGAACATAAAAAATCTACGGCTACCCCCGAAAAGGCAACGTTTCATTACATTCGGTTTAATTCATCATTCGTAGCTCGTCGTGTCGGTATTGTTCGTGAGTTTGGGCACTTCGAAACAAACTTCTACGCTCAAGTGTTTGCGTTCCTGGCTCTTTAGTAAATTGTTATTCATAGCTTTGTATAAACGCCGCCCTCTCGGAAAGAGTACTTCACTCATACTCTTACGCTCTTATCTCCCAGTTAATATCATCCGCAGTTGTAAGGAAATTATTTTTGCCTATAGTCCTTTGTTTCCATTGTAACTAGTTGGAGATTACAAGTTGTGGAACGTTCGCTTTGCTTCTAATTTTGTCACCAAAGTATGTTTCTGTACGGATAACAATGGATTTTAAATTTTTGCTCAAAATAATAATATTTTATCAACATAATCGACGATGTGGTAGTTAAGTATTCATTGCTGAAGTAGCTATAAAAGTCGTACGTCCAAATATATACAGTGTAAAATGTTATGAAATAAACACACCTGATCTTAGAATTTAATTCATACTTTATTTATAAGTTTCTCTGCTCTTATTAAGGCGCCCGGCTTTATTGCTCGTAAAATATCCCAGCGTTCACCCAAAAGAAAAAATAAACAAAGAAATGCAAACAGTATTACAGCAGAAGCAGTAGATACCAAGTTGAAATATAACTTAGTTACCAAACAATTTGATTAATTATAAAAAGCCACAAAGATATGCGCTATCCCGATCAGTGCCTTTAGACAGTCAAACTGAAACTTAAAGAAAAATAAGGATAGCAATAGTTTTCGTAGTTTCACGATCATAAGATTGATAACGGACATGCGCAATTCTGCTTTAGTGCTGTCACTGAATGAACACTATTTCTTTAAAACGTACGAAACTCAATCTTATACCATCGGATTATGTTACATATTCCTTTAGTTAACCTGTAATTGTGTGCACCAACGCATTGGCACGTTACCATGAAGATGCGTCTTGAACGAGCTACACTCACATATCCTATAAGTGCACACACGCGTACATTTTAGAGAATCTCGAAGACTCGAACTAAGTTGTTGTCCATGTGTGTACGTACATTTCTGTGTGTATATAAATTTTCGTTAAAGTAAGATAGGGCAAAAGAGGAAAAGCGTCCGTAGTAAAAGCGGGCAAAGCGGCGGCGGCCGGGTGGCCGGTGACAGTTGTCAGTATGTTGTGGAGCACGGTAAGGGATGGTGGTCTCGGGGGAGGTCGGTTTTGGCGCTAAACACTTCGATTTCCCGCGCTTTATCGCCCACGTGGACTGTACTATAAATTAACTTTATAATGACAAGCTGTCATAGAACATTGATAATTTATTGAAATATTGTGCCGTAAAAATGAACTCGTGTAGTTTTTTGAAAAAAGTAACTTGGAACTCATGTTTGTGACGTGCCATATTGGTAATTATCTTCGGTCCAATGAGAATGTAAGTATTTTAAATATTATTTTATTATTATGCCGTTCACCATAAGTCTCGTAAAAATCTATTTACTACTTTATTTTATCACAGTTTAAACAGATAACTACAACGAATACTTTAACCAACGTTTTAAATGATAATTATTTTTAAATTGAATCATTAATAATCGTAGAAATTAATTTTAGTGTTCAATGGAGCAGAACGAATTGAAAATAATTGCAGTTTGTTTTATGAGCGTTCTGATATTAATAGTTGTTTCTGCGAACCGTAATTTATTTAACTTCAATATTTAAATCCAGTCATTAAAAATATCGCAGACTTATTAAAATTCTTAAATTCTTTCCATAATAAAAGGATACTGGACAAAATAAACCCAAACAAGTACACTTAACAAAAGTTTAAGTAATATTTCTGATGAACATTGATTCTGGGTAAACTTTTAAAATGTTTACCGTCAAGAAAAGAGTTCCAAAGAATTTTGTTTTTCAAAATGGGCTAATTTGTTTTACGGCTTCCGTCCAACTTTGCCAATAAACATAATTAACTTAACTTTTAGTATGGACTGAAAGCGTCACGCACAACACCCTTTGGGACAGCTATTATCAAATTATATCTTATTGTCTTCATTCATAATAAGTAGAAAACTTTTGTGTCATGTTTTGTGCTTCATTTACTTTTATGTTCACGCGTTTGTTAATTATTTATGTCATGTAGTTTGGTTATGTTTATTGTATTCTTTTAAGATTATTTTTTATTTTGTTTATTTATCTATTCCGAATTACTTCATTAACAGGACTTTATTTTACTGGTATAATTGCCTACAGTAAAGAGTATTACTATTTATAAAACTTTATGCATATAACGTAAAAATACACCGTTCAAAGCCGGACTTAATGCCTTTTCTGCATTCTGGCATTTTCTGCTTATTTTCTCTCCTTATTTTCAGTAGTAAAGAAATAAATACGATATTATAAAAAAAAGGAGACTACATTTTTACACACTTGCGTAAATACATATTAATTCCTATTTTTATGACATTTTATTTTAGTAAATAGCTACGTAATAAAATATAATAAACTTTTCTCAAAAATATTGTTCCATAGTCAACTAATTGCCTTTATCTGCTTAATACAAATTCGACGATATACACATAGACACTACGTACTAAAATACAATACAATTTAATAAATACGACGTTCCAAAAACAAATTTAAAAAATCTGTCACATGTTTCAAATAAAAAATAAAAAGAGCAAACAAGCCAGTCCGTTGCACCCTGATGGGTTGATGTGCATTAATTATCTGTGGTCTTGCTAAATGAGCCAGACTTTGCCCCCGGGAGCCGCGACACAGAACATGTTAGGATTTAAACATCTACATTGTATGGCAGATGGAGCTCCGAACTTTAGAGCCACGTAGTCATTAATTTTAAATGTTTATGTGTTCAACAATGATTAGTTTGTTGCCGTAGTGTTGTTCGTTGATAGCGTTCATATTTTTTTTATTTTTGACGAAAATAGTGGAGTATTTTTAGTACGTACTCAGTTTTACAGGCAGAAAAAGTTTTTGATTGGTAGGTTCTACGATTTTAATAAAATACCATATAATGTATGTATATGCCACACGCGTTCAGTTACATCTTCGGTTACTGCTGCGCTCCCATTTGTCGTAGTGTGATGTTCTATTCAATCTGTCTTTTGATGAAAACCGCATTAAAATTTAGTAGTTTTAGAGATTTAAGCGTTCAGACGGCGGGAAGCGACTTTGTTTTACTATATAGAGATATATTGTTTTTCAGTTAATTCTTAACAGCAATAATCACTTAATCGCAAAAAAATGCTATAACGTTACAAAACCATAATAGTCCGTAACAGTAAAATTCCCTACAAATGTTTACTACATTCCAATCCAAGTTATAAGTATGGAAATGAAAACGTGATTTCCCAGATCCCAGTAACCGATTGGCAGCACTACTAACTTCCACATAGAAGTCAAATGAGCCAGAGCTCACCCGGGGGGTTATACGTCAATAGATATGAGGATTTACATACGAGTATCTACTCCGAACGATAGATGAAGCTTGAAGCATTAGTGCCGCGTCGAATCGTACATTTTGAATGTTTGTGGCAAGATTAGTTCTCGGTATTGTGTGTATAGATGTTTCTCATAGAGTTATTTGTGTAATTTATTGGTTCGCTTTTGAACATTAGATGATATTCGTAAATAATACCTACAGCAATAAATTAAAGCAGAAAATATGTTTTTATCTGTTTATTTAAACGCGGTAATCTCAAAAATTGCCAGTCGGATTGGAAAAATCTTTATGTATATGATAGCCAGATACATAAATAATAGTATAGGCTACGTAACATCACGCTATGACCCACGGTAGCGGTACAGTAATCAAATACCTAACTTAACGGGGCAGATAACAACACGTTTTTGAAGTCGCGGGTAGAAGCGAGTTATAGAATAAAGTCCATTTTCTATTGCGGGAACTTAGTGTAAAGACAAATCAATTCAACAGAAACCGGTTGAATCCGGTTCATCCATTTGGTAGCAATGGTAATAACTAATTACAAACTTCTTTACTTTGTTGAAGTTTAATTTCAATTTAAAATCATGGTAATCTGAAGTAGAAGAGAAGCGGCAACCATTCATTGGTTGATTAACTTGGTTGGTTATGCATCCATTTATTCACAGCCTGGCGAAATGGTTTAGACTTTACCACGAAAATGAAATGGAAATAGAGCCACGCGATGCATTTAATGTGTCAGGATTTAAAGCTTTAAAAATAATAATAACTTATTATTGTGCCACTGCAGGGCAAAGGCCTCTTCTCATACAGAAAAGGCATGAACATTGATGATCACCCTTGATCAAGTCAGTCATATATATATATATATATTAAACTATACTTTGTCTGCGTAAGACTTCAAAATTAAGCAAAGTACAAAATTATCCTACGTAAACACTGAAACGGGATAAAAATCCTGTGTTAAGTTAAATCATTATTTAAATGTGTGCAAAATTTCAGCTTATTCCGTTCAGTTCACAGTAACAGTCCAGGTTTCCTCACGATTTTTTTATACACCGATGTAAGTGCTGTCCTAGATAAACTTAAGAGTACATATGAAATAGAAAAAAAGTCATATTGGTACTTGCCCGTGTCTGGTTGCGGACACACAACCGTGTAACGCCTTAATTACTATATGATATTTGTTTCGAGGCGAAAGGAGTATTAAGTATTGTAACAGGTGGCGTACTATGATTTCTGCCTACCCCCATCGGAAAAAGGCGTTAGTTTATGTATGCATGTATATTTCTTTCAAATGCTGTACAAGTCGGTGAACCTATAAAAAAAAAAAAAAAAACTACAGATAAAACACATCTGCGAGTATTATAATTAGGCCTATAATTCCGTATCTAAACAATCTAATAATATATTAGTGTGAGGTTAATTTCCCGCATAACGTTCACCCTATAAGCAAATAATAATACCTTTAAATTCAACTTATCTAACGCAAACATACTATGTGTACGTATGTAGTGTTTGATATTATCATTAGGGGATTTAAATAACTACGCCCACCCCTAACCCACAGACGGAAATTCTCAAAGTTTACTGTCGTACAGAATTATTAATATGAAATAGTTTTGTAACTAATTTCGAGGTAATTAATGATAATCTTAGCGACTGTATTTAACATCTGGCTTTCCCTTATGAATATAAATGGATAATATTATCATTATTATCGTGGAAAGAGACAGCTGGTATCTTTTCGTTGTACCATCACGCCTGTATTCCTCGAAGGGTTAGGCAGAGGTGTCCTAATATACACCTACAGTTCGCCGGTATGTTTTAGGTCGCCAATACGAGGCGAGCATATTGCCATTATTTTCGTTGTGTGGTCGGTAAAGCATGTAATATCAATATATGTTTTAAAATAAACTGCCAGATTGAATACAAAAATAAACGCAACCAGACTGTATAAATAAACTAAGTAAATATTCGGTCAAAAAGGTACACATAATAATATAATGAATATACCTGCATATAAAATGTCGAAAAAATTCTATGATCATAGACTAACTAGTTACTAAATAGTGTTAAATAAAAGGTTAATGCGTATTTAGGATAACATAATAGAATACGTCAATAAGAATAATTACAATTGCCAAATTTTATACATATGGTTTTAATATAAATCTTGTGCTCTACAGGATCTACGATTCTGGCTAGCTTTAAGACATTATAATTATGTAAATAATAACTAAAAACATTGTGAAAAACAATAAATGACACATATAAGTAGTACATATGAGAGTAAGTTCTTTTATTGTACTTTTTTAATTTTTCTTTGTAAGTTACAACGTTTTGTGTGCATGCAGAGTTCGCCTATAAGTGATTGTTACACTTTATTCAGATAATATATTTCTTTTCTTTATTTATTTCTTTATTCACTTTATTCTTCTGATTTGTTGCTTATGTTCATTGCTTGAGTTAGTGTATACAATTGTTGGTGAAGCAAAATAAATAAATAAGTTTATTCTCAATTACTGAAGACAAAGAATTAGTATGACAAGGGCGCAACAGTAACAAATATTTACTCTCTTCGAGAGTGACCTCTGACATCGCGGCAGTAGCATGGAGCCCCTCATATGTCTGTCCAGCGCACTCATTTGTTTTACCCTGGTCTTCCGTGACGTCACATGTAATACTGCCGGGAGAGATTTTTCTGACTGCTTGATGAAATATTAATGATTTTACTGCCCATTGGTCTCATTGTGGCTAGCACGGCTGGTGAGCGTGGGCTCCTGGCTTTAATTCCCAGGTTGGGCAAAATGTGTTATTGGGTTTTTCCATTAGGAATTTCTCAGTATCAGCCCGAAGTTTTGAAAGCACATAAAGCCGTTGGTTCTGCGCCTGATCTCTCCCCGGTTGTGTTGGTGCACCTGTGTTTGCGCACACACCTGTGTAGTATAGGGTCTCGTGCGTACTTGTCTAGCCTGCATTAAGATTAGCCGCCGTGTCTGGAATCGATGTGGAGAATACATTTTTTATAATAATTTTACCTATAGACATGTTTAAACTTGACAATCCAGGACTAAACGTGTTCCTCCACAAATGATATTGCAAGCTTCTAATTTTAAGCCGTGTGATAGGTACCTAGGGAAACCAACACATACACTGATTAAATCCATACATCACATTGTAAGAGATGGGGTGACATAAGCTTGGCGCCATACTGTTAGATTTGCATACATTATTAATACATTCAATTAATTAAGTACATTATATTATTCATTACTCGGAAATTCAATTGCTTATTTATTTAGAGATAGCACAAACATACCCATAGTTATTATATTAATAACTGTAATCCAAAGTTACACAGTAATTGAAATAAAAAGCTACGATATCCGTAGCGCGTCACGTAGCAACCGCTACGTCGTAGCACGTAGCTATGATTGCGTCCGCAGTACAAATAAAGATTAGAGATACTACCTAAGTTCATTAT
The DNA here is from genome assembly GCA_932526535.1 of Caradrina clavipalpis. Classification (NCBI taxonomy): domain Eukaryota; kingdom Metazoa; phylum Arthropoda; class Insecta; order Lepidoptera; family Noctuidae; genus Caradrina; species Caradrina clavipalpis. Next base: position 10,036,878 of record OW052092.1, on the reverse strand, counting down.
AAAACGTACTACTGTGTTATCAGTTTAGTAGAAAAATAACATCATAAATGTTTTGTTATGTCAGTACGCTGATAACATTTTTCTTTTGTTGGACGCTAGTTTTAGAATTAAATAAATGGTACCTAGATTAGATCATAAACATAAACTTGTTTTTGGCATATATTATCTTTGATTTTTTGAAAGATATATTTTATTTTTTGTAAGAAATAAGTGTTCAGTATATGTATGGTTCTGAGATTAGAGCGTTTAAACAAAAAAACAGACTGACTCTTTAGCCATTTGATATTCGTACAGATTATAGGTATAATTCTCATGGTTAGTCATACCGACAGTATAGTGATACTGTAACGGTTGACAGAGGAAGTCTAGCAGTAAAAACTATCGTCTGTTTAAAAAAAATCAGGTAGTCCTCATTTTGATAGTGTTAGTGTTGTACTTTGGTTTTGGAACTATTTTCTGTTTTTTTTTATGACCGTAGAACATTTTCATCTCTGGCCCCGCGTCTAGAATCATGTACTGAACCCATGCTAAAAGTCACCGAAGTTCCCTCAATCCTGTTCATCGGAAGCCATCTAATGAGTAACATTAGATAAGTTCACGATTGATAGTGGGGTATATTTCGTTAGTCACAGCGCACAGTTTTTATCTTCCAATCGTAAATGGTTTTACTCCTACAACTTCTAGGAAGCAGTCATTTGTTTCACGGAGACAAGTGACCACTTATTTCGTTTTGCGTTTAAATTACATTTAGTACTGAGAATGTGCGCTGAATACAAATGTGCGGTTTCTTGGGTGATAAGTATGTGGTGACGTTAAGAAACTTGGTAGTAATATTAGATGGTTTAATTAAATTTTAAATTATATTTACAATATGACTTGTTTAATTAAATTTAGTTTAAACTATGTCATTTTAAGTTGTTTAATGTTATATTTGGTAAACAAAATATAATTTATTAATCTACTATGTCAAATATTATTTTTATTTACCGAAATACGTACGACAAACAATCTTAACAATCTATACGTGGATGGTCGCGGCAAATAAATTTGGATCAAAAATGTTATCATCATAAAATCATGTCACGTTATGTCCGTACTAATATTATAAATGCGAAAGTAACTCTGTCGGTCTGTCTGTATTTCTGTCTGTCTTTCTGTCTGTCTGTCTCTTCTTCACGCCTAAACCACTGAACCGATTTCAATGAAATTTGGTACAGATATAGTCTGGAACCCGAGAAAGGACATAGGATAGTTTTCATCCCGGAAATCCCCCGGGAACGGGAACTATTAATCCACGCGGACGAAGTCGCGGGCAAAAGCTAGTAGTTTATAAAAGTATGAATACGATTTCTAGAAAGAAAAAAAATCCACCAATCTCTACCTGTTTTACACGGGTTTTTTTTTCGATACAAAAGTAAATTCCTTCTTATGCTTCTTAATCGTGTGGGCAGTAAGGTCTAACGACCCCACATACTCTAGTGTCAGAGTTTTTAAACCGTCTCAAGGGCGTCTGATATGGTTACCGATGTCAGTGATGTCCAAGAGAAACATAGAAAGTACGTATGAATTGGGAAAAGTTACATTAGTACTCATTAGTACTCGGACCGTGCTCGGTTGCGAACCCACAACCTCGTGCATGAGAGGCGGAATTCCATATATAGCTAATACCCGAAGTTTAGCTAAATATGCATTCAAATATCTAATCACGGATTACTTATCAAACACAAACAATCATCCATATTAAAATTGGCTTGTACGAAGACCAAAAAAAACGTTGCCCTTTCCTTTGTGGCTGTTATTACATTGCAGTCGCTTTTCATTCGGCTATGAAAATATGACGCTCTGCAGTGCACACTGCACAGTGCGGCAGTAGTTCAACACGATCATATATTTAGTTTACATCGCCCGCGGTAGGTACCTCCATTTCATTTCAGGAGTAAAATTAAAGGATTTATTAACTCTCAGTTCGGTAAAGCTGTGCGAGAAAAAAAATCTGACAAGTATTTTCAACTTTTATAATTTGAAATAGTAGCTAGAGTAATTAATAAGTGGGAGCTGAATTTAACGGCTTGATTTTCCAGTGAGGCAGTTTGAAACTTTGAACGCCTCATAAAACATCAGTGAGAATTGCTAAGGAAACGAGAGTGCATTCGACTTTGGTAATGGATTTAGTGTTTTTTCAGCTTTAATTCTTCTAATACACATCCTGAGTAGCTTTCCAAGACAACTAAGTATGGTGGATATCATTATCATCTTCCTACCCTTCTACAATATTGTTGAATGTCGGTGCAACTCGTATAATTTCTTTATTTTATTTTTTTGGCACAAAAACATACAATGGATGACATTTAGTCAGCCTTAGCCTTAGTCATAGGCATTTTCTACCAGTCAACCAAAGTTGGTAAATAGATATCTTGAGAGGTAACATTTATTTTGCCAGCAGTAAAACAACAAAATTAGAGAAAAAAAAACTCAGTTTTCTTCTTCCATTCCGTCTTGTCAACCGTCTCAGGTTCGGTAGATACACAAGTTAGTTAATATCCAATTAAAGCTCCGATATCCTTGTACTTAACCAGAATGCTTTTTAACGCCATCGTGAAAAGTAGTCGGAAAAAAACCTTTAGGTATCATTGTGCAAATATCATTTATAGATTTATCACGAAATATGGAAAACCATTTGAGAAGCTGAAAGGTAGGTAGGTAGTATATCGAGCCCTGCCCGGGAAGCGGTGAATGCTTATGCGAATCCTGCACCTCCGGCCATAGGCAGAGTTGGAACACCGCGATGGCTTTAGCCGGTAAGAGTTCGGCATGGCATGCCCCTTCGTAACCCCCACGACGGAGGAAGTCCTTGACGATTTCGATTTCCAACCTTTTCCAAAAAAAGATAGGTAGGTAGTTTACAGGAGATCTTAGCTAAGAACGAAATTGACTTTCAATTCCTGGCAAACGAAATCGCGGTTAAAAACTATTGTTCCAATATTTATTTATTTATTTACTATGGGAGACTTACAGCTAAACAAAACAGAATATAAAATAGTAGGTGAAACTGACAGCCAATTACAAGTCTTCACTCATAAAAAACAAACTGGCAGAGATGATAACGATGGTGATGGTGGTAATGGAATATGACTGAATATGACTGACTTTCCCGTCGTCTTTGTACAAATCCGTGTATTAATCATTAAAGCTAATTGGCTAAAACGCTTTGACATTCCTGCATTCAATTGTTTCGACAACACAGTTTATAAACTGGCTAATGTCAGCGGGCGACGGTTTTCACGCGTAGATTACGTGTTAACGCAACTGTAACGGTATAGATCGGAAACAATTAGCTGCTCATTATGGGCAGCCTAAAGGTACTGTCACACACATGTTTGTTTGCTACAATTACTAATATAACTAGGATTAAAGTCAAACTGAACCCTAATTGCATATACGTATATTTTAAACTCTTTTGTATTGTTTTTGAAGTGAAAACTTTTTTAGCGGCGTTGTACACTTTTTTTGTAATGGGTAAAAAAATTTAAACTCGCGTCAGGACACGTGACCTGATCGAAAATCTTACGAATTTATCGTAAGTACACAAATATGACAATTCGGGTCAGCGAATTGTCATATTTGTGTAGGTACGATAGCGCAATAAATAAATATTGTATTATACCACATAAATGATAGTACTTTTATACTGATATTAAAGCAATTCGTGCAAAATTTTTCCCTAACCATTCCAAAATATCAAAAATGCACAACGTTAATATTCAAGTTTTCACTTTTGCCGGCACTCCCGGAGTGCAACCCGTCGTTTTTTTTTGTGAAATTCTCAGTAGCGGCTCGGAGTTAGGATTTGTGCCCGGTTAATGGCAATAGGCTCACCCCCTATTACATAGGACCTAAACATACCGAACTGTGGGTGTTGTGTGTGTTCATTGGTACACCTCTGCCTACCCCTTTGGGGAATACAGGCGTGATGGTATGTATGTATCTACTCTTTTGTTTTCACAAATTAATATAGATGGAGACTTTCTAAACATCGCGCTACATGCAAAGTAGTCAAGATAATCAATTAAATTCAGCCACCGTCGCATTCAATCAATCGACTTACCAAAAAGAACTCGATTATACCCAGATAGCACTACCTCTAAAATTAATCGAGTTTATTTTAAATAACCTTAAACCCAGATATAAATGCTATTAGATGTTAAAGGCTTGTGGTTAGTTAGTTTTACGTAAAATTACGAAGGTACGTTACCTAAAATTTATCACGAGACTAAAAATTATATCATTTTGAAACCAAATAACCAATTTGGTTGAAAACTGACTAACCACAAGCCTAGAAACTAGTGCCCTTATCCTATCTACAGAATTTTATCGAGTTTAATTACGTATTGACTAAAATGTAATATTTAGACTACGTTTGTATGTAGCGTGTACGCTTAAAAGTTCGCATAAAAAAATGCCATCGCGCCTGTATTCCCCGAAGGGTTAGGCAGAGGTGTACCAGTGTACACCCACAGTTCGCCGATATATTTAGGTCCCATGTATACGAGCCTATTGCCATTAACCGGGCACAAATCCTATCTCCGAGCTACTACTGAGAATTTCATAGAAAAACCCAATAACACCGACCTGGGAATTGAAACCAAGATCTTTAGTGTAGCAGTCGCGTTCAGGACCCAAGACTAACAACACAGTATAATTTGATTACGTATTAATAAAAATATATCTAGACTAAGTTTGTATGTAGCGCGTTCTTGTTAAATTTCCTATAATGCGTTTACATTCAAGGGAACTATCGTCAACCACAGCTCAGCAATTAGTGGTTGTTTGAAGGTGCCGTTGACATTTTTCATCAACTTTTTGTTGTTTTTTGTTGTTGCTAGGGGGCAAGTTTGCGTCGAAGCTTAGCGTGCACTTGGCACAACTTAATTATATTTTATGGAACTTCTATAATTTCTGATCTGAAGTCGAACGATGCCGCTTGGTGTATTTTACTAGCAATTACCCTTGATTTGGATCCAAAGGCTCATTAAATTAATTAATTAATATTTTTTTTTCGGACAGAATCTTTATACATATTAGTAACAATTTTCTTAAAATCTATATTAGTAGGTACATAATATAATAAAGTACAAAAATAAAACAATAAAAAGAATAATTAAATAAAGTTATCTCGAAAAATTGGTTAGCCGTAGATCCAGTTAGAACTTATCCTCTCCATTTCTGACATGAAGACGTGTAAGCATTATTACAACAACTAAGTAAAACAATTCACAAGTCAACAACAATAAAACACAGATGCTAAAACCAGAGAAACAGTTTCATGCATAATGTATATATACATCACTATACATACAGGTGTAGTTGCTTGCAATTCAAACACGACATGTCCCGGTAGCAATATTTTGACTGTGACATATCTTTACGACTATACTGTACAGATATGTATGTATATGTATATACAACGTGTTACGGAAAGGGTATAATACATATCAAAGGTACGGATTCTTTTGGTGTTAACAAACCGCATAGCAACATTTTTTTAATACCTATACTCACAAAATTATAAAGTTAAGCAACATTTAAGCAAAAAACCAAATGTTTCGAATTGGATTCTACACATCATTACACTAAGTCAGCTGATCGGTGTCAATGAACTACACACTAAGAAACAACTCCGTAAAAGACTTGTTTCTCCTGACAAGTTTGTTTATGGCTTAAACTGCCGAAATTAAAAAAATATTATGCATTTTCAAAGTTATTGCTTTTGAGCTGAAATTTTGTATTGAGACTCAGTACCGGATACACTCTTAACTCCGTTTGTATGTATATACCCTTTCCGTTACACGCTGTATACATATATATGCCAGCAATAATGTCATTCCACACATTTCAGGTAATAATATACACCGCAGAATCTCATATTTCGCAGTCTACGCCGACACCACATGCTGGGCCAAATGTCAAATAAATATTGTAAAATCTTGGTACAGCTCTCTCATAAACGTGTAATCGTTAGATATAGTATTATATTTTCGCATTATTTTCGTTCAAGTGGCTGTTTTTAGTTCAAAATTCTTGGAATTGGTTTTGTCATTGCACGCCACAGCTCAGTTATATGAGTTTTAAGTGCAGGTAAGGGGTTATCGTCGCCTCACGTAAAAAACATAAAGATTTTGTTTTTATTGAGCCTGTTATTGTTCCACTGCAAGCCAAAGTACCTTCTCATGCAGAGAAGACACGAGGATGGAAGACCATCCTTACTAAAGGCGGATTGGCAATTTCATATTTATATTAATTATAAGGTCAGGTTTCCTCACAATATTTTCCTTTTCCGATGTCAGTGATGTCCGTGATAAATTTAGAAAATACATATATGAAATAGAAAAAGTCACATTGGTACTTGCCCGTGCTCTGGATACCACATGGCTCACGCCTGGCAAAAGTCTAAAAAAATATGACATTTACAATTGCGATTCAGATGTGCTACTGAAATATGTATAACTACATCTTTGCTTGCCTTTACCATACGTGATGATAACAGTGATTTATATGTAGTAGGATTTATTACAACCAAATTTTCGAATTATTTAACCACACGCAACTTGAGATAGTACTGCATCCAACAGCAGCTACCGTCTGACTGAGCTAAAATGATAACAAGTTACCCCATGTTTTAACTGCATCATGCAGGTAGCAATTTAATACCCGGCCTCGGGCTTATTTACTTAATAGCTTGTTTTCGTAGCTATGCGACACGTCGACCTGTTCGAATTTTGTGAAGGCAACGATGATTCTGTTGCTTACCTGTAAGCCAAAGTCAAAGAGAAATTTGCTTTTTATCAAGGCATTTTTCAACGTCAAGTGCAAGAAAAAATAATTGAATCAAGTTGCCCCTTTCACAGGGTAGTTTCATATGGAGAAGAATAGGCAAGAACTCCAGTTTCACTTTTGACTTTCACTTTATATTCCCCAGAAAAGTTAATAGACAGTGGCAAAAAAGTCAAAAGGTTCCATTAAATTAAGGCAAGCTAATTAGTATTTACAGGAACCGAGATAAGAGCTGTTTTAGATAATTATCTGAACGGGACGTTGAACTTGCTAACGTAGACGTAACGTAAACCCACAATTTCAAGTTAAATAAAACGTGCGCCAACTAAATCTTTCTTATCTTCAAACGAAAATAAAACGAAAACTAACCTTGGAAAAAAACCTTTAAATCTAAGTGCTTAATTTAGTTTTTATTATCTTTTAAATGCCCCGTTGGTCTCGTGGTCGCAAGAGCGACTGCTGGGCGTGGGGTCCTGGGTTCGCGATTCCTAAGTCGAGCAAAAAGTGTTATTGGGTTTTTCCGTTATAAATTTCTCAGTAGTAACCCGGTCTTTGGAAATTGGTGTTGTGACGCCCCAGTATCTCGGAAAGCACGTAAAGCAGTTGGTCCTGCGCCTGATCTCTCCTCAGTCGTGGCAGATTGCCGTCCTATTGGACTAGGAAAGTGAGGAAAGATGGAGTACACCTGTGTTTACGCACAGACTCAGGCACTATAATATCTCAAGATTGGCCAGCGTGGCGGAAGTTCGGTTGGGACAGTTCCTGTATTAGAGTCATTACTACAGTTTCATCAACCCCAATATACATATTGTAAATCAATAGCTAAATCAATGAACTCTTATCACTTAAGCCAAACGTTCAAAAAACAACAAACACACCTACAACACTCTACTTTTAGATGTAAAAAACCTAATGACTGTAAATTATAAATTATTCTACGGTATAAATGCTAAGACTGCCAGTAACTTTGTCACCTCCACGAGCTTCCTTTGTTTGTCCAGTAGTAAATATAAGCGGCTTCCATGGAACTATTCACAAGCTATCTATGCAAATCACATCAAGTACTTCAACTTGAATGGAACTAGCTTCTGTCCGCGACTTCGTCCACGTAAAATTTGATATATTATCCCACGGAACCGGTTTTTTTTTCCAGAATAACACACAGTACATATTCCCATCGCGCGTGTATTCCGAAGGGCAAGGGGTAAGGCAGAGGTGTACCAATATATACACCCATAGTTTGATGATATGTTTAGGACCCATGTAGGTGCGAGCCTTTTCCGGAATAAAAAGTAGCCTATGTGTACCTACACACCAATCTATCTCAATGCGAAATTTAATTGAGATCCGTTCAGCCGTTTCAGCGTGAAAGAGCAACAAATATACATTCATTCACACAAACTTTCGCATTTATATAATATCAGCTGCTGACCGCGACTTCACCTGCGCCAAAGTTGAAAACATTATACCACGGGAACCGTACATTTTCTTGAATAAAAAGTAACCTATGTGTTATTCTACACTACAGTCTATCTCAGTGCCAAATTTCATCCAGATCCGTTCAGCCATTTTTGCGTGAAAAAGTAACAAAAATCCATCAATACATCCTCACTTTCACATTTATAATATTAGGAGGATTATAATAGGATTATAGTAGGAACTATAATAAAAACCAGTAAAAAGTACAATTACGACGGAACCCGATGTCTTTGTAAATAGAACGTCACCTCACCAGCCGTTTTGTGTATTCGAAATTTTGAGCTGCATTTGAACACGAATGCTTTTGTTCGTGAACCGGAATGGCGAACAAAGAACTACACACGGCTTCAGCGTGCAAAGTAACATTCAATAACGTTCTATTCGTTTTAAAAGACGCGAATGACTGTAATAATATAAAGTTATGATGGAAGCTTTAATATGGAATTATTGTCGTAGAAACTAAACATGTTTGTTATTTTCTATAATTTTAGATCTTTAATAAACTTGTTATTCTCATACACAGTATAAGGCAAGATATAGGTATACGTTTACTTGTCAAGTCTATAGTATATAATATTATAAAGAGGGAAGATTTTTATTTGTTTCTTTGTACCGAATAAGCTCCGAAACTACTGGACCAATATTAACCATTTTTTCACCAATAGTTAGCTACATTGTTTCTGAGTAATATAGGTTATACAGGGTGGAAATTAATTATGCTACCTGGAGGGAAAGTATTCTAAATACTGAAGATATCAAATTTTACTTAAAGGAAACATTCCTTTATTTTTAAAAAGAAACAGAACTGCATTTAAATAATTTTGAAAAAACAGTTGCCACACCTGGGAATCGAACCGACTAAAATCCGAAAAAATAGCATCTTGTACTTTTATGGCACTAATCGATAGGGTCAAACATAAGGATCAAATCTCTGCAAACATGATAAATTAAATTTTAAAAAAGCCATGAAATTTTAACCAATACTTATTTTATTCGGACGAAAAAATCGAGAATGGACTAATTGCATGCTCGAAATGAGCTCCATTTTCTTGGATGTACAAATTTATTATTTTAAGGAATTCATTGTGAATAACTTTTAGTAGGGTGTTCTGGTGAATATTGAAAATTGTTTGCTACCAAAACTCACTCAAAATGAGTTTTTTTAAAGGAATAAATTTGTGTATCCATGAAAGTGAAGCTCATTTCCAGCAACTACTTAGTTAATTTGTTCGTTTTTTTCGTCCGAATAAAATAAGTTTAGGTTAAAATTTCATGGTTTTTGTTTAATTTAATTTACCATGTTTGCAGAGATTTGATCCCTATGATTGACCCTATCGATTAGTGCCGTAAAAATACAGGATGCTATTTTTTCGGATTTTAGTCGGTTCGATTCCCAGGTGAGGCAACGGAATTTTCAAAATTATTTAAATGCAGTTTAGTTTCTTTTTAAAAATAAAGGAATGTTTCCTTTAAGTAAAATTTGCTATCTTCAGTATTTAGAGTACTTTCCCTCCAGGTAGCATAATAAATTTCCACCCTGTATAATATCGCGCTACAATCCACGGGAGCGGAACAGTAATCAAAAACGTAACTTAACGCGGTGAAATAAGTCACGCGGAGGAAGATGCATTAATAAGTATAAAGAATAAGTTTTACAAAAGCGTAAGAGGCACTACAAATAAAATTCAACTTAACACAGATACAACGATATGCGACTCAAGTTTCTACGTGCGAAACAAACTTGATCAATTATGTATAACACAAAGTTATAGTTGGCTGCATTCACAATAAAAATATAGAAAAGTAAAGGAAACATTCTAACGATACTTTACTAAAGAAAAGAGTCGCAATCAGCTGTTAGATAAAGTTGGAGTTGGCGGAGCGCGCAATCTAGAATTGGCGAACAGTTTTAAAACTGTATCCACGTGTTTTACTTCGAAAGGAGGAACTTTTAAAAATATTCCAGTAGGTATGTATTAAGCAAATAAGTATTATAAACTTGGAGATTTAAGTCCTGGTCCCACAAAGTTTTTTATACTATGTATTTGGTTGAGGAAATTTTACTAAGGAACTCCGCAGTCCAGTTATTTTTGCGTGTACAACTTTTTTCTAAAGAAAACATGAGATGCATATTGTGTTCTTTCAATATTAAGTTGTCTGTAGACTTTGGTAACATAATTTATATCATTTTAAGTTGTAAATTGTTGAATAACTTTTAATGATTGAATAGAAGGATTTACCATAAGTTACATACCATCATCTGCTTAACCTTTTCCCAACTATGTTGGGGTCGGCTTCCAGTTACATAAGTTACATACCAAAAAATGAAATAGAATTAGTGGAGCTTGTGTCAATAGGAAATGAAGTATAACGCTTATTTTGAATTGATATTTAGCAATCTACAAATACCCGATATTTTTTTTTTTTTTTTTTGTCTCAGGTAAATTATTTACACAAAGGCTTCGTTTCGTTCTCTCGTCAATGGGACGAGTGTTCAAAAGGCTGGCAGCATTGCCACTTTGTATGGCAATATTGATTGTTTTGCTCATGAAGTGACCAGACTTTTCTGGTCTCGTCTGAATGTACTACATAACATACCGTCACGCCTGTAATCCCTAAATGATAAGGCTGAGACGTACCAACAATATACACCCACATAATATTGAATGTACTAATAAATCAATATCAGATAATACTCCTAAATTATGCATACGTAATAGAAGGCAAAATTTAATTCACATGTACCAGACATAGTGTCCGATTTAATCCCAATGTGAATTCGATTCGAGTCACTGTGGTCGAGACCGACAGTGCTTACTTCGAAGTTTGTAACTTTGTTCCCGCCCGCCCCATACGCCCCCTCATGCCCTAAGGATACGTCCAGCTAATATGTGGCTGAATTTTGGGGATTCCAATTTAGCCCTATTTATGCAGCACCTTGGCTTTGAGAGACGGAGATTGGGGTGTACCCAATGTACATGTGCAGGGCGCTATACATGTGCAGTTGTGCATTGATTGTTTGATGTTGGAGTCAGCTGGCAGTGAATGGTGAGTTCAGAGTTTAGATGAATTAGGATACCGTCTTATCTTTGAACTAGCTTTTGCCCGCGATTTCGTGGGCGTGGTCATTTTCACCCAAGTTAAATTACGTCTTTGCTTTGTGTGTCATAGTGTATGATATATAGCCTATGGCAGGGATGGCGAACCTTTATCGGTGATAGTGCCATTTTTTATAGAAAAATAATAATGTGACTATGACGTGCCATCAAAGAATCTTGGCTTAGTCATTGAATGGAGAAAAATACAACTAGAAGCTGTTAACACTCTTTGTTTGCAACTAATTTGTACAAGAATCGTAATATTTACTATTTTATGTTTATTTTAATAAAAGGTTAGTGTGATTTCTGCTGTTGTAAATTGTTTTCGATCAAATACATATACAGTTGTCATATATTGGCGTGCCCGAATTATTTTGTCGCGTGCCACTACTGGCACGCGTGCCATTGGTTCGCCATCCCTGGCCTATGGTATTCCTCATGAAGCTGGCTATCACCTATACCTAGTATAGACTACTATACTAATATTATGAAGTGGAAAGATTTGTATTTTTGTATGTAACGAATAAACTTGAAAACTACTGGACCGAGTTCAAAAATTCTTTTGCCGTTAGAAAGCTGCATTATCACTGAGTAACATAGGCTATATAACATCACGCTACTACACACGGGAGCGGAGCAGTAACCAAAGACGTAACTTCACGCGGGTTAAATAAGCCACGCGGACGGAGTCGTGGATAGTTCGGTAGTATACAATATAAAAATATTTTTACAATCCGATTGGTCGTTCCAGATATTAGCACGTTTAAACAATCAAAAATAATCTTTTCAGCATTATTATATTAGTATAGATAACAATCGGAGTCCATTACTTAATTAGTTTTTAACGTTATGAAACGTTTAAATAAAATAAGGTCATATCGAACAGTTTTAGAGTTCATATGAATTCGTCGAATTGAATAGTTTTTGACACGAGTCAGAAATTCCACTACCATTTCAGTTTTGGTTATGTATCTCTAAAAAAAATCTCTCTGTAAAATATTTGCATACACAAGCCAAACAAATATTTAATAAAACGTGGACATGTTATATCACGATTTTAACAAACATAGGTTCTGTTTGTACGTATACATTGACCTGACCTGATATGCAATGTAAAATGTAATTCTCCAGACCGATTCCGGCCACGGCGGCTAATCTTAACGCAGACTAGCCAAGTACGCAGGAGATATTATAGTGCACAAGTGTATGCGCAAACACAGGTGAACTCCCTCTTCCCTAACTCTCATAGCCCGATGGGACGGCAATCCGACACGACCTGAAAGAGGTCAGGCGCAGGACCAACGGCTTTACGTGCTTTACGGGGGTGTCACACCACCAACTTCCAAACTCCGGGCTACTACTGAGAAATTCCTAATGGAAAAACTCAATGACACTTTTTGCCCGACCTGGGAATCGAACCCGGGACCCCTTGCTCAGCAGTCGCGCTTGCGACCACGAGACCAACGGGGCAGTTATGCAATATGTACCAAACAAATACAGAAGAATTTAATTTTACGACACGGTTGAGTGTAGAAAGAGTATGATTGGAGTTTCTTATCCATTTTTCTCCATACGAAACTACCTTTTGGAATGGGCAACTAGAGTCAATATTACATTTAATAAAATGTTCAATGTCGTGTGTGTTGTTGTTGTGACGTTCAAAAGCGCCTTTTAATGGTCTAACTGAAATAAATGATTTGACTTTGGTTGGTGCAGTGGCTGAGCAATTGGCTGGTTCGATACCAGCACGAACAAATATTTGTATGGACTACAGATAGTTGTTCTGGGTCTGTTGTAATTATATACCAAAAGATTTTAAAATCGAATGATTATATTAATAGCTTCCAAGAGAAAGAAAATCTAAGGCTACACAAATTAAATCGACATTTCTTTGCATCAAAAACTCGCTATCTCTGATTGACTCCACAGTTGAACTGCCAGGGGCTGCCAATCAGCGAAATGTTTTGTTTTAGTTATTCAGTCTTCATTAGATCGTAACGCTGTTGATTTGTCTGTTTTTGGGTCTTGATATACAAGTCCAGTCTTTTTGCGTTGTTTGAAAAGAAATAATGAAAAATGTTGTGTACCTATATCAAATATGTTTAACGATATTTATATGACCTATTTTTTTGTTCTTTATAAAATTAGATAGAACCAAATAAGGTACCTATATTTATCTTTTGTTATGATTTATAATATTTATTTACTTAGTTTATACCATCACGCCTGTATTCCCCGAAGGGTTAGGCTGAGGTGTACTAATGTAAACCCACAGTTCGCCGGCATATTTTTAGGTCCCATGTAATAGGGGGCGAGCCTATTGCCATTAACCGGGCACAAATTCAAACTCCGAGCTGCTACTGCGAATTTCATAGAAAAACCCAATAACACTTTTTGCTCGACCCGGGAATCGAACCCAGGACCTCTAGCGTAACAGTCGCGCTTAGGACCACTAGGCCAACGAGGCAGTTTACTTAGTTTATATTTAGGATTTTATAAAATACGTAAGGTACACGTAGTTTTTGTATTGAAACACGAACATAATTCCAGTCACTCCTAATGAATGTAGCTATAGACCAAACTAGCTGTTGCCCGCGGCTTCGTATGCGTTGTGGTTATAAGATACGAACTGCCCGCGGCTTCGTCCGCGCGGCTTATTTCACCTGCATTACGTTACGTCTTTGGTTACTGCTTCGCTCCCTTGTGTCGTAGCGTAATGTTATATAGCCTTTGTCACTCAGGAATAATCTAGCTTTCTATGGGTAAAAGAATTTTCAAAATCGGTTCAGTAGATCTAGAGCCCATTACCCCCTACATCCTCACAAACTTTACCTCTTTTTAATGTAAGTATAGATAATACAAATTAATACCAGCCTATTATTGCCCCTTCAAGAAGAAGAATGCACGAGCATTGATCACCTCGCTTGCTCAAGAACCAAATATTACCATTTTATTACAACACGATCTTCATATAAAGACCCAATTAAACATTTAAACAAATCTACAATACATGGGAGCCCAAACAACTGTCAGTCAAGTGGCAGGCGACCGCCGCAGTGCAATCGCGCGCATGCTGCAATCACGGCGCGCATTGTTGCCGCTCCGTGCAGCGCTCATTGTGCGATGTTGCACCTGAGCCACCGTTCCTCTTGTTTGGAACTAGAGCACACAGCGCGAGCGTCTTTTCACTGCAATTGTATTACGCGCCATTGTCCCATTTCATTTATTCATAGCTATTCAGCGAGGACAGCTTTCCCTTTCTAGATTACAGCCGAATATGTGTTTTGTTGAGGATTTTCGTACGGTAGCGTGTGTTTTATACTTTAAATTTTATATAATAGAAAAGTATATTAACCGCTCATTATTTTTCACATTTTGATAAAATTACATGTTTACATACCATCACGCTTGTATTCCCCGAAAGGTTAGGCAGAGGTGTACCAATGCACACCCACAGTTCGCCGGTATGTTTTAGGTCCCACGTAATAGGGTGCGAGCATATGGCCAAAAAAAAAAAAGATTTTTAAGAACCATTTATTCAGTATATATGGAAGTTTTTTTTTACTGGAACAGCAAATAATGATCATCGTTTGGATTAAAGTAACCTAAAAAATAATTGGGGTAAACAGGAAAATTGGTCCACTTATTGAAACTCAATAATTCGAATCCATTTTGTTGTTTATCTAACCGTTTATTCACCTAGTCGTTTCTATAAATAATATTAACCAGAAACGTTTCAAATTATGTTTGATAATATATGGCCTGTATTTACTAGGGTTAGGCAGAGTTACCACTGAACGCAAGTGGTAACTCAGCCTAACCCTAGTAGGTGAATATTGCTTTATTTAAAACTCTAAACCCCGGGCGGTAACTAAGAGCCTACTTAGCCTAGCCTATTAGTGTCCAGTTGTAGGGCAAACACTTATTCTCATACAGAGAAAGCACGAGGGTTGATCACCACGTTTGCTAAAGGCGTACCTATTGGTGCTCTACTTCTACTGACTTAAGGATCAAACCCAAGACTCCCCGTTTAAGCTTTTAAATTATATGATTCTGTAATAAGTTTAATTTCATCAAAATAATGAAATTGAACTGAGCTGTTTGTGCGGTACAGCACAAACGAAGGCCCATCTCACAAGGTGCCATGCGTCGTGTCGCAGTGTCAACAATATAATTAAAATCAAATAAAGTATTTTTAGTATGGCAACGTCAAGCGGTTAGCTTGGGTGAGGTCGCCACTCTATGGATGTGACGTAAACTGTCTTGGACAGGGAGATCTGTTAGCCATCTGGGGGATCACATTCATTATTGGGACGAACTCGCCGCGTTACCATAAAATGAATGTCTAATAACGAGGAGTCGCCTGGTTCACCACTGTTACATTTTGGATAACAGCCCGCAGGAAGATTTAATGACAGCCACCGACAACGCAGTTAAAGTGGCCAAAATCTAGGCCGCAATAATATAATACCTATATTATAGTTTGTCATTGAAACGCTAAGAAGAAGAAAATCTTTCTTTCTTTATCGTGTGGACAGTAAGGTCTACAACACCACACACCCTAGTGTCAGAGTTTCTAAACCGCCTCAAAGGCCTCTGACATGGTTACCGATGTCAGTGATATCCTTGATAAACTTTAGCAAGTACATATGAATTAGAAAAAAAACAAATAGGTTCTTGCCCGTGCCCGGTTGCGAAACCACAACCTCAGGCATGAAAGGTGAGTAGCGCCTTAACCACTAGGCCATCATGGCATCATGTAATTTTCTCTCGTGCTAGCAGCAGCCGCCGCGGGAGACGTTCCGACCGTCGGGAGCCGCGAGACGACTCCCGCCCACCGTAGACGCGGGTCTGTGGACGGTGAGCAATGGGTAGCTCACCGTCCGTACTTTAACTAACGACAGACCGTGTCGACGGCGCGTTCGTGGTCCACGCGCGCCTCAAAGAGATGTCGGCAAACATTCAGAGGGGCCACTAAGGGCCGATGCCTGCCGGGGCTGCGGGTTGTTCGAAAGAGATACCGCGCCCCCGGAACGGAAAGGGCACATGAAGGAACATACGAGTAGATAGGTTTTAGTCAGCAAAAGTCTGACAGTGACTTCCCATCTCAAAAAAAACATGGTCTTTTAGAGCCATGTTTTTTTTTGAGATGGGAAGTCACTGTCAGACTTTTAGAAGAAGTAGATTAAAATAATAGAATACAAATACAAAGACTTAATGTCGTCACGCTTCTGACCACTAAGGGCAACTCAAGCTTTTAGAGGCAATGAATTGTTTATGTAACTAGGTAACTTTTCAACCTTAACTAACCTTAAGTAAAAGCTTTCATAACGTGTCTACTATTAAGTATTTATTTCAACGTCTTTACATGAAAAGTATTTTATGAAATATTAATTTTATTAAAGGTCGTTAGGCAACTTTGACACAGTTTGTTAATTAGCTTCTGTCTATCGTTCACGCTTAGACTTTTTTATATGCGATGTAATTATAAGGTATTAATAAAATGTGACAACACTAGCTTGATACAATGTAAATATACTAGCGTCTGCATGCTACTTCGTCTGCATAGAATTCAGAATTTAGCTAGAGTCCAAGGTCCAAATTACCCTACGGGAACATAAAACCGGGATACGACTGATCTTATGTTTTAGGCCACTTCAATAACTATAAGGTATGCCTGAGATAAATTCATTTAGCCGTTTATGCATGAAAAAGACGAGTAAAAGTGTAACAAACTTCCATCTATCCATTATTATTCCACATACACTTTATTTTACTTTTTAGTTTAATTGTTATAGCATATCCTGTATTCTTTTGTGTATTTAATAAGTGTCCGCATGGATGTCCTTATATCATAAAATATATAGGCAATATTCTAACTTTCTAACAGTAAAAAACATTTATAATCGGACCAGTATTTCCAGAGATTTGCTCTAACAAACAAACAATTTTATGCCTTAATAACATTACTATTTATAACTATAATTATGTTCCTATTTTTAGTAAAAAAAAAACAAAAATAATCACATTTTAAGGAAAATGTACTGTGCAGTTTTTCAGCACGTAGCTATCCAAGGTAAGTAACTACAACTACCGAGCTCTACGAAGCAGTAGCAGTAATTTATAGTTTTAAAGCCGAAGTATAGTAGAAATTGAAGTCTTGTACGCTGCCGGTGCGGTAATAAGGCGTTCTTCTCAATTGAGTTTAACAACTTAAGAACCGACCTGCTATGTGTGCTACATGAGTAAAAAGAGTAGTAGGTATGGCTCAAGGTAGGGCGCAAACGTGGATACTTTTGTGTTTTATGTCAGACTTGCTTCTGCCCGCGACATCGTTCGCGTCATATATTATCCCACGGGAACTGTACATTTTCCCGGGATAAAAAGTATTCTATGTGTTATTCCACACTACATTCTATCTCAGTGCCAAATTTCATCCAGATCCGATCAGGCGTTTGAGCGTGAAGAAGACACAAACATACACGCTCACAAACTTCCACCTTTATAATATTAGTGTGATTAAAGCTTCCGATGAATATTTGATTTCTATAGAACCAGTGTGAAATCATCCACTTCCTGCGCATACGTAAACATTTTTTGTATCCAGTTGCTTCCATTTGACACATACTCATGACGATATAAAAGTTTTCTGTGTCGGTAACTGGAAACTAGAAGTGTCTATGTTTGCGCAGCGCCTAAACAAGGTGCAATTTTGCATCCTCGTCAAATTTAAGGAGGTAACTATACTAGCGATTTTCAACATAAACCTATATACTAATATAAAGAGGACAGATTTTTAGTTTGTATGTTTGTACCGAATAGGCTCCGGAACTACTGGACCGATTTTAACAATTTTTGCACCAATAGATAATTACATTATTTCTGAGTGTTACAGTCTATATAACATCACGCTACGACACACGGGAGTGGAATTACTTAAGACAACCTAGTGCGGGTGCAATGAGCCAATCGGACGAATGGGCAACTAGATTCAATAGTTTTAATTAATTGACGTCTAAAAGTGCCTTTTAATGGTCTAATTGGAATTAATGATTTGACTTTGACTTTGAATATAATAGACATTTTTTTTTGTTTTACACTTCCATCATAGAAGCAACATGAATAGTGTTATCAAGAGTTTATAAAAACTAATCAAAAAGAGTAGGTATGAGTATTTGTGGAAATTCTTGCTCACTAGCCTACCTACATTTTGGAATAAAAGGCTAGCTACAATTTTCCAACTGACCGTGTCCTTGACAATTCCAAGGTGCCTCTAAATGGTTTAATTGAAAGAAATGCTTTGAATTTGACTAACAAATAAGTAAATTGGAACCCAGTAATTGTAAGAACATTATTTCCATCTTAAAATAGATAGCAACGAGATACCGCTTAAATCTTAGGCTTATTTCGACAAAACGGTATCTTCTTACTCAAAGGTCAAGTTGGTACTAAATTCAAAGGTACATTAACATAATTGAGCTTAGTTCCGTCAAAAACCCACGATCTTTCAATAATTAAAATTATTTTCGAGAAATTAATAAAATACTCGTATAGCCACAACTTGATTGTTTTTTCTAAACAACAATAACAGTTTAATTTACAGCCAAAACGTATGCTTAGATTTTTTTTTTAATATTTTTTTTTTATCGTTTTTTTAGCTATTTTGGCAGAAGTAATAAACTTAATTTGAATGTACATATTTTGGTTTTGTTTTTTTTTTTTTTTTTGACTTTTAAACACTCAAATTTATTGCTACAAAAAGTAGTCGCTTACCTAAAATAAAATTTACCTAACTAAAGGTTTAAAACGAAACGTAAGACACCTAGTTATTTCTGAAATCATAAAGAAAGCAAGCATTAATTTAAAGCAAACTATTTTCAAACTAAAATCACAATGTCCATGCCTATTTTTGCGTGTCCGTAAAACGTCAGATATGTGTAAATGCAATTGTTCCATCCCGAATGTGTGGCTTGGGCATCTGCCCATCTATCACTCAGATATTGCGTATGCCTGACAGATCAGACGAACCGTTTTGGTTTTTTAGGATTCCGTCAGAAATGAAATTTTGTTAACCAAGTTTTTTTTTATTTAACACTACACACATACTGTAACAATTTGTACATAATTATCTACGTACGTTCTAAGTTTATTATGGACTTAACTGACATTGGTGAAAAAAAACAAAGGAAAGGAATATTGTACTAGCTATATACTTCAGTTGCGTCTTTTATTACTACTTCGCCCCCGTTGACCGTAGTGTGATTTTCTATATGTATAAACTTTCCTCTTGAATTACTCTATTTCATTATGAAAACGCATTCCGTTACGTCGATTAAAAAATCTAAGCGCTCAGATGGTGGGAAGCGAGTTTATTTTTTATACTATGTAGAGATGTAGGTAAGTCTGAAATGGCCAATCCGCTTTGAGCAAGCGTGGTGATCAATGCTCGTGCCTTTTCTGTATGAAATGAGGCCTTTACCCTGCACTGATGAGGATTTGCCCAGCAGGAAAAGGAATAGGTAGATATTAATACTCAGTTACTTAACTATCAAAAAATATTTTCACTCAGAAATTAAATAACATGAGAACTCGAGGCTTACTAGAAACCATAAGGCCCAACAGCCCCATACATTTCGTGTCTAAACAGCCTCATAACAAATTGGAAAGCATTAATGTGTTCTATCAAAATGTCCGTGGTCTCAAAACCAAACTAACAACGTGGAGAACGAACTTATTACAGCTGGAACATAATCTCATCGCTGTAACAGAGTCTTTTCTTGATTCCTCTATCGAAGATGGAGAACTTGCAACGGAGGACTGGAATGTTTTACGACGTGATAGGAGTACACCGTGCGGGGGAGTGATGCTCGCTGCACGCGCACCCATCGTGTTGCGTCGCCGCCACGATCTCGAAACTGAATGTGGCGAGGACTTATGGGCCGATTTTATATGGCGCGGCCGAACTGTTCACGTATGTGTTGTTTATATTAAACCTAGTGCCAGTGATGATGAGTATATGAGATGGTTTTGCAAAGTTGAAGAATATATAAATAATTTAAAAGGTCTGGTAATAATATTGGGTGACTTGAATTTAAACAGTGTATCGTTAAATATTAAGAATTATTATTGTTACTTTGTATCATATTGTAGTCTAAATGAGATGAATATTGTGAAGAATTCTTATGGAGGAATGTTAGATGTTGTTTTGGTCCAAGAGAGCATTACTATGCGAGAGACACTCGTTAGTGCCACAGAGGGAATTGTACCTTTGGATACATGTCACCCTGCTCTTCACATTGAGATAAAAGTAGATGTAGGTCACTATTCAGATTCAATCGAGCCCAGCAACATAGATAGCGTCAAGGACTGGAATTTTAGCAAATGTGATTATAAACAGCTTTATTTATTTTTCACTAATGAAACCATTTGGAATGAGGTCTTGGAATACAAGGATGTACATGCAGCTACTCAAAAATTTTACGACATCATTTATAACTTTTTTAATACTTGCATGCCTAAAAAACGGAGGAGGAAGTCGACCGATAAACGATATCCAGTATGGTTCAGTAATGATATTATCCAAAGTCTGAGGCGCAAGCTTAAACTCCATAAAAACTGGAAACGTACCAACTGCGATCGCGCATATTTGTTGTTTTCTGACCTAAGAGCAAGTTTAAAAACTCGTATTGCAGGCGCATACTCCTCGTATATGAGGCAAATAGAGGAGAAACTTACAGTTGCCCCTCGTGAATTTTGGTCACACATTTCTAGACTACGGACTAAAGGTGGC
The DNA here is from genome assembly GCA_932526535.1 of Caradrina clavipalpis. Lineage (NCBI taxonomy): Eukaryota > Metazoa > Arthropoda > Insecta > Lepidoptera > Noctuidae > Caradrina > Caradrina clavipalpis. Next base: position 10,015,680 of record OW052092.1, on the reverse strand, counting down.
TTTGAACCTAACGTCTCGTACAAGGGTATAACTTTTTCGGGAACTAAAGCAGCTGGTGCCTTTGCTGAGTTTTTCTCAAACGTTTTTCTACCTGATGTCCCGCGGCTAAATGCTGATCATATCAGTGCAGCTGAGTCCTTCAGATGTAGTAACTACATAAATATATCCACACTGTGCCCTAAAGATATTGTAAAAGGTATAAATAAACTTAAACCTAACAGCTCTATAGGTCCCGATAACATTCCCCCCTTTATAATCAAATGCTTAAAAAATACTTTCAGTACTCCTCTTTGTCATATTTTCAATTTAGCCTTACAGACTGGCACGTATCCCGCGCAATGGAAAGTTTCAAGAGTAACACCTATCCCTAAAACCCAAAACAAAAGTACTGTTGAAGATTACCGCCCTATAGCAATTTTATCTTCACCGGCGAAAGTCTTTGAAAATATCCTGCATAATGCGATAAACGTGCAAGTAAATAAGTATTTATGCAATGAGCAGCATGGTTTCAGGTGCAGGAGGTCAGTTGACACGAATCTCCTGACTCTAGTCGAGTATATTTCCACTAGTATGGACCGCGGACATCAGGTAGACGTACTTTATTTCGACTTCCGGAAAGCGTTTGACCGTGTTAACAACGACACGCTGCTGATGAAACTTAGCAAAATAGGATTTGCACCATCTCTCCTCTGTTTCTTCGCAGACTACCTGCGCGATCGTCAGCAGTTTGTTAGGCTCGGTATGTATGAATCCAGCACCTACCACACGCGTTCCGGGGTCAGTCAAGGGTCAATCTTGGGACCTTTATTATTTTTAATTATGGTAAACGATCTTCCCCAAGTTCTACGTCATGCAAGATGTTTACTGTATGCTGATGACCTAAAATTATACCTGGAAATAAAGTCTGAGCGTGACTGTCTGGCATTGCAGCAAGATATTGATGCCATATTGAAGTGGAGCCTTGACAATAAGATGGAATTTAATTCCTCTAAATGCTTCGCTATGATATTCGGTCGAATGCGGCACCCAGTTCATTTTGAATACAAACTGAATAATAATACCATCACGAAAACAGCAGCAATGAAAGATCTGGGAGTCACATTCGACAGAAAGCTCACTTTCCACGATCACATGCTCACGGTGGCTAAGGCATCCTACCAAAAGTTGGGTTTTGTCATGCGTAATTGCCGTGACTTCCGTACCTCTCTTCCTATCAAGATAGTGTATAATGCACTCGTTCGCAGCAAATTAGAATCCAGCTCCTGCGTGTGGAATGCCCACGAGGGCACCTATACTGTTTTGATGGAAAGGGTACAAAAAGCTTTTCTTAGGTTTATCTATAAGCGTATACATGGCTATTACCCTTACCTATATCCGACGAAATTTCTACTGGGTTGCCTTGGATATAATTCGTTAGAGGTAAGGCGAGCACGAGATCAGCTCACTATAGCCTGCAAAACTTTACGTGGCGCTATTGACGCTCCTGATCTGCATACAGCGCTGGCTCGCTTTTTTGTCCCGGGCAATTACTGCTGCAGCAGAAAGCACAGGCTATTTGCTGTGCCTTCTTGTCGCACTGTTGCGCGCGCTAAGTCCCCAATACCTCGCACCATGTCTGCCCTTAATGATCTCTTGGATGCTTATCCAACAAACGATCTGTTTGCGGATGAATGGAAGGAGATTTTATTGGTATGTCAGAAGTACTGTGATAAGAATTTGTGAAAGAGATGACCTAATATTGTTTTGTTTTAAATTTTTATTTGTGTTTTCTTTTTTTTTATATTTTCTTTTTTTATATTTTTCTTTTATATTTTAAAGTATGTTATATTGTATGCCTTTAATTATTGTAATTGGTTCACTTGTAACCGTTTTAATTAAAGTAAAAATAAATAAATAAATAAATTGGTGTACGTCCAAACATGTGTTTCCAATGTATGGCTATATTCATGTGTAATTTCAGGTATTGCACTAATTCGACCTATATTAAATCTGCGTGCACCTATGCGTTCTTAGTATCAGGAAATTATTCATGTAGGTTCCTGGAACCAGTACAGAGGCCGTACCGATTCCCTATATTGGTCCTGAGTTTGGCGAATTGACGTCAAATGACGGTATTCAGTTGGAAGGCTAGCGCTGCGATATAGATTTCTATGAAATGATCATTCACAGATACATGAAAAATGTGCTAACGCTTAAAAGAGTCTAAATTTCGGATTATTTTGCAGTAACTCAATCCTGGCTGCAATATTTTACAAACCTAGAAACAAATCATTATCGAATATTCATTCAAATATAAAACCAACATGGCATAACGTTTTTGTGGCTTCATATTTTTATGTTAAAAAACATGAATCCTCTAAATTACTTTTAACATCCGTAAAAAACTAAATAAAATGAAATATAGTCCCGATGTATCAGCGTGATATTTAGCGTCCGTTTTTTTCAGGCGACTGGTCACTCACAAACTAATTCAGGGGGTAAACAGACTGTATGATACGAGCACAAAGCTGGGGTCATCTGGGACTTGGACGAGTGTCATCAATCATGCTGATATTGCGTGACGCATCAACTTGCGGGGACGGACGGTCGGACTGACGACATTTCTCTTTACATGTTTATCGGGGTTTAGACCGTTTTGTTATAGTGGCGCTAATGAGGTGGTTTTTAGTATAATGTGCTGATGATTTGTTAAAATAAATTCAAGCCGCCATTTTTAAACTTATTTTTAATTATAACGGGTGTAAACACACACTTTAATGAAATCGAAAGTCGTGGTCGTTCTTTCCATCATTGCAAGCATTTCTTTGTTATGAACTATATAGGATACCTTGCGATTATAGAGATATTGATATTCAAAGTTTCAACTTTTTCCACGTTTTTTTTTTACAAAAACAAGCGTTGAATGTTACAATTTAACTTTAAATACCACGCCTTTACTATTGCAACCCTAACTTCAATATTTAGCGTGCGTTACATTGCACACATTCATAAAGAACCACTACACACCAAACAAAAATATTCACAGTTACTTTGTTTGATGGTCAGTATTCGTAGTTAACGACTGATGTATCTTTTTACATCCTATAGCTAGTAGGGACATCGCAGCGAACTAACAAAGAAAGAATAGTAAAATACTCAAAATTAAACGTAAACGGAACGCTACAGTAGGTAAATCTTGAACATAATGAATGATTAGCAAGCAGTGTACCTACAACTTAATTCGGAAGCTAATTTTAAAATACTCTCGTAAAACCAAAGCTCGAAACGCCAAGTTCGCGGCTGAGTGGGCGAGAATTCAACATTTGAGAACGATGACATTTAAAACGAGCGATTCAAAGTCGAGCAGCCGACTTCCACTTCCCTTGCATAACCTTTACAAGTAAGTCAGTATAGGAAATGTAAACACAAATTCACATTTCGTGTATCAGCTTGCAAAGCTCGTATCGAGTCGCAAATAATAAATATTTGCACGATCCGAGTACCGGCCGACAGCACACGATGTCGAATACATACTGCATCTGAAACTTCAAACGCATTCGAGAAATAAGTGTGATATTGGTATAGCTATACTGTATACGTACTATAGTACTTTTAATGTATGACTAAACAAGAAGTATGAAAGAAATTAATCATGTTGTTGTGTATTTTTGTAAAGACCGCAGCAGATTTTTTTGTTTTTTATTTTAGAGTTGGTCTCATAGTTGTGTGAGTGATGTGTGAATACTTTTACCCCCGAGAGATCGACAATAAATTAAAAGTTAATCTGTATTTTCTTGCGGCTACTTCTACTGTTTAACAATGTACCAAAAATATTGAAAGACAATTATATTATTTCATTACTTTTTTCTCTCAGTGCGCACTTCCCCACTGCTGAACAAAAGCCATCCCCATATTACCAAGCTATAAAAATCAGCCTGGGCTATTGGCTATTGACATTCAAGTTTTCTCTCAATCACTATGATCATTCCGCGACGCAATGTTTCCAATGGTCTATATACTTCAAAACAGTTTTGACCGGCAGATTCGGTTCAGCATTTTCAATATAACCTTTGACCCGACCCTCAAGAACTGACGGCCTAGGTATTTGTAAACAGTACTAATGTTAAGAAGAAGTTTAGTGACCTGTAGAACAGACAACGGATTAAAATAGATACGCCCAGTTTGGCTTTGGGTTCCGCGCGGTGTGGGTAGAACTCAACGCTCAATTAAATGTCTGACGTTGTGGTCAAAGCGTGTCCTCCCACGCTATCACATCAGTCAGGTCTAGAAATAGATTTGAATTAATCAATCGGTCACTGATAAACTTTCTTATTCACACATCCATTCCTAATCAACATACGACCCCAACGGCTTGCCCGCAACTTTATTCTCGTGAATGTTGTACGAGGATTTTTTTCCGCGAAACAAATGTTATTTTTCTAACATAAATATGGCCTCTACCAGAAACATCATCAATAAATCAGGATGTCTACTGGTTGGACCATAGGCCTCCTCCATAGATTTCCAAAAGGACCGGTTGGACCACGCACTGGCAAGCGCAGCGTCGAACGTCCACCCACGGGGGACAGACGATGTGGTTAAGACCGCAGGAGTGTATCCTTAGTTACTCTTTATAACTTTAGCTATCTACTAGTCAAAATCGGGCTACCCGCTTCTGAGATTAACCGGAACAAAGAAAATAAAAAAAAGATTTATTTGTGTATTAAAACCGTGTATTATTTTTTTATAACAAGCTGTAATTTTTACATTACAAACAGACTTCAATTTTATTTATTTGTGAGTATTATACGAATTGATTTATTTCGACGCCTAATATAAGGGCAAACCAACTGGGTCGAAGACGTGGCAATTATTGGTAGTTATTTACGTATTTACTAGCCACTCAAGCGTAATTTTGCTATAAGAAATAATATTCGACAGAATATATTTTTAGAACCTTTATGAAATATCGTTATTATTTTACCTGAAAAGAAAGACGTTTTACCTAACTAATCACTTAAGTCTTGGGTCTATTTGTTCACCTTGATTGAATTACTTGCTACGCCTTAGTATTAATATTGATACATCCAGAACTCCATTAATACTTGCTTCTTGAAGTACCTTGGTTCACAGTGAATGAAGGCAAAAAAATATCGAAACTTCTGCTTGATACCGGTTAAAATAAAACTGTACCTAATCAACGTAAACCAAGAATGCTAAATTAAAAATAAGAAAAATATATTATTTTCAAGTTAGATTACTTTTAATTTCCTCATTAATTTATTACCTAAAAGTATACATAAGTTACATTTTTATGAAATAACTAGCTGTTGCCCGCGGCTTCGCTCACGGCAGCCTTAGTGTTACTTAACCAATTAAGGATTGAATACTATGTCTTCATAGTCTTCCAACTGTCAAATGGTTTCTAAGGTTAATAATAGTTACGACTGTGGGTTTTAGAAATTAGTCAGTAGACATCCGGAGTCTGATTGTTTGTCCGGTATTTATGCGGAGGGTATATGATATGGCTTTACTATTCCTTTCGAAAATACTGTGATGTGGTGTCAAAATTTACTTATTTACATATTTTAATTTTCTCTAACCGTTGAAAAGCATTTTTAATGGGTTCTGCTGTAACACTTACATCGTAGCTTCGATCTGTCTAGTATCAAAACCGTAGAAATGAATCTTGTAATCAGAGCAACTGCCAACTAAATCTGAACTTCGTGTTACAACCAAGTTAATATAATTATGTTGTTGGGAAAAAGTATGGGCAAAAAACAGTAAGCATATGACTTATTAAAAGGCTAAGCAAAGTTTTACCTCTCAAATTATATATTACCTTTCATCTATTGCAGAATGACGGTAATAGGTAACCTTCATTTTCATTTTGAAGTTCATTTTTAAGCATGCAGAATATGGTCTGTTGACAGTACCTACCTATGAGAAGAAATTCTGCATGCGATGCATGATTAATGATTGATGCATGATTCTACATGTATCGTGAAAGCTTGAACTCTGAGAGATATTTTTTATACAGGAAAAGTTTTTAACCAGTGCGTAAATTTTTTTTGGTAGTTCAGTTGTCAGTAATGGATCACATTTCCGTGTTTAGTTAAAAAAAAATAAAAAAAAAATTTCATCCTTATCCGAGTTTGAAATAAGCAAAACATGGACATAATCTATTTGCCATACTATCAATGAAAACTCGCGGCCGCCGCCCGGGCGCATGGATGGGGTGAGGGGGTGGGGAATGCGCTAGCGCCGAGTGACAAAAAAAGATGGTTTTTAAGTAAACATGTTTCGTAAGCGATAACTTTTTTTTTAGTACTAAGACATATCAAAATAAAATATACGTGTTTAATAAAACGTGTTGAAGTTTATTATGGCAAAATTTACGCACTGGTTAAAATTTTTTCCTGTATAGGTACGTATAGGTTTAATTAATTTTGGTCCTATATAAAATAAATATACCATCACGCCTGTATTCCCCGAAGGGTTAGGCAGAGGTGTACCAATACCAATGTACACCCACAGTTCGCCGGTATATTTTGGTCCTGTTGTAGCTAATTTATTTCTGTTTAGCTATTGGAATAGAAGTATGCTTTTTTGGTAGCGTAGCGCAGCCCAGACAGTATAGTATTGCACACATAACGTTTGCAGATAAATCGTACGACACTTGTATGAAGTGTCGAGGTTGGTAGGCCCACGGTGCGGTGATACTTCTTTTTTAATGATGAAAAATCGTCATATGAGTTTTTCCGTTCTGGCGGAAGGGAGTGTCAGACTCTTACTGACTAAAATCCATCCGTTTTCTCCTAATGCCCATCGCGTTCCAGAGCCGCGGTGAGGCACTGGCCCTAGCGGGCCCCGTCTTCTGTGCTGATATCTCTTTGAGACGTGTGTGAAACACAACGCGGCGTCGGCACGGGTATGGTTCTGATCGGACGGCGAGCCACCCAACGCTCGCCGACCGCAGGCCCGTTGCCGTCGATCGCCTCTATGACGACACGGTGGTGTTCCGCCAAAGCAGGGCAGACCTCCACCTTATGCTTCACCGTGTCCACCGGATGATCCTCACAATAATATTACTCTGGCATGTCCTCATGTCTCATGTCAACATGTCCGGAGAATACCTGCGTCAGAGCATCATGGTGTTGCGGCGATCCTACTATCGATAAAACTTGGTAACTCTTTAAATAGTCTGAGGCGCCGTTTTTTACTTACGAAAAATATTCTTAGCGTAGCTAGAATTTGTGGAATCAAAAAAATTCTGTTCCGGTCATTCCTCTTCAGTCGAACCATGCATATTTTTTAAAGTTATGTAAGGGGGAAAACTAAACCCGCCTAAACCTGTTTTATTATAATATTGAAAACATAATAACAAAAAGTAACAATTGATTGGAATTGAACCCACACAAAATATTTTACATGGTTTTCATTAAACAGCGAAACAATTCACTTTATTTACGTAACAATTAACTAAAAATAACTATTCCCATACATGTCATATTTGAACTGCCCCGTTGGTCTCGTGGTGGCAAGCAAAACTGTTGATCGTGGGGTAATGGGTTTTTCCATTACGAATTTCTTAGGAACAGCCCGGAGTACGGACGTTGGTGGTGCGACACTCACGTGTCTCGGAAAGCACGTAAAGCCGTTGGTGCTGCGCCTGATCTCTCCCCTATTGTGTCGGATTGCCGACACGTCGGACTATGAGAGTTAGAAAAGAGGGAGCGTTTGCTCACACACTTGTGCATTTTAATATCTCCTGCATTGGCTAGTCTGCTTTAAGATTAGCCGTCGTGGCCAGAATCGGTCTTGTATTGAATTCTATTACACAATTAACTGCTTAACTCCTTGTGGCTATGACTTCATGATTTTTATTTCATAGGATAAATATTATGTTAAAAATCTTCAATATTTTATGTATTTTATAACAGTTCCGTGGTAAAATCTTTACGGAAAATAAACATAATGCAATAATGCTTACCTACCTAACTCCATTATTTGTTACAAATACCCAAATAGCCCCACTATTTATTACAAAACCCACCACCCAAAGAGAGAAGTAGATTGTGGGAAGGAAGACAGCCACCACCTCATGACTACTTGAAGCTGCCAGAGTACCTGCCTCCCGGTAGTGAACTCAGTGATGTATCTAGAAGGTACTGTAAATGTCTCAACTGGTGTAAATTATTGTTAGGGAGATCATCGATGCGAAAATATTTCAATCGCGTTATATAATACAGCCAGTGGCGTGCGGTCCATATAGGCAAATAGACATTGGCTACCCTATAAAATACGTATTTATCTTATATTAAATATCTTTTATTGTATCCACGAGTAACTACTATCGTTAAAATAAAAAAATAAAAACAAATCTTAAATCAGCTCCACCTATCGTTAAAATAAAAAACATAATATATTAAAACTTAAATCAGCTCCATCTATCGAGTAACGGTGGAGTCTCATCGATAAATCGCTTCGCGCGAGTAACGGGAAGACACAAAACATTGCGGCTGGGTGTTTCAATGTGTGCCTCATGACAGACTCGTAGGTACGCGTCTACAATAGTGTGCGTTTACTATAAAAACTCGACACACAATGTCAAAATAACGCTCACAAACGTACAAATAGACTTTGGCTAATTTTTATAGTTTGACGTCTGCGGGGGTTTTGCGAAGTTAGTTATGTGATTATTATAATAAGTAGTACGTTTGATTTTATTAGCGTTAAATGAAGCACGTTTACTTTTTGTCATAATATGTTTTTATGTTGACGTGACTTATGAGCGGCCATTGTTGATTCATTTTGTACGACTGTAAACTGTTGTGTTTACGCTAAAATTAGATTGTGATGTGTTAAAATTGTTCAGGTGTGTGTATGTGCAGAAAATATTAAATTATGCGTTTTCAAAGCTATCATAAAGTGATAAAAAAGTGTTGATCGCCCAAGGCCGTTTATACACCAGAGTTGCAGTGAATACAAACTAAAGGTATAATCAATCGTAAATTCAATATGTAAAACAATAATGAATCTTAAGACTGGCTCACGGGTTGTTTACATAGCAATTGTTTATATTGTTTTTCGTGTCCAGACGTGAGTCGGTCGTAACGTGTTTTGGGCATATTGTAGGTACGTAGTTTCGTGGATATGAGTAGGTACCTACCTAACTACCTAGTTTCAAAACCGATTATTCTTGTAACTATGTAGTTACCTACTTCTGTATACAGTAGAGTTTTGGTTAGTTCTGCGTTTGTATTATGGTATGATTATGAAAGTGTTATAGGTTAGGTATAAAGGTAGGTAATATTGTTACTTTGGTGTTATGCTTTGATTACGTATAGGTATGTGACAGTTTGAAGATGTTCTTTTTATCATGCGCGTAAGCTATACCTATCCCGAGCCGAAGGGACTGTTTACTCGGTCAGTGGGTCGTCTTTGCAAATACATACAGAACAACGAGACATACCCGCCAAAAGGCCACTTCAAATATCCGAGAATTGATATGTTTATAATATCAGCCAATCTATAGATATTTGAGGTCGAAAATCATATACATCATTATTTAATCGACAAGGCGACGAACCAAAACCAACATGTATTAGGTGTTTTTGGTAGGTAGGTAAATTTTCTGTCTACCCTGTCTAAAAACTCTGTGCACGCCACTGAATACAGACATGTGTTGCCCGACATTTAAAGACTATTTTGTCAAAATTTAAATTAAAGAGTCAAACAGACAGATTTTTTTTACGTATATTTTCCGCTCTACTATCGTTCCCACACCTATCAGTTTGTTTATATTTTTTGATTTCGATAAATGAATAATTTTGACTTCAATATTGTTTATATGAAACTATGATTGTATAGACATTATTTTTTGCAGAAATAATAAAATATTTGAAAAATAAGAAAGCAAAATGTTATGGCGGAAGAATGCATACTTCAATTTTATTAAAGTTTGGAAATGTTCTAGAATTAAAAATGTATTTAAAAAATCACAAAAAGTAAAACAGTTTTTGGGGTTCGAACTCAAACCCAGCGACTTGTAAGGCGGTCATCGAACCATTAGACCACATGCTTCGGTAGGAAATACTCTAAAATAGCCGTTCTAGTCTGTCACGATTAACTGCTTAGCTCCTTGAGGGTATAGCGTTATGATAATTATTTCAGTAGTTTAAGCCCCAGCTACCTAAAGTATTCTTATATTTAGTCTCGTATTTTTATAATCGCAATGTAATCTGTAGGAGAACAAAACATAATGCAATATTGCTCAGCCCCCAAAGCAGATAGCGTGATAATTTATAGCCTACGGTCAAATTTGGCCTATGTGAAATATATATACAAAAATTGAACAGAATTTGTCCGGCAGTATTTGCGTGATGCCCTAACAAACAAACAGACAAACAGACAAAAATTCTAAAAATTGTATTTTCGGCATTAGAATCGTTCCCCGACCTCGTAGCAATCACTCTTTCTCAAAAACATTAAATGTACAGTTTTGACATCGCTACAATTTTATTATATGTATATAGATATAAAAATAAAAACATTAAAAATGTAAAATATAATAGCTCACCGGTATCGAGAACAGGATCCAAGCTACCAATGGTCAGGGCTCCTGAAAATTCCTATTACTTTTGATTCGCTTTGCAATCTTTGGAAACCATAAATATCATGTAAAATAGTAATTTGAGGAAGACACTAGCTCCTGTAATACAGTGTACACTAGCGCAGGACCTAGGGAATTCATAAAAATATTTGTACAATTTATGTCAATATCAATAAAGAGAGACTATAAAAATAAGATGAGATGTATGAACGTGAACGAGGCGAAAGTAGTATGTAATTTAAGGATCGTAGCAGGTGGCGTTCTGTGGTTTCTGCCTACCCCCATGGGAAAAAGGCGTGAGTGTATGTATGTATAAAAATAAAGAAATACTATTAAGCAATTCAAAACTTTATTAAACGGAACAATAAGCTGATTGTTCTATGTAGATAAAGCGCAAACTTTTCACCTTATAACTTCGTTCTTGAGTTTAGGCGTCACCGTCACGATTTTGTCTACGTCGTCTATTTGAACGAGCCCTAATGAGGCTAATAATACATAACACGAGACGCTTTCTCAACAGGCTTTTAAACCTAAGTGTGTAGACAAGCAATTCATATCTAAACTAATATTATAAAGAGGTAACATTTGTTTGTAAGTTTGTATGTAGGGGGTAATCTCTGGATCTACTGGACCGATTTTGAAAATTCTTTTACCCATAGAAAGCCACGTTATTTGTGAGTGTCATAGACTAAAAAACATTACGCTACGACACACGGGAGCGGAGCAGTAACTAAAGATGTAACGTAAGGCGGGTGAATTTAGCTAAGCTAAGCGAAGTCGCCGTAGCCAGTTTGCTAGTAGTTTATATTTTCCTGTACACCCACTAAGGACAGAGCGTGTTACGAGAAGATAATATAAAAGCGTTTAGCACGAACAAATCCCACGTATTCAACTAAACAACAGTTTATCGTAAAAATCTGTGTGACACAAGGAAAATGGTCAATTTTATTTATACAAAGCTCAAATAAAGGCAACAGAAAAGGTTGGGAAGTGAATAGGGCGAGGGTCAATATTTGCTTCTCGTCAGGCAAAATTGTGGGCGAGCGCACTTGACACCGGACTAGTGGAATTCAAATAGTTTCTTGGAAAAGTTTGCCTCCTTATATTTTGGTTAATAACTGTTGGTACATTGACCTATTGTTGTTGGGGTAACTGAAAACATTGTTGTGTTTTATATAAGAAAGTCATAGGGCCTGTTTCACCACTTTGGAATTAATTTCGAATAAATTACTTGACGAATCATTTCATATAAAGGCCTATTCAGACCTAAGCGGTATTCGCTACCGTCTGCGGCAGAGAAAACCCAGTGGGTATGCGGTAATATTACTGTTCAGACCTAAGCGGTATTCGCTACCGTTCGTAACCCGCGTGGTATGTACCTCTACCCACAGCGGCAGCGAATATCGCTCAGGTCGCTCTAGCCGCGGTACTTGATACTAAATACCTGAGCGAAATCCGCGCGGTATGTACCTCTACCCACAGCGGCAGCGAATATCGCTCAGGTCGCTCTAGCCGCGGTACTTGATACTAAATACCTGAGCGAAATCCGCGCGGTATGTACCTCTACCCACAGCAGCAGCGAATATCGCTCAGGTTTGAATAGGCCTTTAATTCTGTTGTGGTAAAACAGGCCCACAAGGTAAAATTAGAGCTGACTCGAAGAATTTAAGTTGACTATTTCAAAAATGTTCGATTCAATATCTCTTAAAACAAATGAACAAGCACAAATGATAATTGTACCTACTATCCTGCTAATGTTATAAATGCGAAAGTTAGTGAGAATGGATAGATGGATAGATGTTTGTTACTCTTTTACGCTTATACGGCTGAACGGATCTGGATGAAATTTGGCACATAGATAGCTTATGGTCTGGAATAGCACATATAATACTATATACAAGGTTACTTTTCATTCACCGGCCATATTTCAGGGGGTAAAAGTATTCATGAATTTGAAAAACTTTTGCTAAAGGACCAACCCAGAAATATGAAAAAAAAAAACCGCTGTTCCGTACATTTTGATAGTGTTGTATTGCAGTTTTGTAAGGAACAGCAGATTTTTTTTTCATATTTCATAGTTGGTTCCATTATGAAAGTTATTTATATTCGGGAGTACTTTCACTCCCTGAAAAATGGCTGGTGAATGAAAAGTAACCCGGTATATACAGTACAACTTTGACGTGTACGAAGTCGCACACAGAAGCTAATACTAGATGTAGATATATTCGTCATCTCTTTCGTGTAGTTAAGTTGGTGTTAAACAGAGATTACGTAACTGTTACCGTGTTATCTTAAGAATAGAAAATTCTTATACCGGAAAACGGCATGAGAACGTAAAAGTTCAAGCTTTGTTTTATATTCCATTGTCTTCTTGGAGGCATTCATAAAATTCGTTATAACATGTTTTATTTCAAGTAAAAATCAAGTAGATATCCTTAAAGTGTAATATAAACATTTTACGCTTTTATAAAATGGCTCCTTATATTTTTACTTTTTCTACTAAAGTTGACGGAAACGTGGGGGTTTAGTATCAGGTACTAACATTATAATGTGTAGGTAAACTGTCATTGTTTTCCAATTGAACGTGAGCCTTATTCATTTGTAATAAAGTTGAAAAACTATCAAAGAATTTGACAGACGAGGTAGCTTGATGTCCGGACACATTATCCTACTACTATTATAAAGGCGAAAGTTTGTATGTATGTATGGATGTATGGATGTATGTATGGATGTTTGTTACTCTTTCACGCTTAAACGGCTGAATGGATCTGGATGAAATTTGGCACAAAGATAGATTATAGTCTGGAATAACACATAGGCTACTTTTTATCCCGGGAAAATGTACGGTACCCGTAGGATAACACATCAACTGTGACGCGGACGAAGTCGCGGGCAGAAGCTAGTATTAAATAATTATACAGTTCTAACTGCCTCGTTAGCCTAGTGTCCCTGAGCGCTGCGCTGGAGGTCTTGGGTTCGATTCACATGTCGAGCAAAGTATTATTGGAGTTTTCTACAAAATTCTTAGTAGCAGCTTGAGGTTAAGATTTGTGCCCGGTTAATGGCAATAGGCTCACCCCCTATTACATGGGACTTAAAAACATACCGGTGAACTGTGGGTGTACATTTCTGCCTAACACTTCGGGGTATACAGGCGTGATAGTATGTATGTGATTGTATACGCATGTATACAGTTTGAATACCACACACGATATTTCACTATTCAGTAACATTAAAATAATGTGGATTATTTTAATAGACAAATAAGATTACCGGAAAAAAAAGAAGTAAGTACTTTAACTTTTACATTGTAAAAATCCTGGTATTTTTTTATAATATTTTTTTATTTGCCTGTTTGTGTAGACACTAATCTCTAAGTGGCGAGATTAAAGCCATGACTGTTCTTCTTTTTTTTCTAAATAAAAAGGCTTTGGTACTTAAAAATTATTACGGTGAATTCCTCTAAAAATTTTAATAAAACAAGGTAACTAATTTCTTCTTTAGTGAGTTAGAGGTAAAAATGTACTTGGTATGAACTAAGAGTAGTACAGCGTCTCACATTCAATTTGCAGCGTCCTCGATCTTCCATCTCTTTCTGTTCGAGCAAAGCGAAACACATTGCGACTTAAGTGTCTCACACTTTGTCGGCAATCCCATTGTGGTTTGAACACTAAGCACAGAAAATGGAGCACGAATAAAAGATATTAAAAGCTGGATGTCAGACGCACAAAATAGTGTTAAAAAAGATTTTTAGCTGCCAGGTTAATAATTTCTTTTGTTCACTGTACTTGCCTATAGATGAGTCCACAACTTTACTCATAAAAGAGTTAGAGAACTCACCAATGGTGACGATTCTCTTATTCACAAACTAACCTAAATTTAAGTTATGTTCATCTTTCTCTTTCCTTTTCATTAAGAAAAGGACAGAAGATAACATTTTAGTTAAGTTCTATATATCAAATTTAGACACTCCATAGATAATTTGACGGGCCTGTTGGTCTAGTGGTTAGCGGCTCTGACTGCTAAGCCGGTGGTCGTTTGATTCCCACCCAGGACAAACTTTGTGTGATGAGCATGATTGTTTGTTCTGTGTCTGGGTGTGATTTATCTATAATATGTATGTATTTATAAATTATATAAGTATGTATATCAGTTGTCTGGTTACCATAACACAAGCTCTGTTTAGCTTGGGATCAGATAACCGTGTGTGAGTTGTCCCAAGATATTTTTTTTTTTTTTATTTAGACGCGATTAAAAACGTGGCGACTAGAAACACGCCAATTTTCTTCAGGCGCTGTCTAATTTGACAGGACTAAACGAAATGTATCTTCTGTCCTTTTCTTTAAGAAATCGAAAGAGAAAGATGCATATAACTTAAATTTAGTTAAGTTTGTGAACAAGCGAATCAGCACCATTACCTTGTTTTTGGGGACACCGCCAAGCGATTGATGGCCCCGTCACGTGACTAGGAGGCTGGCCTTTTCTTGAGAAAAAGAATTAGCATCGCCATACAACGTGGTATTACTGCTAGTCATTTTATTTCGGGCATAAAGGGTATTTTATAAATTCTCAATACCGTTGAGATTTTCATCTTTACGTAGTAGCCACTTCTCGCCGTCTGTAGGCTTAGAAGTTTTGAACTACGAAACGGATTTTAATGGCTTTTAATCAACAGAGTAATACAAGAGGAAAGTTTATAACTATAGAACATAACGCTACGACCAACGTGGGCGAAGCAGGAACTAAAAACGTAACTGACGTAGGTGACATCGCGGCGTACAATGATTTCTAAGAATTGAAAAGTTCAATCTTCCACACATACTTTTAATGAACACAATGTCTTTTTCAACAAACTCTCTAAAAGTAATTCACCATTTAACATGAAAAGGACGAAATAAATTGTTCCCTTCCCTTCGTCTTCCATTTTTATCAAAGCGTATTTTCGTGGTCGACGCCTCCACATCGTGTCATCCCCAATTTAAACTTTGGATGTCTCGTTATCGTGGTATATTTCCAATTAATGTTAATAGGGAAAATTAAAAGTTTTCTGAGTGTGTCTAATTGGTGCTGTCAAACTTATTATTGA